>OV815292.1:44143468-45343468 GCA_929108145.2 Limnephilus rhombicus
ATAGCGCCATTTTTGTGAGAAAATCACCTCAAGGGAGCTTTAAAATATGATACTAGCGAATACCCGGCATGCGTTGCAATGACTCTCAAAGAAAGAAATAATTTGCATCATAATTCTGTTTATTTAAATCTACTCCCTGCCATCCCCTACCGCTACTACGCCTCCTTTGTAATTCCTTCCTCTGCCCCTTGCTCGTCCCCCACTCCTTTCCTGTTCGTCCTGCGTTTCCCTTTAACCTTCCCCGCCTTCTCCCTCCGTTGTCCACCCTCCCACGAATCTCTTGCCCCCATCCTTCTCTCCCTGCCACTAAACCTACTAAAATACACACAATTACTAAAGTATTTTTTTTATATAGCTTTCATAACTCCAGAGATCACTGTTATCTGTTATATATATATAGAAACAATCACGGGTGTGCGCACAACAACCACCAAAGTTTCATCACAATCAGATGAATAGTATATAATTTTTTTTTTTACATTAACTCCAGACAGGAGGCTTTGAGGAAAATAATTTCCCTCAGGGCCTATGTCATCTAGAATGCTGTGTGGAGGGTCTTTTTGAGGAGAGGAAGGAATGAACATTGGTCTTGAAGAGACCCATGTTGTAGGAAGGAGGAAACACAGAGGCGGGCAAATCATTCCGCAACCGAGCTGTTGAACACAAGAAAGAGTCGAAGAAACGACCGTTCTCATGTGAAAAATATCAACCGTGTACAATTGGCGTGTTTCCCGACTATGCACCGGTGCCGAAGGGATCAATGATGCTAGTTCCTCGGAGCATCTTCCATTTTAATATCGGTAGAACAAGGATAGCATTCCCACCCGACGCCTGTGCTCTAAAGATTGCAATCCGCCTGTTAAGATGGAAGAATCTATCAAACGGACCACCCGCTTCAGCACAGAGTCGAGGGTATTTTTCAGGTATTTTGGAGCTCCAGACCAGAGGTGGCTTCCAAATTCAACCGTGGGGCGCACTTGTGATTTGTACAGGGTTAGCAGTTGTGTACTATTAAAGTTTCTGCGGGCTCTGTACAGTACGCCCAGTTTCTAGGAGGCTAACTTTACTCTGGCTTCGATGGAGCCCCCATACCTGAGCTGGTCACTTAGGGTTACACCAAGCATATCAATGGAGGGCCTGTTCGGAAGATTGCTTCCGTTGAAAGAGACTAGATTTTCATTTCGATCCCTTTTAGACGTAATCAGACAAGAATGGGTCTTTGAAACATTAAATTTAACGAGATTATTTTTACCCCAAGAGAAAACACTCTCGAGGTAACCGCCCATGATGTATATGAACAAACAGAGGGGACATACAATATGGGACAAACAAATACACATTCATTTTTGGTTAAGTTTTAAGATTTTCACGGCCAAAAGCATTTTCGTTATTTGTTTTTGGGGTGTTATGCCGTGTTGCGCTACCTCCTTCTTTAGCCAACGTTTCGGACATCGTTGCAGTGTCCATCATCAGGGCAGATCCGGTAGATGTGTCATCATCTACCGGATCTGCCGGATCTGCCCTGATGATGGACACTGCAACGATGTCCGAAACGTTGGCTAAAGAAGGAGGTAGCGCAACACGGCATAACACCCCAAAAACAAATAACGAAAAAAAACATTCATTTTTATACATATATTAATATTGAATATATATTTTTTGCTTTATTTATCAATTTCAAACTTTAAATTAACTTCAAAATTACATTTAATAATATACAGTATACAGACAAGTAGTTTTTTCCTCGATGCATTTGAATGAAAATATGTTTTATTCTGTAGTTATTTGGCGGTACATCCTCTCTGCTCACCCCTTCGGGACACTTAGTTATATTTTGTGTAAGTAGGTATACCTATTTTCCCTAAACCGACTGCAAATTGCAAATAAGTTTGCCGGGGGGCCAACAATCGGGGATCAATTGTTATAGAACCAAAATAATATGTATGTAGAGCTATTGATGTATCTTTTGGGTATTTTTAAAGGTATTTTTTTTTTTTTTTTTTACAGTGAATACCGCACAAGAATCTCAACTGCTCCCGTCTGGAGCCAGTGAGACTATGGCATCCCCAAATGGGGTATGTTGTGAGGCTGAGGGTAGTGGGGAGGGGAAGGAGGTGGGGAAGAGGAAGGTTGGGAAGTACCTGGCTATTCAGATCTGGTCACCAAACACGGCTAAAGCCATTTTAAAGCAACGTTTCAATTCTGAATGGTGGTCTTACACCAGGGCGATACTGATAGTATCTTCCACTCTGGAACATGCCGCAAATATACTATATATTATTTTAAATGAATTAATTGTGAAATAACACAAATTAATCAAATAAAATTTATTTGCGCATGTCGGGTTCGAACCCGCGACCACCGGATTGTGAGTCAAGAGTCTTACCTACTGGACTACGGAGGTCGTCAAAGGTAGGAAGTAGAAAAAGTTTTGAGGACGAAAAAGGTATGATGGGTGGGTCAGTGTGTCCAGGAGTGACGGTCGTACGATTCCACCCGTCACGCAACTTGTGGGCAGTCTTATCCGCCGCCAAGACCTGGACGAACATCATCCTATGAAGCCGGGAACCCCTGCTAAGTCACCAAATGTAGCGAACCACTTGGTGTGACCTATCATAGAGCTGCTGGTTATCCAATGAATGGTTCCCGGAAAGAAATTAAAATAGGTGCGTTGACCAAGAAATTCCCAATATAAAAAGGTTTTTAATTTCATGGCGCTCCATGCAAACACTTCTCTGATTTATAGTTAAGCATAAGTTTTCTCAGATGTATTTAATTTGAATAAAATAAAATGTTTCAAAAGGAAAGAGAGGGACTACTATACTATTCAGAATTACTTCACTATAAAAAAAATAACGAACCATTCTCTCCATCGACAATTTCTTTCTACCTCATAATATTCGCCTTAATCCCACTATATTCGGGTCGTCTGATTCACATAAAAAAAGAATCTACCGTAGAATACTGATAAACAATATTTTTAAATAACATCGTTTGAAAATCTTAGCCCTGTGAAAATGTTGATTTTAATACATCCCCCGGGTCATTGTTTGACTAAAGATCAGTGTAATCTCTGCCATCCACCCCCAGTCATAGTCGCAGTCCCCGGGGAAGATCTTAATATAATCAAACACTTATTAAGTCCGCGGAGGGTGAAAAGAGTCGCATTCGTCTGAGTGTCATGTGATTGCGTTTGTTTTTCCCCAGGGGGAGTTAAGTCAATAAACCCTATTTATTATAAACTGGGCTAGTAGCATATGCAGTGGCATGATCGGGTCAAATTAAACGCATTACGACCCCAAGTTGTAAGCGGTTCTGACTTGGTATGTCCTGTGTCGTTGTATTGAGTTTTAGAATTGATTTAGTTAGCAAGAGATTTTTCCATTTGATGTTAGAACTAACAGAGAGGGTTGTGAAAAAGTAAAATTAGATTATTGAAGAAAGCGAAAATCTTGTGGCTTCCAAATGAAAAAAGTTCTTTGTTTAAAATCACTCTATTTATAGTGGTTTTATATTAGATTAGTTTGAAAATATTTTTTATGACCGGATCATGACTTCAACTTTTTTCATTTGCATAATATTAGATTAGTTTGAAAATATTACGTATAAAACAAAATCGGATCAAGACTTGAGCTTAATTAAAATATTTATTTGTTTAAAACCACTTAATTTACAGCGGTTTTAAAGGAAGAACTATTTTCTTTTGCATAATATTAGACAAGTTGAAAATATTTCCTGAACGTAAACGTTTCAATAAACGAAATCGAATAAGGACTTGCGTTGTATTAAAAAAGTTATTTGTTTAAAACTACTTTATTTACAGTGGTTTTAAACAAAGAACTTTTTTCGTTAGCATTATATTAGATTAGTTTGAAAATATTTCGTGTAAACGAAATCGAAAAAGGAGTTTTATTAAAAACGTTCTTTGTTTAAAACTACTTTATTTGCAAAGAACTTTTTTCATTTCAATAATATTAGATTAGTTTAAAAATATTGTTTAATTGCAGGGAATAATTATATTATTTAATTACAGGGAATATTAAAATATAGCAGTGCATCGACATTGTTTACCGAACTACGACTGCACAGATTCGCCGGTCTGATGAGACACAGGAACCAGGTCACTGGAGCCAGGATGCGGGTAATGGCCTCCGACAATACAGTGGTGACCGCAGCGTTCCAGCACCAAAAGCCACTCCTAAGTGAGCGCTGGGCCCGAGCACACCCCAGACCACGCCCTACATATAATTTTTTTGGTTTTTTGTTTTTTCTTTTTGTCGTTTTTTTTCTATTCTATGTACTTGATTCTTTATTTGTAAAAATTGTAATATTCTTTAATCATTAAAGACTACTTGCTAGTGATTTTATGCCACGTACCATAAAGTGGTACCGTAAGTGCCTCCGTTCACGGAGATACTTACAAGATACTCGATCCTCGTGCGCGTATCATACGCGCCGATCGTAAGTACCCCCCGTACGATTTTGCTGGTGCCCGTTCACGGCGCTACGCGGTGGCTGTCGGTTGCCAATCAGTATCACGATACCGACAGTGCTCATCGCACGCGACGCGTCGCATCATTTGTGTCTGATACTTATTCGTTTGACGTTTGACAGAAATGACGTCGGAACATGAAAGTAATGTTAGATTTGTTCTGGAAGTGGAAAAAATGCATGTTTATATAACTATACTTTACCAGAATACGTAAGAAAGGATTTAGTGGAGAAGGCATGGAATGATGTTGGAAAAAAGTCATATGACATCGCTTGACAGCGTGTTAACTCCACGGCTCCACGTGAAAAATGATCAAGTTCAGTATAAGTTCGGATAGCGCCGTGTACGGAGACTAGCATTAAAAAGTGGTATATCAGCAGGGAAATATCTCCATGAACGGAGGGCCTAAAATCATTGTGTGGGAAATGTTCGGGAATGTAGGAATGACACAAGCCATCGTATTAATTTATTCTTTTATTTACATACTGTTTATAGAGATTTAGTTGTTGTGTTTATTGACACATTATTTATGCCTAAATAATTCAGTATAAAAAATAGAGGTATCTCTGTCTCTATTATTAAAATATTGAAAAACTTTAAACGTTTTTGATAATATTGATTTTAAAACCTAAAAAAATTATAATTTCAAATAATTTTTATACCACTCTCCCGTAATAATATTCAAAAATATAATAATATAATAAATATAATATAATAAATAAATAATTCCACCTAAATAATGTTTTAACTTATCGAATAGTATTTATCATCTTTCTTCCGTATAGTTATCATACAAAATGACAACCCCTGTTGAAAAAAAAAAAAACAAAATTTTTAACGAAACAATAAAACGACTTAAAAAAATGCACTAAGAAGTAAAAAAATAATTTCGTATTCTTCTACAACTTCATAATCAACTTACTTTTACTAATCATCAATATGTAGGTACGATTGTTACTTTTGGAGTCGGTGTCAGTCAAGGTAGGTTTGTAACTACATACATAGTTATAGGTGCGATGTGCTTGTGCCACACAAGCGACTTGTTGACACCGACTCTAAAAATAACAATCGTACCTACATATTGATGATTAGAAAAAGTAAGTTGATTATGAAGTTGTAGAAGAATGCGAAATATTTTTTTTAACTTTTTTAGTGCATTTTTTGAAGTCGTTTTATTATTTGTTAAAATTTTTGTTTATTTTTTGATTTTTAGTGAATCTGAAGTACACTAACTAATTTGTCTGAATATGGGTAAACCTACTAAACGTGCTGCTCATATGAGACAGACATAATTTGACCATAGAATCAAATTAAGAGATTCGGCCGAGTTTCGTTAATTTGTCATGGATCCGATAATCAGAACCTAACCAAACTCTCATCAAATTACCCTTGAAGTACATCCTTTCCAATAAAAAAAAGAATCATCGAAATCGGTTGGCGTTGGCGGATATTGAGTTATTCGTCCATTTGTCGCGCACATACTTAATGCAAATTTAAGACTTATATGGTTTTCTCATGGATACCATTGTCGAAACTGGACCAAATTAAAATGGGACCACACGGAAAGCACAAGCTTTCAAATAAAAAAGAATCATCAATATCGGTTCACCCAGTCAAAAGTTCTGAGGTAACAAACATAAAAAAATTCAGTCGAATTGAGAACCTCCTCCTTTTTGAAGTCGTTTAATAACTTTTCAGGAGTGATGACGTCACACGATTCAATATACAATATGCGGTGGTTTTCGTGGAATTTTGAAAAATTAAAACTTTGACAATTATTTTAACTATTAAAACCAACTCTAAAAAAAACAAAAATAATATCAATATATTTTTTTTTTAAATTAGACAGTTCTCTATTATTAAATATCGTGTTCTACCTTTTACAAAATGAGGAAGCCTACCGAAGATTTGTATGTCATGGACAGTCCAATGATCCAAGAATTGCCACCCAGTCCCCAATCTGCCATAGATACAGAGATAAAAAGTTAAAAAGCAGTCGGTAATATAAACCGTAAAAAGGACCCGAATCAACATCAGAAACAGATCCATATAGAACGGTCTTTTATTTCGAACCGTTTTTTTATTATACCTATTTTATTTGGTACGCAAAAGGAAGGAAAAATTTGTCGGGGACTGAAGAAAATATAGCACAACTAAGAAAATCAAATGCCTACTAAGCAGTGGCGGATTTGCAGTCTTGGCCGCCCTAGGCCCCAGGCCATGAAGTAAGTACAAGCCGCCCCTTTCTCAGTACCCAATCATACAGAATACATAATGAATTTACGTTATTACCAACTTTTATCGAAATCGATTTAGAAATTTAGTTAACTATAATAGCTGCTAATTTGTAATACTTTCTAAGGTGTCAAGGATAATTGTACATTTAAACAAAACATTAAAACGGTTTTAGGTTTTATTTATTTAACTAGTTTAACTGCTGGTTTATTCTCTTACAATATATAATAAGTGTTTCACAATGTGTTACAAAACTCGTCTGCACTTAAGTGCAGCAAAATCATTAATTAAGTCTTCGCAATCCTATTTCCTTAAAAATCTGTTTCTATGTTAAGCAAAGCAAGATCGTTTAACCTTTGTTCCGTCATTGTTGTGCGTAAATAAATTTTAACTTGTTGCAACTAAGAAAACGATCGTTCTGCAGAACAGTTACTGGCGGGAGTACACACACACAAACGAAAAGCAATATCCACGTTTGGATAAATGGTGTGATGACCTTCAGTTCGTTACCATTTCACTGTTTCGATCCTCATTTTTCACACTGCAGTGAGCACGAAAATGGAGACATTCTTCTAAAAAATTGTCTTCTAAGTCAGTAGAATAAACCATTTGCAATGCTTTGTCATTTTCTTCCACTTCAGATGCGCTTAGTTTCGTCATGTTAGTAATTCTTTTTTTATTTTTATTTCTTGTTATCATCAGTGACTTTTTTGTAATGATTGGCCGCCCCTAATATCTGGCCGCCCTAGGCCCGGGCCTACTTAGGCCTTAGGGCAAATCCGCCACTGCTACTAAGAGTTACGCCTTTTTTTACCCTCAAAGCCAATGTCGTCTTTGGGGATGTTTTTTGGAATGTCCTTTGTTATAGGAGGGAGGAAACACAGGGGCCGGCTAATCGCCCCACTGTTGAATTCAAGAACGAATCGTAGAAACGACACGTTCACACGTGACAAATGTCAACCGTGTGCAACGTATGTACCGTGGTGCCGGGGGGATCAATTACGCTAAGTATAGTACACGATCTGAGGTTGATACAGAAATCATCGCAATAGGCGAGTTTAAGGTCCGAAAAGTGATATGTCTCCCCGCCCACGCCTTTCTCTGTCGCACGTATGTTTTTTGCATCTTTCTCTTTCGCTTATGGACATTATAGTTATGAAATTGACTATGGATGGATGGAGGTGATCTATTATGTAGATGATACACTAAATGGATAGAGCGCGAGAATGGTTCGTATCAACTTCGTCGGCATTTTAGTTTGGTACGTACTGTACTCAATGAGCTGAAGTGACCAAGTCTCACTAGCGTCCAAAGATATTGAAATATAAGCTAGCGTCAGTGTCCGAAGCTTTCTATGCAGCGCATTACCGCGAGGATAGAGGAGCCTTGTCCACCTCAGCAATGAGGAGCCGACTCAAGTAGAAGATTTGTATTTTGATTGGCGGCTGAAAGAGAGAAGGGAGAAGATGTAGGTGAAGGTAGATAGGTAGAAAGATAGAGGTAAAGGCAGGCGCAGCTAATCGGTGTCGCATCGCTTGACTCTTGAAGTGTGTGTTACGGGTTTGTTTTTAGATTAGCTACCTTTTGTTGGTGCAACTGCCGGTCCTACCTCTGTTACCTGGATCCTGGATCTCCCAATGCAGGCGTTGGCAACATTGCTAATTATATTCAATGAATTATTTAACTTATTTAGGCTCCTATTACAGAGCAAAGAAATATTATCGCATCTACCACTCATATTGTAACTATGTTGTCAAACATTTTGCAACATGGCGACACCTTGGCCAATTATAGTCGCATAAAAAAGTCACACCGCAGCCTGGTTTGGAATATCTCATTGTCGCCGGTTTAATAAAATGTTAATAAGATAAATCACGCGGATAATAATTTCACATTTTCCTCAAGGCCTCTTCTGTCATTTTGGTGATGCTGTGTGGAGGGCCATTTTACGGAGAGGAAGAAGTGAACATGAGTCTTGAAAATACCCACGTTGTAAATAAAGAGAAATTGTGAATCAAGAATTACATGGTCATAAATTGTAATTTAATGTGATTAAAAGTTTAATTAAAAATTAAGCGTACATAAGTAGTTTAAAATTAATTTGCGCCACGTTAAAAATAAGCACAGGGATATAAAATAGTTTTGTACGTTAGCAAAGAATTGAAAACAAAATGTCTAAGTGTCGCAATTTTCCGAAGAATGTACAAAATGTTGTGATTGCGCAAGTACCTAATTGGTGAGTTATTTGCTGCAATAGTATTGTTGGCTTCTATACGAAGAAGCGTAGTGGGCCTGGTACCCCTGATTGGAACCGTAGTCGCAAATATATTGCGAATCAATTGGGAATGTATTTAATAATTAAGTATTTAGTAACAAAAAAATATGGCGTTTTAATGATACATTTATGGGGATGTGAACAGTGGACTTGAAAGGGGAATCTGACTCACTTTGACTTCCTGAGCACGTTCTTGTTATGTCATTATCGATAGATCACTTGGCTGAGCACATGCACAAGTCTCCGCGGGAATCGATATTAAAAAACCGAGAGATCAATAAGGAGATGATCATTGCACTAGTTCCTTAAACAGACTGCTTGTTCCTTGGGATTTATTGTTCCACAGGTAGGTAATATTGTCAGACAGGATAGGTTTTGAAAGTAGGGAGGGCTTATATATAGACAGTTGCGTCAACAGCAACATTTAACCCCTCAGGCCTTGCTATAAAATCCAAATAAATGGAATATTTCTGAACGCATTCCAATACTATAGATTGTCTTTGAAAGGTGATAAAATACGATTTCAATTTTTATAATTTAACAAACATATAATTTTTTTTAATGCAAACGTAAAAAGTTTTTAAATTGGATCACATTACGTTTTTTCTAACAATTACTGATAAACAAAAAAAATCACACACATTTTATTAGGCAAAGGTATTATAAACGTTATCGTCAACTCAGTTTTTTTTGTCGTTTCATGTAAAAATAATTAATGAAAAATTCCCATTTTTTCATATTGCGGTTTTGACGTTGGTTTTATAAAGGTGTACATTTTAACTATTTTGTAGATTTGAATATAAAGCGTGGTATTTTTTCTTTCTAATACCGTTTAGATCATATTTCTAACCACGATAGTAAGGGAGACAACGAATTCTATGAGACTACAATATGAGTTGTTTCGAAAAGCGAATAAATTAGCCTGCGAGAGGTTAGACCAATGATGGATATCAATGTGACTAACTATTTTATTATTTAGCAGATTATGCAGAAACTGTTGTCAACGCGAATAGCTTTTGCAAGCATCTCTTAAGGGCCTCTTAAATTTCCCTTAAACACGGTAAGTTTTAAAGCTCGTAAAAAAATATATGTTATTCTTGAAGATAATATCTAGACTTTGCCCGCGCCGAAACGCAAATTATATAAAATTCGCAAAAAATCGCAAAGTATGCTCCAAAAATTATTATAAACACGTTTGTTTAAGTTATTTTACAAGTTATATGTATGAAAAAATTCACAGTGTTTCTTTAAATGCTGTTTAAGATAGTGCCCGCGAGATTTTTGCTCTATTTTAAACGAGCCGTGTTTTATTAAATATTTTCGCAATTTTCGCACCGATTTTGTCGCTGTAACTAACATTCGTAATTTCGTATCTCTCCATTTTCTTCTTTTCGGGCCCGGTTGCAGAGCCTTAAAAGTTTCTTAAATTCACTCTCATAAACTTTGAAAACTGTTTAAAAGATACAATAAATAGATTTTTTTTGCGTTTCGGACCTCTGATTAGATACAGATCTACACATTTATTTTTATCTGTCATTTGTATCTCGTCTCAATGTCAGATGTTCCCTTTCCCGCCACGAAACCCAAAGAGATTAAACGTTTTTTTACCAAAATGGACCTCGTCCCTCATAACCGCCACAGAAAACACCAAAACCATTATTCCAACATCCAAAAACAGGCTTTATTTAAGCGAGCAAAAGGCTCATTTTCCGTTGTGTTTTCATTGTTATTTTAATGACAAAGTGTGACCATGAAGTTCATGTATCATTTTTTAAACTTTTTTTAGGTTGTTCAGTTTGTGAAATATGGCTTTTGTGGCGCGCAATGACCAGTGATTTTTGTTTTACAGCTTTTGAGACTTAGAGGGTATGAATTTCAAATATTTATCACGATATTATACGATTATTTTGGGTTTTATGGTGCCTAGCGAAGCCACCATTGATTCGAAGGGACTGAATTGAATATTCCATTATTATTTTGATTGGTTGACAGCCAAAAGGTAACGTAACGTTTAGTGTTTGAAATATTAACGATAAAATGTAACTAACCCTAAAGAATCCACTGTTAAATGTCTACTTACATATTATAATACAAAACTTGTATTCATTACATTATGAAAAAGCCTTATTTTTTAAACACGGAATAAATGTTTTTTTTTTTGTTATGTAATAGAGATTTATCGTCAATACATTTTCTGTTTGTTTTGATGTCAGAGGCGGAACTCCCAAACTATTTGATCTGTCGGTAATTTTAGGTCATCACAACTACTACATTCAGTTCTCTATATCATTTCCATCGTGAGCTATGGAGCTTTGATATGGAGGTGGATGAGTTTTTGTATCTGGGTAGTATATTTACGAGAGATGGGAAGGTTGATAGAGATATTTAAAGAAGGTTAAATGCAGGTAACTCCATTAATGGAGGACTGAATGCAGTTGGCGCTAATAAAAAACTGTCAAAAGAAGCGAAGCTAGCAGTCCACAATGGAGTCCTGGTACCTACCCCGATGTATGGTAGTGAGGTATGGAACTGGCAGAGGAAGGATGAAAGCACACTGAATGCTGTCGAAATGAGATCCCTGAGGCGTATGTGTGGTAAAACCATGTATGATCGTGTGAGAAATGTGGAGATCCGCAAAGAATGCAAGGCTGATGTAAGCGTTATGAGTAAGATTAAGAAAGGGACCCTCAGATGGTTTGGGCATGTAGAGCAAATGAATGAAGAAAGTAGTGTAAGAAGAATATATGACGTAAATGTGAATGGTAGAAGAAGTCGGGGACGCCCGAGGAAGACATGGCAAGATCAAGTGAATCAGATACTTGAGACGGGCCATGTCAAAAGTCAGAATAATGGAAGAGTACGTATGAGACGGTGTATGAATGTGAGTGAGGCAAAGAGTGTGTGCCAAGACCGAGTTGTTTGGCGGTCCGTCCTCTCTGCCTACCCCTGCGGGGAAACGGCGTGATAGTTAGTTAGCAACTACTCCTTTCAATTCTCTGTATTATTTTCACCATGAGCTATGGAGCTTTGATATATCCACCTTTAGCATCTTGGCCAGAAAATGCCGTGGTTTTTAAGAGGAAATACAAGCGGCGTTTTTTCCATATAAACGTATTCCCCGTTTATCTCTCTGGATTTTGATCCTAGAGCAAATTTTTTTAAAAATAAAATAGATATTGACCATTTTTTTTTGATAATTTACTTCTTATAGAAGTTAGGACCTTCCAAAAATGAATAAAATTGCCTAGTTTAAACGCCGTCAAAAGACGTTCAGTATATAAACTAAACAATTTATTTTGAAAAAAAAGCAAATAGAATATTTTCTTCTAATACAGTTAGTGAAAAAAAAAATTAAAATCGGTCCAGTTTTGGAGAAGAAAAATGGTGAATACAAAACATCGATTTTGACGATTTTATTTAGGTATTTTCGGCCCGATATGCAGTTGTCCCTTTCGCTCAGTTCCCCTGAGGGGGGCGCGGAGTGGAACAGAAGACATTCGTTACAATACCTATCGACGATATTTTTAAATGACCGGCATAGCTCTTAAGTCTACGATATATGTTATGAAAATTGTGTAAAATTTTTACAATGTGTAATTTATATAGTTTAGCGGCAGAGAGAGAAGGTGGAAGGGGAACGTGAAAGGGGAGGGAAACGCGGAAGGGGAGGGAACCGTGGGAGGGGAATGGGAGCCTGAACGGAGCCGCATGGGAAAGGACACGCAGAGATGGGGTGACGAAGGGTGGGGAGCGACGGAGGGGCAGAGGAATTGCAAAAGAAAACGTCGTAACAGTAAGGGAAAACAGGGGGTAAATTTGGCAAATCCATGCTTCTTCCACGGACAGCTGTACGTGCTGAATATATTCTGATTTATTCTTGTACCTACCGTCGACCGGAAAAACAAAAAATATCGTTTATCCGAAGCCTGTCACAACTCTCCTATTTAACTTCATTTTGCTACTGGGTTATTTCGACCATTTTTTATTAATTTGTCATGTCTCTAGGTGTGTTTATGCATTAGTATATTAAGGTCAATTCTTGCAAGTACAGTCCGCAATAAAAGCATGTCTCAAAAAAATCATTTTCGATAAAAAAAATTTGGAGTTGTGCTTGATTTTGCACGCTGGATGACTACTTTTTTGTTTCAGAATGCCTAATAACTATACACGAAAGACTGATAAAGGCACTGGTATTTTTTAATACTCAAATAGTCTAAATACGTTGTCACAACCTCGACACCCCCGCCAAATATTAGGCGAGAGATTGCAACACTGAGGGAATACAAGAAGGCGCTGCAAAAAATCGAAATACCCTTGCACGATGAGGTCGTTTCTCACCCGGCATGCCGCTTAAAGTCTCGAAAACCCTTCTGGACGGAAGGAGAAAGACTCCTTCGAACACCTCTCACCTCAGAAGATAGGTGGAAGCTTGAGTGGCAATCAGCCAACGTCAAAAACGCACATCTCGTGCAAGACCCCAATGAGAGACAGCCTGGGTTCTCATTGCCTCGCAAACTCTGGACTGCCATCAATAGGATAAGGTGCTCCCATAGCCGTTGTGCTCACATGATGCATAGATGGGGCCTTAAAGAGTCGGCGACGAGTGAATGCGGTGCGGTGCAGACCACCGAACATGTGGTCAACGAATGCCCGCTCCATTCATTCCCCGGCGGGATTGATGAGGTCCACAGGGCAACGCCTGAGGCCCTAGACTGGCTCGCAGACCTAGATGTCCCCCTCTGACCCCCCACCATAAAAAAGAAGAAGACCTCGACACCTGTCACAACTTACCTCGGTGATAGGGAATTGTGACAGAGGGAGTAGTTGTTCTTTTTGTTGATTTTCTCGGAAACAGTAATACATTAATTAATTTTGATGATTGTTTTGGAAAGGGAAGGAATGGTGCTACATTAAATCACATAGGTCATAACTGTGGAATGTTTCTTGAGCGAGATGCGAGTATGTCCAGTAAATTAAAAATTGTCACAACTCTCCTAGGTCTCCACTAAATAGGTACTAAAATACCGTCCGAC
Source organism: Limnephilus rhombicus (assembly GCA_929108145.2). Lineage (NCBI taxonomy): Eukaryota > Metazoa > Arthropoda > Insecta > Trichoptera > Limnephilidae > Limnephilus > Limnephilus rhombicus. The sequence continues at coordinate 44,157,504 of OV815292.1, forward strand.
TTAATTTTACACTACAATATTTTATGCAACATTTTTTTAAAATTTCAAATAAAAATTACATGTTTGTCCAAAGAAACGTCACTATCTCAACGACAATTATTTTTTCAAACTTTCCTCAGAAACCGTAATATTGAAAAGCCCAGTCAAAGTGGATGCAGCCGATTCTCAAAACCGGGACGTATTAACTTATTTACAGAAAAATGAAATGCCAAACGGTCGAGATAAAACAGGACTTCGCTGCGCTCAGCCAATAAGAAAACAATTTATAAAAGGGTGACCGGCTAACTCAGAATGAAACATACTCAGAAGCACCTCAGAAAGATTATTGTTATTAAGAGTGATGATTAAAAAAAAAATTGATTAAATAGGTTAAGTTAGGTGAGGGTTACTGACTATTTTAAAATTATTTTTTCATAGCTTTTAATGACCTTTCTGAGGTATTTCTGAGTTGGTTTCATTCTGAGTTGCCATGGAACCATATAAAAGAGATGATGAGAAATCTCGGGTGAAGCCGGGTACAAATGGGATAACAAATTACATATGTTAGAATCTATACGAACAATTTTATTAATTCGAAATAAATAAAATCAAGTTGCCAATGACAAACAAAAAAATGAAACCGATAGAATAAATAGCGCGGTTATATCTTTTTTCAAAAGACTGGCAGACTTGCAAGACAAACGTGATCAGTAAATAAATTAATAACTCAATGAAGGCAAAACCGATTCTGGAAAAAAGGTAAAAACCCAGCCTAAATTTAGGGGATCGCGCTCTAAAACTCTCGTAAATATGTCATTAAATGCTGTCCCTCGTGTGGGCGGTCCCAGTTTCAGAGTCTTGCCTAGAAAAAATAATACAAACATTAAAATATTGTGCCACTTTCCTGGAAGTCAGATTTATTCGTCAAGGGGAAATAGTTTTCAGGCTGTAGTGTCGTGCATTTTTTCCTTTTTAAGGTTTCATTATATTGCTAAAAAAAATCTTTGGGGATGCTGTGGGCAGGGTGTTTTTAGGGAAAAGAAGTTCTGGGAAATAAAAAAAAGTATGAAGGGTGTTTAGGAATCTAGGAGTCAGTACGTTCAGGAGGGACGAACTTATGAATCCATCCCTCCCACTGCGATGCGATGAGTCGAGAGAGGTCAGAAGGTTTTCCTCAACCAGACTCTCCTGATCCGGCCCACTATGCAGTAGGTAGGCAAAAGCATCCGCCATCAACACCTACACAAACCTCGACCCGTGAATCCGGGGACTCCTGCAAAGTCTCAAAACGTAGTGAACCACTTGGGGTGACCTTTGGCAGGGGTATCCAATAAATGGTTTCTGAGGCGGCAGTACCCATACCCGCCTTCAAAATTTAAAATTTGCCTGCAGAAAACGTGGTGCAGTTTTTCTCATTTAGTTGTTATCTTTTTTTTCTGTAGACTGAATGCTGTGGTAATGAGATCCCAAGGCGTGTGTGGAAACCATTTATGATCGTTGAGACATGTGGAGAATGCAAGGCTGATGTAAGCGTAATGATTAATATTAAAAAGGGACGATTAGATGGTTTGGCGAGAAAAGGAGTGTAAGAAGAATATATGACGCAAATGTGGAGGGCAGAAGACGTCGGGGACGCCCGAGGAAGTCATGGAACGATCAGGTGAACCAGAAGGTTTGAGTCGTGAGTTGGGCCATGTCAAGAGGCAAAATAACAGAAGAATCTGTATGTGATGGCGTGTGAATGTGGATGAGGCAAGAAATGTGTGCCAAGACCGAGTTGTCTAGCGGTCCGTCCTCTCTGCCTACCCTTGCGGAGAAACGGCGTGATGGTTAGTTAGTTAACAAAATGGCATTGTTACAGTAAAATAACATCAGATATTATTCGGTACCTACCTGTCTTTCTTGCGAGACGCGAAACCGTCCTCAGGTGTCTCGTCATTACATTCTCTGGCATCCTTCAAGGCGGTGGGTTGGTACCTCGGTTAGGTACCGCACGGATCTTATCGGGGTTTACAGCGCTGTGAAAAAATGCGCATTTCCACGCTGGCAACATTCTATATGTCACTTGGGAATTCGAAAATGGATCGGCCGTTCTTTTTGACGTTTGCCGAGAATGGTTAATTGTTTTTTGCTCTTGTGGTTTTATTGATTAATCCGTGATGACCATTCTATACTTAGGCGATTTTAATTGTAGATTTAAATCGGATGTTTTAAGATTTTATGTTATTGGAATAAATGGAATGGTTGTCTCATGGATAATAAATAAGCTTGTCCAATAGACCTCAGCAGGTAAAATTATTAAATGAATTGTGTAAATTCGAAGAGTCGTAACTTCTCGATACCACAAGGCATAGCTTTAGGACCACTTTTATTCATAACTAGCTGACCCGACGAACTTACCGCCTCAGATTCAATAACTGTTGTGTTAACTTATTAGCTGAATAAAATTCAGTTTTTTTATTAATTTAAAAATTACACAATGAAGTAATTATCGATGCGCAACTCTCCGTATTGTTTTTGTCAGTATCAGAGAGAGTTGTGTACGGATTTATAATTTTTGAAATTTTCTTACTTTTTCACTTACTTACGGGAATTGCGTTTCATTTTCTTTACACATGTGATGGAGATTTATTATAATTATTGTATTTTTCCTTTGAAGGGGTGCAGACATACGTTCACCGTTTGTCCCATTTTGGACTGTTAGGGGCGGAGACAAATCCAACAAATCAAAGATCATAAAAGTCGCTCCAGCCGTTCTCGAGTTGTAAATGGTATAACTAACCCGACTTTGTTTTATATATTAAGATATATGTAAATGATATATTTAAAGTTGCTGAATATAGAGAAATCGTCTAAAACGCTGATCTCGGTACTTCTCCTAAAAGCAAACACATGGTTAGAACTTGGAACTGAATAAAAGGCTAATACACAAATCAATAAATTAAAAACATGGTTTGACAATAACTTACAAAAAACACTTTTAGAATCCATTCTGTCATAACTCTACTATATATCAATGAACTCTACTGTAACTTACTACGCACTAACATTGAAATAAAAAACTTCCTTAATTAAATACTTTTTGACCAATGCCTAAAATAGACACCCATATAAACAGTGTGCGAAAGTTGATTATATCTTTAACTAGTAAGAACGACCTTTTTGTTGTTGTTAATATCTGACAAAAGTCCCAGCTGCTTCCGTCTGGAGCCAGTGAGATTATGGCATACCCAATTGGAGTTTGTTGTGTGGCTGAAGATAGTGAGAAAAATAATTCCCCTCAGAGCTTATGTCATCTTTGGGGATGCTGTGTGGTAGGTATTTTTAGAAGAAGTACGGAGAAGGAAAAATATACGAGGAAAGGACGTATGAATCTATGGCTCCCACAGCTTTATTATTTTTTTTAATTTAAAAAAAGAATGACAAACATTTCCGGGTTACGAATAACTCGATAGTATTTGAAAATCTCTTACTACCATTAAAGAAAGCTCGAAATGTTGCTTGTGTCGTGATGGACAGCCGAGGAATCGAATACAGGACGCTTAGGTGGGACCAGCCATTGTTCTTAGACAGTCCTGCTGGAGAGGTCAAAAGGTCTCATTCAAGCAGTCTCTTCCGATCCGTCCTGTTACGCAGTTGATGGGAAGACACATCCACTGCCAAGATCCAATTTTAACCTAACAATTGTAACCTAACCCAATAAAAAAAACAACAACAAAAATTCTCTCACTTCACTCAGCTGAGCAATTGCCCAACTCCTCGCTCCGCCCCTAACTGGCCAATACATACTGATTAAAAAAATATATAATAACAATGAAATGAAACAATATACCTACGATATGTCAAAAAACATTCTATATAACCGACTTTGGCTTCGAACTCTGAACTTTGTTAATAATTATTAATTGATTTAATTTTTATTAAAGTCTAACGAAACACGCTGTACGTAATTTTTGCATCTGTCTGAGCACTGTGATCAAGTCAACTAATAATGATAGACCTATAACAACCACTAATGTATCGTATAAGGTTGTTTATCAGTTGTGTATAATTTAAAACTCTATTATTAGTAAGGGGAATTTTGTTGAACATATATTCACTTCTAGTATATTCAGAAGGTAAGACTGTATGGTCTGGTCACTTGTATCTACGTCTCTGGAATCGAGCTTCTTGTATAGAGTAAATAATTGAGGTTACACTCGCATTAACTCGTGTCACATTATAGTTGGTATATTGGTTAATTGCGTGTAAATAGTTCAGATAAACTTGTTATAAAGGTGGATAAACTTGTCTTATAGTCGTTTTACCCCATCTCTTTTTTCAGCCCTTTTTCCGTATAATAATAATAATAATAACGTAGTATTTATATAGCGCAGTTTTGTGATATTTCACTTCAAGTGCGCTTAATTATAATAAACTTAAAATTAATCCTATAGAGGTCCTTACGAGTCTTTACAAAATATAGAGACCAAAGACAAAATTTTTCGATTTACACGATGGATGTTTTCATCTCTATTTTCATGTCTATGATTTGTGTTCACATCACTGCAAACAGCACATGATCCACGTTGTTTGCAGTGAACTCATAGATATGAAAATAGAGATGAAAAAAGCGATCGTGTAACGCGAAAATTTTTGTCTTTGGTAGTGTAGCCAAGCAACGAACAACCTTAAAAATATAATTCAAATTCGATTTTACAGACTGGTATCACCGAGCACCGTGCTCCGGTCTAGTGCATGACGATGCAAAACCATTCCGGTTTCAACGTTCGTTCCATCCGCCTGCTTTTCGCCAAAGCGAGATAATTATTAAATCTGTTCTAACTTATTGTAACACAAAGTTTCAATGTAAATATATTTGACTCGCGTTAATCAAGAGTTATTATTGAAAACCTCCGCAACACACGCATCCAGTTTACAGACGTGGCTAACTAACTAACTAACTAACCATCACGCCGTTTCCCCGCAGGGGTAGGCAGAGAGGACGGACCGCCAAACAACTCGGTCTTGGCACACACTCTTTGCCTCACTCACATTCATACATCGTCTCATACATACTCTTCTATTATTCTGACTTTTGACATGGCCCGTCTCAAGTATCTGATTTACTTGATCGTGCTATGTCTTCCTCGGGCGTCCCCGACTTCTTCTACCATTCACATTTGCATCATATATTCTTTTAACACTACTTTCTTCGTTCATTCGCTCTACGTGCCCAAACCATCTGAGGGTCCCTTTCTTAATTTTGCTCATTATACTTACATCAGCCTTACATTCTTTGCGGATATCCACATTTCTAACACGATCATACATGGTTTTACCACACATACGTCTCAGGGATCTCATTTCAACAGCATTCAGTTTACTTTCATCCTTCCTCTGCCAGCTCCATGACTCACTGCGATACATCAGGGTAGGTACCAGGACTCCATTGTGGACTGCTAGTTTCGCTTTTATTGAAAGTTTTTTATTAGCTCCAACGGCATTCAGTCCTCCATTAATGGAGTTACCGGCATTTACCCTCCTTTCAATATCTCTATCAGCCTTCCCATCTCTCGTAAACATACTACCCAGATAAACAAACTCATCCACCTGCTCCAAGTATGCATCATTCACTACTATATCGCACACTGTTTTCGTACTCTCTCTTTCAAACACTATGACTTTAGACTTACTTACATTCATCATTAACTCATTCTTCATACATACTTCGTTCATCCTAGATACTAGAGACTGTAGATCTTCCATACTGTTAGAAATCAGCACCGCGTCATCAGCATACAACAGACAACATACTTTCAGACGTGGCAAGGACTGTAAACACTGTAAACTTACTGGCTGTAAGGCTTTTACAAATGGAATGATAGAATTTTTGCAAAGAATTGATGACAATTGATAAACAATAGTTTCTAAATGATTTGACACTTTTTGCTTGTGGTGAGACAAATTTGTTTTATAAAAATTAAGACTAAATGAGACACAGACGTTAAATGAAAGTCAGAGAATTAAGTTAAATATTTCAAATGGGACGACACAACACTCAATACGTACTTCTACAATCGCCAAAGCAATCCATAAAAGCGTATATTTGCATCCGAAATTGTTTCTGAATTACATCTTCAGATGCACTTGGAAATGGGCTGTATATAATAAACGAAATGGTGTTTGCTGGGATTGGGTGATAATATGTGTAGGGAAAAATATGATACAAGGAAAATGGACAACCAATCACGCACCTCTGCGAAGGAAAACAACACAGTTACAAATATAATTTATTTAGTTCCATCGCGTTACCTCGAGGTAATTATCGCCACAACACAAATAGTATAAAATGATCTCGTTAAGGTCAAAAACCTTCTTTTAGTTCATAAACGATATTATGAACACGAACAACCAACAAAATGCTTCCAATGTAGTCCCTAATCTCCTTCTGTTTTGTCAAAAGCACTTGAATTTACTCTTGTCATTGTTATATTTTCAAATGCTTTTCCGGCAAGGTGATGTGGTTAGGGAATGTAGGTATTGAATAAATGACATCCCGGTAGGAACTATGCATATAATCATTTCAAAACCAAACAGCGTACCTGCATCAAAGACACGATGTTTTACAAAAAATGATTAGTCACAATTCATAATATTCAGTACATCGATCAATTGAGAAGATATACCTTCCCCTCAGCCTGCTACGACCCCTCCCTCCCAAGGTAGAACAATAGTCCCCTTTCCCCCCGATATGTCAAGTACAGGTGGGCTGTGGAGCTGTTTGGACCGGAGTGTATAGTCGGCAGTGCTGTTATGATTATTATTATGGTCTTGATCAATTGTCCCGCTAAATTACAGGACGGGAAGACGGGACAAATAGGGGTGGGTTGTTATTAAGGTGTATTATTGACTTGTTGTCAGAAACAAATGAAAAGATTATTGTTAAAACTAGCCGTAGTTTATTTTAAATTTTAGTTTAGTTTATTTTAGGGCTGTTTCTTCAAGTAACTGAAGATGAATGAGTGACAGTGGTGTTTCAAATGTTCCCAGTACGTTTCGTTTCTTTTTAAATAATAATAATAATTAATAATTGGATAATTTGTAGAGCGCTGTTTTGTTGAACAATCACTCCATGGGCGCTGTACAACTTATTATGAATTCTTAATTCAATTAATTAATTCTTAACTCAACTCATCTAATTTTAGTATTTACAAATGTATGAAAACGTACGTACGTAACGGCGGGTCACTTCCGATAAACACACTTCAATTAGAAAGTTTATGTTTGGAGAAGATACGCCTACAAACGCGGAGGACACTGTATTTAAAATACTGGACATTGCACGATTTTACATTTACTATTACTATTACTATTTATTTTACCATTACTGTTGATAATTCTTTTACAAGAAGATTAGTGGCAAAAGTACAGTTAATATTTAGGATTCTTTAGGATAGGAGAATTTTTATGAAATGACCTTTACAAAAGCTTACAAATAAGAATTTGCTTACATTTTTACCCAATTAGTTATTTACAATGTTGCAGACAGTGAAGGTGAAGGTAGGAAAGGTTTTTGACTTTATGGATACGACTGTCTGAAAAGGTGAGTTTTAAGTTTAGCTCTAAATTCCGCCGAGTCTGTGATCATTCTTAAATCATGTGGCAGTCCGTTCCAGGCTTTATGTCCTGGCACTCCGAAAGCACGCTCACCGAACTTAGTATCTGGGGTGCGCTTTGGTTTCTTCAACCTTCCGATAGCTGACGATGCTGCTGACCTCAGGGCTGACTGTCGGTAATTTTGATGTAAATTTAACCTTTTGCGGCCTCCAGAATTGACCTCGGGGTTAAAGCACCTACACCATAATATTGTGTCACATGGACTTTAATTCAACCACGTATCATTCCAGTGTTTAGATACTTTGTGAAATATTCTTCAATCCCAGTGATAGGGATTACTTGATGTATGTCCGACCGAAACAAGACTTTCTGCCAAAACCGAAATCGAAACCGAATCTTCGGTATCTGTTTCAGTTTTGGCCGAAAAAATTTATTGTTTTCTGAAATTTGGCTTAATTTTTACACTTATACAGACAGTTATAACATGTGTTAAATGAAATAAAAAAAAACAATAATTGAAGTATGTGAAAAAACGTTATATTATATTTTTATATAAAACTTTTTTTTAAATTAATAAAATCATGTTAACTACTTCTTGGAACAAAAAATTGTCAATAATCAACACTTACGTAATAATGGAAGGACCTAATTTATTGAGTATTTTAATTGTGATTGCGTTTACAATCACAATATTCTTATTATACTTGTTAAATGAAATAAAAATAAAAAAACAATAAAATAATCTATTTTTTTATTAAACAAACAAAAATTATGAAATTAACAAACGTGTTTATAATACATAACCTCACAACATAATCACGCTGAACCGGCCGGTGAAATCAGCTGATAATAGCGGGTGACACACGAGTCACGAACTCACCCGAAGTCAGCCAAACGACGCGCGATAATTCACGAACGCAGAGTTTCGGTGCGATCGAAGGTTCGGCAGATTTTCTACCGAAACCGAAACCGCACCTTCGGTCGGTCACTAGAAATCTTCAATGGAGCTCGCGGTTCGTCGAGAGTAGTTACCTTACTTACGTCATCGTGTGGTTTACAATGATTATTTATCTAGACCAAAAGTAAGCTCTAATGTATGATATGAGGCAAGGGAACTCGACACTGAATGTGCCCAGCCATCGATCGGATATTTCCGTAAGCGTTCGGGTATTTGACACGAACTGAGACAGTAGCCACTCTCCTAAGGTACTACTTTACTAACATCTGTTGGGACACCCCAAAACTGCATATAACTAACTACCTATATCTTCTGTTGAAAGCCTTTAAAATTTAATACATAACCCTATACACCAAAGTCCGGGGGTAGAGAGCACTAATTTCCAGAAGCGATTTTATCTAGTAATTCCTCGACAAGTACGAGTAAAAAAAGATAAACAATTTAGAAGTGAAAACTTCTTTAGCACCGTTGTGATTTGAAACTCAGTGAAATGAAAGCGAGCGACACTAAAAGAGACAAACACATACATCTATAGGATTTAGCCTGCGAGAGAATTAGATAGAATAATCGGTCTCCTCTTTGGGCGGTGCTTCGTAGCCCCCCCCCACTCTTATTTACTTTAGTTTTCTTAAGGTTTCGCTTCTACCGCGTATGAACTGCGTGATATTAACGTTAATTTTTTTAAATTATTGTATGGAAAAAATCTTTTTCTTGTAACTGTGATCCTTTTTTTTACATGAGCTCCACACAGGAGGCCCTGAGGGAAATTATTTTTGGGGATCAATCTGTGGGGATGCTTTGTGGAGGGTTTTTTTTTAAAGAAAGGAAGGAGAGGAAAGTTCTGGGAAGGAAAAGGGTTTAAGGGGTGGGTAGGAATCTGGGGTTCAGTGTGTCCTGGTAATCCACCTCCAAGACCTAGACAAACCTCACCCCTTGAACCCGGGCACCCTGCTCAATTACCAAACGTAGCGAACCACTTGGGTGACCTATGGCAGAGGTGTTGGTTATCCAATAAAGGTTCTCGGGGCGGTAGTACCCATTCCCGCCTCCCAAATGACCCTGATGACAGTGAACCTCCGATAAGAGGGAACACCAGAATAAGAAGAAGAGATATTAAGTATATATTTTATTTGTGGTGTTCCTCGGAGAAGGCAATATAATAATAAAAAATAAATAGGAGAACTTTACAACTCAAAGACACCACTTTTCTTACAGATAACATATATTATTCAACATATATCAGGGTCTAATAACATGGAGGACATACATGGTACGACAGGGTACGACAAGGTTCTACAAGCTACGAGGTAAACACGAGGAACCGTTTGCACTGCTTCGTAACTTGTTTCTTGCGGGGGTACAAAGTCAATATAAACAGTGGCGTATGCACACATCTTCAGCACCGGGAAAGTTGTGTTAACTGGACCCTACCAATCTGATATAATAATTGTAGTTTTAAAACACGAAAACAGATAAGGTAGCTAACATATAATTTGGGTTGCGTTCACTTTGATCATTGGCATTCGGCAGGTACCTACTAAATGTGAGAAATATTTTGGTAATTTCAAGCAATGCATTCGTTTTCTAATTTACAAAGAAAAACTGATCACACACTGGATAAGAATTAAAGGTACACAATTTTTCAAAAACCTATTCACCCAAACCAAATTTAACGTAACACAATTTAATTAGTATTTAAAATGTATAGATCTATACCTAAAAATATTAGTAGATACACATTATTTGTAAGAAGCTATATTGTTCTTTGGATATATTATTTTGCGTTATTTTATTTTATAAAATTATTAAACTAGACACCGGTTTAACCTGGCGAGGTTGAAAATTGACATGTAAACAATAATACCATGTAAAGAAACAATAGACATTTGTACGAGGGTCAGTAAAAAAGTAATGCCTCCTATTTTTTTTCTCCTTTAATTGTCAAGAAATTAAAAATACTATTATGTAGGTTGAAAACCATACTATTGACGATTAATTTGTCACTTTTCAATATAATCTCCGTCCATATACAAAGTTTTGATCCATCTTTTAAAAAGGGCATGTTTCCCAGAGTGGTAAAAAGCACGGTCCTGCTTCCTAAGGCCATCCGCCATTGTGTTTGTTGGGCGAAAGATGTGCTTTAAACTTTTTAAGGGTTGTGAAGTATTGAATAGAATTTATTATGCATCCCTGCTGCAAAAAATCAACCATAATTAAATCCTAAGCATCCCTGAACACTGTCGCCATAACTTTCCCTGCCGATTGCACAGTTTTGAATTTTTTCGTCCTCGATGAGTTTGTGTGATGCCATTCCATTGACTGCCTCTTTGATTCAGGTTCCATGAAACCCATGTTTCATCTTCGGTCACAATTTTTGTGCAGTTGCATCACCGTACACATTTTTCAGTCTTTCATGAATACGAATAGGCGTTTCACCTTCTGCATTCAAGAATTTAATCACATATTGCTGACTATTACGAACATAAATATCGGCCATTTTGCAACTGACTGCAATTCTGCCACCTGTTGACGCAGAAAGTTACTATAGCAGTAGATTGTAGATGAAGGTTTGAAGAATAGCGCCAAATTCAATTTTTTTATTTAGAAAAAAATAGGAGGCGTAAGTTTTTGAGTGCAATTCAATATTGATTGGAATGACCCTTGTTATAATATTTTTTTAGGCTATTCCTTATTATCTATTCCTTTATCCTATGTTTTGTCTCTTTTTGTTTGTATAAATGAGCTCACTCAATGTATTTTTGATCAGTGTAATTTATACCTTGATAATGCCTTTGTTAAGCGAAACCGGTCGGTATTAAAAAAATGAAATAAATAAATCGTGGTTATAAACAAAGTAATCGTTTTATTTCATTAAATATGTCAAACCATAAAGTGACTGCTTTACACCAAAATATAACAATAATAATTATTAAGATGAATCCACGCGAAATAATGCAAAATCATACAGAATCATGTGATTTTGGCTTGAAAATTTGATTGCTTTGAAATATTACAGATGCTTCAATTAAATACTGCGATTAGAACACATCTTGACCTTGGAAATAATCGAGTAACTTTTTAAAAAGTATTTTTGTAAGCCTGAAAAAAATTAAGCATCATGCTTATTAAAAATTCTTTGAAGTACCAAAATCTCCTACTAATGAATCCAGTTTCAGATAAATTTTCATTATGTAATATGTCAAATTAAGTTCTGTACAAAACAATCTGAGAACATTTTAATATTTGAGCCAGACTTTCACAAGATAAAATAAAACAATGCAATTTCACGCTGTTGTTTTAGGCATGAATCAAAATAGGGGGCGTTCAACGAATTTCGATTTAAGAATTAAACCTTAGGCCGCGCCGTCCGCATAAAGACTAGTACATTTACACGTAAATTTTATTTTAGTTACCGCCCCGAAACTTGGTTCTGTGCAATCCATTTTAATTTCCTTACCATTATAATTAAAAATTCCTAAAAAAGGAGTACGTATATGTTTTTTACAGGCCTTTACAAAAACAAACTATGAAAAACAGCTCTCAAATACCTTCTTTAGCGTTTCCAACTTCTTCTCAAGTATTATTAATTCCCACCCTTAACGGGGCGTGGTTTCCGATGTCGAATTTCTCCAGGACTAGTGGATCACTTTATTTTTTTTTAGATTATTATGAAATGCAAAAAATACACAAAATTTAATCTCTACTTAAAATTATAATATTTGCAGGAGAGAAATTTTAGAAATTTGGCCAACGAGATTTAAGCCAGCCGGAATGTAAAATACAGTGTTACGCCACTGAAGGTGACCTGCTGCAGTATATGCCGGAAAGAGTAGCGTCCTCACATCGCACGTCAAGTGCACGTGACGTCATCATAGCATTGTTTCCGGCTATTTGTATGAAGACCTCCCCCTTCCCCTACCCTCACCCACCATTCCGCCTTGTATTTGATCACCATGTATTGTAATTATTATCTCCAGACTTCTACTAACACACAGTTGAAGGGTTGACTGTACGTCAGACGTTCTCAATCTGTGGGTTGCTATTAAAAACATATTTTTTGAGGTTCCGTATTTGTAATAGTCGACAAACACGCTCACCACGCCCCCAACATTTGCACATGATTGACATTTGTCACATGAGAACGGGGCATTTCTATGACTCGTTCTTGAGTTCAACAGCTCGGCTGCGGAACGGTTTACCAGTCTCTGTGTTTCCTCCCTTCTACATAAGGTAAATATCGGTTCGGACTGGCCACGCTTATTACGAATAATTTTTAGAAAAAAACTTTAGATTCGCCTTAATTACTATAAAAGGAAACTTTTTGGCTTTGAGGCGGCGGAAAATAATGCATTTTAATTTTCAATTGCATAAAACCAAAATTCACTTCGCGAACCGACACAGCGAAAATCCGCGGCCGTACCTGTCACTGTTATGTTGGTATCCTTGATAAATTAACAAGAGCTAATACGACTGTAGCCGACTTCGTGGGATAAGGCGCGTAATTATGAAATTTGTCTAGCGGGCTTGTTTGTGTAACATGGTTTGTGATACAAAAGAAAGTGCCCCTTTATAACGCCTACTCGCGTCAAGGCAAGAAAAACATACCAGTTTTCAAGTAGTTTAGCGGCTACGCTAGGTTTGTGTAACATGGTTTGTGATTCTGGCGTACAATCTCATAAGACGAAAGCTAATTTTAATTTTACGTATCAAGGATACCAACATAACAGTGACAGGTATGGCCACGGATTTTCGCTGTGCGGTTCGCGAAGTGAATTTTGGTTTTATGCAATTGAAAATTAAAATGAATTATTTTCCGCCGCCCCAAAGCCAAAAAGTTTCCTTTTATAGTAATTAAGGCGGATCTAAAGTTTTTTTCTAAAAATTATTCGTAATAAGCGTGGCCAGTCCGAACCGATAATTATCCTACAAACAACATGAGTCTCGAAGAGACTCATGATCCTCTCCTCAAAAAGACCATCCACACAGCATCTCCTATTTGTCTCTTTTGAGTGTCGCTATTAGTCGTTTCATCGAATTTTAAATCTTTCAAAAAAGTTTTAGCTTAAAAAATTGTTGCGTAATTTTTAATTTATTTTATCGGTGATTACAAATAATTTAACATTTATCGTGCGATTATTGAATCAATAATCGTCCAATAACAATTATTATCTAATCGTTATTATAAATATTTCATCTCTAGGTACAAGTTATTTGTTGTATTTGTTAATTAATTTAACATTTAGTATTAATTTAGATCACTTGTGACAACAATAATTATTTGAATTCTTATTATAATTAGTAATAATATTATGTACGCGGGATTTGATTTATGAAGGGCTTTGAAGGAATATGAGGAATTTTAACCAGAGATTCCTGGGATTATTTGGAGTAAAAAATTTAGATGTCATTTTGCTGTCCGATGTTATTTTTAAAAATTAAAAAGAAAAAAAAAATCCATCACACGTCGCGACTCAGTGATTGAGTGCAGCCAGCACGGGTCACGTGATACGCACTGTGCCTCATTCCAGCAGAACAGAGATTGTTTTTTTTGCTGTAGAATTAATAGAAAAATAATATCATCGAACAGCAAAATGACAACTATGTACTTTTTGTACTCCAAATATGCTCAGGAATCGCTGGTTACAATCAGTAGTTGCTGTTACATTGCATTTTACATTGAACACGAACAACTTATTGAAAAACTGCTTAATAGGCTACTTGCATGGACTTCATAACGACTTGGAAAAAATCGTGTGGATAGATTTTAATACTAGGATTACGAAAATGTTTTTTAGAAATGTACAGTTTTTTTAATTTTTAAATGAATAAATCCATTATTTGGGATCGTGACGTCGCTACATGAAAATGTCCCATCTCCGAAAATGTTCCTATTAATTTTATAAAATTCCACACTGATTTATTTTTTTATATGGCATCACTTTGATTTCAGGCGAATTTTTGAATTTGACGTATAACGTTCACTAGATTTATTGTTTGTTCTCTGCGAACGTATCATTTGGTTTGATTTTTTGACAGATGTTATGAAGAGCACCCCGTACATTTTACGTTATCCGTACGTGTTTAAGAAGTATAATGATAATGGTGCGGATTTTAACAAAATCAAATTTTATAATATTCTTATTATTATTACAATTTACAAGTACAAGTATATTATATTTGATTTAGTAATATAGACGTTGAACATTTTAATCATTTATGATCAATAAGATGGATCAAGGAAAAAAATATTTATGAGATTTAATATTTTTGGTATGCCTCGTTATTCTCCTGTGCCATTCGTGTGGAAAACGTTATTTTTTGTGATTTTTGGCTATGTAATTATCGTTTTTTCGCACCTATGAAATTATGTCCCGTCTTTCCGGTTTATAAAAAATGGTCTGATTTTTCGGATTGATTTATCAAAAAATCACCAGGGTTTCAAAAATACGATTAAAAAAAAATACAGAATGTCTTAGAATATTTAAGTAAGTTAGTAACAAAAATTATTTAACAATAATTTTTGTGATAACATGATTTTTCCATTTATAATGATTTTTTAATTTATATTATGATTTTTTTAAACTCTTCAGGATTTTTATTTTTAAATTTATACAAGATTTTTTAACCTACTTATTATTTACAATAGCCGTTATTACTAACTTACACGATCATTAATTTACTAATTGTGCTAGAACTCCCTCACCAAACACAAGAGCATTGTCTCTTTATGGTGAGGACAGGCAATTTTTTAATTTTTTTTTGTTAACCTTATGTAACTATGTAACTGTTGCAACTTCAAATGTATTTTTAATAAACATTTCCAATAAAAAAAATAAAAAAAAAATTTGCCTAAACCGGAAAAAAAATAAAAAAATGTGATGCAAGTCGCCTATTGTAATTTAACAGGATATTACTCCGAAGAAGAATAATTTTAAAATATCCATGACGGTAAAAATAATGATCATATTAAAGTATGTTTTGATTATTTATTAAAATAGGTATTTTAAATAATAGAGAAAACATGGCAGAGCAAATTATAATGTATGGCTTGTGTTTATAATTAATTAAAAATATGTCGGCAGCTAAAAAATAATAGACTAGTACACATTCATTAAAATTATATTATAATATGTACAGAAGTCGGGTGCAGTCAAAAGCCACAAATTTGTACAGAAAAAAACTAATTAAAAAATGTTTCATTTTAAGCTAATAAAATTAAATTTTAAAATGAACCTAATTTTATAATCAGCTTTCAAAAATTTAAAAAACAGTTGTTTCAGAGAAATTCAACATTGTCATCCAATGGCCATTCAACGCCATTTTGATTTTTCGACATTTGAGAGGTCCCTTAAACGTCGATTCTTGGTGCGTTTCAGCTTTTTATCAAATAGTAATAAACTGTTAGCTTAGCAACATGCTAGTTGTCCCCTTCTGCCGATCACAATTTGTTCAAAAGCTGAAACCTTAGCGCGGGTTGTTAAAAAAAATTGACGAATTCATCATATATTAATTTGAAGTTAATTTTCACGTTCTGTGTAAGTTTTATTCAAGTTATATTAGTATATCATTATAGGCCAGTTGCTTCATAACACTTAAATAATCACAGAACTTGAATAGAACTTACACAGAACGTGAAAATTAACTTCGGATATATTAATGAATTCGTCAAATTTTTTGATACATACCCGTCCGCATTTAACGGGAATCTTTCAACAGAAAAAAAAACGGCGATGAAAGGCCCTTTGATAACTTTGTCATACGTGAATTTCTACAACACAACTGCTCCTAAGACATCATTATCAATAAATATTACAAAAAGTGCTGTCTAGCGTTAAAAAAGTTTGAGAGGCACTGTCTATTAGGCAAGAATTGACTGTTAATAATATTATTTATTTATTACAATGTAATAATATTAGTACCTAATATCAAAAATATCAGTTATCAATACACAATAATTCATTAGTTTTATTACCTATAAATTATATGCGGCACGTTACAGAGTGGAAGATACTCTCAGGGGGCGTTCAAGTATTACGTAGCGCAATTTTTGAAGATTTTTGACCCCCCTCCCCCATGTAACGCGCCGTAAATAAAGAAAAACATGTTACGTAACGCGTTATTCGAACCCCCCCCCCCTCGTAACGCACAGTAACGTTTCACAAGACCCCCCCCCCCCCAATTGCGTTACGTAATACTTGAACGGCCCCTCAGTAACGCCCTGGTGGAAGATAAACATCAGAATTGAAAGGTTGCTTGAAATGACTTTAGCCGTGCTTGGAATAGCCAAGCGCATTGCCACCTTCGTCTACCCCAACTCATTCCCCCCAACATATTCAACCTCAAAACATACTCCAATTGGAGATGCCATAATCTCACCGGTTCCGGAAAGAACAGTTAGGAAACTTGACAAAAAAAAAGATTTTTAAATTTTTTATTAATAAAATAATTTTTAATAATAGTGGAATAATATAAAAAAAACGAATTATTAAAAAAAGTTGTCGACGAGGATGAGATTCGAACTCACGCGGGCAGAGCCCATTGGATTAGCAGTCCAACGCCTTAACCACTCGGCCACCTCGTCTTGTTGTAGCGCTGACCGAATAATATAACCGTATTGATAAAAAAAATATACTCGTACACCTAGCGACTGGCGATAAACACGTGGTTGGTTTTTTTGTGATAACTGTTTCTACGAAGTTGTAACTTTGACTTGTTGAAAATAGGTTACGTCACTGATCTTGTGACGTCACGATTACAGTACCAAAGTGAAGGTGTTGATTTAAAACAATATTATATATGTATAATAATAATAATATTAATTTGTTTAGCACCATTTTTGTGAAAGATTACATCAATTGGGCTGTATAAATATTACGCCGTTTCTCCGTAGGGGCAGGCAGAGAGCACGGACCACCAAACACTCTTTGCCTCTACCACATCTACCGGATCTGCCGGATCTGCCCTGATGATGGACACTGCAACGATGTCCGAAACGTTGGCTAAAGAAGGAGGTAGCGCAACACGGCATAACACCCCAAAAACAAAAAACGAAAATGCTTTTGGCCGTGAAAATCTTAAAACTTATCACTCTTTGCCTCATTCACATTTGTACATTACGTACTCTTCTATTATTATGACTCTAGACATGGCCCGACTCAAGTATCTGATTCACTTGATCGCGCCATGTCTTTCTCGGGCGTTCCCGACTTCTACACTCCTTTCTTCGTTCATTCGCTTTATATGCCCAAACCATCTGAGGGTCCCTTTCTCAACCTTTCATTACGCTTTCATCAGTCGTGCATTCTTTCCGGATCTCCACATTTCTCATACGATCATACCTACATGTTTTTACCACTATTACGCCTCAGGGATCTCATTTCAACAGCATTCAGTCTACTTTCATCCTTCCTCTGCCAGTTCCATACATCACTCCCATACATCCGGGTAGGTACCAGCACTCCATTGTGGACTGCTAGCTTCGCAGTAGACAGAGAGGACGGACCGCAGACCAAACAATTCAGTTTTGACACACGCTCTTTGCCTCATTCACATTCATACATACTCTTCTATTATTCTGACTCTTGACATGGCCATACTCAAGCATCTGATTCACTTGATCGTGTCACGTCTTCCTTGATTTCTTCTACCATTCACATTTGCGTCACATATTCTTCTTAAACTCCTCATTTCGGATCGGATCATTTCTCATACGATCATACCTACATGTTTTTACCACACTTACGCCTCAGGGATCTCATTTCAACAGCATTCAGTCTACTTTCATCCTTCCTATGCCAGTTCCATGCCTCACTGCCATATGCATCAGCGTAGGTACCAGCACTCCTTTGTGGACTGCTAGTTTCGCTTCTTTTGACAGTTTTTTATTAGCGCCATGGACATTCAGTCCTCCATTGATGGAGTTACCGGCAATTCTCCTTCTTTCGCCTTCTTTCAATATCTCCTTCAGCCTTTCTACATAGTATCTCTCGTTAACAAACTACCCAGATGCAGAAACTCATCCACCTGCTCCAAGTATTCATCGTTCACAACTATGTTGCACATTGTTTTCGAACCCTCTCTTTCAAATATCATAAATTTAGACTTACTTACATTGATCATTAATTCATTCTTCATACATACTTGGTTCATCCTAGATACGAGAGACTGTAGATCTTCCATACTGTTAGTAATCAGCAACGCATAATCGGCATACAACAGGCAACATTACAAATATTACTTACTGTGATTTATCTTATTGTGTGGCATGTAGAGCGGATGAATGAAGAAAGGAATAAAAAGAGAATATATGACGCAAATGTTAATGGTAGAAGAAGTCTGAGGCGGCCGAGTAAGACATGGCACGCTTAAGTGAATCAGATAGTTCAGTTGGGCCATGTCAAGAGTCAGAATAGAAGAGTATGTATGAATGTGAATGAGGCAAGGTGTGTGTGCCAAGACCGAGTTGTTTGGTTGAGGTTATACTGTTATCAACGTTGACAGATACAGTTTGTCAAATGAGAGTAGAAAATATATGAGGGCGCCACTGTTGATCAAATGGCAATACTAAACACATAACTTATGGTGTTAAAGTAAACCTGTGTAACCTACATTTTTATAAAAAATTAAAAAGGCATAGTAGTGGAAAAAATATTTTTTCATTGCAGTATAGATACTCGCCGATCTCAAAATTAGAATTGCATATAGGTATATTATTATTATACCTTTGAAATTTTGTGTTAACATAATGAAGAATAACTATAATGTAATAAAATGTAAAGCACAGTTTAGAAATTGCTCATATTTATTTAATACTAGATAAAGTACCCAGCGTTGCCTGGGCTTTAGATCATGTCTCTAATTTTAGATCTGAATATATTTAACTCATTCAGATCTAAAAGTAGTATAACTAAACTCACCATTAGTGATTCTTCCTTTCTATCTATTGTTAAATTCAAATATATGTTAAATTAAATTAAAGCAAATCGCTTTATAAATCATATTTTAATCAAATTTATGTCATGAAGAAAAAATGATTTTTTTAAATGTGGTTTACTCTGTTCTATACATTCAGTGTCATTGCACTTCAAAAAAATATTTGACAGTTAAATTGGTGTTGCCAGTCTACAAATTTAGTAGTTCCAGTTTTTATATTTTCTACTCTTTTTTGACAGACTATAACACGGTTCCAAAAATGTACCTACCTACACATTTATTATTTGTTTGTAGATAAATTATTATTTGTTACTGACGTTTGACTGCGTGAACGTTTACCTTTCGCCGCAATAATTTCACCACATACACACCTTAGGGATCTCAATTTATTTAATTTAATTCATGTCTCTTTACATGGAAGGTATTATTGTTTACAATTCAATTTTTAACCTCACCAGGACAAGACTGTTTTGAGGTTAAACATTAAATAAAGTAGGTACTAAAAATAAAACAAAATAATATGGTATTGAAAGAACAATAATGTTTCTGACAGATAATTATTAATTAATTTTTTTATTATAATGTATAATATATTGTCCTCCACACTAGGAGTTCACCTGTGTTGTAGAGAACATTTTTCAGTTGTAAACTATAAATTATAAATTGTGAATAGTAAAACAAAAGAGTGTTAATAGCTAATATAAAAAGAGAAACAATATAAATCAAAATATAAAATCGACTTCAATTCGACAAAAATTATAAATTAAAAGTTAAAAAGATTGTAGTCAGTTTCTTATGTTTTTTGTATTTAATAATATTAGTTGTTTTATATTGTGTAGGAAGAGAATTGTATAGTTTTATAGCCTGGTATCTGTAGTGTTTTTGTCCAAAGGATGTATTTGTTTTTGGCATTTGTAGTTGGTTAGCATGTCTTGTTCTAGTATTGCAAGAATTTTGTGAAGTGTTAAATGTGGATAAGTTCTTGTAAAGGAAAGTAAGTATTTGTTTTGAATCTAATTTTTGAATTTTCAGTACTGGGAATTTTTCGAATATGATTGAAGTGGGTGTTAGTATTGGTAACTTAAGTATTGCTTTTATTAGGGTTTTCTGAGCTTTAAACAGTATATTAATGTATTTTTTACTGGCACAGCCCCAGGCAATAATTCCGTTTTCCATTATGGATTGTGCAAGTGCGAGGTATATATTTTTTATATCACATATGTTTAAAATATTTCTCATGTTTTAAAAAAGTAAATCAACTTGTTTAGTTTTCCTATTACCGAATCTATATGTTTATCCCATTTTATATAACGGTCGAAGTACATACCAAGATATTTAATATTTTCCGTTTGTGTAATTGGGGGGCAATCGCATGGGGTTTGTGTTGATATATCGATGGTTGATTGACAGGAATGTATTTTAAGGTGGATGTTATTGGAGGGTTGGCCTCTCGAATTTTATGGGTAGGTACAAATGGTAAATACAAATGTAAACTTGTAGGGGGACCATGTGTTGAAATTTAATTTGAAACAATATATTATGCTATTAATTTAAAAGGACTAAGATGAAAGGAAGAAATATTTGTGTGTTTAATAGGTAGGAACCTACAATGGTATTAAAATTAAAAGGACAAAGACGAAAAAAATTATACAATATATTATAATATTTGATAATTTAGGGTCTACGTCAGAAAATAAACACATTGTAAAGTTGAGCAACTTTCTTAAACGATATTAATTCAATTAACTTCTCAGGCATCCGGCCTATTTTTTCGGGAGGTCAAAATATTTCCGCTTAGCAATAAAATTCAAATAAATGTAATATTTCTGAACGCATCAAAAAAACTATTTTTGAAAGGTGATGAAACATGCTATCAAATTTTATAATTCTAAATAAACATAATTTTTTTTAAATTTAAGAACTTACATAGTGCCACCTTTAAAAATGGCTCACCTTAACATTTTTTTCTAGCTAAAATTACTGTTAAACTAACAAATAGAAACACACATTTTAGATAGGCAAATGTATTATAAACGATATCGTCAACCCACTTTTAATCGTTTTATAAAAAATAATTGATAAAAAATTCTCAAAGTTTCATATTATATGGTTAACTTTTAATTATTATATGTTAACTTTTAGATTTGAATATAATGCATGATGTTTTATTAACACCGTTTATATCATATTTCTAACCATGATAGTAAGGGAAACACAACGATTTCTATGGGACCTATATGAGTTGTTCCGAAAAGGGAACAAGAGTTAGAGGTTAATAAATTATTTATGTTTTAGTACTTTGGAATACGTAAAAGTTTTTTCAATAAACTCATGTTTAATGGGACTAAAATTATGGAAATTGTAAAGCATAAAATCTATTTCTATATCCCCGTCAAAAACTAACAAACAGTGAGCTCTGGCATCACGAAATTAACACAGTATTTTCTCCATGGAGTTCCTAATTGAGGTGAGTGCAATTACCTTCAGCTCATGACGCGAGTTACATCATGAGCTACAGAGGTTGACAGCACCAATTTTGTCTTAAAAAATATTTTGAAATTCAATCGTTCAATTAATTAGATTAAAAACATTTCTTAATATAGAGGTGAAACCGGGTAGTAACGCTAGTTTCGGTGTAGTGTTTTTTGGATAATCTATGATTAAATGCCGAATATGGGTCGATGACGCCCGAGGTCGTTGACCCCGAATAGTGACGCCACAGAGCAGACGAAGACGGTACTAAGTGAACAGGTACTATCTAGGTATCTATTTAGTTGCCTAACGGCTACTATGCCTTGTGGTCTCTAGGTTAAAACGCTTGACCTTGGCACGGCAGGTGGCAGGTTCGATTCTGGTCAAATATAACTTATCATAACCAATATCGTGCTAAAATATTAAAAAAAATAAAATTATTCGACATTCCGAATGAGAGGAGTCCTAACGGCTACCAACCGATTAGAGCCACTCAAGCAACCTTTAATATGTTGTGTAATATTCAGTTTATTATGTTGTGTAATATTCAGTTTTTTAATGTTGTGTAATATTCAGTTTATTATGTTGTGTAATATTTAGTTTATTATGTTGTGTAATATTTAGTTTATTATGTTGTGTAATATTCAGTTTATTATGTTGTGTAATATTTAGTTTATTATGTTGTGTAATATTTAGTTTATTATGTTGTGTAATATTCAGTTTATTAATGTTGTGTAATATTTAGTTTATTATGTTGTGTAATATTCAGCTTATTATGTTGTGTAATATTTAGTTTATTATGTTGTGTAATATTCAGTTTATTATGTTGTGTAATAGTTATACACTTTTTATTGTACTCCTGAACAACTTACCTGTAATAATATATACACAGGTAAAAGCCTTCCAGGCGTTTAATAGTAAATAAATAAATATTTTCGCCCCAGTTGCTTCGATGACTGCAGAAACAGTTCCTTTAGTGCGAATGCAGAGAAATCTTTTGAATTTACTTTCTATATCTATTTATTTTTTATTTATTTATTTATAACTTCTCACCATACATATGTTCTTATTTTCTTATTTTTACATACAAAAAAAATTAACCTCACTAGGACTAACAGCCTGTATTGAGGGTAACATTTATAAATTTGAGTGATTTTACAGACACAAAATACTAAAATAATAACATTACATTTAAAACACTAAAATTTCGTATTCCGATTCTAAATTGAGGTCTTTCACCAGGGCGATACTGAAAGTGTCTTAACACTCTGGAGCGTGCCACAAATATGCTATAACACAAATTAATAAAATAAAAATATACTTAAACCAATTATTGGATTACCAACACCCCTGCCATAGGTCACTCCAAGTGGTTAGCTACGTTTGGTCACTTAGTAGCAGGGGCGTGCAATCCATATAGGCACATAAGCACTGCCTACCCTTCCGTGTTTGTAAAACATAAGATAAAATAAATATAATAAACATATATATCATAAACATATTATAATTTATTAAATTATTAAAATTATTTATTAAAAAGCTGAGCAACCGAAACTACGCGAGCGCCTCATCAAACAGGAAATAAGCAGGAATTATATCTGCTAGGAGCTAACTTCATACAAGATATAATATCAATGTTTACGAATGCACATTTAGAGTAGAACTGTCGTTTTGAATTTGCTTCTATGAGGTTTTTTGTTATTAGGTATTAGGCAGTGCTTTCTGGAACAAAAATAGCAAATGGCAATCAGTGACGACAGTGACATCTGTTGTTATCTATTTCTATCAACTAGTTGTCTTACCAGCAGCAAGCACACTTAGCGAAAACTTGTACGAAGGGAGTTATCTGTAGTATGTTTTTTTTAATTATTTGAATCAATTCGGCGGTTTTCCTACTGCCTACCCCAAAGATATTGAGAATATCTTTGGCCTACCCTGATCAAAAACTCTGTGCACGCCACTGCTTAGTAGGGGTGTCAGAATTCATGGGGTGAGGATTTTCAAAGTCTTGAGCGCCAATGTTTTTGCCCATCTACTGTATGGCGGGCCAGATTGGGAGAGATTGGTAAAAAAAACATCAAAATCAATAAATCAAAAAACAAAAAAAAGACCAAAATTTCATGTACATTTTTTACTCCAAATAATGGCAGGAATCACTAAGTCAAGAATCAAGTCAAGAACGTCCCTTAACACCCTGCATACATTAAAATAAAACCTGAAAAAATTTCAACTTCACACTCGATTTACTCGAAAACTAAATCGCAATTCAAAAAAGGTATCTGTACCTACTATATGTATAAGTAAAATTTTCAAAATTTTAAGCAACCTCCGACACAGAAAAGAGCTGACGCCTGAACAGATTTTCATGAATTGTGATGTTGTAGATTCACCGTTTCCCGCTTGTACCTACTAAGATTTTCTGGGCACCGTGTACCTATACAAGAATGAACAAAATATTACCTACAAATAATTCAGATATCTAATATGTTTGAAACAACTTCATTCGTATGAGAAATGTAAAAATTGCCTAAAGTTTACATTATTTGGTTCCATGACAACTCAACATAGTGGTAAATCAGAACACATTTTAAAATTGACATAAAGTCATTAAAAGTGATAAAATTTAAAAAAAATAGCTCATAACGTAAACTATTTAACCCGTCTGCTTGTTTAGGAATAAATACATCCCAAAACACGTAATCGCGTTATAATAATAATAATAACGTAGTAT
Organism: Limnephilus rhombicus; assembly: GCA_929108145.2. NCBI lineage: Eukaryota > Metazoa > Arthropoda > Insecta > Trichoptera > Limnephilidae > Limnephilus > Limnephilus rhombicus. Next base: position 44,182,175 of record OV815292.1, read on the forward strand.
TTATATAGCGCAGTTTTGTGATGTTTCACTTCAAGTGCGCTTAATTATAATAAACTTAAAATTAACCTACAGTGTTCCTTACGAGTCCTTAAAAAATTAATTAAATAATGTGAAATAACGAATATACAAAAATATACAAAGCAATTCCTAAAGCACAATATTAACAACAATAGTGAGTGCTGTTTTGGCACAGGACAATATATAATGATAAACCATCACGGTGCATCACGGTTATACTTTCATAAGACCAAACACGTCCCGAGCGCCCTTACATATTTAAAGCTATATATCTCTCTTCCTCTCATGCAAACAGCTGTATTTTTTGTTTTAACCAGAAAGAGAACAAAATAATGCTTCTTATTGTCTTGGAAATGTGAAAGCTATCTTGCATAGATATTTTACAATCTCGATCCAAAGTGACGGTTTCAGAATTTGTGCACGAAACTGAGGCTTCCGGATTGCGAGGTGCGAATGTATTGAACCAAGTAGACTGGTTTTAACCCAGGTTTAAAAAAAAAGAAAAATCAGAGTGTGCAAATCACACTCGGTAGAAGTGAAACCTTCACAAAACTAAACAAGAGTGGAGAAACTACGAAGAACCGCACAAAAAGGAGACCAATATGCTACGAAGCACCGCACGAAGGGGAGACCGATTACACTATTTCATTCTCTCGCAGGCTAAAACCTACTGATGTATGTGTTTGCGGAGTGGTTATTATTCGTTTCATCGAGTTTCAAATCACAACGGTGCTAAAGAAGTTGTCACTTAAACGAGTCGCAGAAAAATAAAAAAGGTAATATAACGGTCTCAACTGGTAATCGAACCAATGCTCTATTGAGTTACCGGGACAAACGCCCCAACTCGGCCATTGAAACCTTTTTTGTTGATCTCATATTTCAAATTCATAATCAACAATATCATCTTCAACAAATTTTTCCTATGTTTTTGGCTGCTGTTTTTATAAATGATCACAAAGTTCTAACGATTTTATTTGTGACCTAGAGACTGTCCCGGATAAACATGGTATTCGATTTTTGTACATGATACACCTATTGACTTTTTCTAAAAGTATAAATAAATTAATTTTTCGAAGAAAACTTCTTCGGCAAGTTTTCCACTTTGTGATGGCATTATTTATTTTAATGGAAAGACAAATAACTTTGTTTACATCACTTTTATTTGTACACAATCTGATGTGAACATCGTTCACGAAACATGTAGATTGTATACAAATAAAAGTGATGTAAAAGTTATTTGTCTTTCCATTAAAATAATATAAATAAATATTTAATTTTATTAGAATAACTTGTTGTAATAACTTTTTATAGGAGACAAATGTCTTGGCTGAGAAATGTACGAGAGTGGACCGGTATTAGAAGTGTGGAGAAGCTATTCCGGGCAGCGTAAGATAGAGATGCATTTACCAGGGTGATCGCCAACGTCGGGGGAACCACACGAAGAAGAAGAATAACCTTTGAAGGATAAACTCATCAATGAATTACATCATTGAAGAAGAAGGTAATACTAATAAATCTAAAAGAAACATGACTTTACATTACAGTTGAAAGGTGTGTGGATTTGCCACTGTGTTGAGTTGTGCGGTCACCCAAATATTCTTAGCATTTTGTCGCAGCGCACGTCTGAAAAAACAAATTAGTTGCTGCCACCGAATACAAAATCTCTAGAAATGTGATCCACACCGATTTAAGCCGCCTTTTTCTTACATATCTTACATAACTCCCTTAACCACTTTCAGCTTTACTAAAAAAAAAACACAGCATGGCCGATAACCTGTGTTGTTGTCGCAACATGAATAAAGCAAGAATACACTAAAACACGAAATATTACTAATAAGGTTTGTTCTTAAAATGTATTTTAAATCTGGCAACAATGTAATTTTTTGTAGTGTACATAATAAATTGTTTGTTTTCCTACATAACCGCTAGGTGGCGGCGCCTGCGCATTCGCCGTTCGCGCTCAAACCGTGAAAAAAAAAATTCACTCCGCGGATGTGCGTCTAATATTACTCATATGTGATCGTAATTTCAATTAATATGACTAATTCACCCTTATATTCGTATGATTGATATATTTACGTTTTTTAATAAGTTTTAGTCAAGTTATAATAACAATAATCATAGTTTGAGAATTGAAATGTCAAAGTATTTTATATAAAACATGAAAATTCAAATTTACTTTTAAAGGATTGTGTTTTATGAGAATTTCATAAAAGTGGTGTTTTTTTTAAAAATATTAATATCTAATACATGTGTTCCTAAATGTATCAAAGAAATTAACGTCTTTAGAGATTCAAGGAATCTGTTTTAAAAGTCGGTATTATTTTTTAGGTTAATTTTTTGGCAATAAAAAAACTTTGGAAATTTTTGATTATTTTTTTATTGTATGCACGAGGAAAAAGTGAGGTGACAGTTTCGTTCCAAATTCATTATATAAAAGGACAGTATTTTTAAATTTTTTTTTTTTTATAAATTTCTCTACACTTTCATCAAAAATATTTTGGTAAAAATAAAATCCATTTTTTCGCGTTTGAATCTTAAAATATGGCAGTTTTTTTAAACTAAAGTGTATTTCAAATACACAAATCTAAAAGGTAATTTTATTTAGTTTTAATAAATGGCATTTGTTTTTAAGACACCATCAAAAATATGAAATATATAGAACATTCAAAATACTTTGGAAAAATTCCAAATTTCGTTCAGACATCATTAATAAAACAGAGATAAACTACCCTCTCAGGCCGTGTAAACAATGTGTATTTTTTCCATGAACAATTTTTTAATTAGTAATGTTTTCACATCCGCGGCCGTTTGTCAATTGAATAAAATTTTCACTGGGTTTTTTAGTAACGCTGTTAAGTTTTAAAGCTCTTAAAAATATATATGTTATTTTTGAAGATAATATCTAGACATTCCCCACGCCGGCGCCGAAACGCAAATTACATAAAATTCCTCGATGGAAAAAAATCGCAAAGTATGCTCCAAAATTTATTAAAAACACGTTTGTTTCAGTTATTTTACATGTTGTGTGTATGAAAAAATTGACAGTGTTTCTTTAAATGCTGTTAAGGACAACCCCTGCGAGATTTTTGCTCTATTTTAAATGAGTCGTGTTTTATTAAACATTTTCACAATTTTCGCGTCGATTTTATCGCTTTAATTATTAGCGCGCTCCTCTAACATTCGTAATTACATATCTCTCTATCTTCTTCTTTTTGAGCGCGGTTACGGCGCCTTAAAAGAATAACTGATGTCTGTCTAGTTCATATAAGACCTTTCGACTCTTAGACTTCAGACAGGCCAATGGGCTTAATTTGGGAGGCGCGAGTGGGTACCGCCGCCCCGGGAACCATTTATTGGATAACCAATACCTCTACCATAGGTCACCCCAAATGGTTCGCTACGTTTGGTGACTTAGCAGGGTTCATGGGGTGAGGTTTGTCTAGATCTTGGCGGCGGATGACCTGGACACACTGAACCCTAGATTCCTACCCACCCCTCATACCGTTTTAATTTCCAGAACTTCCTCTCCTTCCCTTCCTTAAAAAGACCCTCCATACGTCATTCTCAAAGATGACGTAGGCCCTGTGGGAAATTATTTTTGTCAGGGCCTCCTGTTTGGAGTTAAGGGCCCGCAACCCGAATTTCTGCCGATTTCTTACAAATCTCCCTTAAACATTTGAAGTTTTTAAGCTCTTAAAAAAATATATGTTATTTTTGAAGATTGTGTCTAGATGCTGCCCGTGCCGAAACGCAAATTATATGAAATTCTCTCGATAGAAAAAAATCGCAAAGTATGTTCCAAAAATTATAAAAAGCAGGTCTGTTTCTATTACTTATCTTATGAATCATATTTGTGAAAAAATTCACAATGTTTCTTAAAATGATACTTAAGATGCTCCCCGCAAGATTTTTGCTCTATTTTAAACGAGTCGTGTTTTATTAAACATTTTCGCAATTTTCGCATCGATTTTGTCGCTGTAAATTTTAGCGTTCTCCTCTAACATTCGTAATTTCGTATCTCTCCATCTTCTTCTTTTCGAGCCCTGTTGCGAAGCCTTGTTTATTTTTTGTTCAATAAATAATTTCGATAGTTGAAAACGTTTGATGAATTCCAGCCGAAGTAAGATAAAGTTTACCTTAATTCGGCAAAACAGAACCGCCCACAACATATTTCTTTCGGTTTTTATCTCGGTCTACCTAAGTTATGAAATGACTGCGCAAGCGTGCGAGGAGCGGGACGGGAGATAACTTACAATGAGTGCTGCCCCTGTCTCTCTCCCCACAGATTCTGTATAGAAAGGGAAAACAATTTTCCCTGATTGGCAATGAAGGCTTCCCAGTCCTTATACAGGGGGTAAGGAAGGTTCTATATTGATGTTTTTTATTTTTAAATTTGTGGTCGAGTGGGCCAAAACGTCAGGTTCCACACAGATGTCGCTGGTTCAATCCTCTGCTAGACAAGCCCCTGATCATTGCGCAAGCAAATTAATCCGTTTATAACTATGGCGGTAAAAGGAATTCAAATATAGCCAGGCTATTTTTTGTAACCAATTTGGGATTTTCATGGCAATTGTAAATAAAAATTTGTACAAAAGTGTTTTTTGAAGTGAAAACTTCTTTAGCACCGTTGTGATTTAGAACTCGAAACGAGTGACACTAAAAAGAGACTAACACATACATCTATACCAGTGTTTCCCAAACATTGTTCTGCCGTGGCCCGGTAATTTTCGCACTGCCCCTTCGTGACCCGCTTAATACTTTTAAACCCAAGCTGGTTCCATTAGGTAAAATAATACACATTTATTAATAGAAAAATGTTTTATTAATACTATATATTTTGGTATCGCCTATTTAGTCACTAAATTTTAGTGCGACGTATAGAGCTGCTGCTTAATTGTTACTAAATGACGAAAGGTTTATTATCCTAAGGTCTGGTTCCACTTCAAGTCGGTTTCCATATTTATTTTTAAGGTAAACTAGTGTTGAAAACCCAGCTTCACATTTATAAGTTGTAACAAAAGGCATTAAAAAAGTTATTGCTTGATGAGCTAATTTTGTGTATTCTTGATGACAACATAACCAAAAATCTATCAATGGTTTTAGTCTTGTGTCAAATATAATAATAATAATTGTTGGATGATTTTTATAGCGCTATTTTCGTGAGAAAATCATTTCAAGGGCGCTAAATATATCCTTGAGTGATGTGTCAGTTGACAGTTCAATTAACGAGTCGATATCGGAATCTGGCAATTAGTGGCAAATAAGTTTCTGAATCTAACTTGAATGTAAATGGGTTTCTTATACAAGCTTTGTTGCTGTCGATTGGAGGAAAATATTCCTGAAGATTCCTCTCCAGTCCTCATAAATGTTCTGTAATTTGAGTTAAGATGTCTTGTGGCAATGCAATCATGTTGTACTCTTTTTGTATTTCACTTAAATTACTAAATGCTTTGAAGTTCCCTGTTTCCGCGCGTTGTGCCTTTTTCTTGGAGCTTCCACCTTGTCTTAAAACAAGAAATGATGCGACTGGGAAAGTTGCGACCCGGTATTTTATTTTGATGGCCCGGTACCGGGTCGCGATCCGGCAAATGGGAAACCCTGATCTATTCTATAAGATTTAGCCTGCGAGAGAATGAGATAGCAATAGAATATTTATTTTATTTACGGGTACTCGGTTCCAATATAACCCTAAATCAACGGTCTCAGGCAAGACTCCTTCAAAACCACTCTAAAATGAAAAGGCAAAAGAAAACACAAAAGAAAGTGACATTTAGCGACTCCGAAGAAGAAAACACAAATACTAATAAGATGACCAAAAAATAATTATATGTAAAACTTATTTCCGCTTTAACGTTATTAATCGTGACCGGTTTCAGCTCGTTAAAGCCATCTTCAGACTGGTATAAATTATTCTTAGTCTACGGTTTATATACATAACATATGGGGAAGGGTTAGAGGGATGGTCTACAAGGATTTTAATCAAATATGTTAATTACGTTACTAAGTCGTTTTCGACTGTCGAATTTCAAAGTGAAAATAAGTTTTTTGTTTGTTTTATTGTAATACAAGCTGGTTCCCGGCGTTGCTACGCCATTTAATACAGAAATGGTTTCTCTCTGCGTGTCCTTTCCCATTCGTCGCGTTTCCCTTCCTTCTACCCTTCCTCTCCCGCGTCCCTCTCCCCACTCCACTCCCCCCTTCCTTCATACCGCGAACTACCCTCTCGAGTTTTCCTCCCCCCTCTCAGGTTCCCCTCCCCCTCCCGTATTCGCCTTCCCTCTCCCGCGAATCCCCTTCCCGAGTTCCCCTCTCCTCTCCCACATTCCATACATTCATTCCCGGTACATTCAATTTTCCAACAGCTCGCGTGCCACCTATTGTAATTTTTTATACGAATTTCACAATGCCAGAGTTCGTATATGTTATTCTGATGTATAAGCTATATTATTGTTTTTACAAGGAACTAGCGTCATTGATCCCCTCGGCACCGGTGCATAGTCGGGAAACACGCAAAACACGCGCCCAACATTTGTACACGGTTGAAATTAATCAAATGAGAACGGGTCGTTTACGACTTGTTCCTGAGTTTAACAGCTCGGGTGTGGATCGATTTGCCGGCCTCTGTGTTTCCTCCATCCTACAACATGTTCACTCCTTCCTTTCCTCAAAAAGACCCTCCACACAGCATCTTCAAATATGACATCGGCCCTGGCATATTCCTCAGGGCCTCCTGTGTGGAGTTAATGTAATAATAAATAAAAATAAATAAATTGTAAAATGGCCTTAAAATCCATTCAGTAGGTTTTGCGTGAAAGAGTAACAAACATACATCCATGCAAACTTTCGCCTTTATAATATTAGTAAGATATTATAATGAAATTTCACCATGAATTGTCAGCTTTAAAAATAGAAATATTAAAAAGATGACCAAACGTATAGGAAAAGGTGTACTGGAATTCGACAGCAAAAATATGGAAAAAAATTATCCTTCAAAAGTGCTTCGTAGTCTCCACACTCTCGTCTACTTTTAGTTTTCTGAAGGTTTCACTTCTACCGCGTGTGAATTGCATACTCTGTTTTTTTATTCCATTTTATTAAAAAGCTTCTTTTTGGAAGTTAGGTAAAATATTCGTACTTTCGATGTCCTGTACACAACACATGACGACAACGGTGGCGTTCAGCGACCTCGCCATGTAGATTCTGATTGAGTGTCCAGTGAAAGCATTTCCCGGAAAAGTTCCAATCCCCACACACACACATACACACCCTCACCCTCTCACACACACCCTCACACACACACACACACACACACACACACACACACCTACAAACAGTACTACCGATATTGGCGCCTACAGTCTAACAACACAACAACCAACACCTAACATCTCTAACAGGTACTACCAACCACTAATAACTTCGCTGCGAATTCTGTGATGGAAAGAATACACAGGTTGGGCAATGAACTAACTGATGTCGCTCACATTTTTAATTTAAATTTCGATTCATTTAAAGCCAAATTAGTCCACCACTTTTTAGATGTAAATAATGAATGAGAAATCATTTTATTTTATTTCAATTTTCTTTTGTTTATTGTTTTTTTGTTGTTCTTATTTCAAAAGCATACAACGAGTAATTAAGTAAAAATTAATGTGCTTTGATTATTTTTAATGTTTTTGTTGCTCGTTGGTACCTATATGTACATACGAGTTCTCTAGGGTCATCCATGTGGAATTAGCATTAGATGTATTCCTATTATTTTACATAGAGTTTATGCTTTATTCGTATATTTTGTAATCTTTTTTTATTTTGTGTTAAACTGTTGTTATAAATGAAATTTGTATTTTATATGTAAAAGCCCAATAGGGCGTCAATAAATAAATAAATTAATAATTGTACACACTGAATAAATTCTCGAAAAATAACACCTATTCATAACTTTCCTATAGTGCGAGTATTTATTTGTAAGAGTATCCAACAGTCAAAAAAGTAATGGGTGGCGGGAATGGGTACCGCCGCCCCGGGAACCTTTATTGGATAACCAACACCTCTGCCATAGGTCACCCCAAGTGGTTCGCTACATTTGGTGATTTAGCAGGGGTGCCCGGATTCATGGGGTGAGGTTTGTCTAGGTCTTGGAGGTGGATGACCAGGACATACTGAACCCCAGATTCCTACCCACCCCTTAAACCCTTTTCCTTCCCAGAACTCTCCTCTCCTTCCTTTCCTAAAAAAAAACTCTCCACACAGCATTCTCAAAGATGGCATAGGTCCCGAGGGAAATTATTTTCCTCAGGGCCTCCTGTGTGGAACTCATGTAAAAAAAAAAATATGGAGTTTTATTATATCTTAATATTAAATTGAAGGTGAGGGAAGAAGAACAGGAATATAAGATAAGGATAGGAAATGCTACCGATACATTAAGCAAGTAAACTTTCTTTGATTGATTTGTGTTATATCACAATTCATACATAAAAATAATATATTATAGCATATTTGTGGCACGCTCCAGAGTGGAAGGTACTCTCATTATCGTCCTGGTGTAGTCCCACCATTCAGAATTGAAACGAGATGAATAATATAAATTATTATTATTTTATTCAACAGAGTGCATGTCAAAAATCGCTCCACAAAAATATATAAAATTACAGTTTATAATTCCTAATAAAACCATACAATTCATCGTGGAACGTGTCCCCGAAGTTCAGTAATCAAATCTGAACAAGCTTTAAAGCTCCCTATTACGTTGTTCTATAAACTTGTGAACCTATAAACTCATTGTTCTAAAAACTTGTTCCTTGTAAAACTTGTTAATTATTATTTTGTAATGTACATATAGTATGTGTTTGTGTGAATGAATGTAATGTATATGTAAGTATTATATTATCAATGCTGTGTTTGTCTTTAATTAGTGATAGCATCAACCATGTTCAGTGTAATTTTATCTGTGAAAGCTTTGATGTAAATCACTGTTGACAAACCTAATAAAAAAAAAAAAAAATAATAAAAAAAAAAAAAAAAAAAAAAATATGAATAGCCAGGTTGCCTCTGCCCTACCTGCCTCTCCACCTTTTTTTTCACCATTTCCTTCCCCTCCCCGCTACCTTCAGCCTCACAACATACCCCGATTGGGGTTGCCATAGTCTCACTGGCTCCAGACGGATGGGAGCAGTTGAAAGTCTTGTGCGGTGTTTACATACAAATAAAAATAAAAATAAAAATAAAACTGGCGTATGTAATTACTAATTACAGAGATGTTATAATTGTCTCCACGTGTGATTGCATCCGCGAGTGATTTTGGCAGCGGTATTTGAAATTCACGCCTGAGAAATATTTCATCCTTATATTTCTGGCACAGTTTATTATCATTGTGCTGAACTGCTGAGCACGTAAAATGTATTCACTATAAGAGTTCGGAATCTTGGTGTTATAGGATCCATTTTTTATTTTTTTTATTTGAGACTATGCCATTCCCAAATTAGGATATATTGTAAGGCTGAAGGTAGTGACGAAAGGAAGGAGAAGGGGAGGAGGAATATGGGTAAGTATCTGACTATTCACATCTGGTCACCAAACACGACTAAAGCCATTTCAAACAAAGTTTCAATTCTGAATGGTGGTTTTACACCGAGGCGATAGTGAGAGTATCTTCCACTCTGGAGCGTGCCGCAAATATACAACGCAAATGTATTACAGAAATATTATTTTAAATGAATTAATTGTGAAATAACACATATTAATCAAATAAAATGTATTTGACCATGCCGGGATTCGAGCCGCGACCTTCGGATTGCGTGTCAAGAGCCTTACCCCTAGACCATGCCGGTCTTACACCAGGGTGATACTGAGAGTATTTTTCACTCTGCAACCTGCCGCAAGTATACTACATATTAATTTAAATGAATTAATTTTTGTGAAATAACACATACTAATCAAATAAAATTTATTTTCCCATTCGGGATTCGATCCCGCGACCTTCGGATTGCGTTTCAAAAGTCTTACCCCTAGACCACGCCGGCTATCTGAACTGCTGAAAACGTCAAATGTATTTTTTTATTAAATAAATAAATAGTTTTAATAATAGTGTTTATTTATTTATTGTTAACATATTCGTGTTAATTATTATTAGATACATTGATGAAATTGTCATAACGATGTACCTAGACATTAGCACTCCGATTAAAAAATGTTCACAGCGTAAATCAAGATTTAGTTGTTACTACGAATAGGTGGATATGATACTAGTGAGGTAACAGAAATAATAATAAGCAAAATATAATATAAAACATATATGTAAGTATTAATATTTATGTTCAAAATTGTAAATGGTAGAATAGACAGTCCTGATTTAACTATTAAGCTCATCGAATTTCATATTCCCACTAGAGCAACTCGCTCCAAAATCTTGTTTCAATGTAACAACAACAGGACTGAGTACACGAAACACTCGCTTTTACCTAGATTACATGACGTTAGTAATAGACACGCAGATGTGGCGGATCTATTTAACTGCACGGAAGCTAGTTACAAGAAGGCTATTCTATCATATATCTTCAATCAATATTAATTTTATTTTTACTATAGTATTGAATGTAATTGTAGCCCTTTGTGTCATTTCTTAATCAAATGCCACAATTAACTTACCTCTTTTTAAAAATTATTTCCTATATACCTACAACTAATATTTTGTGACATGTTTTTATATACAAATATAAAGAAATTGTTTCTCCCTGCGTGTCTTTTCCCATTCGTCCCTTTCCTCTTCCGCCTCCCCTTCCCCTCCCATGTCCCCTTCCCCTCTCGCGTTCCATCTCCATCTTCCCCGCCCAACATATTCAGTCCCGGTACATTCAGATTTGCATTTTTATCACAAATTTTAATTTTTCGTGTATTACAAACAATTTTTTTTGTATTATGAGAACAATCAATCAAATTTGATACCAAACATAGGTACCTATTTAAAATAAATATAATTTTTGATTAGATTCAAGTATTCGATTTTGGTTAGTAGGTACCATAGGTGAGTACTTCGATTAAATTAATTTTTTAAAGATTTTATACGAAAATTGAATTAAGATTGAACAATCGATGTTTGCAAAATTTCATTCTCAAATTGTGACATTTTTGATAGTTTCGTAAGAGTTTTTATAATGATTAAAAAAACCTTTCAGATGTATTGTCACGTGGTTGTAATAATCCTGAAACCTTCGCGATGGTGGAAAGAAGGTATTTTGAAAGTTTCAAACATTTCCTATGCTTACTATAGCAGTGGATAGACAACCCACAAACACAGAAATAAGCATATTTTGATCTGTATAAGTACATATATAGATGTGTAATTCCTATAGGTGCAATTTAAGTAGGTGTAATTCCGTCCGTATGTAATTCTTGCAGTGGTATATAAGTTGGTACCTGAAATTCAAGTCATTGTAATTTCATCACGTTACCGCAATAAACCACCTTTAAATATATATTGAGTGTGCTGCCGCCGGAAAGCGCGATGACGGATCTACGTTCTACGCAGTGGTGGAGTTTTAGGGATATATTGTAGAGCCTGCACGCTTTCCCTCCCTTCTTCCCCTCCCCACTTCCCCTAAACATTCCACTGCACTTCCCTTTCACTTTTCCTCTCTTCCGACTCCCACACATACAGGCGTGTCTACTGTCTAGCTGGTAGCAAGTATTTACAGGACACACGTAGCAGGGGCGAGGAAACGGCATTTAATTTCTGAAACACTGCTAATAAATGACCTTTTTACATAAAATCTTCTCTAGTTCGAAGCAAGTTGAATACAATTCTTCTATTTGGTCCCCTCACTTAATATTGAAAAACAATCAGTATAAATTCCTAAGATATATTATCTACAAATTCGGTCTACCTACGGAAACAATAAATTACAACCACTTGATGAAATAATTAAAATGATCAAAAACTCAGATAAAAGAATAGTTTCAGACTTGACTTTTATTTTTAAAATTGTTAATGGCTTGATAACCCTGATTTATTAAGCCTAATTAACTTCCATGCATCAACAAGAACTACGCCATCTAAAATTCTTGTTAGTTGCATCAACAATATCAGGACTGTATTTAGATAATCGCTTGTAACTAGATTACACGCAGTTGGCAATACTTTCTCGGAAATACTAGATGAGTTCTGTTGTGTTCAGACAAACAGTTCTCCAACTCGTCTTGGGCGGAGATTACTTCTTTGGAAAGAATAAAGTTATTTTATGTTAATCTGGGATTTATTTAATACTCCGCGTGTACAAGTGGTGACCACGATAGTCGACCTAGCTGGAAGCTGGCTAAATGGAATCGAGCTCCTGTAGATTGCACCCCGGCCCGTTGGCCCCCCTGGTGCCCAAACTCGGAACTAAACTAACTGCCATCTAGCGGAATTTCGGGACAGATCTTAGTACTGCCCTCTATGTGACCAGCCCGGAAGCTTTTAGATATATGACAAGTTCAATGTATTCAATTCGCGGAATATAGTTCTATAACAAAATACCTTCTCAATTTGGGAGGCGGTATGGGTACCGCTGCCCCTGTAACCATTTATTGGATAACTGACACCCCTGCCATTGGCCACCCCAAGTGGTTCATTACGTTTGGTGACTTAGGTGCCCGGGTACAGGGGGTGAGGTTCGTCTAGGTGTTTGCGGCGAATGCGTTTGCCTGGCGGGCCGGATCGGAAGAGACTGATTGAGGGAAACTTAATCAAGACCTCTCCAACCGGACTCTCTCGACCTATTGCCTTACACTTATATCACATGCTTGTATCACTGCCCGTACAGGTAGTTTTTTTTTACAGTAACTCCACACAGGAAGCCTTTCCCTCGTGGCCTGTGTCATCATTGGGGATGCTGTACGGCGTACGGAATCTGGGAGTCAGTGTGTACAGAAGTGACAGACGTATGAATCCATCCCCCCAACTGCGGTGCAAGGCGATTGGTCGAGAGTGTCCGGCTAGCGAGGTTGGAAGGCTACCCCCAACCAGTCTCTCTCGATCCGGCGTGCCACGCAGCAAGTGGAAAAATGCATCCGCCGCTAGGACCTGGGCAAACCTCACCCCAGTCAATTTTCTAAATTAAAATTTTCGTTAATATTGTATCTATATATATAATTATTTGATCGACCCCTGATGTAGGACATGGCACCCTCGTGCGTGTGGGGGTGTGCGTGAGCTACTCACGGTCGTCATGGCGACACAGCGGGGGGCGTGTCAATCGATCCGGTGACGGAAGACGCCCCCACCCTCTGCCACCACCCCCTGGCCAACCCAGCCCCCCCGGCAGAGCCTCCACATAGTAGAACCTCCGCACCACGTCACAGTCACAGTCACTGCCACCAGACTGGGTCGATATTCATGTTATTTATTAGCGGATTGAGACTGGCCTGAAAGCGGAACTGGAGATTGGAGTGCATGCGTCACAACTTATTTATATTACATTTATTTCCACATATACGGCATAACACGTGCGCCATTAACATATAAATAGTACAACAATATAGAAAATGTAACAGTATAAATGTAAAATTTTGTTAATATGTTACTATGTTTAGATTTAGATCTTGGCATTACCATGTGTTTTTAAAGGTTTAACGAAATTCTTGATTTTACGACACTATATATATATATATATATATATATACAACTAACTAACCATCACGCCGTTTCCCCGCAGGGGTAGGCAGAGAGGACGGACCGCCAAACAACTCGGTCTTGGCACACACTCTTTGCCTCATTCACATTCATACATCGTCTCATACATTCTCTTCTATTATTCTGACTTTTGACATGACCCGACTCAAGTATCTGATTCACTTGATCGTGCCATGTCTTCCTCGGGCGTCCCCGACTTCTTCTACCATTCACATTCGCGTCGTATATTCTTTTTACACTACTTCCTTCGTTCATTCGCTCTACATGCCCAAACCATCTGAGGGTCCCTGTCTTAATCTTACTCATTATGCTTATATCAGCCTTAAATTCTTTGCGGATATCCACATTTCTCACACGATCATACATTGTTTTACCACACATACGTCTCAGGGATCTCATTTCAACAGCATTCAGTTTATTTTCATCCTTCCTCTGCCAGTTCCATGCCTCACTGCCATACATCAGGGTAGGTACCAGGACTCCATTGTGGACTGCTAGCTTCGCTTTTTTTGACAGTTTTTTATTAGCGCCAACGGCATTCAGTCCACCATTAATGGAATTACCGGCATTCACCCTTCTTTCAATATCTCTTTCAGCCTTCCCATCTCTCGTAAACATACTACCCAGATACACAAACTCATCCACCTGCTCCAAGTATTCATCATTCACAACTATGTTCACGCACTCTCTCTTTCATACACCGTGACTTTAGACTTACTTACATTCATCATTAACTCTTCTTCATACATACTTCGTTCATCCTAGATACGAGAGACTTATCTTCCATAGTGTTAGAAATCAGCACCGCATCATCAGCATACAACAGGCAACATACTTTCAGATTACTCAATTTCGCGCCCAATCCCACCTCTTTCAATTCTTGCATACAATTATCCATGTATAAATTGAATAACCATGGTGACATTACGCAGCCTTGCTTGACACCTTTTGTGATGTCAAACCACCCCGTAAAACCACCGTTCACCCTATATCTATACCTATATCTATACCTATATCTATACATCCTATACATATAATATGTATACACTCCACGATAAACTTGTGACAATTTCCAATAAATCTATTGAGATTTTTGGTTTTAAGATACTTTGCACATTCCATGATAACCTTATAACAATTTCCAATAATTGTATCTAGATTTTATATACTTATGTTTTTATGATTATGTGCATGCATGCGTATACATATATGTGAACCTATTGTGTATGTACGTATGTGTGTTATGTGTAAGTATGTATATGGATGGATGTGTACATATATGTATATACATGTATGTACTTATGTATGTGTATATGTATGCATATATATGTACCCGTCTCAGAACAGACATCGTCTAGTGAGGCGGGTTACTTAGTTGGTTGAATATGATAATGTTATTTCAATAAACGCCTGGGTTGCCGGCAATAAAAAATAAATAAAAAAAGGTAAAAAGTAAGATATTAAGTAGTAAGTAAAAGTAAGATGTATAAAGTTAAGTATAAAAAATAAAGTACTAGGCATATTCAGAAAGTAATTATTTGACTGTCCTAAAACGGGATAATACTCCTAGTTGGGCAATCAAAATTTAATAAATTATGTATATAAATGTATATTGCTGTGCTAAATAAACAAATAAACAAACAAACAAAGTTCACTGATTTTTTTTTTGAAAAAGTGTTCAAGAAAAAATATTACAGGACATTTTTATAAATAATCGCCATCCCATTCAATGCATGTGGTGAGCCGTGGCACAAGTTTTTTAATGCCCTCCTCGAAGAATCCTCCCGCCAGCTCCTTCCCCCACTTCAGAACCACTTCCTGCACCTGCTCGTCGGTTGAAAATTTATTTTCATCCATATATGCCTTTAGCATGATGAAAAGATGATAATCTGAAGACGCCAAGTCTGGGGAATACGGGAGGTGGTTGAAAACATCCCAACCAAATGGGTTCATGATCGTATTGGTCGCTAAGGCTGTGTGAGGATGGACGTTTTTGTGAAACAAGCAGATACACTTCTCTGGTCACATTTCCCCTCCTTTTGTTTTGAATGCTCCTTTTGAATTTTTTTAGGGAATCACAATATTGTTGCGCATTGATGGTCTCAATCTGAGGCAGAAATTCGACCAAAATGATGCCTTTTCGGTCCCAAAATACTGAGGCCATGATTTTTTTGCCCGAAATTGTGGTTTTCAATTTTTTGGCAGATGGGTAATTGGTTTGACGCCACTTTGAAGACTGTTTTTTACCCAGGCGTGTAATGAGCCACCCACTATCATCTTCAGGCACTATAGAGCTCAGAAATCCTCATCTTTTTTTCTTGTAGGTGTTATTCCTTTCGTGAATGAAAAGCGGATCACAGCACTTGGCGGGATTTTTTGCAGGCACCTTTCACGTAACTGGCCACTACAACGTGAGTTTACGTTCTACAATGTTCCTGCGATGCTTGTTCTGGTCAGGAGATTCCCCTCTACCACTCAGTGCTGCCAACCCTCAAAAAAATAAAAAACCAACGCCCGTTATGGTCACAGTATACTTAGTGTGATAGTGTGATCTATATCTAACAACTCCTCAAATTTTTCATTTTCACTTTCTAATAATTCTCAAACTTCTTCATCTTCTTCTTGTAACCCAATCTAACTATATATCATTTTCTTATTATAGAAGATCTGTGTGCGTAGTATTAAGAGCAGGCAAAACATAAAATATCTTTATTTACTATCTAAGCAGCATTATATGTATAAGACTGATTACTGTGAACTATATAAATATACTAATAATAACTTCTGTTTTCCAATAATTCTTTAACTTCCTCACCTAATTCTTGTAATTAATATAACTACATAAACTCTCTTATTGTAGAAGAATTTGTGTGCATAGTATCAATTAGTGAAAAATTTTCAACCTATACTAATGAATGTATATCCGCAAACTGTACACTTCACCCGCCATAACACAGGGTCATCCCTAGCATGGAGGGTGAAATATCACAAAAAACTACACGTTCTTTCGATAATTCATGTATTAAATTAATAATAATAACAACTTTCTGAACATGCTAAGTATAAATTATAAAGTAAAAATAAATAGCTACAAGGTAGGAAATAATAAAGTAAAATGCACATTTTTTTACATTAGCTCCACACAGGAGGTTCTGAGGGGCCTATGTCATCTTTGGAGGTGCCGTGTGGAGGGTCTTTTAAGGGAAAAGAAGGAGAGGAAGTACTGAGAAGGAAAATGGTATAAGGGGTAGGTAGAAATCTAGGGTCAATACGTTATATAATAACGGACGTATGAATCCATCACCGCTGGTGCAAAGGGATGGGTTGAGAGAGTTCGGCCGGAGAGATCAACAGGAGGACCTGAGGGGCCTATGTCATCTTTGGAGGTGCCGTGTGGAGGGTCTTTTAAGGGAAAATAAGGAGAGTAAGTACTGAGAAGGAAAATGGTATGAGGGGTAGGTAGGAATCTGGGGTCAATACGTTATATAATAACGGACGTATGAATCCATCACCGCTGGTGCAAATGGATGGGTTGAGAGAGTTCGGCTGGAGAGATCAACAGGAGGTCCTGAGGGGCCTATGTCATCTTTGGAGGTGCCGTTTGGAGGGTCTTTTAAGGGAAAAGAAGGAGAGGAAGTACTGAGAAGGAAAATGGTATGAGGGGTAGGTAGGAATCTGGGGTCAATACGTTATATAATAACGGACGTATGAATCCATCACCGCTGGTGCAAAGGGATGGGTTGAGAGAGTTCGGCTGGAGAGATCAAAAGGTCTCCCTCAACCAGTCTCTCCCGATCCGGCCCGCCACGCGATAGGTCGGCAAACGTATTCGGCACCAAGATCTAGACAAACCTATTCCCATGAATGTTTGTGGTTTTATTTATTTATTTATTTACGGACTTACGTCCAATTTAAAACAAAGTATCACGAAGTATAGAAATGAACAATGTAATGATTCGGATGGTACATGAAAGCAAAGACAAACAGTGAAAATAGAAGAAAAAATAAGTGTCAAGTCACGTCATGACCTTGCAAAAATTAGGGTGAATATTACATATCTTCATTTGTTTAAAGAGCGACAGAAATCATTTAAGCTAATACCAAAAAAATCAAGGTCTCGATGTGAGTTGACCAGTCTACACATTCTGGACAGTTGTGAGTTATAACCATAGTTAGTCGAGTGCTGATTGAGGAAAAGCAGGTCTTTATTTCTGAGTCTATGAGAAGGTATATTAAATGTGATGAGTTGTAGTAATGCAGGCGAGTCGATTAAACTGTTAATAATTTTGAAGAAACAAATGAGATCAGATTTTATCCGACGGTCTTCTAAAGGAGAAAGGTTTAGAGTTTGTTCAATTTCAGCATACGAGTAATTGCTTCGTGTACACAACCTCGTTTTTTAATAAACAGGAATTCGACCATCTTGTAAGTTCATAATATCGTTTTTTTACTCATTTGTTTTGTTGTGAATATAATTAATTCGTGGTATCGCGGTATATTGTGGTTGTGTCGTGTGCTCCTTCGCAGAGAGAAAGTGGTAAGTGATTGGTCGTCCCTTTTTCCTTGCGTGCTTGGTTTTTCCTACACAAATTATTACCCAATTCCAGCGAACACCATTTCGTTTCGTTTCGTTTTTAGTATTTCCAGTGCATTAGAAATGCACCTGAAGCTGAAATCCGCAAGCAGTTTTGGATACAACAAAAGGTTAGCATTTTATTTGTGCGTACAAAAATCTTGGTTTGGCATAATTGCGGCTTTGCACAATTTGCTGTAAGTAGAGCTGGAATTATATCTCTATATGTCTTATTATTTTTTATTCTTATTATCAATGAACGAAAACTTCCAAGTGGAAGAACGTCGCTGTTCGCCGTATTGGTCGACATACTGGTTACTTATTGGTGTTTTGCAAGCGAGTTCTTCGTTAAGTGTATTTTTATGTGGTATGCTTCGTAATTTTTGATTACCCACATACAAAGTAACCTTCCTCGTGTTTAATGTGCGTGTTTATATTAAACCACTCAATTTTGTTCCACAGATATACTCTACAGATTGGTACACCTTGCGTCAACGATTCTTCAATTTATAAAAAAATTCAGTTATTTGGCGAACGTTAATATTACCTTGCAACAAGTACCTACAAATTACATTACATTTAGAAAAGGTCAATATGTAGCCAATATAAATAAAAAGGCGTTTTTTTTATCAAAGACACTATCTAGGTGACAAACCAATTCAGTTTTTATTAAAAAAAAAAAAAAAAAAATATATATATATATATATATATATAAATACTAGCTGGTTCCCGGCATGAGTTGCAAGGCCATATTCAAATAAATACATTGTTTCTTCCTGAATCACCTTTCCCTTTCCCCTCCCACGTCTCCTTCCTAGCTAGCCTTATAAATTATGGTCTACATGTTATTCTGATTTATGAGCTATATTATTGTAAGGTTTCATTAAAATTCATTCAGTAGTTTTTGCGTGAAAGAGTAACAAACACACATACAACCTTACAAACTTTCGCGTTTGTAATATTAGTACTTAAGAAGTTGTTTGCATGTACGAGACAATGTATGAATGTGAACGAGGCAAGGAGTGTGTGCTAAGATCGAGTTGTTTGGCGATCCGTCCTCTCTGCCTACCCCGGGAAACGGCGTGTTAGTTAGTTATGGTTAGTTAGATGTTTTTGAAAGGTCACCTTTTTGTGTTGTCATGGAACCATTTTCAATTTTTATAATATGGATGGCTAGCTAGTTGGGACGGATAGTAACCAATTTCAGAGAAACGCGCGTGTGTGTATGCGTGAATACCACCAGAAAGTATTGCCATCTACAACGAGTCAAAATGATGTCGGGAAGTGAGTTAATTTCCACATCCAAGATTTGCTACCCTTCATTCATTCACGAAGGCAAAATAAATGAATGAATCGATTTAAATCTATCGAAAATCACACAACTAATTCAGGCCAGATAATCTTAGCATTATTTGAACAGCGCTTTGTGAGACAAATTTTGGCGTGGGATCGCGATCGAATGGTGGCCATAACATTTGCATGTGATAATATTGCAGAAAGTGCCACTAAATTCATCCAAGTTGGGTCATAATCCCTTCTTCCACACGCATAAACACCCGATCCAATGCGGTTAAACTCATTCACGTCTCGAAAATGTCATTTTACGGAGAATATTGCCATAAAAAAACAATTTACTTACATTGGGGGCAACCTTAAAGTAATAACTAAAGGAATCAGAGGTCAATGGTTCATAATATTTATATTGGCGACTGGAAATATGAGCGCACAAGTGCATGACGGTATATACAGGTATTATTTAAGGCCACAAGATGAATGGATTTAAAATGAATCGAGTTAAAAAGAATTGAGTTAAAATGAATCGAGTTAAAATGAATCGAGTTAAAATGAATCGAGTTAAAAAGAATCGAGTTAAAATGAATCGAGTTAAAAAGAATCGAGTTAAAATGAATCGAGTTAAAATGAATCGAGATAAAGTGAATCATGTTTAAACAAATATAGAGAAAATGCATCCAGATAAAATGAATCGATTTAAAATGAATCCATTTAAAATTAATCAACTTAAAATTAATAGAGTTAAAGTGAATCGGGTTTGAATAAACAGAGAGAAAATGAATCGAGTTAAAATAAATTGAGTTAAGATGAATCGAATTGAAATGAATCGAGTTAAAATGAATCGAATTAAAATGATTCGAGTTTAAATTAATAGAGATAAAATGAATCAAGCTACAATGAATCGAGTTAAAATGAAAATGAAATCGAAACCAAAATTACCTACCTAAAGTTATAGGCGTCGCAATGAATATTCAATCATACACAATACACAAGCAGATGCATTACTTGCATAAAGCACGTTTAAAACTTTCACTTAACTAACATTCCACTTCAAAAAAGAAAATTCTTTGGAATTTCAAACAAGGTAATTATTTGTAGTGTACAGGAACATGTATGTCGTATCAATGTGTCAATAGATGTCATTAGATGATGTAGTTTCAATATTTCTCAACAGATTACGTTAGAATATGTAGTTTTAAGATGTCTCAACAGAGGAAAGTAGTACTGTCGCCCGATCGGGTCTTATCCCGAACGATTACGAAGATCTCCGATTTACAGCGAGCATTGGGCGGTGGTTCGGCCCAGTTAGAAAAACGATAATAAACAAGATTCATAATCTCGACGAACTGAAGTATTATTGAAAACTCACGATCATCAGAATTAACAGTTCACCACATTATTATAATTGTCTAATTCATTGCAAACTTTCAATACCTCTATTATAAAGGTCACCTCAAGAGGTTCGCAACATTTGACTTAGCAGGGGAGTTCGGGTTGATGTTTTCGGATGGGGTGATGTTTTTCAAGGTTTTGGCAGAGGATGTGATTGCCCACTAATTGCGCGGCGAGCCGGATTAGGAGAGACCCTTTGACCTCTCCAGGCGGACTCTCTCGACTCATCGCTTTGCACCTCAGTGGGAGGGATGGATTCATACGCCTGTTACTCCCGAAACGCTGACCTTCTTGATGTTGCACCTCTTTGTTTAGCATGTTAAAAACGCAATTATTTTGTATTTAAGCCGCCGCTACTCGAATTTCTACCGATTTCTTACATATCCTCATTAAACATTTGAAGTTTTTATGCTCTTAAAAGAATATATGTTGTTTTTGAAGATAATATTTATACATTCCCTACGCCGAAACGCAAATTATATGAAACTCGCTCGATAGAAAAAAAATCGCAAAGTATGTTCCGAAAATTATTGTTTTCACGTCTATTTCAGTTATTTTACAAGTTATATGTATGAAAAAATTCACAATTTGTCTTTATGCTGTTTTAGACAGCCCGAAGAGATTTTTGATTTATTTTAAACAATTCGTGTTTTATTAAACATGGTTGTATAGTGTAAATTCTATTAGATATGATAGTTTTAAATTTTGAAAGTAATAGTTTCATTCAAAAACTTTTAACAGACCTAGTGTTTGTAACAGTGCAGTGTGGGTTGACAGATGTATGCCACATGTTTTTTCTGCCGGGGTGGACCGATGACCGAAGGTTACCTCTTATTTTTTGTGTGAACTATTCGAAATGGGTCGTAAGGTTGTAAATCATGATTAGGTATACTTTGGACGAACTGTACGCTTTACGACCCTTAAGTGACAATGGTAGTGATAATGATAATAAAAATAGTGTACTTCTTCCCCAACGGAAAGGAAGAAAAAGAGGTTGTAGAGCTGGGAGAAAGGTTAGATTAGTAAAAAACCTGCGGTTAGCACAAACCAGGAATTTGCGCCTGCCCAAGTCTCTAAATGTTGCCGCTTGGAATGCGAGATCAATTGCCAATAAACACGAAGACATTGTGGATCTGATAACTAGCAAAGGTATTCACATTTTGGCGCTATCGGAGACTTGGCATGAAAATGCTGACTCCTACTCCATCAAAACCCTTCGGTCAAGTGGGTTCTCGGTGTATGAAGCTGCAAGGCCGATAAAATCCGACACAAGTAATATTAATTTTACGAATCACGGGGGAGTTGCAATTGTAGCGCAAAATGGTATTCGCTTAGACAGTATTGGGATACGTCAGGTATATACCACTTTTGAGTTTGTCGGCTGCAAGGCTTCTGCTAATGGCGCATCCCTCGTGATAATTTCCATCTACCGTCCCGGGTCATGTGCAGCCACCGCAATTTTTTTCAATGAATTTAGATCTCTCCTAGAGTGCACCTCTAACTATAATTGCGACGTTATTATTCTGGGAGACGTAAATATTCACTTGGAAAAGAAAACCAATCCCTTGGCCCTAAAATTCACCAAAATTCTACGTGACTTCGGCTGCGACCAGTGGGTGAACTCACCTACTCATGACGCGGGGGGTACACTTGATGTAATCATTTCCCGGGTAGGGTTTCCCCCAAATAGCCTAAATGTTACTGACATTGGACTATCGGATCATCGTCTCGTCACATCCGAGTTTGCCTTCGATCCTCCAAAATTAGAGTTTAAATCCGTTGTCTCCAGAAATTGGAGAGAATTCGACTTCGAGGCATTTTGTAGTGATTTGAAAGCGTCGCCTCTCTGTGATAAGGAAAAGTATAACGAGAGCCAAGCAGAAGAGTTAGTAACTCTATATAATTCTACGCTACGGGCATTACTCGATAAAAATGCTCCTTTCACAGAGAAGGTCTGCCGCATTAGGAATTGCAGCAAATGGTTCGATGATGAATGTCTTCAAAAGAAGAGGGAAATGAGGAAATTTGAGAGGATTTACAGACGAAACCCGACTTTCAGCAATCGGCAGCTTTGGATTGCCAAGCAAAAAGTTTACAAGGAAGAAGTCACACAGAAGAAATCTAACTTTTGGTGTGAGCAAATTGAGACAGAAAAGGACCCTCGAAAACTTTGGCAAAACATAAGGACTCTATCTGGAGAGAGCAACAATAAGGTTGATTCCTCTCTTGAAGCAAACAGCCTCGCAACATATTTCAGAAGTAAGGTTGAACAAATTCAGGCCCTCAGTGTGGTAGGATCGTCTTCTATCGCAGCATCAAGTCCGCTCTCCGGTGACTTCTCTACTTTTGCAGCAGTAACGGAAGAAGATGTCACGCGTGCTATAAAGTCTTGCCCTAACAAGCAATGTACTCAAGACCCCATACCTACCTGGCTCTTAAAACAATGTCTTCCGGATATAGCGCCTGTAATTACCGCAATTATCCAGAAGTCATTAGTAAATTCACTTGTACCGGGAACACTCAAGAAATCAATAATAACTCCGATTCTAAAAAAACAAAATCTTGATACTGACAATGCGGATAATTACAGGCCAATATCGAATCTACCATTCCTTTCTAAACTGCTTGAGAAAATCGTTGCCAAACAATTGGTGGGGTACTTGAACTCCGCCGGTCTATTTGCCAAAAATCAATCCGCTTATCGACAGTTTCATTCAACGGAAACTGTTCTTCTGCGGTTAATTTCAGACTTGATCATCGGGATGGAAGCAGGTAAGTTGGGTTTGGTATCTGTTCTTGACATGAGTGCGGCATTTGACACGGTAGATCATAGTATTTTATTAAATGTGCTTGAAACCGAATTTGGCGTTCGAGGTGATGTTCTCCAATGGATGAAATCATACCTGTCTGGACGAGTAGCCTCAGTAATTTTCAATAATTGTACTTCACCTGAAACTCCCATAGAATGTGGAGTTCCCCAGGGTTCTGTCTTGGGTCCCATTCTTTTCATTCTCTATACGAATCGCCTCGAGAAACTAATTCAATCAGCTGGCTTTGAATCACAAGGCTATGCAGACGATCGTTTCATTTTCAAGTTTTGTTCCCCGGATGAAAAAGACGTCCTTAAAAACGAGGTGGTTAGTTTCATTAACACAGTCTCAAGTTGGATGTCTGTCAATAAACTCAAACTTAATCCGACCAAGACGGAATTTATTTGGATAGCTTCTCCTGGAAGGCAAGCCCTCATCGACTCTAATCCAATCCATATTCAGGGCACAGATATAATTCCTTCTACAGAAATAAAGTTTCTAGGTTTCACTATAGACAATAGTCTTTCTCTAGAATCACAAATTTCAAAATCTGTAAGTTCAGGCTTTTTCCATCTAAGGCAGATAAAATCAATCAGGCGTTGCCTTCCCTCTGATGGAGCAAAGTCACTCATAAATTCGTTCGTTGTCTCACGTATGGACTATTGTAATAGTGCGTATGCTGGCTTGCCTAAAAAACAATTCAATAGAATCCAGTCCGTTTTTAATGCTGCGGCGAGAATGATTTTTGGTGAATCTAAGTATTGCCGTATAACCCCGCTTCTAAAGGATCTTCATTGGCTTCGATGCCCTGAAAGAATAGAGTTCAAGATCTGCTTAATGACCTTCAAAGCATTGCAAGGAATGGCGCCAGCCTATATATCGGAACTATGTGTCCGACAAAACTTAAGCGATAGGCAGCTTACTCTAAGGTCAGCAGATCGAGATGTTACTAATCGTTTAATCGAACTTTCTAGGTCAAATCGAGCCGTTTACTATGATCGATCTTTTCGTGTAACTGGCCCGCTCATTTGGAACAAACTTCCCTCAGCTCTTACTAATATCCAGAACTTGGCTGAATTCAAAAGAGCTTTAAAAACAAACTTATTTAAAAAATCATACCTTTCATGAATTTTAACTCCTTTTCAATATACTTTAATAAGCCATGTTCCTCAAGTTTCTGGTAATTGTTTGGTTTCGATTACCTCCTTACTATAGTTTTATGTGCACTCTGAATTTGTATTATTTCTAAATGTTAACTGCCTCCTGTTCTATATAATTTAGTTTAAATGATTCTTGTTGAATGGCACCGTGATGGTTTATCATTATATATTGTCCTGTGCCAAAACAGCACTCACTATTGTTGTTAATATTGTTCTTTAGGAATTGCTTTGTATATTTTTGTATATTCGTTATTTCACATTATTTAATTAATTTTTTAAGGACTCGTAAGGAACACTGTAGGTTAATTTTAAGTTTATTATAATTAAGCGCACTTGAAGTGAAACATCACAAAACTGCGCTATATAAATACTACGTTATTATTATTATTATTATTATTCACAATTTTCGCTTCAATTTTATCTTTTTAAATATTAGCGCGCTCTCTCCAACATCCGTAATTACATATCTCTCCATATTCTTATTTTTGAGCGGGGATACGGCGCCTTAAGTACCGGGTTGCCACCTCCTTCCTTCTTGTATTCATGAAATAGTGTCAATTCTTTCAGTTAAATTTTCATCCACTTCCCGAACTAGCGAAATATGTGAATTTTCACACACGTGATACAAATGATTACAATACATACAATAACATAAATTAAACAATATTAAAGTTTACTTTGATTTTTTAGTACGTGGTTGGCGAGTTTTTTTTGTCTTTTTAGACCAATTTTTTTCGGTTCCACGCCAACTGAGAATAAAGTCAACTCGACGCCGACGCCTCCTTAAACAATCATTAAAAATTCATAAGGGTACATAAAATATTTGAGAAAAAGCAGGTTAATATAATTGGACATGAAAAAAAAAATTAAAAAGAAAGTTGTGCGAGCCGCACAAATATCTGTCGCGGGCCGCAGTTTGACGACCACGGCCATAGAGCATCACTAAAGGTGACATAGGCCCTGTGCGGAGCCAACTTAAAAAATATAAAATACGTATGTAATAATAAAGCGTAATAACACACTGTTAAAATTTTTCTAAATAGTTTTCAAATTCGAATATCCACAACACTTTTTATCCCTTTTTCGTTAACAATAAGTAGGCGTAAGCTGTTTCTCAGTGACTTTTCTCAATGACATCGCCGTCGGAGACATAATGATGTATCAATACACAATCGTTGTGTTGTTAGGGTCATGATGACATCGCGCTATGTGAGATGACCCGGTCATCTCACACAGCGCGACATACAATCCGTCTGTTTAATAATTACATTATTAAAAAAAAGATTCCTTCTCGGTGAATAAATTAAATTAACACTACTGAACTTCATCGACCAACAATTTAATATCACACCATTAAAAAGCATCCCCAGAGATGAAGCAGACAATACATTACTCTCGACTCATTTCTGACACTGTTATTATTCATAGAGCGATGTTTTATGGTTGGCGTTCTACCCTCGCGCGGTACACAAAGCCCGAGTCATCACCAGCGGCCACGTGGCGTGCGCGTGGCGGGCACGTGGCACGCGTGGTGGCAGAAATGTGGCTCAGCGCGTAGAACGCCCTTCTAAGAGTCTTCCGGGGCTTCGGCGCGTTATGGAAGATCGATGGGCAGGAACATAATAATATTATGAAATATTGTTGTATTTCCGGAGGAATTATTTTCTATGGTACTTAAAGGCTCGATGACACTGAGCGAGTTTACAAGCTACTATCTACTAAGTTTAAAAGCGGGTAAATCGGCGAGTGAGATTGTCATGATGACACACAAAACTGTCCACTCGCTCAGTAGAGAAACTGAGGTCGCTGCTAGCGCAAGTAACAAGAATAACGACGCCTGCGTGAACTAATTCTGTGATTTTTGACATTCGAAATCAGCTGTTTATTGGCAGCCATCTTGAAAAACATAAATAAACCAATCACGAGCAAGCGTGTGGCGAGTAAAGTTGACGACCTTTCAACTTTTTTCGTAGATTGTAAACAATCTGCTAGTTAGCAAGTAACACGATGACACTGAGCGAGTCTACTAACAGATAGTGAACTTCCCAGATAGTAGCTTGTAAACTCGCTCAGTGTCATCGACGCTTTACATTAAGCCATACGAAATTATGCCAAATCAAACAAACAAAAAAATCATATTTATTTATTTATTTGTTTACGCCTTGATGGCTTTTACATATGAGGTAAATTGTACAGGAGCATTATAACAAGTATGTAGCATCATAACAAGTTTATAGTACATAAAATAATAAACAGAGCATCACAGACATAAGTAGGCACAACACAGGTAGGTATGAGTATTCGATAAGTAAATTGTTAACAAAGGAGTTCAACCAGCATCTTCGTATGTGTTTTTGTGATGAAAATTTGATTGAAGTATTATAGATGGGCGATTCCACAATCGCGGGTGCAACATTTAGACGCATGTAAAGCTTCCTAATGATAAAATAAAAAAACATTTTAAATTAAATTATTGTTGGAAGAGCTACATTTTAACATGTTCACTTTGTATTCGTTTATAAGAATTTTATTGAAGTATTTAAATGGTCAGGAGGGAGGTTCAAAGTGCTATCGCGGGTGGAACAAATTTGGACATACCTTCCCAGATCGTAAGACAAAAACACAAAAGTCTGTTAATTGTGAAATATTTATTATGATATGCCTTTATATTTTGTTAGGTGTTAAACTAATCAGATAAAAAAAATATAGGGAAAAACAAATAAACAATGAATAATCCGCTTTTGAAGCAATTGGGGGTGGAACACCAAATTATCGCTAATGCAACCCGTCTAATGTAAGTGGATTTAAGAATTTATAAAAACTTGAGGAAGAACGAAATAAAAGATCAAACAATACTTTTGACTAATCAGTACACTTCTTTGTCACTTACGTTAATTATTTCTTTTCGAAAACGTCAATATTCGCTGAAAATTCCATGAACAAATTATTTCCATCAATTTTTTTATCTGGCATTTCCAACTTCAAAAAAGTCTTCAAAATGCACTTCTGCTACGTAATTTACGATTTTCATTATTATTTAATTAATATGAATATGTTTTGGTATCTAAAATATATTAATTATCTTAAATAATGAAACGAGACGATGTTCTGGTACAATATAAGAGTAGTGTAATTTTATACGGCAGAGCAGAGACCAGAGCTCAGGATAATGGGAAATGTAGTTTTCTGTCAAGTAGGTGAGAAATCAGAAAATAAAAAGAAGATGAATTTTATAAAACTATATTGTATCCAACCAAAAAACAACCATGAGAGTGCAAATTTCATACCAATGGAAGGTTAGCATTAAATTTATACCAATGTAATATAAAAATACAAAACATAAACATACCGGATGGACTCCTGAACACGCTAATCTAACTAAACGGATATAACGCCGGATGACGACCGCGAACTTGCTTCGTAGAGAGAAGACGAGAAGGGACGGGACTTCCAGCCTCCTTAACCGGGGACGGCGCGGAATCCAGAGAACCTAGGCCTTCCTTCTATTTGGGAAGAAGGCCGCTACACCTCCAAGGAGCGTATTTAGCCTCGGGCTATCTCAACAAGCTCCATTAAAAAAAGCACGTGGCCCCAACCGGTCACCAAGACTTGCGTATTTCGGTAGAACTGTCAGCAATCCGTGACTTCACGACGCGGGGTCATAATGGCATATTATTGTAGTCAACACAAGGACCAAATCACTTTACAATTTCGTGTCCAAAATATTTCCACAAAATGGCCAACTACCAACATCGGAAAAAGTGGGATTTGCGTATCATCCACTACAAATAAAACCGTACACGAACTTCTCGTGTTACGTAAAAACACCCCACGCCTTTTTAAGTTAAAATCAACTTAGATTCACATGATTTAACGAAATTGAAACACCATGGTGAGTGACTAATTTCCGAAAAAAACTGCCCATGCTGATTCGGGAGGAAGTGACCATAAACAAAAAAATCATCCCTCTTTCCCAAAAAAATACTGTGTGGAGGGTCTGTGGTAAATTTTAGAGTTAAAGAGACGTTGGAACTTCGTAACTTAAGGCTTGGTCGCCTGAATCTCTGTAAACATCAGAAATGCCCAATTTTGTTTTAGGTGACAAGAAGGATTTAATCTGATCTGATACTGAAGGCACAGATACATTATGACACAGAATTTCCTTTTCGTATTTTGTAATTTGTAAGATGTTCCAAATCTTTATCGTCCCAATCACTTTGTTTCAGTGGTGGTTTTTGGAGATTTCAAAACTAATATGCACTTGAGATGAGATTTGTCCCACTGAAATGCCATCGCCGAACTCAGATTGAATGAAATGTTTTGATTGAATGCCTGGTATATTTCTCAGGCTTTCCCGTTTATAATCCAACATGACGCTTTAATTTCTTCTTTTCTTACTAATATGAACAAGGATTTTCTTTAAATTTTTACTTATTTTCTTTATATTTCCATTAAGCGGTCTCTTTCCATCGTTCTTTTATCATTTTAACCCATGTTTCTGTAAAAAAGGGGAATATAATATAAACATCCTTATTAAATATACACAGCATACATATTATTATTCAAGACAATAAAATATGCGATAAATAACACAATAAGGGTAGTTTTCAAAGAGTTGCACCCGCGATCTGACATCACATCGCGGGTGCAACCAAGTTGAGTCAACGTTTATTTCAATTCAGCTAACATTATACTCTTAAAAACGATTGCTTTAAGTTTGCCTTTGATTTCTTCTTTCTTTTACAAAGTTTCAAAACGTTAGTACTTTATTTCTGTGAACAACACAAACTTTTATATCTTTTTGCATCTCGGGTGCAACAAGCTAACAGTGACTTCTTGTTGTCAATGATGCTTAAAAAATTACAAAAATTACTTACATCTTTCGACACATAAATATAAATTAATATTGTCACTACACGTTTAGCGGTAAAATATAAACTCAAACTATCGGTAACAGCTGTTTCGCGCCAGTGTTGCACGGTGTGATTTTGTAGTTTATATATCGATTCTTCGAATGATAATGTTTCCAAGCGCGCTAAAAATTTCAATATGAAGTAAAATCCAAAATTCTTTTTTTATTATTAAATATTGACTTTCTTTTTTTTTTTACATTAACTCCATAATAATTTCCGTCAGGGCCTATGTCATCTGGGATGCTGTGTGGAGGGTCTTTTTGACGAGAGGAAGGAATGAACATTGGTCTTGAAGAGACTCATGTTGTAGGAAGGAGGAAACACAGAAGTCGGCAAATCATTCCACAGCCGAGCTGTTGAACATAAGAACGAGTCGAAGAAACGACCCGTTCTCATGTGACAAATGTCAACTGTATACAAATGTTGGGCACGCTTGTTTTCCCGACTATGCACCGTATGTTGGGCACATTTTGGGCACGTTTGGTTTCCCGACTATGCACCGGTGCCGAAGGGATCAATGATGCTAGTTCCTCAGACCACCTTCCATTGTAATACCGGTAGAACAAGGATAGCATTCCCACCCGACGCCTGTGCTCTAAAGATTGCAATCCGTCTGTTAAGATGGGAGAATCTATCAAACGGACCGCCCGTTTCTGCACAGATTCGAAGGTATTTTTCAGGTATTTTGGAGCTCCAGACCAGAGGTGGTTGCCAAATTCAACCGTGGGGCGCACTTGCGATTTGTACAGGGTTAGCAGTTGTGCACTATTAAAGTATCTGCGGGCCCTATACAGTACGCCCAGTTTCTGGGAGGCTAACTTTACTCTGGCTTCGATGGAGCCCCCATACCTGAGCTGGTCACTTAGGGTTACACCAAGCATATCAATGGAGGGCCTGTTCGGAAGATTGCTTCCTCCTTTACACTGATATCAAAAAAAGTAACAAATACTGCGATTTAAAAATTAATGTAGAGACTCGTCTATAGCGGAATCGCCCAGATGCTTCAATTAAATACTGCGTGTAGAACATACCTTAGCCCTTAAAAATATCGGTAATTTTTTTATAAATCTCTTAATAAGCCTAGAAAAAAATAAAGTATTAGGTCTATAAAAAACACTTTCAAGTGCAAACTCTCCTACTTATAAACCTTTTTTCAGATATGGTTTTATTGCATTACGTAGTTAATTCAGTTTCTTTTATAATAATCGCAAAAAACTGATATTTACGCCCGAACTTCACAAAATAAAATAAAATATGCATTTTCGCGTTGTTATTTTGCAATACGGCCGGCAGTCGACGAATTTGGATTTTTTAAGTGCCGTCCACCTAAGGACTACAGACTTGCCACACCCATTTTGTATCAGTTCCACCCCGGCCGCGACGGGGAATAGACATCTCAGACTCCGTGTCGCTTGGTTCCGTGAAATTTTAAATTTCCTTGTTATTACAGTGAACAATGCGTATAAAAGGAGTTAGTTAATGTTTAATGGCCTTTACGAAATCAACCTGTAAAAAAAATCTCAAATCCTTTTCCAACCTTTCCGAAAGCTTTTTCTCAAGTATTTTTAAACTCTTCCCAAGTGGATTCTGATTTAGATTTTTTCCTGGACTATTGGATCACCTTAAGAAGAGTATAGTGGGTTCTTTGGGGTAAATTTAAGGCTTGAAGACCTTTCAGGATCAGGACGAGCATCGGTTTTGGAACTTCCTTAAAAATGTCTTACTTCACTTAACGGAATGGCTTTAGGCGTATTTGGTGACTAGATTTGAATAGCCAAGTATTCCCAACCTTCCTCCTTCCCATCTCCTTCCCATCTCCTTCCCCTCCCCACTCCTTCAGCCTCACAACATACACAAATTGGGGATGCCTTAGTCTCACTGGATCCCTACGGGGGCAGCTGGGGCTAAGGTGAGACTAAGTGAGGTATTCACATAAAAAAATGTGCAGTTCACACGTGGTAGAAGCGAAACCTTTAGAAAACCAACGTAGATAAATGTGTGAAGGCTACGAAGCTCCGTACAAAGAGTAAACCGATTATTCTACCTCATTCTCTGGCAGGTAACTTCTTTAGCATCGTTGTGATTTGAAACTGGATGAAACGAAAAATAGACAAACACGTACATTTGTAGGACTTAGCCTGCGAGAGAATGAGATAGTATAATCGGTGTCCTTATTTTGTGGTGCTTCGTAGCCTCCCCACTCTCGTATACTTTAGTTTTCTGAAGGTTTCACTTTTACGGCGTGTGAAGTGAATACTTTTTTTTTTTTTAAATGAACTATTATTTGTTTGACAGGTGTTTTTCCTTACTAATAAAAAATAAAGGCCTAAAAATAAGAAAAAAATATAATTTAAAAAAAACCTAAATTTAAACAAAACAGAGTGTGCAATTTACACGCTTCAAGAGCAGACCGATTATACTCATACTATCTCATTCTCTCGCAGGCTAAATCCTATAGATGTGTGTGTTTGTCTCTTTTTAGTGTCACTTTTTTTCGTTTCATCGAGTTTCAAATCAGAGCGGTGCTAAAGGAGTTATACTTATAAAAAAATATAATAATTATCAAAGGGCATTAAATTCAGTCTATATGTGGAAATGAGGGTTCTGTAAGTGTTAAACCTTCCTAGGAAAATAAAATTTAGCCACAAGTATCTACTTATGTAAGTAAGTCTGCTATGTAAGTAAGTCTAAAGTCATGGTGTTTGAAAGAGAGAGTACGAAAACAGTGTGCTAGTCAGTTGTGAATGATGAAGACTTGCAGTAGCTGGATGAGTTTGTGTATCTGGGTAGTATGTTTACGAGAAATGGTAAGGCCGATAAAGATATTGAAAGAAGGGCAAATGCAGGTAACTAATAAAAAAAAAACTGCCAAAACAAGCGAAGCTAGCCGTTCACAATGGAGTCCTGGTACCTACCCTGATGTATGGCAGTAAGGCATGGAACTGACCGGCAATAGATGTAAGCGTATTGAGTAAGATTAAGGCGATCCAATAGTTCAGGAAACAATCGAAATCGGAATTCACGCCCATTATGGGAGGAGTTTAAAAATACTTGAGAAAAAGCTTTTGGAAAGGTTGGAAAAAGTATTTGAGAATTTTTTTACAGGTTGAT
Source organism: Limnephilus rhombicus (assembly GCA_929108145.2). Taxonomy (NCBI): domain Eukaryota; kingdom Metazoa; phylum Arthropoda; class Insecta; order Trichoptera; family Limnephilidae; genus Limnephilus; species Limnephilus rhombicus. The sequence continues at coordinate 44,215,114 of OV815292.1, forward strand.
TTCGTAAAGGCCTGTAAAAAATATAAATTCCTGTTTTACGCATTGTTTATTGTAAGAAAACTGAAATTTAAAATTGATTTCACGAAACTAGGTTGGGGCGTGACTGATACGAAATAGGTGTTGCCCAGTGCATGGTTCTTGTGCCCATGCCATAAGGGTCACTTCAAGAATCGAAATTCGTAGAGTGCGGGCCGTATTGATTGATGTCAAAAATAACAACGAGAAAATGCATATTTTATTTTATTTTGTGAAGTTCGGGCGTAAATATAATTTTTATTGCGATTATTATAAAAGAAACTAATTTGCCACATTATACAATAAAACCAAATCCGAAAAGGGGTTTATAAATAGGAGAATTTGGATTTGAAAGTGTTTTTTATAGACCTTATACTTTATTTTTTTAAAGGTTTATTAAAATAATTATTGAAAAAATAAATAAAATGACCGATATTTTTAAGGGCCAAGGTGTGTTCTACACACAGTATTCAATTGAAGCATCTATAATACTTCTAAGCTATCAAATTTTCAAAACAAAAACATGTGATTTTGTATGATTTTGCATTATTTAGTATGGCTTCATCTTAAGAAAGTGGCCTTCAGATGGTTTGGGTATGTAGAGCGAATGATCAAAGAAAGTAGTGTAAGAAGAATATATGACGCAAATGTGAATGGTAGAGGAAGTCGGGGACGCCCGAGGAAGACATGGCACGATCAAGTGGATCAGATACTTGAGTCGGGCCATGTCAAGAATCAGAATAATAGAAGAGTGTGTATTAGACGATGTATGTATGTGTATGCGGCAAAGAGTGTGTGCCAAGACCGAGTTGTTTGGCGGTCCGTCCTCTCTGCCTACCCCTGTGGGGAAACGGCGTGATATGATGGTTAGTTAGTTAGTATCTACTTAGGGGGCATACATTGATTACGTGAGCAGTTTTTCTTCCAAAGCTAGACCCCTCCCCCCTAAGTTAGATAAATTTGGGCCACTTCGTATATTCTTTTCAAGTAACGTAAGATTTTGGTGGACCCCCCCCCCCCCCTTTTGAACTCACGTAATTAATGTATGACCCCTTATTACATGAAAATAGGTCTAGGAAAATAGCAGTCGAAAGATTTAACCATGCAGGGATGCGAACTGCGAACCAGATAAGCTGGGCTATTCGTCATTCTAACACCTGTATGCTTGTTGCATCTTATCTATGTAGATATGCAGTATTTTACATGTCCATTTCCATTGTTTCCTACGCACCCATGCATCACATTAAGATATCAGGAAATAAGTGTCAATTTAACCTGATTTGTATTCACTTTGTGTTTCAGATATCGAAATAAAACTGATACCTATACTAGGACTGTCTGTAAAATAAGGTCTCCAAGGCGCTGCGGTCGCGAGGAATGAATTTACGCGCAATCCTGCAACACTGGCGTGCAGCCTTATTCCCCTTGTCAAATCCCCACCACGTTGTACCTTCTGTGACGCTTAGTCTCGGCGTGGCAATCATTCGCGGTGGAGCTTCCACTCGCCGCGCCCGCCTGGTGTGAGTTACGCTCTGAAATTCTTTTTTAAACTTTGCTTCGTTTTTAAACTTAAATGATGCCACCGGGATTGTTCCTATGTCTCTAGGGTCGTGTACAGTGGCGTAACGTGGGTTTCGGCCGCCTGGGGCGGAAGAAAATTTTGACCCCCCCCCCCCCTCCCTAACTTCTACAGGTACTTCTTCCGCAGATTTTCAAGCAAGCGCTGACCGGGGGGGGGGGGTAGATATCCTACTTTTTATGCCGATTTTTATAACCCTTGTGCCGAGTACTCTTCCAATAAAATCATTCTTTTACAAATTTACATATAACTGCTCTCAAAAATCGAGAATGGTAGGCCTGTAATAGAATTTCGCATCTTCATCACGCATACGTATGGAATGCAACTCAAACACAACACAAAAGTGGTTTAAATTAAACTAAATATGCGGTGTATCAAAGCTACATTCAGAACAAAAAAATGGTTTTTCTTTGATTCTAGCGGCACTTATATTCTGAACACAAAACTGGTTTTAATTAAATCTGTATGCGGTGAATAGAAACTACACTCAAAACATGAAAAGGGTTTTTTTTATTCTGTTGGCACTTACATTCTGAACACAAACTGGTTTTAATTTATCTATATGTGGTGAATTAAAACTATACCCAGAACATCGCGGCGGAGGAAAATTTCACCGCCCCCTTATTTGGGTACTTCAAGCGGCGGGGGTGGGTGGGGGGGGGGGATTGTATTCGGAAACCCTATTTTTTATTACGATCTATTTATATACGAGCCGAGTTTTTTTAATAATCACATTTGACTAGTATTCTTTCAACGAAAATCATGTTTATAAATTCTACTCCAAAGTTGATTGATTGATACTGCGTTAGAGTCCCCAAATAATAGTAACACACGCAACAATCGATTTCTCAGAATTGTACAGCATTATGTAACTCAAATGTAAAAATTCACTCGATGCACGATGAATCTGTAAATCTTTACTTAATTTATCGTTGTATTCTGAACACAAAACCAGTTTGTATGCGGTGAATTAAAACTACACTCAGAACATGAAAATGGTTTTTCTTTGATTCTGGAAGCACATACAGGATACAGAGTCTGCAACTAGAATTTTATAACTGACCTTCGAAAGAGATACTGTTTTCCTTTGAAATGTGTCAGCAGATGAATCCTCAAATGGAATTTTACATTCTGAAAACTGGTTTAACCCTTCGAATAATAAGAAAAAATATCTATAAACGCCTGTCAATGTTTGCGCACAAAATTTCCGGTTCTTCCCTTGCATTTTAAATGTCCCTTTTTATTGTTTTTTTTTTATCCTTTTGCAAAAAACAAAATTGTTCTAAAATCTAGATATAGTAATTTTTCTGACGTGCTTATTAGAACATTGTAATGTAATAAAACTGGATCTTAACTTTTTATCGCAATCACAAATTTATTTTAAAATTAATTGTGTGGGACATAATTCCAAAATTTTATTTTAAAATTTAATGTGTGGGACAATTTGCGTCTCCTGTGATTAGACGGGTTAAATTAAATCTGTGTTTGGCAAATTAAAACTACACTCAGTATATGAAAATGGTTTCCCTTTGATTCTGGCAGCACATACATAGTCTGCAACTAGAATTCATTATACGAAAGAAAAAATATCAAATTAACCTATGTTTTTATATAAATTATTATAATCCATTTTCAATACAAGATTTCTTATTTTTAGATTCTTAACATTTGGGAAGATCTTTAAGGGCCCGCAACCCGGATTTGTACCGATTTATTACATATTTCCCTTAAACACGGTAAGTTTAAAAGCTCTTAAAAAATATATATATGTTATTCTTGAAGATAATATCTAGATTTTGCCAGCGCCGAAACGCAAATTATATAAAATTCTCTCGATAGAAAGAAATTGCAAAGTATGCTCCGAAAATTCAGTTATTTTACAAGTTATATGTATGAAAAAATCACAGTGTTTCTTTAAATGCTGTTTAAGATAATGCCCGCGAGATTTTTGCTCTATTTTAAACGAGTCGTGTTTTATTAAACATTTTCGCAATTTTCGCATCGATTTTGTCGCTGTAAATGTTGCGCTCTCCTCTAACATTCGTAATTTCGTATCTCTCCATCTTCTTCTTTTCGGGCCCGGTTGCAGACCCTTAAGTAGTGATTAATTGCTAATTTCTATTTTTTTTTAAATTTAATTAAATGGCACCATTACTCTTATCTTGCTATGCTGAGCTAGAACATCTGCTCTGCCGTCTTGTATTTACATTACGGGCCTTTGAAATAACAAAGTTCCATCTATTGCGGTAATGTCATGCGATAATGGGACTTATAGTAAGCAACTTTAGAGTTCATTATCGCATGATGTTACGGCAACAGATGGAACCTCATTATTACAAAGGGTCGATTAGCTACACAAGAGTCCCCGAGGAAAAAAATTACGACAGTTTTAGGAAAAGAAAGGAGAAAAAGTTCTGGGAGTGGGTAGGAATCTGGGGATCATTGTGTTCAGAAGTGACGAACGTATTAATTGATCCTTCCCTTTGCGGTGCAAGGCGACGGGTCGAGAGAGTCCGGCTGGAGAGGTCTAGTTTAGGTCTCCCTCAACCAATCTCTCCCGATTCAGCCTGCCACGTAGTTGGTGGGCAGACGCATCCGCCGCCTAAACCCAAACAAACTTCACCTCATGAACTTGGGCACCCTGCACCCGACAACTCACACACTGGCAAAGCAATTAGGATGGCGGGTACGGGTACTGCCGCCCCGGTAACCATTTATTGGATAACTGACACCCCTGCCATTGGTGTGTGAGGTTTGCTTGGGTCTTGGGAGTGAATGGATTAGAGAGACCCTTAAACCTCTTCAGCCGGACACTATCCTCCCATCGCCCAGCACCGCAGTGGGAGGGGTGAGAGGTGGATCTGTACTTTCGTCACTCCTTGATACACACCACAGATTTCTACCCACTGCTCATACCTTTTTCCTTCTCAGATTTTCCTCTCCTTCCTTTCCTTCAAAATACCCTCCATACAGAATCCCCAAAGATGACATGCGCACTGAGGGGAAATTATTTTCCTCAGGACCAGTAGGTCCTGAGGAAAATAATTGAAAATAATTGAAAATAATTGAAAATGTGTGAAAAAAAAAACGTTGAACGTGTCAAATTTAACAAAACAAAAAAAACATTCCTTATTTTCGGAAATAACATGTAAATGATAACGTAAAAGGGAATCATGCGTTGAATATGAAATTAATTATCGAAGTTCTAATTATTGCGATTCGTAAATTCGTTTGTGACTATTTACTTTCCACTATCAAAGAGAAATCGTTCTATGCTAAATGGAAAAAAATACTCCTTTATGGCTTGATAAAAAAAAAAATACAGTTAAATTAAACTATTTAATACCGCCATAGGCGTAGCGTTCTTTCGGTCAAGGTGGGCTAACGTACAGGTAAATGAGAGTCATTTGCTTAGTTGATCGTAAAATACAATACCCACAGATGTAACTTAACTGTTTAATATTAAACTGATTAAAAAATACAGATCAGAAAGAAACAAAACATAAAATACAGAACATGTCCTTTTCCCACCACCAAATGGACGCTTTTATATGGACGGCACGTTATTCATTGACTTCGTCGCTTTGATATTCCATGCAGTTTGGTCGTAGCTTGGAAACAGTCATGCAAAATGCCATATCTCCCTTTATTCTTATCAATGGTTGTGACATAACATAAAAAATCTGAAGTAAGATTGCGAATTTGTTTGCCTGGGCTCCGGAAAGCTGTCGCTACGCCATTGAGCCCACCATTAAAAAATCCATCACTCGCCCCTCTAGCCACCAGAGAGGGTGATAAATATAAATATTTTTATTGTCACCACCCTCACCCATTGCGGATATCCCATAGACAAGCCATGAAAAAGAGAATATAGTATCACACCATAAAATATGCCAACCCATACATAATCCATTCCAAATAATTACCGATATGACAATATTTTTGGATTTATCGTGCCCGAAGAAATTTTTATATGTCGTTATTGAATGCCTTTTGGTCATAGTGCCAAATCAAAAAAAGTTTTAAAAAAATACATTTTCTGGTTTGTGTAGTGAACGTCTGTCGATGGCGATCAAGCCATCGGGCAATTTTAACGATATTTGTAGGATCTTAAGATAAAGTCATACTAAATAATGCAAAATCTTACAAAATCACATGTTTTTGTTTTGAAAATTTGATCGCTTAGGAGTATTATAGACGCTTCAATTAAATACTGCGTGTAGAACATATCTTGGCCCTTAAAAATATCGGTAATTTTTTTATAAGTCTTTTAATAAGCCTAGAAAAAATAAAGTATAGGGTCTTTAAAAAACACTTTCAAGTCCAAACTCTCCTATTTAAAACCTCTTTTCGGATATGTTTTTATTGTTTAATGTGGCGAATTCAGTTTCTTTTGTAATAATCGCAAAAAAATCGAAATTTACGCCCGAACTTCACAAAATAAAATGCAATATGTATTTTTGCGTTGTTATTTTTGACAATACGGCAGTCGACAAATTTGGATTTTCAAAGTGAACCTTAAGGTGCGATTCCGTGCCACGCGGCAGTCGGCAGACGGCGACAGCAGACGGCGACTGCAGTGCCGCCGACGGCAGACGGCACTACGTTTCCGACACACCACTACAAGTGCCGCGCGGCACTTGCCGTCGATGACTGACGCGTGGCGGCAGACGGCACTCGGGTGCAAACATAGTACTGCCGTACTGCCGTCGACTTCAGACACAATGGACGTGTTGACAGACGGAGAAAGCGAGAGTCTTATTTTATTTTATTTTATTTTTATTTTATTTTTATTTGGAAAACCAACAGTTACATTATTTACTTAGGTGTATTTACATATGTATATGTTATTGAACCAATAATAGGTTTTGACTGGTGTGTATTAATTAGAGAGAATAAAAAGTTATAAAAGTTATAATAGTTATAATAGCTTATTGGGATGGGATGGTGGGCGGGAGGGGAAGGGGACGGATCTAATCTGGGCGTGAATAAGTTATTTATATAGGAGTATAATAGTTTGTATATGTTTGGAAGTTATTTATTGTTTATTTTTTTTAGAATTTGGGGTGCTGTGTTGAATAAGTCGAATTCATTGTATGAATTGTTAAAAAAAGTGTGAAACGCGGTTAATGAATGTGTTTTGTTTAGAGTTAGTATTGCATCGAGGTGTGTTAAGTGTATGATTTAGTCTAGTTTGTCTGGTGGGCACTCTTAATTGAATTCTTTCAAGTAATTCCGGGCAATCTATCGCAGATTAATTAATTTGGTGTCTAAAAATCCGTGCTTATTTGATTGCAAGAATGTTCATTATAAAGATCAAAGGATAAGAGAAAACGTTTGGAAAGAAATCGCTCAAGATCTCAATTTTATTTAAACGACAATTACTTCTGAAAATGTCTTCACTCTCATTTAGATGTATTTTTATCAAAGTTTCATAAGCACCTTCTTCCAATCTATTTAAGTACATTGGCAGTATAGGCTTTCTACTTGAATAATAGTACAATAATAAATCATCGTCGTCTTCTTCTTGCAATAACACTTGCAGCATTTTATTATTCATAATTTTAAATGGAAGACACAACCGTCGGCAGTACGCGGCGAACGCAACTGCAGTGCCGTCAATGCCGTCGACTTTGGAACCTGCGCGTTAGTGCCGCCTGCCGTCGGCGGCACTGCAGTCGCCGTCTGCTGTTGCCGTCTGCCGACTGTCGCGTGGCACGGAATCGCACCTTTATACCGTCCACCGAAGAACTACTGAATAGCCAAACCCATTTTCTGTCAGTACTCCCCCGGCCGGAGCGGGGAACAGACGTTCGGCTCCGCGTCGCTTGGTTTCGTGAAATCAATTTTACATTTCCGTTTTATTACATTAAACAATGCGTAAAAAAGGAATTAATGTTTTTACAGGCCTTTACAAAATCAACCGGTTAAAAAAATTCTCAAATACCTTTTCCAACCTTTCCAAAAGCTTTTTTTTCGAGTATTTTTAAACTCTTCCCATAATTTAAATTTAGGAGGCGGGAATGGGTACCGCCGCCCCGGAACCTTTATTGGATAACCAACACCTCTGCCATAGGTCACCCCAAGTGTTCGCTACGTTTGGTGATTTAGCAGGGGTGCCCGGGTTCATGGGTGAGGTTTGAACCCCAGATCTACCCACCCCTTAAACCCTTTCCTTCCCAGAACTCTCCTCTCCTTCCGTTCCTATAAAAAAAAACTCCACACAGCATCCCCAAAGATAACATAGGCCCTGAGGGAAATTATTTTCCTCAGGGCCTCCTGTGTGGAGCTCATGTAAAAAAATAAATAAATAAAGGGGCGTGAATTCCAATTTCGATTTTTTTCTTGGACTATTGGATCGCCTTAACTCCTATATATAAGAAGTAACTTATCAAAAATCTACCAATTCGCTAGTAGTTGTGTTGAAGTCCTTTAAATGATTTGATTTGGGCTTTCGTTTTCGAGGAAATCAGGTCCGAAGGTGGAATTTTTTATGAATTTGAAAATTCGTCAATAGTTTTTTAAGCCATCAGTTGTCGTGAAAAAAAGGAAAAAAAAGACCCACCCGACAGCTGTGCTCTAAAGATTGCAATCCGTCTGTTAAGATGGTAGAATCTATCAAATGGACCGCCCGTTTCTGCACAGAGTCGAGGGTATTTTTCAGGTATTTTGGAGCTCCAGACCAGAGGTGGCTGCCAAATTTAACCTTATTAAAAAAATCCTAGTTATATAAACAAAGTAATTATTTTATTTTATTTCATTATTATTACTTTTAAGGTGGATGGAATATGAAGTGAAACTTGGAAAGTTACGCAGAATATCACTTGTTTAAAAAACGTCAAATTCAAAAAACGGTTAGAAAATTTTATTATTTGTCAAAAAAAAAAGTAGTCGACGAGGATGAGATTCGAACTCACGCGGGCAGAGCCCATTGGATTAGCAGTCCAACGCCTTAACCACTCGGCCACCTCGTCGTGCCGAGCAGGGCGATACTAAATGATCCAATTCGACATACATTATCAATTATTTTATTATCTCTCTTATCACAACAGCTGGTGTTTGATTGTATGGAGGTTAATTATATTATTATTACTAAATATCATGTCTGTAAGAAAGAAACGTCATTTTAAAACGACATTGGTTCTGAGCGGTAAATGATGTATTTACTATAAAAGTGGACCATGTTCTTCAAAGAATATTTAAAAAAAAATACATCAATTAAAGACAATATCATGTCTACTTATCTCTTGAAAGTATTATTGATGTGTTCTTCTCATCAAAATACATATAACACATAATAAATATATATGTTTTCAAATAAAATAGTCATACAAAATAGTCAGAAAGTATAACTTCGAACGACAAGTGTCGTTTTGAAATGACACGATACTTTAGGATGCTAAAAACAAAATATTATATCAATGTTTTTGCTGTATTTTCATTATAATATGAAAGAATGTACGTTTTACTGTTAATAAAAACGGAAAAAATTATGAAAAAAACATAAATACCCTGTCCTTTTTAATACTGTAATTCCCTCGGATCATAGCTTTTCAAAAGGTGTGATCAACGATTTTTGTTTACGATATAAAGTGTGTATGCAATGCAGCCAACGCAAAGAAAATAATCAATGTTGCTAGGAAGGATTTACTAAATTATTTGTAAAAAACCGCAAATAAATCGGTTCAGTAGTTACTAAGTAAAAAGATTTTATGTCATTTTATAATGACTCTGCTTGAGAAAGGGTTAATGAATACCTACACGAATTTCGAGAATGTTATCGGTTCTGCCTGGTGCAGAAATATTGATAAGCAGGAACTAACTGATATATTTCAAAAAAGGTCACGTGTGTGGGTTTTATTATTTCAGTTCGCGATAGTTAAAGATGGCTCACCATAGCTTAAGATAGCTTACGATAGCTTATGATGACTTACAACAACTTAAGATAGGTTACCGAATAGCTCCTGTATAACCTAAGATACTTTGATTATGTATGTAGGTAATCCACTCTAAAACAATAAAAACCAAACAACAACAAAAATTCCACCAAATACCAAAAAGCAAACAATACAGCTTTTGTTGCGAACACTGTTTACCTATCTTTAAAATAATGCGAATTTCTACAAAAAATCCTTACTAATTAACTATTGCAAGACGACTGGGTCTCATTTTTTTGCATTAGCTTCACTTAGAAGGCCCCAAGGAAAACAATTTTCGGGGGATCTTTTTATGAAAATTTTTCAATTGTTTGAGGGCTCATTTTATGAAAAGGTAAGAAGGATCTACCGGATCTGCCGGATCTGCCCTGATGATGGACACTGCAACGATGTCCGAAACGTTGGCTAAAGAAGGAGGTAGCGCAACACGGCATAACACCCCAAAAACAAATAACGAAAAGGTAAGAAGAAGTTCTGGGAAGGAAAAGGTACGAGGGGTGGGTAGGAATCGGGGTCAATGTGTTCAGAAGTGACGGACGCATGAATCCCCCCCTTTCGAAATAGTCCAACTGGAGAGGTTAAAAGGTCTCCCTAATCCCATCACCCAGTAAAGACAAGACCTAGATAAAGCTCACCCCATGAACCCTGTGACTTATGGCGGAGGTGTTGGTTATCTAATAAATGGTTCCCGGGGAGGCAGTACCCATACTGCCACCCAAATTGAAATATGAAAGGTAGATAAGTCAACAGCCTGGGATTGTCATAAACACTAATTTCCAATATTTAATTAAATGACGACAATATTAGCGAAACTCAATCGAAAATCTGGAAACAGAAAAATCAGAAAAAGATACCGACACCTTTGGGACCTCCTCCCAGGACACTTGAACTAGGCAAGCTGAGGGTGACGAGTCCCAGAGGTGCCAATATTTTCAGATTTTTCTGTTTCCCGATTTTCGATTGAGTTTCGCTAATATTGTGTTCATTTAATTCAATATTTCAATTTGAGGTTTTACTCATAAAGTAAAAAAAAAATAAAGTTAAAAATTTAAATAAAAATACTAATTTCCAAACCTGATGAAGAGGTCAAGTCCGATCATTTTTTAGACGCTAACGAGTATCATAAGTTATTTATCTATATATTACACATCTAAACGGACTTTTACAATCATGCGACGCACACAATAATTTTGTGGAATCATGACAGTAAAATACGCTAATTAAATTATGTAGAACCCATGCAGTAGAACAGTAGGTAGTATGGTAACATTGATTATTACGATTGGGATATGTTATTATCGCCTTCTTATAACTATGTTCCGTGCAGTTGTAAACATCTACTACCTCTGAGAAAGTATTGCCAACTGTATGCAATCTAGATACAAGTTACTTAGGTATTGGTCCTTTGACAAGGCTCCTTGAAAGTAATTTACCATCCTTCATGCACCCTAATAAAAGTTGTAATCAAATGTTTTTACACAAATGCTTGACGATAATCACATGTTTACTTTAATGACCAGCATATGAACGTAATTAACATAAGAAAAACCGTTGGTATACAATACGTTAGGTTTGCCCATAAGGCATCAAAAGTGCCAGAATTGATATCTATACCTAGGATAGATCTTATCCTTGGGAGTGGATGATTAATAAACGATACGATACGATTATACCACCCCAGCCAGGAGCACTCCTGTCCAAATGTGACCAGTACACCAGGGGGTACTGATTTGTTAGGACTTGGAACACGTGCTCTGAGGATGGGAATGGAAGGAGGTTGGAGTTTAATCGATTGGTATACCTAATAAGCCAAAATGGAATTTGGGATGGGCAGGAATAAAGGAAAGGATTAAGTAATATTATTTTTCCCTTTTATTCTTGCCTCTTCTCAGCTTTTCCTAGATCTTCTTTAGGTCTATTTCTTGCCGCTTCACTCTTCTTGCCATGTCTTGGATCTTCTCATTTTCTTGACACTTCTTGCCTCCTGATTCTCCTTGGCTCTACTTGCCTCTTCGTGGCTTTTCTTGTCTTTATCTGTCTCTAATTGCCTCATTTTGAATCTTACTATTTCTTGTATCTTCTTGGGTGTTCTCGCCTCTTACTGTCTCTCCTTGGCTCTTATTATGGCTTGTTTTCTCTTCATATCTCTTCTTGGATCTTTTCGTCTCTTCTTGGCTCTTTTTGCTACTTCTTGGATGTTCTTGATTCTTCTTAGCTCTTCTAGTCTCTTGCCCTTTCTTGGATCTTCTCATCTGTTCCCGGGTTCATGGGGTGAGGTTTGTCTAGGTCTTGGAGGCGGATGACCAGGACACACTGAACCCCAGATTCCTACCCACCCCTTAAACCCTTTTCCTTCCCAGAACTAGGGAAATAATTTTCCTCGGGGACTCCTGTGTGGAGCTCATGTAAAAAAAAAAAACCTCTTCTCACCTCTTCTTATTACATCTTCTTTCAAATTCTCACCGATTGTTGGCTCGTCATTTTACTTGTTTCTTCTAGTCTCTTCTTTCTCATCTTGCCCCTTCTTAATTCTTCTAGCTCCTTTTCGACTATTCTTTTCTTGCAACTTTTTGCGGAGTTTAATTGGTTACACAGCAGCCTAATAAGCCAATAATCGAACCAAGACGGGCAGGAATAAGTATTTTGATTGGGAGTTGTTCTGTCATTTTCTTGCCTCCCCTGATCTTTTATTGCCAATTCTTGCTTCATTTTGAATCTTCTTGGCTCTTTTTCGACTATTTAAGACTATCCTAGTATCTGCTTACTTCTTCTTGCTTCTACTAGCCTCTTTATCGATCATTTCAGTCTATCATAGCATGCATCGGCTTACTTCTTCTTGCTTCTATTAGTCTCTTTGTGTGTATTTTTTTGCTTCTTTTTACCTCATCTTGCTTCTACTTGCCTCTTCTTACTGTCTGTGACCCTTCTTGTCTCTTCTTGCCACTTCTTCGCTCTTCTGGACTCTTGTTGCTACTTTTGGCTTCTTTTTGGTCTTTCTATTCTTTTTTAGATTTTTTATTGCCTTATATTGTTTTTTTCGCTTCTTATTACTTCTCTCTTATTTTTTCTTGCTTACTGTTAATTAAAATTTAAAAAAAAACTGTGAGCGAACAAAGGATACGTCTCTGAAACATGAAGAAGGCCGATTCCAAAACTAGAAAATTAGAATGATAAAAACCGCCTCAAATCATGAAAACCATTAAGATAAATAAGAAGAAAAACTTTTTTGTGCACGTTAGTGGGGAGAAGGAATTTTGAGAAGCGCAAACCATGAAATATATTGGGTGCAGTTAGTATTCCCAAGTTGACGGCACGGCCACTGCACAAAACACGCAAAAACGTAAGTTCCTCCTCACAATAATGCTGCATTATGTTCTTATACACTAAATAGTGGTGAGAGAACAAAGACCGTATGTCTGCTTCCCTCAAAGGATAAAAAGCAATCACTCTCTTGCATCATCCTCATTCGTCAAAAAAAATGATGCCACGTACCGTTGCCGTCACCGTGTCGTGCGGTCGCCTTGCACCGCAGTGGGAGGAATGGATTCAAACGTCCGTAACTCCTAGACATGCAGACCACCCCATTCCTACTCAACCCCAATGATACCCTTTTCCTAAAATTTGGGAGGCGGGAATGGGTACCGCCGCCCCGGAAACCTTTATTGGATAACCAACACCACAGCCATAGGTCACCCCAAGTGGTTCGCTACGTTTGGTGATTTAGCAGGGGTGCCTGGGCTCATGAGGTGAGGTTTGTCTAGGTCTTGGAGGCGGATGACCAGGAAACACTGAACCCCAGATTCCTACCCGCCACTTCAACTCTTTTCCTTCCCAAAACTCTCCTCTCCTTCCTTTCCTTAAAAAAACCTTCACAGAGCATCCCCAAAGATGACATAGGCCCTGAGGAAAATTATTTTCCCCAGGGCCTCCTGTGTGGAGCTCATGTAAAAAAAAAAAGATTCTCCACACAGCATCCTCAAATACGACATAGTCCCCGATGGAAATTATTTTCCTCAGGGTCTCATGTGTGGAGCTAACGTAAAAAACTCACTACTTTCTTTATGAAGGTCTGCTCTAGATAAATCTATATCAATTCCCAACCTTATTCCTTAACATTTTACGACGCGATGGTCCTTTGACAAAATGACACTTTTATTACGGTAAGCAGATAAAAGGAACCAAGACCATATCAGTAATTTATGCCAGGCGTTCAGAAAGGTATTTAGGTATTTATTTATTTACATATCGCGTTTTATTTTATAACCGTGTGCAGGCCTCATTTGCATAGAATGGGCAATTCGGTGCTATCTGGCCTCAGAATCTAACTTTACAAGTAAAATGTGAAACGAATGAAGACGCTTCGCATTTTACAGGTTGAATTCATGGGTTTGGTTGGCGGTTGAGTGATTTAGTCGAATTCAATTCAAATGTGAATGATACGCGCTTTTATCACGGCATAAGATTGATATCAGTTATGTGAGTAAAGATGATATATATCATTTGAGAAGAAGTTAATGCTAATAAATCTAAAAGCATAATGAGTAAGATTAAGAAAGGGACCCTCAGATGGTTTGGGCATGTAGAGCGGATGAACGAAGAAAGTAGTGTAAGAAGAATATACGACGCGAATGTGAATGGCATGATCAAGTGAATCAGATATCTACTTAAGTCGGGCCATGTCAAAAGTCAGGATAATAGAAGAGAATTTATGAGACGATGTATGAATGTGAGTGAGGCAAAGAGTGTGTGCCAAGACCGAGTTGTTTGGCGGTCCGTCCTCTCTGCCTACCCCTGCGGAGAAACGGCATGATGGTTAGTTAGTTAGTTAAAATATGAAACGAAAATACAATTGGGAGGCAGGTATGGGTATCACCGCCCCGGGAACCATTTATTGGATAACCAACACCTTTGCCGGTCACCTTATCCCCTGCATGGCGGGCCGGATCGGGAGAGACTGGTTGACACAGACCTGTTGACCTCTCCAGCGGGATCCTTTGGCAACTTTTATTTTCGCCTTGCACTGCAGTGGGAGGGATGGATTCATTCGTGTGTCAGTCCTGGACACACTGACCCGCATATTTGTACCCACCCCTCATCCCTTTTTCCTTTCCAGTACCTACTTCCTTTCCTCCCTTTCCTTCCTTTCCTTCCTTTCCTTCCTTTCCTTCCTTTCCTTCCTTCCTTCCTTTCCTTCCTTTCCTTCCTTTCCTTCCTTTCCTTCCTTTCCTTCCTTTCCTTCCTTTCCTTCCTTTCCTTCCTTTCCTTCCTTTCCTTCCTTCCTTCCTTCCTTCCTTTCCCTTCCTTTCCTTCCTTTCCTTCCTTTCCTTCCTTTCCTTCCTTTCCTTCCTTTCTTCCTTTCCTTCCTTTCCTTCTTTCCTTCCTTTCCTTCCCTTTCCTTCCTTTCCTTCCTTTCCTTCCTTTCCTTCCTTTCCTTCCTTCCTTCCTTTCCTTCCTTTCCTTCCTTTCCTTCCTTTCCTTCCTTTCCTTCCTTTCCTTCCTTTCCTTCCTTTCCTTCCTTTCCTTCCTTTCCTTCCTTTCCTTCCTTTCCTTCCTTTCCTTCCTTTCCTTCCTTTCCTTCCTTTCCTTCCTTTCCTTCCTTTCCTTCCTTTCCTTCCTTTCCTTCCTTTCCTTCCTTTCCTTCCTTTCCTTCCTTTCCTTCCTTTCCTTCCTTTCCTTCCTTTCTTCCTTTCCTTCCTTTCCTTCCTTTCCTTCCTTTCCTTCCTTTCCTTCCTTTCCTTCCTTTCCTTCCTTTCCTTCCTTTCCTTCCTTTCCTTCCTTTCCTTCCTTTCCTTCCTTTCCTTCCTTTCCTTCCTTTCCTTCCTTTCCTTCCTTTCCTTCCTTTCCTTCCTTTCCTTCCTTTCCTTCCTTTCCTTCCTTTCCTTCCTTTCCTTCCTTTCCTTCCTTTCCTTCCTTTCCTTCCTTTCCTTCCTTTCCTAAAAACCACCCTTCACACAGCATCTCCAATTATGTCATAGACCCTGAGGGGATTTTTTCCTTAGAGCCTCTTGTGTAAAAAATCTAACCGAGGTGGTAGTTAAAAAATTGTCGATCACGACTTTTTGTACGATATCAACTCGGGTGAAACATTCATACTGTTCTACAAGTTGTAGGAAAATATATTGATAGGTTACGACCTATGTCCGACGAGGTGGCCGAGTGGTTAAGGCGTTGGACTGCTAATCCAATGGGCTCTGCCCGCGTGAGTTCGAATCTCATCCTCGTCGACTACTTTTTTGGTTCCATGTCCCAAAATTATTGCGATTCTTTCAAATAGATTTAGGTACCTTGCTTTCGGTTCGTTCAAAATGTAAATATTGATGAGGTAATTTCCCATAGATATATCAACCTCGCCACAACATTACAGTTCTGTACGAATAATTTTACAGGAAACACGAATAATATAGGGCTATTTTTGTGATATCTTATTGGTAGCTTCAAAAAAAGCAGTTGTATTTTACATGTGCGAATTATCTCGACGTCTTTTTAAATAACAGAAAAAAATGCAATATTATAATTTTGGGCGTTACCTTGTCAGGAAATTATAAGAATAAATTTTTAATCATCAAAATTTGTACGTATACAAAGATGTTATAATGTATTTTTCTTTGTATTGTCATGACATATTATCAAGGCACTTCGATAAAACATCCTAAAATTGATGTTTTTTGCCTGTTAATTTATCGTGAGGGCCAAAATCGATTTCTCTCCGTGTATCATGTGTGCACAAAGGCTGTGAAAGCACCTTTCCATGTTGATGGCGGACCAGAGTTTACTAATGAGAATACAGGCTGTCTCTCGGCGGGGCCGTGTAAGAAATGGGCATTTCACAAGTTGGCTATTTTTTTTACATTAACTCAAATACATAATAACAAATACATAATAACAAAAAATAAAAGTAACAAAAAAAATCCCACAAAGGCGAAGCCTGTGTGTGGGTATTATATTATGTGGTTAACAGTGATAGTTAAAAAAAAAAAAAATATATATATATATATATATATATATATAGGTATATATAAGCATAGTGTCTACAGTGATCAACATGAATGACTTAATAGAAGTTTAAAAATTAAAAAATATATGTAAGATATACACACAAATAAATAAAAATATATATGTATATATATATGTACATATATATATATATTTCCTGTTTTCATTATAAATATTCAGAAAGACTTTACATTTGAGAAACTGTTTGAATTACAGAAAAGTATTATGTGGAGAGTCTTTTTGAGGAGAGGAAGGAGTGAAAATGTGAATGTACGATGTTGTTGGAAGGAGGAAACACAGCTGCGGTAAATCGTTCCACAGCAGAACTGTTGAATTCGAGGTCGAGTCGTAGAAACGACCCGTTCCCATGTGACAAATGTCAACTATACATATGTTGGGTGTATGATTTGCGTGTTTCCCGACTATGTACGGATGCCGAGGGTATCAATGACGCTAGGTTAATTTATCGCTAGGTCCTTGTAACGTCTTCCAATGTAATACCAGTAGAACAGGACGGCATTCTTATCTGACGCCTGTGCTCTAAAGGTTGCAATTCGTTTGTTAAGATAGAAGAATCTTTCAAACGAACCGCCCATTTCTGCACAGAGTCGATGGATTTTTTCAGGTATTTTGGGGCTCCGGACCAGAGATGGCTGCCAAATTAAACCTTGGAGAGCACCTGCGATTTGTACGGGGTTTTGTACTATTCATTTATTATTGCGGGCTGTGTACAGCACGCCCAGTTTCTGGCTTCGACGGAGCCCCACGTATAGTTATACCAAGCATATCAATGGAGGGCCTGTTCGGAAGATCCGTTGAATCTTTGATTGATTGGGGTCTTTGAAATACTAAATTCTTACCCCAAGAGAAAACACCCTCGAGGCAACCGTCCATTCTTTGCATCAAAACCCTCCGATTGCCAAACAACTTTCTACCGGTCTTTTGGTGTGAGAGGTAATCGAAGGAGCCTCTCTCCTTCCATCCAGATGGGTGTTCGGGACCTCAAGCGGGACTGGGCATGCGGCACATCATCGTGCAAGGGTATTGCGCTATTTTGCAGTGCTTTCCTGTAATCCATGGGGATGCCATGTTCTCGCTGGCACCAGGTGGTTAGGAGCAGTTGGAAGAAGTTGAAGTTGGTATGCATTATTTAATCAGGTGCATATCAATTTTTTGTGTAATATTTACACACGTGAAATATTCGTAATTTCCTACTACTAGTTGTAGGAAAATATATAGATAGATCACGACTTTTGTGTGACGAGGTGGCCGAGTGGTTAAGGCGTTGGACTGCTAATCCAATGGGCTCTGCCCGCGTGAGTTCGAATCTCATCCTCGTCGACTACTTTTTTTAGTTCCATGTCCCAAAATTGTTGCAATTCTTTCAAATAAATTTACCATTTACTTAGGAATACCAAATTACAGAAGAGTAATACACATTATCGTCACCAGTCACCTTCATCAGCAAAACAACCCTTGGCTTTTTACTAAACGGGGTCAGTATTTGTTTATGTATTACATTTTCTTTACATTAGCTCCCCCTGAGAAAAACAAAATCGCCAGGCCCTTTGTCATCTTTATGTGTAGAGGATTTTTTTTTGGAAAAAGGAAGGAGAGGAAGTTTTGCGAAGGAAACGAGTGGTGGGTAGAAATCTGGAGGTCAGTGTCTCCAGGAGTGACGGACGTATGTATCCATCCCTTCCACTGCGAAGCAACGTGATGTTCCGAGAGAAGTCAAGTCCACGTAGAAGGCCATTAGGAAAATAATTTCCCTCAAGGCCTATGAAATCTTTGGGGATGCTGTATGGGGGGTTTTCTTAACGAAAGGAAGGAGAAAAGTTCTGAGAAGGAAAAAAGTATGAAGGGTTGGTAGGAATCTGGTCATCAGTGTGTCCAGGAAGACGTACAGAACAGATGTATGAATCCACCCTCTCTCTTTGCGGTACAAACCGATGGGTCGAGAGAGTATTGCAGCAGAGTTTCCTGTAACAAGTTTCTCCTATTCCGACCCGCCACGGGTAGGAAAACAGATGCATCTGCCCCCAAGACCTGGACAAACCTCAAACCTCACCCCAAGAGCCCGGGCATCCCTGCCAAGACACCAAATTTTGCGAACTAATTTGGGAGAGGTGTTGGTTATCCAATAAATGGTTTCCGGGCCACGGTATTTGAGAAAATTGAGAAAACCCAATTTGAGAAACTTCCTCCGAAAATATATTTTTCCCCGTTCGCTTTTATTTGTGATCATAAATTTGTCAAAAAAAAGTGATCATAAATCACAGCATCTTGAGTCATTGTCTTGTGTTTACAGAAAGTATTTGAAGTATAAATATTGGTTCAGGTGAGAATTAATATTGAAGCACGACTATGTATGTCAAAATCATTATTTGCTATTGATTTTTACGAACAGCAGGTATTTTTTTATGTGTAACTATAACAAGACGAGGTGGCCGAGTGGTTAAGGCGTTGGACTGCTAATCCAATGGGCTCTGCCCGCGTGAGTTCGAATCTCATCCTCGTCGACATCTTTTTTGAATTTCATCCTTATCTATCTATCACAAAAGGATATATTGGATAGGTAATATTAATCGTATAAATTTGTTCTGGAAAACAAAGAATATTAACTAGGCTTGAACAGCATTACTAATAAAAAAAAAACACTTCCCGACCTTTAAGGCGCCGTATCCCCGCTCAAAAAGAAGAAGATGGAAAGATGTGTAATTACGAATGTTGGAGAGAGCGTGCTAATATTTAAAACGATAAAATTGTTGCGAAAATTGTGAATATGTTTAATAAAACGACTCCTTTAAAATAGAGAAAAAACATTTAAAGAAACATTGTGAATTTTTTCATGCATATAACTTCTAAAATAAGTGAAATGAACGTGTTTATAATAATTTTTGTCGTGTTTACATGTCAAGATTTAAATTTCATATAATTTCGTATTGATATTATCTTAAAAAATAACGTTTTTTTAAGAGCTTAAAAACTATGGAAGAAATCGGTAGAAATTCGGGTAGCAGCGGCTTAAACGGTGTTTTAGTTACACATTGAATAAAGACTGTACAAGCTCAAATGCGATTTGGTAAAAAATGTCTTTGTCTCTATTGCGAAAGAGCTGGCAACATTGCATTTCAACAGACTGACACCTGAAATCCTCATCTTGAAACAGAAAGCTTATTTCGGATATACTTGTATTAGTTTTTAGTTGTCTGTTACCGCGTGAATTTAATACCAATAAAATAATAAATGTCTTATGCATATACAGGTAAATAAAAATCTGAGAAATCAATGTTCATATTGCGCAAACAATGAATCCAAAATGTCTTCTGTTTTCTGTTATTCTTCGGGAATTATTATTTTTTTTGTTAGTGTATAAACGAGGCAAAATCTGAAATTACAATTTTCGTGCAGAATCTCTAAATAAAATGATCATGTTTTCTCAATTTCCTATTTTCTACAAAATACCTTAAATTCTATGCTGTTAGAAATCAGCACCTCATCACCAGCACACAATACCCAACATACTTTCAGATTACTCATTTTCGTGCCTAATCCCAGCTCTTTCAATTTTTGCATATAACCCGTGTATAAATCATATAACCACCTACAAATAAATATTTAATATTCTACCTATAAGAATTTTCATTTACCTTTGAATTATTATATGCCTTACAATGCTTCATACATACTTCATTTATCCTAGACAAGAGAGACTGTAAATTCCATACTGTTAGAAATCAGCACCGCATCATCAGCATACAGAAGGAAAAACACATTAAGATTACTCAATTCGGCGCCCAATCCCACACAATTTATTCATGTGTAAATCGTACAACCAATTCAAAATAAATATTAAATATGCTACCTACGAGGATTTTCATTTACCTTTGTATTATTGAAGTGAAAACTTCTTTAGCACGGTTGTGATTTGAAACTCGGTGAAACTGAAACGAGCGACACTAAAAAGAGATAATCACATACAATCTATAGGATTTAACCTGCGAGAGAATGAGAGAGCAATAAAATATTTATTTAATTCGCGGGTACTCGTTTCCAATATAATATGATAAATCCACAGTCCCACGCAAGTCTCCTTTGGTGTAGTGGATATTTATTTATTTATTTCAACGCCATAAAATGGCTATTACATCCTGTGATACATGATACACAGTGGTACATAGGAGGGTAATTACAATAGTATACATTAAACAAAGTACATATTTTTTTATTTTTTTTTTATTAGTTATAGAAGGTACATAAATTACAAATTCATGTTTCTAATTTTTTCTGGTAATGAATTAAAAAATTTTGCTCCGAGATATTTATGACTCAATTGTCCAATTTTTTTTTTACATTTTTGAGTGGAAAGTATTGATGTTTGTCTAAGACTTCTGTTATTTTTAAATGGTGCAACTTGATTTTTAATATTATCTTTATAAATTTGTAATGTTGCATGATAAAAGTATAATGCACTTAATTTTCTGACTTTAAATTGTTTGAATAAAAGTTCTGACGAATATGAGTAGGGTTTTTTTTAAATTGTTTTTATTATTAGTTTTTGTGATATGTAAATTGTTTGTGTTTGATTTGTATATGTACCGCCCCATCCTATAATGCCGTATTGTATAATTGATTGACAGAAAGCGAAGTATGTGGTTCTAAGTAATTTTTCGTTTAAAATATCTCTTAAACATCTAAATATATATGTTAGTTTCCTTATTCTGTTGTTCAGAATATTTATGTGTGGAGACCATTTTAAACGCTGATCTATTGTTATGCCCAGGTACTTAATATATGTAATATGTATGATAACAACTAGTATTTAGTTATAGGATTCAAATATGTTTATAACAAACAAAAAAGAATATAAGCTCATACAAAATACACATTTTTATGCAGAACATTTAGCGAACCAAGGATCAAATCCTACGAATACCAACAAAAAAAAATGCTAAAATCAATATCCAATCTTCAAACTACTCCAAAATGAATAGGCAACAGAAAACCCAAAAGAAAGCGACTCCGAATAAGAAAACCCAAATACTAATAAGATGACCAATTGCATAGGAAAAATTGCACTGGAATTCGACGACATAAATTTGGAAAAAATCAACCTTCACATTGATAAAAAAGTGCTTTGTACTCTCCCCACTTTTAGTTTTCTGAAGGTTTTACTTCTACCGCGTGTGAATTGCACAACCTGATTTTTTTATGCCTTTCAATGATTCATACATCCTTCGTTTAGAATAGACAAATAAATTCCATACTGTTAAAAATCAGCATTTAACAGGCAACATACTTTCAGATTACTCAATTTCGCGCCTGATCCCAGTTCTTTCAATGCTTGCATAATTATCTGTGTAAATATCAATTATTCCATCTACACAGATTTCTAATTATCTTTGCATTATTAGATGCCTTTCAATTTTACATCAGTCTCCAACTTCCTATCATATCAACAATGCCTACGACAATAATGCCGGCTACGAGTACCTATCTATATTTAGAAGGGGGATACTCACAGTGTAAGTAGATTGTCGGATTGTGGAAGCCGTGGGAGTAGGTACCTACCACGTGCCTGCACTTGACACACCGTTTAACTTGTCGGTGACACGTGACGGCCATGACTTTAGAGGGAGAAGGGACATTGTCATAGAAAGAGGGAGATAGCCTCCGTGTACTAGGGGTTAGGCTATCGAATCCGAATCTCGAATCTTTACCTACTATTAGCACGTTCCAGAGTGATTCCTCTCGGTATCGGATGATCAGCCCTAGATGATCGAATTTTTGCTTGAAATGGCTTTAGCCATGTTTGGTGATAAGATCTGAATAGCCTCAGTGTTCCTCTTCGTAACTCCTTTTTTCCACTTCATTCATCCTCACAACAAAAATTATTGCATTATGGCATTGGCAATTTACAATTTGTGAGGCGGGCATGGGTACCGTCACCCCGTGAACCATTCATTGGATAACCAACACCTCTACCATAGGTCTCCTAAGTTACGCTACGTTAGGTGAGTTAGCAGTGGTGCCCGGGCTCATGGGGTGAGGTTTGTCCGGGTCTTGGCGGCGAATGTGTCTGTCCACCAGCTTCGAGGGGATCAATGACGCTAGTTCCTCGGAGCATCTACCATTGTAATACCGGTAGAACAAGGACAGCATTCCCACCTGACGCCTGTGCTCTAAAGATTGCAGTCCGTCTGTTAAGATGGGAGAATCTATCAAACGAACCGCCCGTTTTGGCACAGAGTCAAGGGTTTTTTTTAAGGTATTTTGGAGCTCTAGACCAGAGGTGGCTGCCAAATTCAACCGTGTGGCGCACTTGCGATTTGTACAGGGTTATAAGTTGTACAGTACAGTTCAGTACGCCCAGTTTCTGAGAGGCTAACTTAACTCTGGTTTCGATGGAGCCCCCGTACCTGAAGAGTTTCACCAAGCATATCGATGGAGTTCCTGTTCGGAAGATTGCTTCCGTTAAAGGAGACTAGATTTTTATTTCGATCCCTTTTAGACGTTATCAAATCGATACTAAATATCGATTTTATTTCATTCCAAATTAGCTTTAATTTATACCTACATCCAAAAATGCTGAAAAAATGATAAAACTCCTTAAATTATGTACTTATTGTAATATTTTTTTGATTATAAGTATTTATCATTTTTCAATAGTGTCTAAGAATGTAATTAATGAAATAAAATGTAAAAAAAAAAACTGAAATATATTAGTTTGTAAGTGCGCAAATAAATACACAAACGGACCAATTTTCGTCAAGAAACACATGTACGGATATATTTTTTAATGATTTTATTTAAACTAAAATTAAAACTCTGAAACATGCTTTTCCCAGATAATGTATTGATTTATTTTACTGCATGATTATATGATTTGAAATGGGTGTTGTATAATAAAAAAACTTTTTTGAAGATTTAACAAATCTGCCAACGACCTATGGTATAACCTCAACCTCATTATACTAAAAATTAATATTTTTTCTCCAAATTTAAAACAAGCGTTTCCTAGATAAAAGGACAATCTTTCGAAATCAATTTATAATTTTGTTGCGAAAAAGAGTCAATACGTCTAAAATCTGATTTAAAAATGATATATTTCTGGTTTTCTCTGGTTATATCCTCGTAAGTGTGTGGCGACGACTAGTCTACAATTCTACAATACCCTAGTAATTTTTTATTTATTTATAAGTTAAAAAATAAAATACTTTTGAATGTAGCTATAACTTTGTGGTTATCCATTATAGATAAATAAAACAATTTAACTTTGTTTGAACCACTTTTATATTTGAGGAAATCCGACCGGTTTCAGAACGAACGTTCCTTCTTCAGGGCAAATGTATACAGATTTGACAGTTTTGAAATATGGATGCGAACAATGTATTATTATGGTAGGGGTGGAGCTGTTGCCAGGTATTAATGAAGAGTGGGTGGGTAGGGGAACAAATCCATGATTGATTTGTTTGTTGATAATAGATTCATTATTTTTAAGGGTTTTTTTTTATTTCCAAGGCTTCTAAGTTATCTAAACGTTTTCCTTTATGATTAATATGAAGAATATTTATCCCCGTATTTTTTTTAAAACTATGGTTATTTTCAATGATATGGTTAGCGAACTCAGAAAAATTATTATTATTAAGACACTTTAAATATTCTTTGATTCTAATTTCAAAATTACGAGTTGTTTTTCCAATATAAAATGAGGAACAATCATTACATTTGAGTTTATATATTCCGGAATTAGTCAATTTATGGTCTTTATCTTTAGCATTTCTCAAAAAATTACCGATATTATTTCTTTTATAAAAAGCTGGTTTATTAATAGAAGGGAGATTTTTCAACATTGAACTGAAAAATTAGTATTTTAAAAAATTTTACGCCATTCTTTATTATTAATATTATTAGAATTGTATAGATATATTATTTTTTGAAATTTTGCTAAGTTTTTTATTTAAGATGTTATCAATTAAACTTGGTTCATATCCGTTATTTACAGCAATTTCTTTTATTATAGAAAGTTCAGAAAGGAAATAATTATTGGACATTGCGACATTTACTAAGCGGTGTATCATGGAATGGAAGGTGGAGTGTTTTTGTGAGACAGGGTGGTTGGAGGTCTTATGAATTACTGTCGGTATATGTGAGCTTGCGATATATACTAAAATCGATTTTATTATTTATAAAAGATTAAATTAAAGATTAAATCCAAAAAGTTTAATTTTTCATTGCCTATTTCTATCGAAAATTTTATTTGTTTATGAAAGGAATTTAAAAGGTTAAGAAAGTTGTTGAGTTGGCGTTCCGATGATGTCCAAATGACGAAAATATCATCCACATATCTTTTCCATAGTAAAACATTGTTTAAAAGGGGGGATTTTGAATTAAAAACAGTTGTTTCCAAATCATTCATAAATATATCAGCAATTAGAGGGCTGGTGGGGGCTTCCATTGGAAGGCCTTCTTTTTGTTGGTATATGACATTATCGTATTGAAAATAATTTTGATTTAAAACTAAGTTAAATAAACGAGTTAGGTCACTAGACAGATCTGTAGGTAATTTAGAATCCTTCAATAATTTGGAAACAATTGCTTTACTTTCAGTAATAGGCACATTAGGAAATAGATTAATGACATCAAAAGAC
The DNA here is from genome assembly GCA_929108145.2 of Limnephilus rhombicus. NCBI lineage: Eukaryota > Metazoa > Arthropoda > Insecta > Trichoptera > Limnephilidae > Limnephilus > Limnephilus rhombicus. The sequence continues at coordinate 44,240,292 of OV815292.1, forward strand.
ACAAGTTTAGCATTAATGGGAAGTAGAAAATTTTTCAATGAGTCAATCAGTTCAAAAGAGTTCTTAATTACATATTTTGGTGCAAACACATTACTTTTATTAACTAAATCAATTATTAATGACGATAGTTTAAAACCTGGGGAATTAGATGATGAAACTACAGGTCTAATGGGTGTATTTATTTTATGAATTTTGAGAAACCCATATAATTTAGGTGATTTAGGAATTTTAGATAATATGTTATCATTTTTAAATATGTCAGATTTACAAGATTTTAAAGCATTTGATACACTTTCATTAAATTTATATTATGTTGGGTCTTTCGGTAAAATAACAAAATTATCGCTATTTGTAAAGTCCATCACTTTTTTGTGGTAATCAGATTTGTCCATAATGAATACAGTATTTCCCTTATCTGCCTTTGTTAATACCAGATCTTCATCTTTAAGTTTCTTCTTTAAGTTTTTAATGTGAAAGCTTTCCGGATTCATGCTTGTGGAAAGTTTATTTATTTCCTTTTTAATAGTTTCACCTTTGTATTGAAATGTTTTAGGACAGTACGAGAGGGCCGTTTCAATGTCTACAGCAACACTTTAAATTGCACCTTCAATATTAACTTTGCTGCAAGGAAGGTTATAATTTAAACCTTTAGACAATAAAGCCATTTCTTTGTCTAGGAACTGACAAGAAGATAGATTTTTAATTTTTTTTTATGACAGAGTTAATACGTCTGTTTGTATTCATACGTCTGGGATGTATTCATACGTCTGTCATTCGTAGACATACTGACCCACAGATTCCAAATACCCACCCCTCATACCTTTTTCCTTCTCAGAACCTCCTCTCTAACTTTTCCTTAAAATATCCTCCCACACAGCATCCCCAAATATGACGACATTCTGTGTAGAGATAGTATTTAAAAAAATAATGTTTTAAAATAATAGATAATCAGAAATATAAAACTTTGACAGGGGTTCCCAGTCTTCTGTTATTCGTCAAGGGATGAAAGCATGAAGGGTGCATTACATTTTTTTACATTTCACCCTCACTCAATACGCGCACGCATATTGCCCCCCTCCCGGACTCTGGGGTTATTATTGTTGTCACAACTGCGGGGGCGGTGTCCGCCGCGTCACTTGCAGCAGCAGTGGCTGGGTTTGGATAGCCGGGTCGGGTTTCCGCCCCATTTCACCGGCGGCGCGCGTCTTAATTAGTAGGTACACTCCTCAGTTCTGCTTCAGTGGGAAGGGAGGAAAATCAGGTTGTTTTAAGACTCTAAAACGCACTCTAAGGACGGGTTGTTTAAAAAAAGGTGACGGAATCAAAATATTTTAAGTTAATTTTCACGTTCCGTGTAAGTTCTATTCAAGTTCTGTGATTATTTCAGTTTTATGAAGGAATTGGCCAATAGTGATATTTTTTTATATGAGCTCCACACAGGAGGCCCTGAGTAAAATAATTTCCCACGGGACCTATGACATCTTTGGGGATGTTGTGTGGAGGTTTTTTCTTAAGGAAAGAAAGGAGAGGAGGGTTCTGGGAAGGAAAAGGGTTTAAGGGGTGGGTAGGAATCTGGGGTTCAGTGTGTCCTGGTCATCCGCCTGCAAGACCTAGACAAACCTCACCCCATGAACCCGGGCACCCTTGCTAAATCACCAAAACATAGCGAACCACTTGGGGTGGCAGAGGTGTTGGTTATCCAATAAAGGTTCCCGGGGCGGCGGTACCCTATTCCCGCCTCCCAATTATGATATGATTTGATGAATCCGTCAAATTTTTTGATGCAACCCGTTATAAAAGTGTTTTTGAAGTGAAAACTTCTTTAACACCGTCGAATTTTTAAACTAAATGAAACGAAAAAGCGACACTAAAAAGAGATAAACACTTAGGTACATCTATAGGATTTAGCCTGCCAGATAATGAGGTAGACTAACCCTTCTTTGTGCGGTGTTTCGTAGCCTCCCAACTCTTGTCTACTTTTTCTAAAGGTTTCAATTCTACCATGTGTGAACTGCACACTAATTTTTGAAATGAAAACTTCTTTACCACCGTTGTGACTTGAAGTCGATGAAACTGCGATTTAGACTGCGAGAGAATCTTCTCTTTGTGCGCTGCTTTGTAGCCTCCCCACTCTTGTCTACTTTAATTTTCTGAAAGTTTCACTTCTACCGCATATGAACTGCACCTTCTGTTGTTGTGACTCTTGACATGGCCCGACTAAAGTATTTGTTTCACTTGATCGTCTTCTTCTTCGCCTTGTCTTCCTCTGGTGTCCCCGCCCGCTTCTAACATTCTCGTAATATAATTCTCCCTACACTCCCTTTATTCGTTCATTTACTGTACATGCCCAAATCATCTTTTTTCTTTTTACTTTAGCTTCACACAGGAGGACCCAAGGAAAAACACTGCATGTGGCCTGCTCACCTATCGGAAAAGTTTCTGATTCATTCGTATACGCACCAGACGGAAAAACAAAAAAATAGTGTCTATCCAAAAGCACTTCAATACACAATCACTTTCATATTGAATGCCATCGCAACGCATGCCAGGTACTCGCTGGTTGTTTACAAAATATTTGTTTCAGGATAATAATTAGAAAGAAGCTCAGAAATGATTATTAAATTATTATTATTTTTTTATTTTTTATTATTTATTTATTTATTCCATTTTTACAATTTTACAAAGTTAGGTATAAGTACAATTATTTTTTTAATTATGTACATGTAATGCAAATATTTTTTAATGGTGGTAATAATACCTCTCTAATTGAGAATTTCTCGTGTTTAGGGAGGGAGTACTAACACAATTGATATTTTGATATATGTTTAATTGATGCTACCATGAGCGTATTTATGAAAAAATAAAATAAAAACAACATGTATGCAAAATTATATACCTGTGCACTATTTTAGGAAGAAAGTTTTTTTTTTAAATTATAATTATCACGGTTAGTGGTAAGAAATTGGAAAATTGTGTAAGTAATCGAAACCTCTTCTACGAAATATACATAACTAGCTGACCCGACGAACTTCGTACCGTCTCAGAATCAATAGCTGTTGAATTAAATTCAGTTTTTTTTATTAAGTTAAAAATTACGCAATGAAGCAATTATCAATGCGTAACTGTCCGTGTTTTGTTTTTGTCATTATCAGAGATGGCGTTGTGTACGGATTTATATTTTTGTGATTTTTTTACTTTTACAATTACTTACGGGAATTCAGGAGGCGGATACGGGTGCCGCCGCCCCGGGAACCATTTATTGAATAACCAACACCTCTGCCATAGATCACACCCCAAGTGGTTCGCTACGTTTGGTGATTTAGCAGGGGTGCCCGGGTTCATGAGGTGACTTATGTCCGGGTCTTGGCAGTTGATGCGCCTGTCCACCTGCTGCGTGGCGGGCCGGATCGAGAGAGACTGGTTGAGGGAGGCCTTTTGTCCTTTCCAGCCGGACTCTCTCAACCCATTGCCTTGCACCACAGTTGGAGGGATGGATTCGTACGTCCGTCACTCCCGGACACACTGACCCCCAGATTCCTACCCAACCTTCATCCCCTTTTCCTTCCCAGAACTTTCTATCCTCCCCATTCCTTAAAAAGATCCTCCACACAGCATCTCCTAAGATGACATAGGTTCTGAGAGAAATTATTTTCCTCAGGGCCTCCTGTGTGGAGCTTATGTAAAAAAATGCGTTTCATTTCAGAGATTTATTTTAATTATTGTATTTTTCCTTTGGAGGTGTGCAGACATACGTTCACCATTTGTCTCATTTTCGACTATTGACATTGAGTGTGTAAGAAAGAAGGGCAGCATTATATGATTAAAAACAAATGCACAACAATCAACGCATATTGACATTTGACGTTTTTGAATGTTTGGAATTCATGCACAGTTCAATATTACACCCCTCACAATATTGCTGCAGTTCTTTCAAAATAGGAGAAATCGTTCCATACAAAATGTATGGGGAAAATAATTTTCTTTATAACTATTTATTTCGTTAACTTTTGTGATGTTTTAATAGTTATTATCCTATCCGGGGCCGAGACAAATCCAACAAATCAAAGATCATCAAAATCAGCCCAGCCGTTCTCGAGTTATAAATAGTGTAACTAACCCGACTTTATTTTATATAAAAGATATATTTTTTAATCAGGTTTCAAAAAATACATTTGGAATTAGAATTTTTGGAAGGTAACAATGAATATTTATTGATTTAGTCTTTATAAAAGGATAAAGACAAAACGGATCAATAACATCTACATAAGTCTGGTTTCCGAATACGATTTGCCGGTTTGGGGTCTAGTGAAGAAATGACGGAAAAAATGCAAAATTGCATTCCGCCTGGCGCATTCAGCCGAATTCCTAACCATACGGGATTAAATTTATTTCTTAACCCCTTCTAACTAAGAGAACAGCTTAGAAAATTTTATACGAAATATCGTTAAATGCTAGAAGGAGTCGGGGACGCTCGAGAAATGTGGCACGATCAAGTAAATCAAATAATGTTAAATTAATCTGGCCATAATAATGGATTACAGAAGAGTATGATATATTATAATAAAACGAATATAAAACTTTATTCCACTTAATTTTATTCGACCGTAACCGGTTTCAGCTCGTCAAAGCCATCTTCAGACTGGTACAAATATTTCCTAGTCTACGGTTTATATACACAACATATTGGGGAGGGGGAGAGGGGTGGTAAATTAGACTGGATACAAAAGCGGGGACTTAGCAAATGAATCTAATTGCAGTTGGGTATAAGGCCCCGCTTCTTGCACCCCGATTGAACCACAAATGTTGTGAAGCCATCCGTGAGCTGAAACCGGTTACGGTCGAATAAAATTAAGTGAAATAAAGTTTTATATTCGTTTTATTATAATATATTATAATGGAATTCCACCATGAAATATCACGCTCAAAAATAGAAATATTAAAAAGAAGAGTATACATACGTACGAATAGTATCTAGTGTTATACATAACGAAAGCAGTAAATTATCGATTTGGGAGGCGGGTATATTTATACAATTTATTGGATAATCACCACCCCTGCCATAGGTCACCCCAAGTGTTTCGCTGCATTTGGTGACTTAGGTAAGGTTCGTGGGGTGAGGTGTGTCCGTGCCTTGGCGACGGGTGCGCATGTCCATCAGCTGCGTGGCAGGTCGGATTGAGAGATGCCTTTGTCTTTCCAGTCTGACTCTCTCGACCCATCGCCTTGCACCGCAGTGGGGGGATGAATTCACTTGTCCATCACTCCTAGACGCATTAGCCCCCAGTTTCCTACCCATCCCTCACGCCTTTTTCCTCGTTTCCTTTTTTTATAAAAAGAACCTCCACATACTCCCTGAGGGATTTTATCCTCAGATCCTCTTGTGGGGAGCTAATTTAAAAACAAATGTATATAGACCAAAAATATTGCCCTGCGTTATAAATATCTCCCTTTTTTCAAGGAATTAGCAATTTGCCACTGGGTTTTTTACGAACAAATTCTTTTAACAACGAAAATATTCTGGTTATAATTCTTGTATTATAATGGTATTACTGTGAACAAATTGTAATAATTTTTCGTCAATTCTCTATCAGTAATCTGAAATCTAATTAGTTAGTTTATAATTCAGATTTAAAAATATATTATCCAGTTCAAAATCTAACTTTTCAATTAGATACTTAGTGGAAACTGCTACTGATTTAAATTAATTTATTACTAGCTAGCACGAACCCTCAAAAAATCGCGGAATAGTCTGAATTCTGGTCTGAACTAGAGTTAGAAATCACAGACAGGCAACCGAAATTAGAATGTTTGATGATGATTAATTTAGGTAAATTTTCTTTGGATTTTCAAAAATAAAAAATAAAAAATGGAAACTTACAGTTCATTTTTTGTGAATAACATTTTTCATTAACCTATGAACCTTTTAAAATGTCTAAAAATATTTTATTATATTACTATCGAATACCCGGCTGGCGTTGCAATACCACATCCACACAAATAAAGAAATTTCGTTACCCGTTCGTCCCCGTTTCCTCTTCGGTTCCCCTCCCGCGTTCCCTTCCCCACCAACGTTTCCCTTCCACCTTCTCCACCTTTCCCCCTTCCGAGTCCACTAATTCCCCGAACCCTCCTTCCCGCATTCCCTTTTTGCCCCCTTCGTTTCCCTCCCCTTTCCCGTTTTACCCTTCAATCTTCCCCCCTTCTGCGAACCCTTCCTCCTTCGTTTCCATCGCCCTCCCGCATTCCCTTCCCCCTTTCTTCTTTCACCACTGCCACTAAACTCTATTTTCGAACAACGCGTGCGCCACCTATTGTAAAATTTTAATACAATTTTCAAAACGCCAGAGCTCACCAGTGTATATAGAAACCTTCGTGGGCGTGCACACAACAAATCACCAAAGTTTCATCGCGATTGGATGAATGGTATAGGAAATAATTTCATAACGCCATTTGGGAGGCGGCAATGGGTACCGCCGCCCCGGGAACCTTTATTGAATAACCAACACCTCTGCCATAGGTCAACCCAAATGGTATGCTACGTTTGGTGATTTGGCAGGGATGCCCGGGTTCATGGGGTGGATTGTCTAGGTCTTAGAGGCGGGTGACCAGGACACACTGAACCCCAGATTCCTACCCACCCCTTAAACCCTTTTCCTTCCCAGAACCCTCCTCTCCTTTCTTTCCTTAAGAAAAAACCTCAACACAGCATCCCCAAAGATGTCATAGGTCCCGTGGGAAATTATTTTCCTCAGGGCCTCCTGTGAGGTGCTCATGTAAAAAAATAAAAATATCATTATAGGCCAATTCCTTCATAAAACTGAAATAATCACAGAACTTGAATAGAACTTACACGGAACATGAAAATTAACTTAAAATATTTTATGAATAACCAACACCTCTGCCATAGGTCAACCCAAATGGTTCGATACGTTTGGTGAATTGGTAGGAGTGCCCGGGTTCATGGGGTGAGGTTTGTCTAGGTCTTAGAGGCGGGTGACCAGGACACACTGAACCCCAGATTCCTACCCACCCCTTAAACCATTTTCCTTCCCAGAACCTTAATCTCTTTTCTTTCCTTAAGAAAAAACCTCCACACAGCATCCCCAAAGATGACATAGGCCTTCAGGGAATTTTATTTCCTCAGGGCCTCCTGTGTGGAGCTGATGTAAAAAAAAAAAAGTTCACCATCATCCGCCTGCAAGACCTAGACAAACCTCACCCCATGAACCCGGAATATAATAACACTGATAACAAAACAAACCAATTTACATTGCTATATCATTGAGTTTCACTTCATGGTGGAAATACGATTCCATTTAAACCTACAGAATTACAGTTGATTAGAACATATTGCGTTCTGATCCGCAAAGGGTTGAATCATTTATTTTGATGGCGATATTTTTTATAAGTGGCGCCTTCAAGAGACCTCTGCTTCAGCATGTCGCCAAGGGGACTGGATTTGGCAACCTTATGTCCTCAGAAACCTTAAACAATAACCACTTTTAATTCAACTTATATTAATTTTTGGAGATCGCTGGCGACGGTTAATATGCACTTTAAAAAAAAACCTTTTGATTCACCTTAATTACATTAAAAGGCAACTATTTGCATTGGGGGAAGTGGAAAATATTTCATTCTAAATTTCGATTACGTAAAATTAAAAATTAACTTTCGTCTTGTGAGATTGTACCTACGCCATTAGCTATTAGCTCATTAGCTGTCACTTTGGTAGGTATGTTGGTATTCCTGATACACTTGAATGTATAACGAACGGCTAGAAGATTTTGAAGGTACGGGGCACTTTCTTTTGAATCACAAACCATGTTACCCAAACCAAGCGTAGCCGCTAAACTACTTGAAAACTGGGATGTTTTTCTTGCCTTGACGCGAGTAGGCGTTATAAAGGGGCACTTTCTTTTGTATCACAAACCATGTTACACAAACCTAGAATTCCCATCAAGTCTGCTACGCTTTGCTCTAGCATCTTTTCGTACAGTAACAAGAATACCAACATAACAAAATGATATTAAAATAATGTTTGAAAATGGACGGTCTCGTTTCACAGAATGAAAGATAATTTTTATTTTACGTAATCGAAATTTAGAATGAAATATTTTCCACTTCCCCCAATGCAAATAGTTGTCTTTTAATGTAATTAAGGTGAATCAAAAGATTTTTTCAAAAAAAGTGCGTATTAACCATTGCCAGCGATCTCAAAAATTTACTCAACTTATTTTACTACTCAACTTTGAAAAAGGTTTGAATTGAAAAAATGGGAACTTAACTTTTTTTAACTAACTAACCATCACGCCGTTTCCCCGCAGGGGTAGGCAGAGAGGACGGACCGCCAAACAACTCGGTCTTGGCACACACTCTTTGCCTCACTCACATTCATACATCGTCTCATACACACTCTTCTATTATTCTGACTTTTGACATGGCCCGTCTCAAGTATCTGATTCACTTGATCTTGCCATGTCTTTCTCGGGAGTCCCCGACTTCTTCTACCATTCACATTTGCATCATATATTCTTTTTACACTACTTTCTTCGCTCATTCGCTCTACGTGCCCAAACCATCTGAGGGTCCCTTTCTCATTAATGGAGGACTGAATGCCGTTGGCGCTAATAAAAAACTGTCAAAAAAATCGAAGCTAGCAGTCCACAATGGAGTCCTGGTACCTACCCTGATGTATGGCAGTGAGGCATGGAACTGGCAGAGGAAGGATGAAAGTAAACTGAATGCTGTTGAAATGAGATCCCTGAGACGTATGTGTGGTAAAACCATGTATGATCGTGTTAGAAATGTGGATATCCGCAAAGAATGTAAGGCTGATGTAAGTATAATGAGCAAAATTTACCTTTTTTACTAGTGTTTATCTCAAAGCTTCAGGTCTCGATAGAAATACTTGCGTTTACCTTGTAAAAATAATATATTTAATATAGTAATCCATCTTAAAGATAATCAATACTTAAAAAAACATTAAACTTAACTTTTGAACAGAACAACAAATTTCAACAAACGCTATCACTAATAGACCAAATAAACAAGCTTATAGGGAAAATATAAACACTTTGACGGTAACCACAAGCTTTGGACAAAGATACCACAAATACCACGCAATAAAAGCGTTGAAAAATCTTTCACTTTCTACAAAAATCAGGAAAATAAAAATAAGTTCAGACTTTCAGATAAATTGAATTAAATATTGGAACCAAAAAAAAAACAATATTACAAAAATTTTATAACATAAAAGAATAAAACATACACACATCATTCACACACACTCATAATATATGTGTACTCTCATTATAAATACTGATTTTCATTGTTTTAATTATCAACTTTATAAAAATTATTACTCGTCTGTACTTATTGAATTATTTATTAAAAAATGATGGCATTAGCACGGGTAAGCCGCCCAGTGAGGCCAACATTATTAAATTATATTATAACTAGCAGACCCGGTCACACGTTGCTGTGGCTAACGAAACTAATATAAAATCGAACGATTATAAACGATTATAAAATCCACACCACTCGCTTGCCAGCTGCCCGCTGCCTGAATTGAATATTTGAATTTATCGGCTTTTCTCTACTATAATATAAACTAATTAACTCGCCACTAATTATACAATGCTTGCAATGCTTATTTGAAAAGGGAAAATCAAATACCTACTTACTCTAGGACATCTATTTTCCAATTTCTTCCGTAGAACGAATTTCAAAAGTGACTATAGTACTGCCCGCCAGTCGTTTTAAATCGCACAAAAATATGTTTTCTTTGAATTTCTCAGCTTTTCTCTCATATAATTTACATGTATTATACATATAAACATTCTTCTTTAATCACTCTATCTATTGGTGAAAACCATATGAAAATCCGTTGCGTAGTTTAAAAGATTAACGCGCACATACATTTTGAGCGACTTCATTTTATACTATGTAATGAAATGTAAATTATTGTATCAAAACAAATAAATAATAAAAATAATTTTTAATCATTGAAGACAATATTAGAGACTCCTGATCGAACATTTTAAACCGAAAAATCAGAAAAAGTCTTATCTAGGAATTGAACCCAGCCTTGCCGGGGCGCTGCTCTATCACTAAGCTAATGGAACCCTATCCTCTCTTGTCATATTTAACTGTAACATACTTTGACTAAGAACTACCAATTATACTACTGATAAATACGTTTTGAGAAATAGTCACATGAAAAGTGTTTTGAATGCCGTGGGCGCTTTTAGAAGGCGATTTTTTTTTACTTTAGCTCCTCACAGGAGGCACCGAGGAAAACAATTTCCCTAGGGGCCTATGTCATCTTTGAGGATGCTGCGGGGAGGGTTTTTTTAAGGGAAAGGAAGGAGAAGAAGATATGGGAAGGAAAAAGGTATGAGAGGTGGGTAGGAATCTGGGGGTCAGTGTGGTCAGGAGTAACGGACGTATGAATCTATTCCTCACACTGCGGTGCAAGGCGAAGGGTCGGGAGAGGTCAAAAGGCCTCCCTCAATCAGTCTCTTCCGATCCAGCCCGCCACGCAGTGGTTGGGTAAACGTATCCGCCACCAAGACCTAGACAAACCTCATCCCATGAACCCGGGCACCCCTGCTAAGTCACCAAACGTAGCGAACCACTTGGGGTGATCTGTGGCAGGGGTGTTGGTTGTCCAATAAATGGTTCCCGGGGCGGCGGTACCCATAGCCGTCTCCCAAATTACTATGATTTTTTTATGAAGTGGCCTGGTTGGTTTTAGTAGGACATGGAATTGACCTTATTCCCCTGCAAAGTTATATACAATATCAATACATTCCGGATGAAAGGTCAATTCCTTCTTTCATTTTTTTTTCCAAAATTGTGGACTGCCCGCTTTCTGCATATTTACGTTCAATTGATTTTGATCGTGAAATAGTGGGTTGTTTTGCAAGCGGATAAAATTTAAATTTAAAGACAAAATTATTACCCGGCATTGCTCGTAAGTAATTTGTAACTAGTAATAATATAGTGTTTATTGGTTTGGATACCACATGTTTGTTCAGGTGAAACTTTAATAGTTTCCAATGCAAATCGTAGGAAAATATTATATAGATTGATCACGACTTTTGTGTGACGAGGTGGCCGAGTGGTTAAGGCGTTGGACTGCTAATCCAATGGGCTCTGCCCGCGTGAGTTCGAATCTCATCCTCGTCGACTACTTTTTTTTTACATAGCGCATTCAGGAGGCATTATGGGAAATAAATTTTTATCAGAACCTCTGTCATCCTTGGGGATGCTGTGTGGGGGATATTTTTAAGGAAAGGAAAGTGAGGATGTTCAGAGATGAAAACAGGTATGATGGGTGGGAAAGGAATCTGAAGGTCAATGTGCACAGGAGTCACGGGCGTTTGAATCCATCTCTCCAACTGCCCGACCCGGACAAATCTCATCCTATGAACCCAAACATCCCTGCTAAATCACCAAATGTAGCGAACCACTTGGGGTGACGTGTAGGAGAGATGTTGCCAATAAATGGGTCTCGGGAAGGCGGTGCCCACACCCACCTTCCAAATTGAAATGTTTCCAAAACACCCAAAATTGCTGCAATGTCCGTACGTATTTAAACGAATTCTTGTTTTGACGCGTATTTCTTGAAACCAAGAATAACTTTAAGTATAATATTGTAGATAAGTGAATCAAATTACAACAAAAAATAACTACGTAAAGGTAATAACAGTACCTTGAAAAAGTTCTTTATTGTTAATGTGTTCAATTTGTAGAACCCATGTAGGCCTCATAAGAACGGGTCGTTTCTTCGACTCATTTTTGAGTAAATCGCATGTGAAACAAGCTACAAGCTTCTGTTTTCCTTCTTCATATAATTCGGGCCTCTTCAAGACCCGCATGAATATATCCTTTCCTGTAGCCCCTACCTTAACACACTTCACAACGCTGCCCAACTGGGTAGCAGAATATAGTTCCTCCTGGAATATATACATCAGCTTATAATAAAGATTTACAAAAGAGTTGTGCCGTGAGATAATTTATGAATATAATAAAGAGTACTGGTCCTAAATGGGATTCTTGTGGAACACCGGACGTGACTAGTTGGGGAGAGGAATCGTAACTATTAACTTATAGGTTAAGAACGTTTAACCAGCCAGCGGACGAAAATCCACATTTCGTCGAAAGTTGTTCTTACGATCGTGCAGGGCGGTTACAACGAGAAAGATTAATTATTCTCCGTACCAGCTTTTTAAAATTATAACTCAATTTCGAATTTATTTCAATTCAAATTAGCTTTAATTTATGCCTTCATCCAAAAATGCTGAAAGGCGTGATGATAAAACTATGTTTTAATGTACTTTTTGTAGTTATTTTTTGATTATAAGTATTTATCATTTTTCAATAATGTCTAAATTTAATAAGAATTTAAAAAAAATCTGAAATATATTAGTTTGTAAGTGAGCAAATAAATACACAAATGGACCAATTTTCGTCAAGAAACACATGTACGGACATATTTTTTAATGATTTTATTGAAACTAAAATTAAAATTCTAAAACATGCGTTTGCTAGGACGTATTGATTTATTTTACTGCATGATTATATTATTTGAAATGGGTGTCGTATAATACAAAATCTTTTTTGAAAATTTAACAAATCTGCAAAAGACCTATGGAACAACCTTATTATATTAAAAATTAAAAAAAATCTCAAAATTTATTACAAGCGAATGCTAGATAAAAGAACAATCTTTCGAAATCCATTTATAATTTTTTGTGGAAAAGAGTCAATACGTCTAAAATCTGATTTGAAAATGACATATTTCTGGTTTTCTCTGGTAAAGCCCTCTTAACAGACAAGGTAAGACTCTTGTGAGGTGCAACATAAAAATTGAATAAAATTATATGGATAAAACACGCTGAAAGGTAGTTGACGATCTCTGAAAGGTTCGATTAGATATTCCGGATGATGAGCCCAAACGTGAGCTAGAAATGCCGGTTTCGCGGGAGGTTTTTTAGTCCCTTGATTGATGGTCTTTTCCTCCGTTAGCCTTGTCCTGTTCCCTATTCCTTGTCTGAATACTGATTTGCCTGGAATCAATCAGCCTAGACCCTGGGACCTATTTAAATTTGCTTTAAGCCACGGAAAGTCCTTTTTGTAGGGTCCAACTTTACTCTGCTCAGAACAGACTAGATATTATAATAATGTAGATGAGGTAGAATAATGTTTAATTAAATGAAGACAATATATTAGCGAATCTCAATCAAAAATCTAAAAACAGAAAAATCTGAAAAAGTTTCGGTCACATCTAGGACTCGAACCCAAGACCTTCGCCTTGCCGGGCGCAGCTCTACCAATTGTGCTAAGGTTTCCCTATCCGATTCGGTCATTTTTAAATGTATCTTTATTTAAAAAAAATCAAACAATACAACTTTGTATAAACCACTTAAAAAATGTGCAAATCCGACCGGTTTCGGAACAAACGTTCCTTCGTCAGGGAAAGCTTATACTAATTTGACAGTTTAGAACAATATTTTATTATGGTAGGGGTGGAGCCGTTGTTAGTTAATAATGTAGATTGGGTGGGTAGGTATTAGTGTAGAGTGGGTGGGTAGGGGAACAAATCCATGATTGGCTATAATCATGGATTATAATATTTAGCAATCATGGATCATTGGCTATAATCATGGATTATAATATTTAGCAATCATGGATTTGTTCCCCTACCCTACGTTGGCTAAAGAAGGAGGTAGCGCAACACGGCATAACACCCCAAAAACAAATAACGAAAATTACTAATACTAAATTGAAATACAATAACTTATATACCATTTTGCATAAAAAAAAAACAATGAAAAAAATATAATTATAATCCACTCAAAGACCAATACACAACAACATACTCATAGACAGAGTGAGGAAACTAACATATATCTTTAGATGTCTAAGACATATCCTAAATAAAGATTTACTCATAATGACGTACTTTGCCTCCTGCCAATCAATAATACAATATGGCATTATATGATGGGGTGGAATTTATAAAAGCACACATACAACCGCTTTACAAAGCATAAAAATTAATATTAAAAACAATTTAATCTGCAAATTTTCATCGATCTAGGAATAAAACTGTAGATTTGCATAAAAAATAAAGACATACCAGGACACTCTTCTTTGCATATTATTTCATATACGAGATAGATAGATATACAGCTGAAGTACCCGTTGTTGTCCGAGCTTTAAGCAGAATTTTTTTGAAATCAGATGTGTACCGTAATTTTCCTCTAATTTTGAACGACAAATGTTCAAAAATTCAGCTTTACGGATGGGAAAAGGGGTTGGTTTTTTTTAAATCTTACGTAGACATTGGAGGGGACCCCACCACTTTCCCAACGGCGTTATAAGGAAACACATGGTTTCCTCCTTCACCGCACACGTCAAGACTCTATTTTATTGAACGAAGCTAAATTTATCTAAACGACTTTACACCCTCCAATGACCATGCATACGGGGTTAGAAAGCAGTATGCAAGTACTTACATTAACATAATACAAAAGAATAATAAATGTGGCTGCCCGTGAAATAATTCTTCTTCAATCTTTAGAGAAAAATATATACAGATAAAAGAAAAATAAGAACTGCGCCCGGTCAAGGAAGCCGGGAATAAGAGAAATAACGAAAAAATATAAGTAATAATAATGCTAGTATTTACAATAATATCAGAGGGAAAATAAAATGCATAGAGAAAAAAAATATTCAGAGAAGGTGTGCCACAAACCACCAGACAGTCCCAATTACAATGTGCATGGCTGTCGGCTCAACCGCTGACGAAACCCGGAGTCCGCGCCCTTTAGCCGGTTCCCCATTTTGCCTCGAAGAAATATATTTAATACATATATGCAATCTTACATAGACAGTGACCGTCCTCTTGGTTTGAAAGTCAAGTGTGCACAATTTCATCAAACTAAAAATAAAACTGTAGATATTTATAAAAAGCAAAGCTACATAGATAATGTGTATTAATAGTCCCCAGCGTTACCCGTGCATTATGCAGAGTTTTTCGAAATCAATTTTTGAATCAGTTTTTTGAAAGTCGATTGTACCAAATTTCGTCAAAAAGCATCAAAATACTGATTTAAGAGTTAGGAAATAGAGATTGGGGTGGTTTTTCGAAATCTTACACACACCATGTGTTTGGGAATATTTCTATCCTGTAGCCTTTCCTACATAAACACCTACCTACCTACATACTTCCTCCTACCTACGAATGACATTGCAAATCAGTGCTGTGACAACTTCCAAACAAGCAAGCCATGATTAAGTGTCTATGTGTATTATTCGTATCAAATGCTAAATTATAAGTTTATTAAAAGTCTTAAAATTCTAACTGTTGGTGAACAAACAATATGCGCACAGTTTGGCACATTTATTGGAATGTGAATTCTTATGTGGACACCATCGATCCAGCTCGCTACATTAGCCTACAGTGAGTTTTACGCTTCCTATTTTCCTTCTATTTATCTCCTAAGAGAGTTTCCTAACACCATCAGCTTCTCATTTTTTTGAAGGTCACGTATGCAAAGTTTCATCAACCTCGGAATAAACTGTAGATTTATATACAAATCAAACGCCAGTCCCAAACAATGAACTTTATATATTGGAAGAAGATAGATTATATTTTATGTTATCTATTATATTACAGCTTTCCGTGGATCACTTACAGTACTCATATTAAAACACCCTTTTAAACAAATTTTCAGAGATATTGCCAAATAAAGGACACTGTTTTGGTGAGTCAATCACATATTTTATTCGATGCTTTCTTATAGTAATGCAAAACTGTAAGATGCTTCGGTCATAAACTGTTCACAAAGAGTTGCAAAATTGAAGAGAATTTTTTTGACTTAAAACAAAGGAAGTATGGTGTGGATGATTGTGTATGTTTGTTCCTTATGCATTGCTAAACCATTCATCCGATTGCGATGAAACCTTGGGGATTTGATGTGCGCATGGCCGCGAAGGTTTCTATGTATAATAGTGAGCTGTGGCGTCATGAAATTATACGTTTCTAAACCAAAATAGTGAGCTCTGGCGTCATGAAATTATTTCCTACGCCATTCATCCGATTGCGATGAAACTTTAGTGAGTTGTTGTGTGCACACTCGCGATGGTTTATATACATATATGGGGATGAGCTCTGGCGTTATGAAATTATTTCCTAAACTATTCATTCGATTTCAATATATACTGGTGAGCTTTGGCATTATGAAAAATGTATTAAAAAAATTCAAAATAGCACGCGAGCTGTTTGAAAAATGAATGTAATGTATGAATGAATGAGGAAGGGGAACGGGACGAATGGGATAAGACACGCAAGAAGACACCTTTGTTTATTAAGTGGCATTGCAACGTATGCCAGGAACTCGCTAGTTAAACACACTCGTATATTATTGTTTTTATCGTCCAATCATGCGTCTGATAATTTAGTGTCCCGCATGATTGTCACAAGTATGAGTGTCACTCCTGTGAGTGTCACATGTGTGAGTGTCATTAATTTGTCGCGGGTCCTGAGTGATGGAGTAGAAAGCGAGGAGCCGCGGTGGCCTGACGAAGAAGAAGAAAGTGGAGGTTTATAAGATGGGAAGGAAGATTAACTTGTCAATGGGTATATCAGTGACACTTCTAGCAGGAACGCGGGCGGTTCGGATTCAACATATTTCACATAAATGTAAAGGCATGCAATTATAAAAGAAAACTTTGTATTTTTTTATGGAGATTAATGATTTCAATTTTACATACGCATCTAAGAATAATGCACGTCAGTATTGCCCTGGTGAGAGAAAATTATCGATCGACCGATTGTTTGACATGGTTAAATACCTAGGTCATCTTTATTAGTTTCCAACAGGACCCAATTGGTAAGTTGTAACTATTCATTTGAAGGGCGGGTACGGCTACCGCCGCTCCAGGAACCATTTATTGGATAACCAACACCTCTGCCATAGGTTAATCCAAGAGGTTCATTTACTGAATTTTGAAGGGGTGCTCAGGTTCATGTGGTGAATTTTGTCTAGGTATTGGCGGAAAATTTTATTTAGAGTCAATTTTTTCAAAATTTGGGAGTGGGTATGGGTACCGCCGCCCCGGAAAGCTTTTATTGGATAACTAACACCTCTGTCATAGGTCAACCCAAGTTATAGGTTTCAACACCTTTGGTGATTTAGCATGAGATGCCTGGGTTGAAGGAGTGAGGTTTGTCGAGGTCTTGGCGATGGATTTATTTTATTTTATTTATTTGTGTACGAAAAATTTGCAACATTACAGATATTTTATCTAATTCATTGTAATAGTAGCATTTTCACAGTCAGAATGTAGCGCCAAAAACCTTACAAACTCATTGAATTCAATCAAACGTTCTGATAGTAAACGGATAGAGTAGATGTAACTTTCCATTCCTTTCTTGTGCGTGAAGGGCTATGGTTTGTTGGTATGGTTTGATCTGCGAAAAAACCACTCGTTGAACGAAATATGGTTTGGCCATAAGTTTGGATCCATAAATGTGGCGAATTTTGTGATTCCGGGATCCCGATACGGAATGAAGCGTACTCAGACCGAGACGGTAGTCTGGCAACGTCACACTTTAAAGTGATGTTAGTTGAGGTGCTGGCGTCGAATTGCCAAGCATGAATGTAATTCAGCCTTTCGACGGCAACCAGACCGGTAGGTTCTTGAGCGGCACCACGTAGAATAGGACGTCTCTTACTCCTAAGCGTCACTTTCTTCCAATCGCTGGTATTGTTGACCGGCGGCTCGGAGGTGGAGGAGGTATGCCCGGTGGTAGAGCGGTTAACATAGGAGGAAGAGGTCGAGGCTTTGGGACCAATTTCGGTAGTTTGAGTCCCTACCGATGGATCTGGAACCCGTTGAAGCAGATGCTATAGCAGGTTGAGGGTCTACTTCCGATTTACCCTTTTTGTAGCAGGTTGAGGGTCTACTTCCGATTTGCCCTTTTTTGTAGCAGATCTCGTGGTAGTCTTACGAGCATTGGGGCGGCCGACTAAGGCAGCTAGGGTGATATCAGGCCGTGGGCTAGCCGCTCCGTTTGGCTGTACGTCGCTGGGCCGAGAGGGCAGAGAGCCGAGGGGCGGAGGGGGCTGGGCGTAGTAAAGTAGTGGCCGCTTGTGCCGGTATTGCGGCGGTAGGCGCGGGCGCGGTAGGCAAGACTCCGTTTTCGTTAGTAGGTGAAGCCCAATCAAAATTTCATTACTGTCACCCATTTCGGTATTATCAAGCGCTGATAATAGGGAACAGAAACAAAATTGCAGCGCGACGAAAAAGACGTGCGTTCCGGTTGAACGAATCGAACAAGTTCTGTCTACCACCTTCGTGGCAAGTCGGATCGGGAGAGACTAGTTGAGAGAGACCCTTTGATCTCTTCAGCAAGACTCTCTCAAAACATCGCATTTCAACGCAGTGGGAGGGGTGGATTCATACGTCCGTCGTTCCTGGATATTCCTACCCATCCCGTATACCCTTTTCCATACCGTTACTACATATTCATCTCCTTCCTTCACCTCTTCTCTCTCCTTCAACTTAATCTCCTTCAACTTCATCTCCTTCCTTTTTCCAAAATACCTTCCACACAGCATCCTCAAAGATGACATGGACCCTGAGAGGAATTATTATCCGCAGGGCCTTCTGTATGGGGTTGGAGATGATGCACAAAAAAGATTAATAAAAAACATATTTTTTCTCAAAAAACCTTCAAAACAGTATTCCATCTCAATTCCGAGTTTAATACAAATATTAAATGCTAAAACAGCTATTTAAAAAAAAATCAATGACGATTTCGATAAAGTCTTATCCATTGAACCACCCCACACCTCCAGGTGTCACATTTATTTCCAATCCGCCCACACAGATGTCGTTAGTGTCGCGCCTCAATTAATGCGGGCGACTAGGCTTGGTAATCGGATCGCCCCTCGGACCGATCTAGTTTCTGATTATTCCACCTCTCTGATCAACAAACTAATTGCTATTAATTGTCACGAAAACAATCAATAAATAACACTAAACAAAGCGCAATGAAAAATAATAACACTGTTTTATGTTCTCAATTATTAATTGATTGATTGAGATAAAAAAGCAATAATAATTCATTTTTGTGTAAAATTTTATTATCAAAAATACAAATTTCATCTCTCGGTGTGTGCTGCATAACTCTGGTTTAACGAACTCAAATTTGCTTTGAGTTTAAGTGTAGAAATTCAAAGTTCGAACTTATTGTGCGTAGAATTCAGACAAACAATGAAGTACGTACCTACACTATAACATTTTTAAGAGAAAATTATTTTAATTGTCATTTTCAGAATTGGAACTGATTTTTTAAAGAATTCAGACTATCCCGTGATTTTTCACGGATCTGCGCTAGTTATATATAAAATTATAACGTTTGACAAACCTTATTCAGTTAATAATATCACAAAGCTTATAATCTGTTTATATAATGGTGAGCTCTTGTATCACGACATTTGCACCACTTTTCTAAACAGATTCTTTTCGAGTATGTTTTTCTCCATATAACGACCATCTGATTTGTAGCGTGGTTGTTACTGGTTTTTTTTTTTTTTTTTTGTTTTTATTTCTTGCTAGAGCAATCCCGATGAGTTACAGAACTCATTTTGGGACAGGAGGAACATACAAATCAGGGGTTGGAGGAAATAGTTAAAATTTTACATAAGAATTTGGATGTTAAAATATAAGATTCACATACAATATAGAAGAAAAATAAAATACAGGTTTATTTATTTATTTATTTATTTATTTATTTATTAATTTACGGACAACAGTCCATTAAAAACATAATAATAACACGAATAAAAAATAAAAAAAACAGAGATGACAGTGAAGGGAGAGCACATAAAAATTAATAGCAATGACAATATAAAATATAAAAAGTACATATAGAGACACTACAAGTCAAAGCATGAAGAAGCATTTAAATATTGCGTAACGACTGCCGAAAGTCATTTAGTTTTACACCAAAAAAATCAATGCTTTGACTTGCGTTGACAAGTCTCGACATTCTGGATAAGGGAGAATGGTATCCGTAATTAGTAGAATGTTGATTGAGGAACAGCAATTCATTATTTCGAAGCCTACGGGAAGGGATGTTAAACTGGATGAGTTGTAACAACGCAGGTGTATCTGTAATACTGTTGATAATTTTAAATATGCAAATTAGATCAGAGTCCTTTCTACGTTTTTCTAAAGAAGGCATGTTTAAAATGTGCTCAATTTCATCATATGAGTACTTGCCTCTTTCAAGACCCAACCTCCAAGCAATTCCTCTTAGGAAACGATGTTGTACGGATTCGATGTGACAAATGTGGACAGCGTAGAAAGGAGACCAAATGACACTAGCATATTCAAGGTGAGGGCGAACCAGCGAACAGTAAAGAGTTTTAAGTGTACTTATATGTTTGAAGTCAGAGGTAATTCTATGAATGAAGCCGAGTAGTTTAAGTGATTTATTTACGATATTATTTATGTGATCACGGAAAGAAAGTTTGCAGTCTAGAGTGACCCCAAGGTCCTTGATAGATGTGACAGTAGATAGACAAACACTATTTAGTTTATAATCAAACTGAATAGGTTTTTTGGTTCTATAAAATGACAAAATTTTGCATTTATCAACATTAAGTTCCATGCAGTTAATTTTGCACCAATCGTTAAATGAATCAATATCAAGTTGAAATAGTAAACAGTCAAGGTGGGATTTAATAATCTTAAGAATCTTATTATCATCAGCAAATAGCCAGAAACGTGTGTGAGAAAAAACTTTTGTGATATCATTAATAAAAAGGTTAAAAAGAAGCGGGGCCAAATGGGCTCCTTGGGGAACGCCGGAAGTTACATCAATGTTAAAGGATTCAAAGTTATTTATTTTAACCCTTTGTTTTCTATTATCTGTCAAGTAAGAGTGAAAGAATGATAACAAAGGGTTTCTAATGCCTATAGCATAAAGTTTGGCCATGAGAATACGGTGATTAACTTTGTCGAAGGCTTTGGAGAAGTCAGTGTATAGAACATCAACCTGAGTGTTATCTTCTAAGGCTTTCACAATGGTACTTGTAAAGGAAAGTAAATTTGTTGTTGTAGATTTCGCCGATCTAAATCCATGCTGTTCCTCAATTAGAACACTTTTGAAAACAGGAGTAATTTTCTTTGTAATTATCGACTCAAATATTTTTGGAATATTAGATATAATTGATATCGGTCTGTAATTTCCAATATTCGACTTGTTTCCGGACTTAAAAATGGGTCGAATATATGAAATTTTCCATGAGTCAGCAAATGTTCCAGATGAAAGTGACAAGTTGTACAACATACAAATTGGGTTAGATAGTGTATATTTACATTCTTTTAGCAAGATTTCTGGAATGCCATCAGGTCCGGTACTTTTTTTGTTAGAGAGATTATTTAAGGATTGGTAAACCTCCTTAAGTGTAATTTGGCAATCATTTAAGTCAATATTATGGTCATAGTTAAGTGGAGGGATGTTGCATGATGCATCAGAATATACAGAGGAGAAGTGTTTGGCAAAAAGGTTGGCGATATCATGGCCTTTAGTAGCATGAGTTTCATAATAATACATACTTGAAGGAAGATCATTATCAGTACGCTTTTGCGCAACAAATTGCCAAAATTGTTTAGGATTTTGCAGTAACTTTGTCTCTGTAACTTCTACAAAATATTTATAACATTTGGCTGATTCGATTTTGGACAGTTCCCTTAATTGAGAAAATTTATGATAAAAGCTTAAGTTCCCAGTGTCTTTAAATAATTTATGAGTCTTCTTTTTTTCAATTATTAACTGTTTAAGTTTCGTGCTAAACCAATTTGGAAACTTAGGTTGAGAGTAACACCCCTTAGGAACAAACAATTCTACAGCATGTGATACACATTCATTAAATTTAAGTACAGCGTCATTAATATCAGAATTTAAAAATAGTGTCGACCAATCAATCTGGGATAGATATTTGTTCATATTAAAATAGTCGCCGTTAAGATATTTGTAGTGATAAGAGACATTTGGTTTCAAGGAATCAAATTTGAAAAAATGTGTAATTTTAATAGAGAGAGGTGGATGATATTTATCCAAAGGTAACAAAGAGACATCAGCTTCACTTACTATGACATTTGGTATGCTAGTGAAAATCAAATCCAGGCAAGAGCCTAGATAGTTAGTGACTGGATTTACTTGAAACATATTCAAATAGGCAAAAAAATTTACAATTTCAACAGCTTGTGGAGAAAGATTACTAGAAGGAGTTTTGACACCTTGATCGTCATTCAGCCACAATATTTTAGGTAAATTATAATCGCCACAAATAAATAGGGAATCAGCGTTTCTAGACACATGTTCAATTGAAGCAGTATGCGACTTATAGACTTCTACCGAAGAGGAGGGAGGAATGTAAACACAACCAAGTACAAGCTTTTTGGTACCAAGTAGAACACACAGGAACAATTGATCAGAAACATTGGTAAATGTTTCTAGAATATGGCAGGGGTATTTTTTGTTTACGCATATCATCACTCCACCACCTTTACACTTAAAAGAAGAAGTAGAACGGTCACTGCGGAAAACGTTATAGTCAAAAAATCCAAGTTCAGCAGATGAGATATTTTCAGATAGCCATGTTTCGGTTAAAAATATAAGGTCGTAATTACATACACTGACGTTACAGCGAATAGTGTTCAGTTTCGTATTTAGGCCACGAACGTTTTGATAATACACTGAGAAGGAATTTTTCTCAGAACGATTATTCAAGTTCAACCTAAAAAATTTATCCGAGAAAGTTCACGTCTTTCAGCAGCTTGGCGGGCCGGGCAGTCTTGAGCTCCAGTTTTGTGGGAAGCCGGTTTTCTGAAGAAGGTGCAGGTGGCACATACTGGAGATTTTTCCTTTTTGGGGCAGGCATCACGGTTGTGGCCAACTTTGGCGCAGTGGGGACAGGTGGGTGAGTCTGCTTGGCACTTGGAAGCTGTGTGGCCATATAGTTGACAATGGCCACATTTCAATTCATTTCATTTCATTTCAGGTTGAGTAGAATAAACAGCATTGGAAAACAATTAAAGAAAAAGGGAACAAGGTTATACAGATATGGGTGATTACAACTTAATGGAAAAGAAAAGAGAAAAGAAACAAGACAATTGAACATGACAAGAAAATTACAAAGTTTCATCCTTATACATACTTAAAAAATATTCTTTTAAAGCATTACTCTGATTTTTTTTATTTTGCTGGATTCCCTTGTACATATCTGGTAGCGAATTATATAGTGTATAGGCAACATAGTTCAGAGATTTTATCCCATATTTTGTAGTGTGTGTTTGAGGTATGCGGATTTTATTACTATTTCGAGTATTGTGAGTGTGGATGTCTTGATTGTAAAGTGGCTTGATGATAGTGTGAGTTGATTGTTGGGTAATTTGTAGGATGGTGCTTGTGATTTCAAGTTTAGGAAGGACTGTGATTGGAAGAATACCGGAAACTAAATAGATGTCTCTGACATGGGTGTCCCATGGAAGTCCAAAAACATTTCTGAGAGCTCGGTTTTGAACCACCTGCAGATCAGCTATCAATTTCTTTGAGGCAAATCCCCAGATACAGCAGAGATAAGAAAGGTGTGAATGTACCATGGCGTAGTACACTGATGTCAATAAAGTTACGGGTAGTAATCCTTGGAGTCTATAAAGTACACCAGTTATGGGTGTAATTTTCTCCTTTACATGATTTATATGGAGATCCCACGAAAGTTGGGAATCTACGATCAGGCCCAAATATTTTGTGCTCATTTTCTTTTCGAGGCAGTTATCACCAACTTTGATATTGAGGCTGATATTTTTCTTGTTGCCAAAAAGTATATAATGAGTTTTTTTTACGTTAAGAGTTAGTTTGTTTATTCTTAACCAGCTTGTGAGTTTAGAAATATCAGCATTCATTTCCGTTTCAAGCTCCGCTAGGTTCAGTCTGTTGTAAAAAATTACTGTATCGTCCGCATAGAGTTGTAGAGTTCCTTTAATACCCCACTTTGTTATGTCATTCACATAGATAAGAAATTTATTTATTTATTTATTTAAACGCCCATTGGGCTTTTACATACATTGTTATTAGTATTATTACATTAACTATATGGCATATAAAAGTTTAAGTACATATATGAATAAAATAATTATTATATGTGTAGTACCTACATAAATGTTTTACAAATAATATAGAGTACCATTATGGAGAACAGTTTTTTTTTTGTACTTACAAACAAAAATAACGGGATTGAAATTAAGAAAATAGCAACCGTCCAAGAATTGATCCCTGTGGCACTCCACATGTTATTTTACCCATCTCACTTGTTTCTCCTCCCAGTTCTACTGCTGAAAAGCGATTTGATAGGTAAGATCGGAAAAGTTCCAGAGGAGTACCAACAATACCCAAATGTTTCAGTTTTTCGATCAATACGTTATGATCCACCGTGTCAAATGCCTTCTTTAGATCAATAAATATTGCCGCCGTAAAATCCCCATGATCAATATGTTTCTGTATATTTGATATAAAATCAAAAGCTGCACATTTAGTGTTAGATCGTCGTCTGAAACCGTATTGTTTTGACGTGAGAATTTTGTTGTTTTCGAGATATTTCAATAGTCTTTCTTTAATGATACATTCAAAAATTTTAGAGATAGCTGGAAGTATAGAGATTGGACGATAATTTTGGACATTTTTTTTGCATTCGTCTTTATGAATAGGAATTATTTTCGCAATTTTTAGTTTGTCTGGAAAGATACCTTTTGATAGAGAGAGATTTATTAAGAATACAAGGTCATCCGCCAGTTCCCAATTTTTGAGAAGGAGAGAGGTTATCCCGTCGGAACCAGCTGCCGCTTTGGACTTAAGGTTAGATATGACACGTAGGATTTCATTTTTATTTGTCCTGATCATGTTAAAAGATTGTTTTGCTTGAGGTTCCGTGTAGATCGTGTTCACATCAGTTTTTGAAGTTTTTATTACTGATGCTAGACTTTCCCCAACTGAGAGAAAAAATGCGTTAAAAGCAGTTGCAATCTCCTTTGGTCCCTTTACTTCTTCGTCATTTATGACTAGAGATTTACAAGTTATTTTTGGGTTTCGCGAGCTATTTGAGAGAATGGAGTTGATTGTTTTCCAGGTTCGTTGTGGCTTATTCATGTTTTCATTAAGCAATTTTGTATAATACATAGTTTTAATATATCTTCTGTAATTTGTCACAGTATTACGAGCTTTATTTTTTTCTATTGTCAAAGAAATACTTCCTTGATTTTGTTTCCAAAGTTTAAATATGCTATTTCGTTCTTTAATAAGTGAATCAAGCATCAAACCATGGAGTATTGTTCAGTTTTTTGTCTCCTATATTAGTTTTTAATTTTGTTTTGCATGAATTTACAGCATTTTGAAGATAGTCAGCGAAATTATTATAATTTTGGTTTACGTCGTCAGGCGAACGGGTAAATTTACAAGTTTTAAGTGACGTATTTAATTTTTGATAATTTATTTTGTAAGCGTTTGAGAGGTTTTTTGGGGATCTGTTATTGGGTAGGTTTTTCAGAGAGTTTTCATAATCCAATATCAGCACATTATGGTCACTAAGGGGATCATCAATATTTGAAATTATCCCAGAAACATTTGTTCTATTTGTGATATATGATCTATCAACGAGCTGGTGTTATTTGTTACCCTTGTGGGAAACATCGTGTTACACACATAAAAGTTGTACGATTTTAAGGTGTGAACATATTTCCGTGCAATATCAGTTTCTTTTGAAATATCGATATTAAAATCTCCAAAAAGTAATGTGTCTTGTTTGT
This sequence comes from Limnephilus rhombicus, assembly GCA_929108145.2. Classification (NCBI taxonomy): domain Eukaryota; kingdom Metazoa; phylum Arthropoda; class Insecta; order Trichoptera; family Limnephilidae; genus Limnephilus; species Limnephilus rhombicus. The sequence continues at coordinate 44,266,185 of OV815292.1, forward strand.
TTTTATTTAATATTATTTCTAAAGAGTCAAAAAAATCTGTTATGTTTGAGTTGGGCTTACGGTAAAAAACATACAAATTGGGAGGTTTAATATTTTTTGCCGTGATCGTAAATCCAAGAAAACTATTTTCACTGCAACATTTTTCTATTTTCTTATTACTTAGTGTGTTATGCATGTAGATGGCGACTCTTCCTCCTCGGTCGAGCTCACGGGAAGCAAAAATTCCAGCGTAGTCAGTAATATTGAAAAAAGTTTCTTCTCCTTTTCGCAGCCAGGTTTCCGTTATCACGAGAATATGTACCTTTTCTGTAATGTTTTTTAGGGTTTCTTCTATTTCGTCAATTTTGTTTCTGATGCTTCTAGCGTTCATATACATAATACGCATACAGGAATTTTTGGTGGTGTATTCTTGAATATTAAAACATTTTCTTTCCTTGAAGTTGCCTTTAGCAGTGGCCCATGTAGTCGGTTGCCACTCGGGCGTTGCGGGTTCGATCCTCACCAGTTTTGTTCTTCATCATCGCACAAGACACTTTTTCCCTTGAAATGGGTGACTTTCTGAGATTATTTGTAACATGGGAATGTTGATTTAAAATTAACAATATTATCAACATTACAAAAATACTTTTTAATCTATCAATAATACCTGATTACTTTTTTTACTGTGAATACCGCACAAGAGTCCCAACTGCTCCCGTCTGGAGCCAGCGAGACTATGGCATCCCCAAATAGGGTATGTTATGAGGCTGAAGGTAGTGGAGAGGAGAAGGAGGTGGGGAAGATGAAGGTGGGGAAGTACCTGACTATTCAGATCTGATCATCAATCATGGCTAAGGCCATTTCAAGCAACGTTTCAATTCTGAATTTTTTTTTTTTTTTTTACATGAACTCCACACAGGAGGCCCTGAGGAAAATAATTTCCCTCGGGGCCTATGTCATCTTTGAGGATGCTGTGTGGAGGGTTTTTTTTAAGGAAAGGGAGGAGAGGAGAGTTCTGGGAAGGAAAAGGGTTTAAGGGGTGGGTAGGAATCTGGGGTTCAGTATGTCCTGGTCATCCGCCTCCAAGACCTAGACAAACCTCACCCCATGAACCCGGGCACCCCTGCTAAATCACCAAACGTGATTGGTGGATGGTGGTCTTAAGAGATTCCGACACTATCAATAGCACTTTCTTTCAAGCACGTAGTTTTTTGTTAAGCTGGCAACACTGCGCGTAGTTTTCGTTTGAGCCAAGCGTTTTGACAGTCTACAGAGGACGCTTGAAGCAAGCTTCAATAATCTACGTGCTGGCGGCGAGCTTGATGCGAATTGATATTTTTTTAGCGTAGACAACTCATGGACTTATATATTTTTAAAATTATTTATTTGGCTATCACTCATTAAGGGTGATCTTGGCCATTTCTTGAAATTAATTACATTTTCGAAACAATCGCAGAATCATAAAATAGGAACCCATGTACATTAATAGTTAGCGTTCTTCGACATAAAAGAACAGATAGATTTCAAAATTTGTTACATTTTTTACGCATCATGAAACAATTCTATAAATTAGATAAAATTAATATAAAATAAGAATTAATTGTTTTTGTGTTTAATTTGTAGAAAAATCAGATGGATTTCTACAAATGAATCCCTGTTTCCCTTGGTCACGCTATAACTTCAGAACCACTTTACCTATTTCATTCATCTTTTTTTTTTAAGTTTTCTAATACTTTGTAGAAGGTTCTTCCGGAAAGAAAAAGTAAGAAAATTGGAGGGAAGGGAAGGAATTGAAAGTTTTTTTTAAGTCTTCCAATACTTTGTGGATAGAACTTATGGAAAGAAAAATTGACGGCCGGCGTAGTCCAGTGGTAAGGGTCTTGACTCGCAAACCGAAGGTCGCGGATTCGAATCCCGGGGTGGCAAATAATTTTTATTTGATTAATTTGTGTTATTTCACAATTTTTTCTTTTAAAATAATATAAAGTACTTTTGAGTATCGCTCTGGTAGACCACCATTCAGAAATGAATCGTTGCTTGAAATGGCATAAGCCGTGTTTGGTGACCAGATCTAAATAGCCAGGTACTTTCTCACCTTCCTCTTTCCTATCTCCTTCCCCACCTTACTACCTTCAGCTTCACAACATACCCTGATCGGGGATGCCATAGTCTCACTGGCTCCAGATGGGAGCAGTTGAGACTCTTGTGCAGTATTCTCGGAAAGGGACTCGGGAGGTCAACGGGGACGCACGGGAAAGGACATGCAGGGAGAATTAATTTATTTCTTTGAATGGTATTGCAACGCATGCCGGGTACCAGCTAATATTATATATTATTAAGTTCTGCAAGTATTTTATTGTTTGTTCTCTTATGGTTTAATAATATTCTGCTTTTGATTAATAATGTTATTATTCAGTTTTGCAAGTATTTTTTTGTTTGTTTTCATATTGTTTAATAATAATGTAAATTCTTTGACTGATTTAAAATAGGTCTTGTGAACACCTGAGAAAAAATATTGTATAGGTCTTGTGAACATCTGAGAAATAGGGAATAAATAATTTTCCTTTATCAACTTTATCAATTAATGTTATATTAAAATATTAATTATAACATTTATTCATAATATAAACGGAAATATACAACAACGCTTCGTAAGTACGGTCAACTATTTTGAAAAAATGCATGTAATCATTTGGTGCCGTGCCTGTAAATACGCTTTGTAAATGCTTATGAGTAAAGCGGGATCTCAAATTGTACCATTCTTGACACCAAATTCGTTTATTTTTTATTAAAATACAAAGCTAACCCAAGAGCTAAAAATGCTTTGTCTCCGTTATATTCCATTTTATTTCAGCCGTACAAAATTCACTGTCAACCATAAATAAACCAAACAAACTATCGAAAATCACATCTAGGCATAGACAAATGCTTGCCAGAACGCTTGGAGACTATCAAGCGGCTTGACGGCCAGCACGTAAATTTATTTTCCATTATTGTCTATGAATGCTTGCCTCAACAGCTTGATGCGCGCTTTAAGCCGTTGAGCCAAGCCTTAGTCTATGTCTAGACGATTTTTCATTCGAGAGGCACTTGAACATTTTATTCCTTTGTCTATGGCTTCCTGTCATTTTCGGTAGTTGAAAGTGATTTTTGTGCGAGATGGAATCTAGCAAAGAAAAAGAATTATTTGTTATGTTATAATAAATGTTATATTTTAATATTTTAATATAACATTAACGTAATAACATTATTAAATTATATTTACATTAATTTAAAAGAAAAATCCGATGGATTTCTACACATTAAACACAAAAACAATTAATACTTATTTTGTAATAATTTCATCTTATTTTTATAAACGTTTTACGTGATAGGTCATATCTAAAATTAACATTCAGGTACTTATTTGTCTATGATTTGTTGTCTAAAAATATAAATTAACGTCAAGCCACCTCTGGAGACGGTCAAAATGCGGTCAAAACTCTAGCCATAGACAAAAAACTACTTGATTGAGCCAAGCCGCTTAATAGTCTCGCTAGCCCTTTACACCAGGCTGATACTGCGAGTATCTTCCGCTTTGGAACGTGCCGCAAATATACTATAAACAACGGTATTTCAATGAAAGATGCTCCGAGGAACTAGCGTCATTGATCTCTTCGGCAACGGCGCATAGTTGGGAAACACGCCAAACGCGTCCCCAACATATGTACACGGTTGACATTGGTCATATGAGAACGGGTCGCTTCTTTGACTCGTTCTTGTGTTCAACAGCTCGGCTGTGGAACGATTTGCCGGCCTTTGTGTTTCCTCCTTCCTATAACATGAGTCCCTTCAATACCAATGTTCATTCCTTCCTCTCCTCAAAAAGACCCTCCACACAGCATCTCAGAGAGAAATTATTTTCCGTAGGGCCTCCTGTGTGGAGTCAATGTTAAAAAAAACTATATTCTATTTTTAATGAATTAATTGTGAAATAACACCAATTAATGAAATAAAATTTGATCGTCCACGCCGGGATTCGATCCCGCTACCTTCGGTTTACGAGTCAACAGCCTTACCCCTATTCTACGGAGGCCGTCATATTTTATAGGCCGTCAGCCGTCACTTATTTGAATTCATTCAGAAAATGTATTTTTTTTTAAATTTCTCTGACCCGCATATCGAATTCACCGCACCCTTATAGCTTTTCATCGCATACCATTTGCCTTCAAGGCGGTATCGCCCCGTTGGGAACCACTGGTCTAGGCCTAGACGTCTAAGGTCAAGGGTTGGAAATAACAACAAATCACAGGCGAAGACTGGTAACCTGCCTAAGAAAGCTAGTAAATAATAATTAATTTAAAAAAATTTTCTTCCACACATAAATTGATATCGTTTTAGAACGGTAATTTCCTTTTCACATAATAAAATTTATCCAAGAACCAATTCAATAAATAACGTCTCTACTTATTATATTACGAAGGTAAAAAGGTTCCATAAAGAGGTTCGATACAGTCAGGTTATATTTTTATTACCTTTGCCACCAATTAAAAAAACTCGACGACAAACCAATTTATTTCATCGTAAATTATATTTCCTAAACAGATAGAAATTATTACAATATTACAAGTAGATTATTTTAAAATTATAATAGTTACAGAGTAGGTACATTCTTGATGTGCCTTAAAATTTTTAAAACGATGAATTTGCATAGTTTAAGGTGATCCAATAGTCCAGGAAAAATCGAAATCGGAATCCACGCGTCTTTTGATAAGATTTGAGAAAAAACTTTTGGAAAGGTATTTAAGAGTTGTTTTTTTACAGGTTGATTTATTAAAGGCCTGTGAAAAGCATTAACATCTTTCTAACGCATTGTTTATTGTAACAAGGAAATTTAAAATTGATTTCACTGAACCAAGCGACGTAGAGACGGGGCGGAACTGATACAAAATGGGTGTGACAAGTGCATAGTTCTTACATCGACGGCAAAAGGTTCACTTTAAAAATCCAAATTCATCGAGTGCCGCCCGTCGTGGTTGATGTCAAAAATAAGAACGCGAAAATGCATATTTTATTTTATTTTGTAATGTTCAGGCATGAATATCATTTTTTTTATGATTATTATAAAAACAAAACTGAATTTGTCACATTAGACAATAAAACCATATCCGAAAAGGGGTTTATAAGTAGGAGAATTTGCACTTGAAAATGTTTTTTTATAGACCTAATACTTTATTTTTTCCTAATATGTATACTATTTTTAATTGAAGCATCTATAATACTTCTTAGTGACCAAATTTTCATAACAAAATACATGATTTTGTATGATTTTGCATTATTTCGCATGGTTTCATCTTGAAGCTTATTTGTGCTTTGTTATTAGTTTTACTCAAGAAATTATACTCTATTTCGTTAGTTTTACTCAAGAAATTATACTCTATTTCGTTAGTTTCGTGCTCTCAAAATTGTCGATTAAAATAATTTTCAATCAAATAGTATTCAATTGTACGGGCTATTTATAAGAGCATTTCTCGAAAGTGATGTTTTTTTATTTTTTCATTTTAACTTTATGAGTAAAACCTCAAATTGTAATATTTAAATAAATGAAGACAATATAAGCGAAACTAAATCGAAAGTCTGGAAACAGAAAAATCAGAAAAACATATTGACACCTCTGGGACTCGAACCCATGACCTCTTGCTTTCCGGGCAAACGCGCTAACCACGCTCAATGTCCCCAGTGCTGTTCAACGTATATATGAACGAACTTAGTAAAACACTGAACAAAGCAAGAATCGGATGCCACGTTGCCGGAGTATGTATGAATAATATAAGTTATGCAGATGACATGGTCATACTAGCCCCATCAGTAAGGGCAATGAGAAAACTTCTGGCCATTTTCCAATCATACGTCGATAGTCATGGTTTGATTTACAATACCAAAAAGTCATCATTGCTGGTGTTTAAATCAAATACTGGCCCTACTGTCATTACAAGCCACGGTGTCGATATGAAATTCGGTCATGTTTAACTGTACCATACTTCGACTAAGAACTACCTACATTATCTTCATTTTCTTTAACGCATATATTATTGGCAACTATCTTTATGTATGATTGCAAGATTCAAACCCGATCTAAATGCTCTCTAGATAGTGTCTGGATAAATCTTTATCCATTTTATTTAATATGCGACATCTATCGACTTTTCTGCAAGTCTAGGAAGAATATTTTATTTTTTCATTTTAACTTTATGAGTAAAACCTCAAATTGTAATATTTAAATTTAAATGTAATATTCCTGGGTTCGAGTCCCAGAGGTGTAAATATGTTTTTCTGATTTTTCTGTTTCCAGATTTTCGGTTGAGTTTCGCTTATATTGTCTTCATTTATTTAAATATTACAATTTTATGTTTTTTTAATAACATTAATATCTAATGCATGTTTTGCTAAACGTATCAAAGAAATGAACGTCGTTAGAGATGCAAGAAATCCGCTCGAAATGTCAGTTTATTTGTAGGTTATTTTTTGGCATTAAAAGCAAACTTGGAAATGTACTTTAATTTTATTATTGTACGAACGAGAAAAAAAGATCGCTAAGAGTTTTCTTCCAAATTCATTAAATAAAAGGGCTGTGTTTTGAATTTTGTATTTTTTAAATTTCTGTGAATTTATGATAAAAATATTTTTGTTAAACTTTTTTTTCAACATTTTTTCGTGTTTGAAGCTGAAATACAAAAATCTAAAAGCTAATTATATCTTGTTTTTATAATGATATTGTTTTTTGACGATATCTTCAAAATTAATAAATAATAGGACATTCAAAATAATGATGACGAATTATTTTTATTAACAGTATATACAACAGATAAACAACTCCCCCTGGCTGTGTAAGCAATGTGTATATCATTCCATGAACAATTTTTTAAATTAGTAATGTTTTCACATCTGCGATCGTTTGAATCAATTGAATAAAATTTTCACGAGGTTTTTTTAGTAAGGCTTAAGTGTTTGGGCGAATTACGAGAAAAAATCAAAATGCCGGATCAAGGAAGGATTGTGATCATCTTGGAAGTAGGTACATAATATCGTTTTGTACTCATCCCCTTTTTTGTGCTCTGAATGCATCACGGTGAAATTATATAACTACATTGCGATTGCGTTATGTGCTTCTTCACAGATATACAGTGGTAAGTGACAGGTTATCCCTTTTCCTTGCATCCCTTGTTTTTCCTACGCAAATTATCACCCAATAAGGAACTCCAGTGAAAAATATTATGGCTTTAAAAAAATATGTTCATATGGAATAGACCAATAAACGCTGATTCTGAATATGTAAGTCATATTTAATAATATTAAAAGGAAAGAGTTAATTATTAAGAGAAAGGGAAAGAAAACATTATTTAAGCCTAAAAATAAATGTATCTCTTATTAGTTTATTTCTATTATTGAAAATATTCAAAAACTACTGCACAAAAAAATAGTAATGCTACTATCTATAGGGAGAACACTTCGAACTCAACTGATTGACCGATCTTATAGAAACTTTTCGTGAGTGATGACGTCACACGATTCACTACACATACGGTGGTTTTAGGGGATCTTGAAAAATTAAAACTTTGACAATTATTTTAACTATTACAACTAACTCTAAAAATAAATTAAAAATGCAGTTATTTAAGTTAGAAGGTCATTTACGTTTTAAGATTTTCGCGGCCAAAAGTATTTTCGTTATTAGTTTTTGGGGTGTTACGCCGTGTTGCGCTACCTCCTTCTATATCCAACGTTTCGGCACGGCATCGGTCCATCATCAGGGCAGATCCGGCAGATCCGGTAGATGTGTACATCTACTGGACACATTGGACTGGACACTACTGGCATAACACCCCAAAACAAATAATGAAAATAGAAGGTCATTCATTATTCATTTGAAAAAAATAAAAAAACGGACTGGAGTTCCTTATTACAGCAAACACCATTTGGTCTCGTTTCATTCATAGTATTTATAGTATTTATAGTTTTTATAGTATTTATAGTATTTATAGACTTTATAGTATTTATAGTATTTATAGTCTTTATAGTATTTATAGTATTTATAGTATTTATAGTCTTTATGGTATTTATAGTATTTATAGTCTTTATAGTATTTATAGACTTTATAGTATTTATAGTATTTATAGTCTTTATAGTATTTATAGTATTTATAGTCTTTATAGTATTTATAGTCTTTATAGTATTATAGTATTTATAGTCTTTATAGTATTTATAGTATTTATAGTCTTTATAGTATTTATAGTATTTATAGTCTTTATAGTATTTATAGTATTTATAGTCTTTATAGTATTTATAGTATTTATAGTCTTTATAGTATTTATAGTATTTATAGACTTTATAGTCTTTATAGTATTTATAGTCTTTATAGTGTTTTTAGTATTTATAGTCTTTATAGTATTTATAGTATTTATAGTCTTTATAGTATTTATAGTATTTATAGTCTTTATAGTATTTATAGTATTTATAGTCTTTATAGTATTTATAGTATTTATACTCTCTATAGTATTTATAGTATTTATAGTCTTTATAGTATTTATAGTATTTATAGTCTTTATAGTATTTATAGTATTTATAGAGTTTATAGTATTTATAGTATTTATAGTCTTTATAGTATTTATAGTATTTATAGTCTTTATAGTATTTATAGTATTTATAGTCTTTATAGTATTTATAGTATTTATAGTATTTATAGTCTTTATAGTATTTATAGTCTTTATAGTATTTATAGTATTTATAGTCTTTATAGTATTTATAGTATTTATAGTATTTATAGTATTTATAGATTTTATAGTATTTATAGTATTTATAGTCTTTATAGTATTTTCAGTATTTATAGTCTTTATAGTATTTATAGTATTTATAGTCTTTATAGTATTTATAGTATTTATAGTCTTTATCAGATACTTGAGTCGGGTCATGTCAAAAGTCAGAATAATAGAAGAGAATGTATGAGACGATGTATGAATGTGAGTGAGGCAAAGAGTGTGTGCCAAGACCGAGTTGTTTGGCGGTCCGTCCTCTCTGCTTACCCCTGCGGGGAAACGGCGTGATGGTTAGTTAGTTAGTTAGTTATTTATAGTCCATTACAAGTGTGCATCCGAAGCTTTAATTCGTAAGCAGTTTTGTATGCAACACTCCCTTAACCATAAAAACTGCAAAAATAAAATGGGTCCTCATTACCACAAAATTTATTATCCATTTAAAGAAAATATTATGAAAAATAATAATGCTAAGTACCTTCTTAACAGTACCCTTTCCACCTTCATTCAGTATGAGATTTGAGTGTCCGGTGATCGTAAAGGTACTGGAACGAGGTGCGCTTTTGTCGCGTAGGTATTTGTACCCGTCACGCCCGTGTGACGGTCGACGGTTCGTATCCCGGCGAAGAACGCATCTTCTCCTAAATAAACATTTGACCAAACGCTTTACGAGCGCATAAATAATGCCACCTTTATATTATTATGAAACCCCAATAAGATTAAAATATTTTATTATTTTTTAGGATGCGGGGTCGGGCAAGCGGCTCTCAAATGTAATGATATTTAATTCAGGATGTATTTTCCATTACGGTTTTTTTTAATAAACTGTTGTATTTTAATGAAATTTAAACTGTTTTTAAATCAATCTTTTGGTGTCAATTGGAAATCTAAAAATAAATAAATTCATCAATATTTTTACTTCAGCCGGCCCGCCACGCAGAAGGTGGGCAAATGCATCCGCTGCCAAGACCTAGAAAAACATCACCCCATGAACTCGGGTACCTCAGCTAAGAAGTAAAATGGTAGATGCCCGCAGTTGATAGACTACCATTCATTGAAACGTTGATCGACTAGTTGCAAGTTGATAGACTACCGTTGCTTGAAATGGATTTAGCCGTATTTGAGGACCAGATCTAAGCCCCACCTTCCTCTTCTCTAAAATTTACTTTCCGTATCACCTTAAGCCTCACAACCTTCCCCAATTGGGGATACCGTGTTATCGCTGGCTCCAAACGGTTTATAACAGCTGGGACTTTTGTGCAGCAATTATAATTTGGGAGGCGGGTATGGATACCGCTGCCCCGGGAAACATATGTTGGATCATCAAAATCTCTGCCATAGGCCACCCTATGTGGCTCGCTACGTTTGGTGACTTAGCAGGGGTGCCCGTGTTTATGAGATGAAGTTTGTCTAGGTCTTGGCGGCGAATGCTTCTGCCCACTTACTGCGTGGCTCGGGAGAGACTGATTGATGGAGACCGTTTGACATCTCCAGCAGGAGTCTCTCGACCCATCGTCTTGCACCGCAGCGAGAGGGATGGATTTTTGACCCCTGTATTCCTGCTCACTCCTCATACCTTTTTCCATACTAGATATTCCTGTCCTTCCTTCACGTAAAAAGCCTCCGTGGTCTAGGGGTAAGGCACTTGACTTGCAATCCGAAGTACGCGGGATCGAATCCCAACGTGCGCAAATAAATTTAATTTTATTAATTTGTGTTATTTCACAATTAATTAGTTTAAAAAATATATATTTGCGGCATGTTCCAGAGTGGAAGAGATTCTCAGTACCGCCATGGTGTAAGACAACCGTCCAGAATTGAAACGTTGCTTGAAATGGCTTTAGCCATCTTTTGTGACCAGATGTGAATAGCCAGTTACTTTCCCACCTTCCTCTTTCCCATCTCCTTCCCCTCCCCACTACCTTCAGCCTCACGACATACCCCAATTAGGGTATGGTTGTGTCTCACTCGGTCTTGTGCGGTACTATAAAAAAGACTATCCTCAAATATGAATAGGCCCTGAGGAAAATTATTCTACTTATGGGCCTCCTGTACGAAGTCAATGTAAAAAAAAATCACATTATAAAAACAACTTGTGAAATACTGATTGTTCGTAAAAGACCGTATAACATTATTCAAAACTGATATACCTATGTATATGTACGACACAATTCTACAGCCTCCATTCATAGAGCCGAATACCACATAACTTTATGAAGTGATGTTGTATATATAGTACATATGTCCATTAGGCTGGCCTGCTGGGAAAGTTCGGGGGAAGGGCGACAGGGGAAGGCCCGGCCTAGCGGGGAGAGAGGCGCCAACATAAACAATTTCGGACAAATGGCGCCCGGACAAGATTTAATTGTCAAATATTTTGTATAGATGCTGCCCAAAGGCTGGTTTACATGAGAAGTTTGAAAATAAAAATAAAAAACCTCTAATTGTTGAAGACAATATTAGCGATCTTTGAAAATGCATTCTTTGAATCTAGCAATCTTTGAAAACAAAAATTTTAAATAGAAAAATCAAAAAAATATATTCATCTCAGAATACCAATTTGTAATAAAAATGGATATATATCCAAGCCACTATCTAGATTGCATTTAGTTCGGGAAGAATCTTGTAAGCACACACAAAATTATAGAAAGATATAGGAAGATATTGGAGAATATATGACGCAAATGTGAATATGTATGAGATGATGTATGAATGTGATCAAGGCAAGGAGTGTGTGACAAGACCGAGTTGTTTTGCGGTCCGTCCTTTCTGCCTATCCCTTCGGGGAAACGGGAAACCCGGATGCTTAGTTAGTTAGTTAGTTAATAATAATGATAATAATAATTGGCTAATTTATATAGCGCCGTTTTCGTGGAAAATCATCTCAAGGGCGCTGTACAAATAATATATAAAAGAATTAACATTACTGGCTTAAAAATAAGATTTACAATTATAACTAGTGACTTACATCTAAGACTTATAGCTAGTGACTTATGACTAAGACATATAGATTCTAACCTAAAACTGGTGACTTATTAACACACATATTTACAATTAAGATTAGCGCCAGAAGAAGTAGGAAGTTTTTACATAATATTACAATTCGAGAATACGGGTGCAAAAAGTATAATGAAAGTTAACTGGATTTACGGGAAGGCATAGATATTTTAAATAAATTAATAAATTTAATGGTCGATCTTTACTGCATTAAGGTGATTCATCGCTCACCAGTAAACAGATTGAGGTATCACAATTAACAGATTACATTAAACAGATTGAGTTAACTATAAACAAAGAGAAAAGAGGAAAAAAACTATTAAAAATTGCAAAGTATAAATAGAATGATGAATTTATGGAAAGGAGTATCGGAAAAAGTGAGTTTTCAGTTTGGATCTAAATTCCGCTGAGTTGGTTATGCATCTCAATTCCATAGGAAGTTTATTCCAAGCTTCGGGGCCGGATACTGCGAATGCACGATCACCAAACTTAGTGTTCGGAATTTTTTGTATTTCTTGGGCATTAACTATGTAACAATTTCTAGACATTTTGTTTTTTGAAGAGTTTTATTAAATGTACATTTGTTACTTAAATTAAATTTTTCCGCGACCGGTTTCGATACAACCGTATCATTCACGAGCAGAATTAAAACTAACTTAAAAAATAAATGCAAGTACCAAAGATTAATTAGGTGGGAGTAGTGGGAGGGATGATTTTGGGGGGAGGGGGAAAGCGGAGGGAGGAGTCAATATTATACGGAAACATGGTTAGTAAAGGAGATTTGCAAGGCGCTATTATTTTATTCACTAAATTAATTTTAGATTTAATTTTTTTGTTTATTTCGAGCGTTTCTAAAGCGCAAAGATTAAAGTATGAATTTATATTGCAATGTTTAAATTTTGTTTTTTCTTTATTGAAGCTATGGCCTGACTTTATTAAATGATTCGCAAATTCGGAATAATTATTATTTCTTAAACAAAGTTCATGTTCCCTGATTCTAGTTTTGAAATTTCTAGTTGTCATACCTACATACTGTGCGGCACAATCGTTACATTCTAAGTGTATATCCCGTTTTTTTCCAAATTTATTAGAAACATCCTTATTATTTATCAAATTTTTTATTTTAGAATTAGTATAGAAAGCTGGAGAAATATGATCTGGTAATAAACGGGATATTTTTAAGTATAAATCACCTGTAAAAAGGAGTTTTTTTATATATTGGGTAGTTACCAGGTTTGCTCATATTATTACCAGTTAGTGTTCGGATTTCGCTTAGGTTCTTTCAACCTTCCAATTCCAGTTACATAAATATAGCAGCCAATAAAAATATATATTAAGAAAATAAAGATAATGTTCGTAGTTCTTAGTCGACGTATAATACAGTTAAATATGACGGGGTTGAATTAGCTCAGTGGTTAGAGCGGAACCTCGGTGAGGCTAAGGTCTTGGGTTCAATTCCTAGATTCGATCGAATCTTTTTCCGATTTTGTTTGTTTAAATTTTATTTTGGGAGTCACTCATATTGATTTCAACGATTAAATACAAAATTCATTATTGATATGTTAATTTTTGTATGTTTTAATGATTTTCTCGATTTGAGAAATGTTATAAATATTTTAAATTATTACAAATTTATTTATCCCAATGGCCGAGTTGGTTCTATATCTGATTCCCGGTACGACAAGAGATCCTCGGTTCGAGTCTCAGTTGCGACCGTTAACTTTTGAAGTGAAAACTTCTTTAGCGCCGTTGTGATTTGAAACTCTATGAAACGAAAAATAGCGAAACTAAAAAGAGAACACGGAACACATACATCTTCAGGATTTATCCTGCGAAATAATGGGAAAGTGTAATCGGTCTCCTCTTTGAGCGGTGCTTCGTAATTTCCCCACCCGTGTCTACTTTAGTTTTTTGAGGGTTTGACTTCTGCCGTGTGTGAAATACACACTCTGTTTTATTTTTATTTTTCTCTGACTTGTTCTGTTTCATTTTTCGTTTAGATTTATTAGTTTTATCTTCTTCTTCAATGATATATTGCATTTATGGGTATAACCTTCAAAAAGCACAATAAAAATTGAATAACATAACATATTTTTCTAATCAGCAACTTAAAACTATTGGTGTGATATCGCCCTTAACCCTTTCCTACATTAGACATGTCTCCGTAAAAGTAATGTCACATGACCGAAAATTTTAATATTTTTATTTTCAACATTAAACACTTTTATAATGCGTTGAATACATTACCGGGGAAGAGACAAGTCACCAATTGTCATTTTATAGCCGCGGGTTCGATTCCTAGGCACTTCAGGCTAACGAGATGATACGGGGAGAAACGGAAGATAAATAATATTGTAATTTAATTGAAATAGATTATGTATCTACGGTGTGTTCGTAATGGTGATTTTATTCAAGTAAAACCTATTTTATTTTTCATTCGTAGGACTTGACCACTTTTGTGAGCTTGTTCATTTTAGGAATTAAAAATTGTAATGTTTTTGTCATGAATTTATAATATATTATATTTACAAGTGTTTATGAGCTTCATGTGAGATGGCACTTTACGTAGGTATAAATTACTGTGACCGGCCAACTCAGAATGAAACCAACTCAGAATCATCCGACATAAAAAAATATTAAAAAAATAGGTTAAATAGTTTAAGTTAGATTAGGGTTACCGCCTATTTTAAAATTATTTTTTCATAGCTTTCAATGAACTTTCTGAGGTATTTCTGAGTTGGTTTCATTCTGAGTTGGCATGCAACCATAAATTACATCAACACTGTTTGTTGCCACTATAATCTTCAGTTAAATGTAAATGTCAATGTCAATAGGGAAGTAAGATAAAATTATACTAAAAGGTGTTCGTTCGTCCAATCACTATTCTCGATTGTTATTACGAATTTAAAATAATGTTTTAAATTATTTAAAGTTTGTTCTATAGCTTCGCTGGAGTAGAATTAAAAATAAATATTAGTTACATGCTAAAGGCAGACTAGTAGAACCTAAACGAAAGCCAAATACTAAGTTTGGAGATCGTGCTTTTGTAGTATCTGGACCTAAGGCTTGGAATAGACTCCCTCCGAATTAAAATGCATAACAAGCCCAACAGGGTTTAGGTCCAAACTAAAAACCTACCTTTTTGGGCTTTCATACCCTTAATTTAAATATATCTACCTCTCTGAGAATATCATACTTGTATTGCTTATGATATGTCTTAATCACACTTTTCTTACTGAATTAAAATTAGTCGAGTCCTTACACATCAATCTGTCTCTTAACGAATCACATTTAGGAAGATCAAATCCTTATAGGTACTACTGCACCATTGCTTTTACTTTCCGAAATACACTCATCAAAGAATATATTACATATTAATATTAAAATATTTTTCAGGATTAAATAACATGCGTTCACAATTATATCCTCTGCGTGCGAACTCTATCTATATTTCTTTAAATTTAACAGGTAAGTATGGTCCTGTTTTCATCCATTTTTAGGCAGCATCGCGTTCATTGGTCAAAACATTGTACACATATTTTCGTATCGGTGATCAATGAACCGGTGTATGCAATTTTGTCTAACATGTAGTTTTTTAAGATTTTAGAAATGTATTATAAGTTTGTACAGCGTCCTTGAGGTGATTTTTCACAAAAAACAGCGCTGTATAAATCATCCAAGTAATATTATTATTATAAAAATGTAAGCGTAAACTACTAAAAAATATATATTAAATTTAGGATATTCTTGGTAATATAAGGCACACTAAGAATACAGCCCACGCAGCACTATTTTTAGGGTGCTGTTTTTAACTTTATGAGTAAAACCTCGAATTGTAATATTTTTTGCTGATTTTTCTGTCTCCAGATTTTCGATCGAGTTACGTTAACATTATTTTCATTTAATTAAATTTTACAATTTGAGGTTTTACTCATAAAGTTAAAAATAAATAAAGAAAAAAATCTTTCTTACATGCATTCTTTCATTTCTAATGAAAAAAATATTTTTAGTTGTTTACGCTTATATTTTTATAAAAGTGATTAACAATTTTATTTTAATTCTACTCAAGCAAAATTACGGAAAAGGCTTCAATTTATCTTATACATATTTTAGGTATTTATAAAGTAAACCGATTCGTAGTAAAGATTAATCGAAAGTAGTAATTTTGCATTAAACTCCGCTTGTACAAAATTGCACTGAAATTCTAATAGAACTTTCCTTCTAGTGGCAGAATTTTTAAAATTTGATATTAGAATTCGGGGGGTGTTCTGAATGATAATATAAACATGACCATAAACAATTAAATATTTAGAATCTAGTATGGTAAGATGGCAAGTGCTCGCCCTGCTTGCTCTTTCTAGGTGCCGAGACCAGTCAGTGCTCGGGCAAAGTGCTCGCTTTGGGTGACCAGTGCCCACTGCCCAGTGCTGGTAGACTGACCAATGGCTGTCCGGCAAACGTAAATCCGGTTTTCCCACTTTTTGTCAGAAATAATAATGTCCGCTCGGCCTGTTTATCGGATTGTTTCAGGGCCGGTTTAGGCTTAACGCCGGCCTCCAGCTGCCATTTTCACGAACAATACCACAAACATTTCTATCACGGAAATTTGAAATGCCGTAAAGGCCTAAATGTTAATTGTTCAAGAAAGAGAAAATAAAGTTTTTTTTATTTTTTCAAAAAAACATATTATATCCAGTTTTTGCAGACTATAATTATGAATTTTTATTGCTAAATAGTTTTTAGAAAATTTGCTAAATAATATATATATATTTTTTTTGCCTGAGCTCCACACAGAAGGCACTGAGGAAAATAATTTCCCTCAGGGCCTGTCATCTTTGGGGATGCTGTGTGCAGGGTTTTTTTTAAGAAAAGGAAGGAGGAGAGTTCTGGGAAGGAAAAGGAAAAAAAAAGTTGTAGATCTTTCAGAATACTCCTTGGTCAAGGGGTAGATAAATTTTAATTGATTAATTTGCATTATTTCACACTTAATTCATTAAAAAAATACATAGTACCTACATTTGAGGCTCGTTTCAGAGTGGAAGCTTTTTTTTTACATCAACTCCACACAGGAGGCCCTGAGGAAAATAACTTCCCTCAGGGCCTATGTCATCTTTGAAGATGCTGTGTGAAGGGTCTTTTTGAGGAAAGGAAGGAGTGAACACGGGTCTATATAATGTCTGAGGTTTTTTAATTAAACACAGAAACTGATTCATATGTAAGACGTTTATTGACACTGTTGACAAGTTCAAGGTTATACATCAAGTGACGCGACAGACCTGCCAACTATCAGCATCTGACAGCTGGTTATTATTATTACCAACATAACAGTCTTGGAGACCTGTGTTGTAGGAGGGAGGAAACACAGAGGCCGGCAAATCGTTCCACAGCCGAACGAGTCACAGAAACGACCCGTTCTCATGTGACTAATGTCAACCGTGTACAAATGTTGGGCGCGTGTTTGGCGTGTTTCCCGACTATGCACCGGTGTCGAGGGGATCAATGACGCTAGTTCCTCGGAGCATCTTCCATTGTAATACCGGTAGAACAAGGACAGCATTCCCACTTGACGCCTGTGCTCTAAAGATTGCAGTTCGTCTGTTAAGATGGGAGAATCTATCAAACGGACCGCCCGTTTCTGCACAGAGTCAAGGGTTTTTTTAGGTATTTTAGAGCTCCAGACCAGAGGTGGCTGCCAAATTCAAACATTGGGCGCACTTGCGATTTGTACAGGGTTAGCAGTTGTGTACTATTAAAGTATCTGCGGGCTCTGTACAGTACGCCCAGTTTCTGAGAGGCTAACTTAACTCTGGTTTCGATGGAGCCCCCATACCTGAGCTGGTCACTTAGAGTTACACCAAGCATATCGATGGAGGTCCTGTTTGGAAGATTGCTTCCGTTGAAGGAGACTAGATTTTCATTTCGATTCCTTTTAGACGTTATCAAACATGATTGTGTCTTTGAAACATTAAATTCGATGAGATTATTCTTACCCCAAGAGAAAACACTCTCGAGGTAACCATCCATTCTTTGTTTCAAAGCCCTCCGAGCTATTGGAGTTTGTGTGCCCTTTGAGGGCTTGTCAAACAAAAAGCTATCATGGACTGTACTGTCATCCGCGTAACAATGAATCGGTGCACATGACAAGAGGTCATTGATGTGCAACAGAAACAAAGTCGGTGACAGAACCGATCCCTGTGGGACGCCAGCATTTATCGAATGCGAGGAAGAGGTGAAACCGTCAGCAACCGCCTGAATTGACCTCTCCCTCAAAAAGTCGGCAATCCACGTACACAAGGATGCGGGAAGTCCGTAAGAAGACAGTTTTTTGACAAGCCCTCGGTGTCAAACCCGGTCAAAGGCCTTGGAAATATCCAGTGCAACCGTTTGGGTCTTACCGAAACGTTCCAGGCACCGCCCCCAAACATGCGTCACATACGCGAGAAGATCACCGCACGAGCGGTTCCGCCGGAATCCGTATTGACGGTCGTTAATAATTTTGTTCTTCTCGACCTATGTGAGCAGTTTGTCGTTAATCACACGTTCCATCACCTTAGACAGAACTGATGTGATCGCTATGGGGCGGTAGTTGGCTGGGTTGGAGCGGTCACCCTTCTTTGGAATAGGGTAAATGATCGCTTTTTTCCAACCAGAGGGCACAGAGCCAGACTTCAGGGACATTTTGAAAAGCTTCGTCAAAACAGGAGCTATTTCTGCAGCGCACCTCTGTAATACCAGGGAAGGTATGCCATCAGGCCCACTAGCTTTATTAATATCAAGCCCTCGTAAGACTTGGAGTACATCCCGATGCCGGATCCTCAGTTTTTTCATATGAAAACCGCAATGAGGAACCGACGGCGGGGTAGCACCTTGATCATCGAGGGTCGAGTTTTTCGCGAACATTTTGCCTAATAAGTTAGCCTTTTCGGCGGCGGTATTTGCTAGAGAGCCGTCAGGTCTGGTAAGAGGTGGCAGACTGGGTTTGCAGAAATTGCGACCTATTGAGCCCGCAAGCGACCAGAACGCTCTGCTGCCGTGCGGGCAGGCAGCCAGCTTTCTGCTGATCTGCAGGTCGTGCTCGAATTTTGACTTGTTTATGATCCTCTTGCTTTCCTTTGCCATTTTGTTATAAACTATTCTGTTTTCGGACGTTCGAGATGTGTTGTAGGCTCGGTAAGCCGCGTTTTTTCGTCGCACTGCTTCAGAGCATTGTCGACTGAACCACGGCTTTGAGCGCACACCAGTTTCCTTAACTGTGGATTGGATGAAGCCATCCATCGCGGATGTGATGACTTCACCAATTTCCTGGCCACATCTTGAGGGATCCGAGGTCCGAAAACAGACAGCCGACCACGGGAAAGCATTAAAATGTGCCCGCAGACCAAACCAATCTGCTGATCTATAGTGCCACACTTTTCTCTTCAGCCGCTCGTTAGGCGGTCTGAAGGTTACGGGGATTGAAGTCGTCACCAGGCAGTGGTCGGACGATCCTAAAGACTCTGTGACTTCAATCTTGTAACCGTGTGGCACAGTGGTTAAAAACAAATCTAACAGATTGGAGCGGTGAGTCTGGACATCAGGAACCCTTGTAGGCTCCTGAACCATTTGCTCCAGTCCGTGGCAGAGGGCAAAGGATTCCGCCTCTCGTCCAGCAGAGTCCGTTGGTCCTGAGAACTTTAACCAAGGTTCGTTATGAACATTGAAGTCCCCCAGGACCACAAACTCTGCCATAGGGAAGCGGGGCAAGAGGTCGTCAACAGTATTATTTAGATGTCTGAAGAGTTCGGACGTATCTGAAACGCTAAGGTTCGGTGAGCGGTTTAAACACGCGTAAAATCTTACCGAACTGGCAAGATTGACACGCACCCACATTACGTCGAATCTGGAGTTCTCCAGATTCAACAGTCGCACACAGTTGACGTCAGCTCGGCTGAAGAGACAGACACCTCCTTTGGGTCTGAATTTGCCTGCGAGAGTGTAGCCCGGGCAATCCAGATAGGAGGCGTCTGTAGGCTCGGCTATCTGCGTCTCAGAAAGGAAAAGAAGGTTAGGACGTTGGGAGAGAAGGTGGTGGTGGACGAAGTTTAAGTTTTTGTGCAGGCCGTGAATGTTGGTGAAATTCACCAACAGTTTTGGCCTGCACCGGGGACTTCTGCTTCTCGCCGTTGTAATAATGATGTTGTAATAATGTTGTTTGTTGTATTCATGATTTTATAATTGTTTTTTTTTTGGTTATGACGAGAAAGGAAGGTCCGGAAGGAAAAAGGTATTAGGGATGGGTAGGAAGCTGGGGATCAGAGTGTCCAGGAGTGACGGACGTATGAATCCAATCCACCCACTGCGGTGCAAGGCGATGGGCTGGGAGAGTCTGGCTGGAGAGGTCGCCCAATGTGCCCCAAACGCTACTGCTGGGTCGCCTCCGGTCACGAACCGGCATAACAGCAGCGGCGGGGTTTTTGCACTCGTTGATGTGGCAGCCCACCCTCAGTCGTGAGCCTAAGGGTCGGGCCCCTGTACTACCGAGCGGCCCGGACAACGGTAACCGGTTGTAAAGGGTATCCCTCAACCAGCATCTCCCAATCCGGCCCGCCACGTAGAAGGTGGGCCGACGCACCCGCCATCAAGACCCAGACAAACATTACCCCATGAACCTGGGCACCCCTGCTAAGTTACCAAACTTGGCGAACCACTTGGGGTTACCTGTGGTAGAGGTGTTGGTCATCCCATAAAAGTTTCCCAGGGCGGCGGTACCCATACCCGCCAACCAAATTAAAAAGCTACTCTCAGTATTGCCCTGGTGTAAAACCACCATTCAGAACTGAAATGTTGCTTGAAATGCACTACTCAAATTTAAAGAAAAATATGAATACTTTACTGACCAACACACCTACTCTACAAGGTCAAAACCCTCAAAACTACTGAACATCCAGCAATTAAATACATCTTTTGGCCAGAAAAACCCATAATTTCTATGCTACGAAATTATATAATGCCCTTCCAATTGAAATTGAGAACACCAGGGAGATACAAATGTTTAAAAAAGACTTCAAATTATGGTTAAGTAAACAGGAAGATGAGGAAATCATTAAAATTATGAAGTAACCCCAATACAACCTGCAGACAACAAACATAAATATTTTTATTTTTATTTTGTGAAAATCAAGAAACTAGAAGATGAGGAAATATAAATCAACACCCATTCAGCAACATACAGTCCGCCTCGGAACTGGAACACCTAGTGAGGAGCGAGGAGGACTGTAAACAACCCACTTTACTTTGTATTTTTACTTATTTTGTAATTTTACTTTATATTGTCATTAAAATAAAAATAATAAATAAAAAAATAGCGTTTAGCCGTGTTTGGTGACCAGGTCTGAATAGCCAGGTACTTCTCCACCTTCCTTTTCCCCATCTCCTTCCCTTCCCCTCCCAACTACCTTCAGCCTGACAACATACCCCAATTGAGGTATAGTCTCACTGGCTCCAGACGAATGCAGCTTGAACGTATACATATATATATATATATACGCATTAGCTAACAGAACACAAGTCGATTCTATAAATACGGATTTCATCAAGGCCTTCGACATAGTTTGCCATAAAATTCTACTGGTAGCTACGTAAGCTACGTAAGCAAGGTATTGATGGAAAACTTTTAGACTGGTTTGCAAGCTATCTATCTGATAGAGTACTACTTGTTAAAATTAATTTGTTCTTTTCTAATCAATTTATAGCTACCAGTGGTGTACCACAAGGGTCTCATTTAAGCCCAATTTTGTTTCTTCTGTTTATAAACGATATTGTTGATATATTTGATAAAGATGTAAATGTGTTGCGGTTTGCAGATGATTTGAAAATATTAAAAATAATTAAAACCGTTGAAGATTGTATCTGTCTACAGAATAATTTACACAAGTTAATTAATTGGTGTTCTGTTAACAAACTTTTTCTGAACATAAATAAGTGTCATGCAATGAGATTTTACAGAATAAGTTAACCAATTATTTATCCGTATGTACTTAATAACTCTACTCTTACCTCTGTCGAAGAAATTAACGACCCGGGCATAATTTTCGACTCTAAATTAAACTTTATATCACATATAAACACAAACGGTAATGAAAGAATGAAAATGCTTGGCTTCATTCTTTGAAATTCCAGAGGTTTTAGGAATATTACAACAAATAAAATTTTTGTATACATCCTTAGTACGTAGTCAAGTCGAATATAACTCCTCGATCTGGTCCCCCCATTAAAATACATTCAGATTTAATCGAAAAAAATCAACATAAATTTCTAAGACATATTAATTTTAAACTCGGTGTTCCCATTGAAAACATAAACTACAATTACTTGATGAAAGAATTAAATGTATTAAGACTCTCAGATCGAAGAATTATATCCTTCTTAATATTTATGTTCAAAATTGTAAATGGTAGCATAGACAGTCCTGATTTAACTAAGCTCATTGAATTTCATATTCCCACGAAAACCACTTGATCTTAAATCCTGTTTAAATGTAACAATAATAGGACTGAGTATACGAAATACTTCCCTTTACCTAGGTTACATAATTTTACTAATAGATATGCAGATGTGGCAGATCTATTTAACTGCACGGAAGGTAGGTACAAGAGGGCTATGCTATCAAACCTTTTAAGTCAATATTAATTCTATTTGTACTATAGATTTTTGTACGCAATTGTCTCTCTGGTGTCATTTCTCATTCAAATGCCACAATGCCAATTTGGGAGGCGGGAATGGGTACCGCCGCCCCGGGAACCTTTATTGGATAACCAACACCTCTGCCGTAGGTCACCCCAAGTGGTTCGCTACGTTTGGTGATTTAGCAGGGGTGCCCGGGTTCATGGGGTGAGGTTTGTCTAGGTCTTGGAGGCGGATGACCAAGACACACTGAACCCCAGATTCCTACCCACCCCTTAAACCCTTTTCCTTCCCAGAACTCTCCTCTCCTTCCTTTTCCTAAAAAAACCCTCCACACAGCATCCCCAAAGATGACATAGGCCCTGA
The DNA here is from genome assembly GCA_929108145.2 of Limnephilus rhombicus. Taxonomy (NCBI): domain Eukaryota; kingdom Metazoa; phylum Arthropoda; class Insecta; order Trichoptera; family Limnephilidae; genus Limnephilus; species Limnephilus rhombicus. Next base: position 44,288,978 of record OV815292.1, read on the forward strand.
GGAAAATTATTTTCCTCAGCGCCTCCTGTGTGGAGCTCATGTAAAAAAAAAAATCATCTGTTAAGCTTTTTTAAAATTATTTCTATATTATTATTTTTGATTTTGTGACATGTCATCAGTTCTTATGATATATGTATGTAAAGGAATACCTACCTAGGGATTCCTTCGTATTCAAATAATGAATTACTTTTCAAATGTGAATCTTTTGATGTGTTGTCATGGTGACATACAAACACATTATTATTGTTTTTGACGAGCTATGTAGCAGAGATTCAATTAATCAAGATATCAGAAAAATAAGTGTTAAAGTGTTATAATGTTTTTTAAGATCGACAAATAAACTTCAAATGTAGTTTCTTTGTTAACAGAGCAACACATGATTTGTTTTGTCATAAATAATACCAATAAAGAAGTACAATCAATAGACAAATTGTCTTATAAAACTACATTTTTAGTTAAGAGAAACAATGACGTTAGAAATGGAAAAGTTACAATTCACATTTACAGTGTCAGCAGCATCGGATGGTAAAACCAATATAATTTGCATAACCTCAATCGAGACACCTGATGGACGCATATTTGATATTCCCGACGATTTCAAATGTGCAAGCAAACACACCGCCATAACGACCACGGATGTTTATACCAAAATAAAGAATTGTCTAAAGAAAAGATACCAAACACGTAAAATATGGATTCCCTTAACAGAAGATTTGAGGAAAATTTATTTAGATGAAGGTGAGAATTTACAATTTGGTGACCAATACCTGGAAGAAATTACAAATGAAACGAAACTTTCTCACAATAATATCAGTAAAGGCACTGAAAATAAAAATCTAGGAAAAATAGCGGAAAGATTTTTACTAGAGAAGTTTTCAGGAAAAACATCAAATGTTAACCAATGGATCAATGATTTTGAGAATGAATGTACACGTTTCGAGATATTAAAGGAGATGGAAAAAATTGAGACTTTAAAGTATTTACTTGAAAAACAGTGCCTAGATTGGTACACTAGTATGTTAATAAAATGTACATTAAGCGCAGGATGGGCAATATGGAAAACAAATTTTTGTGAAACATACGGAAACAAAGGTTGGTCACAAGTTAAATATGCATTTGCATTTAAATTTCAAGGAGGTTCATTACGAGAATATGCTACAAAAAAAGAAAGATTGTTATTAGAGATAAATAAAAATATTGACTCTCAGACATTAATTCATCTTATTGTTATGGGTCTACCAGATTACATAATGTACAAAATGGATAAGGAATCAATAAAATCAACTTCAAATCTATTCAATGAAATTGGTAAACATGAACAAACAAACAATAAAAATAATTGTAATAAATTCAAGAGAAATACATTTGATAATAGAGTAAGAATTGATAAAATGAAGCCTTGCAAAAATTTTGAAAAATTAAATAAAGGTAGCCGTTTTCACTCTGAAGAAAACTGCTGGTTTAAACAAACTGATGACTATGAGAACAAGAGAAACTATAATAAGAATGTAAACAATACTGTATTAGATGTTGAATTGAGTGATAATGAGTCAAAAAACTAATAAATACACCATTAATTAAAGTAAAACTAACATTAGAAGGAAAATTAGACATATTTGGTATGTATGATTCCGGATCTAATGTTTCCTTAATAAATTCTAAATTATTAAGAATAAAGGATGAAGGAAAAAATATACACAACAATACAAACTTACTAACAATTAATGGTGTAAAAAAGACAAAAGGCTTAACAACAATAAAAATTAAGATATTTAATATAGAGAAGAAAATTGATGTTTATATTGTAGATGGAAGAGATTTCAAATACAATTTTCTAATTGGACTTGATACTATAAAAAAGTTTAATTTGATTCAGAATGAAAATTTGGAAATTGATCAGAAATCTGAAGAAAGCTTGAAAGAAGAGGAAATACATTTTAAAAACAATCCTAATGAAAATGAAGATAAAAAGAACTTGAACTTTATAAACTTTAAGGAACATACAAAAGAAAAAGAATTTACAGTGGATCTGAGTCATACGAGTTACGACCTTCGTAGTCCAGTGGGTAAGACTCTTGACTCACACTCCGGAGGTCGCGGGTTCGAACCCGGCATGCGCAAATAAATTTTATTTGATTAATTTGTGTTATTTCACAATTAATTCATTTAAAATAATATATAGTATATTTGCGGCATGTTCCAGAGTGGAAGATACTATTAGTATCGCCCTGGTGTAAGACCACCATTCAGAATTGAAACGTTGCTTGAAAATGGCTTTAGCCGTGTTTAGTGACCAGATCTGAATAGCCAGGTACTTCCCAACCTTCCTCTTCCCCACCTCCTTCCCCTCCCCACTACCTTCAGCCTCACAACATACCCCAATTGGGGATGCCATTGTCTCACTGGCTCCAGACGGGAGCAGTTGAGATTCTTGTGCGGTATTCACTGTAAAAAAAAAAAATTTAAATAGTCAACAAAAATCTGAAATAAATAAACTTATTGATAAATATAAATCAAGCTTTGCAAAGGATAAATATGATATTGGAACAGTAAAGGATTATGAAGCACGCATTGATCTACTTGTGGACAAATACTGCAGTAAAAGACCCTACAGATGTTCAATAGAGGATAAGTTAGAGATAGAAGAACAAATAAGAAAATTGCTTGAAAGAAATCTTATAGAGGAATCATACAGCCCTTTTGCAGCACCAGTAACATTAGCTTTCAAAAAAGAAGACAATAGAAAAACAAGATTGTGTATCGATTTTAGAGAAATAAATAAAATGGTGGTACCTCAGGCTCAACCATTTCCTTTGATTGAGGACTTAGTAACAAAAACCAGAAACTGTAAGTACTTTTCAACATTGGATGTAAATTCTGCGTTCTGGTCTATTCCCCTGCGAATTGAAGATAGAAAGAAAACTGCTTTTGTAACCCAGGAAGGCCACTACCAATGGAAATGTTTACCCTTCGGTTTAAAAACTTCTCCAGCCATATTTCAAAGAATACTAAGCAACATACTGAGAAAGTACAAGTTAACAGAATTTGCTGTAAATTTCATTGACGACATTTTAATATTTTCAGAAACCTATACCGAGCACATAAATCATTTATCACAGCTTTTAAAGGCGATAGAAAAAGAAGGTTTTCGACTTAAACTCACAAAATGTCGATTTGCAACAAATTCGGTAAAATACCTCGGACATATAATACAAGATAATACAGTAAGACCAGTGAGAGATAACTTAATTTCAATAAGAGATTTCCCTACACCAAAGAATCAGAAAAATATTAGACAACTTCTAGGAAAAATCAATTTCTACCACGAGTACATTCCTAACAGTTCAATAATTTTAGAACCACTACATAATTTACTAAGAAAGCACCAAAAATTCATATGGTCAATAGAATGCGAAGAAGCTTTCGAGAAGATTAAACAACTATTGTGTTCACAACCAATCTTGGAAATTTTTGATAAAGACTTATCAACAAACATATATACAGATGCATCATTGGAAGGTATCGGAGCAGTGCTAAAGCAAACTCAACCAGACGGAAAGGAAAAACCTGTAGCATATTTCTCTAAAAAATTAAATGAAGCCCAAAAGAAAAAAAAGGCTATATATTTAGAATGCTTAGCTATTAAAGAGGCCATTAGATACTGGCAGTACTGGCTAATAGGCAAACCTTTTACAGTATATTCCGACCACAAACCATTGGAAAATTTAAACATTAAATCTAGAACGGACGAAGAGTTAGGAGATTTATCCTATTATCTATCACAATATGATTTCAAAATAAAATATACACCAGGAAAGAATAATTTAGAGGCAGATTGCTTGAGCAGAAACCCAGTATTAGAAGCTAATAAAGATGTACATGAACAATTAAAAATAATAAACTTAGTAACATTGAATGATATATTAACAGATCAAGAGAAAAATGAGGATATAAAAAAATACAAGAACAAGTTAATATATAAACACAATATATTTATTTATTTATTTATTTATTTATTTATTGTTTCTTTACACTGTAGGTAAAAATGTTTACAATACAATTTGTTACCTCACTAGGACAAGCCTGTGTTGAGGTTAACAATAATTATACAAGTTAACAAAATAACACAAAATTATACAGATTTTGAAAGAACAATATTGTTGTATTTCATACAGATTGAGATTAGATTATGGGTACCTACTGGTACCTATTAAACTGATGGCGCTAGGTACTACATTAATGTAGACTTTTAGGGTGACCACAGTTTTGAGATCTGATTTAAAATAAAATAAAATAAAGTTTTTTTTTTTTTAAGGATTAAGTTGTGAATAATAAATATATGTATATAATTTAACATGCTGTAGATTTGGCAAGAGGAAGATGAACAAAAACGGTTCAAACAAAAATAATATTATTTTAGCTTATTATTATAAACATACTCATTTAGCTAATAATTTAGAAAGGACAAAGTAGAGAAAATCAATTGGCAATCCTCGACTAACACAAATAATTTAAGATCCTTCTTAAAAGTGTACAAGGAATTAGATGACTTTATATGTTCTGGAAGGCTATTAAATATGAGTGGAGCTTGATAAAAATAATTTCTTTGACCAAAAGAAGATTTAGTTTGAATTGCCATAAAGTTCAGACCAGAGCCAATTCTCGTAGTACGAATTTGTTGTGTTCTTTCTGCAAAATTAATATTATTAAAAAATCTACAAAGCGTTTGTGTAATATATAACTGTTTTACGTTCATTATATTACATTCCTTAAAAAGTAAATGAGTTGGATATTTAATTTTTTTCTTGAACATAACTTTAAGAATCATTTTTTGGGCAATATTAAGTGGTTCTATATAAGTCTTTGGGCAGGATCCCCAGCACACAATATTATAAGAAAGCAGAGACTGGATTATTGCAAAATAAACAGTTTTTAATTTTTCTTTGTCTAGTATATGTCTCAGTTCTTTAAAGATATAGGTAAGTCTCCTAGTATTATTTACTAACATATTAATATGATCATTCCATCTCAAAAATTTATCTATTTTTACACCAAGGTATTTGATGCTGACTACATTTTCTAAAGGGTTGCAGTTACATGTTTGAAAACAATTGTGAATAATCAAGTTGTGAGTTTCAGAAGGCTGACTTTTACTTGAAATGCTAAAAGTGATAAATTTGGTTTTTTGTGCATTCAAAGTTAATATATTATTGTTTAACCAACTATTTACCACTTTTAAACCTATATTACTTTTGTTGAAAGTTTCATTCCAAGTTTTACCCTCAAATATTAAGGCAGTGTCATCTGCAAAACTAACAATGTTACCAGGAATATTCAGACTACATAAATCATTTATATAAATAAGAAACAATATTGGCCCAAGCACACTACCTTGCGGGACTCCAAAGGAGATTGATTTACCCTCGCTTAACATCTTATTTATTTCCACTTGTTGTGTTCTGTCACTAAGATAAGATCTGAACCAGCCCATTGCTGTATTATTAATGCCTAAAGATGATAATTTTTTAAGTAGCAATTCGTGGGAAACAGTGTCAAATGCTTTTGATAAATCCAAGAACACCGCTATGGCTTTGTTGCCATAGTCCAGCGCTCTTGTAACTTTGGTCAATACCTTTAAAACAGCATCACTCGTACCTTTATTTGCTCTGAAACCGAATTGATTGTCAGAGAGTAATTTGTATTTTTCTAAGAATGAAACTAATCTTGACTTGGCCAATCTTTCTATCAATTTTGAGAGAGTATTGAGTAAAGATATGGGTCTGTAATTGTTAACCTCTAGGTGATCCCCACCTTTGAAAAGAGGTACAACCTTAGCATTCTTACAATGAGTAGGAAATATGCCATTCTTAAAACTAAGGTTAACAATGTGAGATATGGGACCAGCCAATACAGAAACATGCTGTTTGTATACCATGATACTTAAGCCATCAATACCACAGGAAAAAGACATTTTTAATTCATTTATCACTTTTGAAACTTCATAAATGCTAGTAGTTTTAAATTCAAAGCTCTCTCCTGAAAATTGAGTACAAGGTATAAAATTGTTAACAAGACACATTTCGGTAGTTTTATTTGCACTGCACAATTGTTTTGCGAATCTAGGACCAATATCACTGAAGAAGCTATTTACGTGATTAGTGATTATATTTGGATTCTCTTCCATTGAGATGATATTGTTATTGATTTTTAATTTTTTTATAGACACTTGCTCCTTTTGTATATTTACAGCCTCCTTTATAATCTTCCACTGTTGCTTGGTATTTCCATTGACGTTATCCAGTTTCCTTTTGTAATATGCTTGCTTTGTATATTTTATAATTTTTGTACACCAGTTTCTATATCTTTTGTAATAATCCAGCAGTTGAATATTATTTGAATCTGCTCGACATTTGTTGTGTAATTTGTCTCGGGTTCTGAGACATTTAATAATTCCATTATTTATCCAAGGTTTTAAATATTTCATATTATGCTTTACACTTCGTACAGACGAACAACTTTCCACATGCATTTTTAAACATTTTATGAAATTTTCAGTCGCTAAATTAACATCTTTTGATGACAGAACTGACTGCCATGATTCTTTCTTTAATTTGACTTTCAAAAGATTGTTATCGATGACGGTTTTCAAGTTTTCATTGTCTTTTGCTATTTTATTTAGTGTAAAGCTCATAAATCTCAGCAATATCACATCATGATCTGTTATGTCAGTAGTGAAGACAGCTCCCTCTGGTTCAAATTTAGATTTTACCATAATGTGATCGATGCAGCTTGAAATGGTAGAAGAAACTCTGGTAGGTGAAATTATGATTGGCTTCAAGCCATGAAAAGCCAAAAGAGAGAGGTATTTTTGAGTTTTCATATCGCTCAAATCCAAAGTATTAATATTTATGTCACCACATAAAATGATCTCCTTATTTTTTATAGATGTAGAGTCAAGCAGTGCACTCAGTGATTCAAGGAAATTATCTATATGAGCCAGGGACGGAGATCTATAAACAGCTATTACACACAAGGTACTCGATATCTGCATTTTTAAGCAGTTTGCTCCAGGGAAAACAACTTCCTCAACAGTCACGTGAACATTTTGCTTTACATAGGCAACTACACCATCATTTTGCAAATAGTTATTATTTGTGTTGTAAACTGCGTATCCGGGGATGTTAGGTATATTGGTAAAATTTTTCAGCCAAGCTTCTGTAAAAACAAGTACCTCAGGACGATGCTCAATACTATCCAGCATGGTTATAGTTTCATCAAAGTTTTTGTTTAAACTTCTGACGTTTAAACAAAGTAATGAAAATTTGGAATGTTTTAAAAAGTTTTTGCAAGTTAATGAATCTGTAATGGTTAAATTAGATTCTGTATTATCAATCAAGTCAATGTATTTTCCAAAATCGACATCCATTTTAATGATGAAAATATTTTTCGGTTCCTTTCACTATTAAACTTCTATTATAACCTATTGAGGTCATCTTCGTGTTTGATTTCCCTGATTTTTTTGCCTTCTTCTTCTTTCATTAGAATTGCTCCATTTTTGTACCAAATATACTTATATTTTAATTCTTTTCCCTTTGTTTTAGCTTTCCAAAGTAGTTCCTTATAGTAAGGAGATAATGACTCTCCTAGGAATATCATGTTTTCACGATTAGAAATTATCTTCTTATTTGCTAATAATTTTAATCTGGTTTCTGGGTTTTTCATTTTTAGGATAATTTTTTTTGGATGTCCTGGTCTTCTGTCATATTGCCTCATTGCCGAGGCAATATCTTCTGAATTAATTTTGATATTAGCACTTTCTATCAGTTTTATAGCGGTTATTTTGGGATGTTCTTCAGTCTTTTCCTCAATGCCTGTAATTTCAATACAGTCATTAAGGTTCGACTGTTCCAAGAAAGCCACTCTGGTTTCCAGATGCTTAATAGTTTTATTTTTAATTGCCAAATCATTTTTCAAACGTTCAACTTCTCCTTTAACCTCATTCATGGAGTCTAAGCGGGTAATGATGTCGTCATATTTTTGACAAATAAATTCGGTTGTTTTTTGAAATTCTAACAATTTTTTGTCAATGTTTTCGAGAATTTGGGTTTTTATTTTCTCTAATTTTACATCTATGTAAGACGCAAATTTTGAAAAGCCATCTTCTTCTGTGCTAATGTCTTCAGGTAGTGTATTCATTTTGTTTTTGGATCTTGTGGTTGTGTATAAATTTTCCTGTTATATATTATAAGAGGGTAAGAAAGCAAGAAAAAATACTACTGTCAGAGGAACTCAGTATAAAATTTATAAAACTAATACATGAAACTATGTGTCATATAGGTATAAAACAAATGCAAATGAAAATAGGAAAACTTTATGCAGCAAAGAACTTAACTAGAAATATCACCGATTTATGCAAACAATGTGAAATATGTATAAAAAATAAGACAATAGGACAGGCTAAATATGGTTTAATGTCGCACTTAGGCCCTGCCACAAAACCACTTGAAATTGTCTCAATAGACACAATTGGGGGATTTGGTGGCTCTCGATCAACCAAAAAATATTTGCACCTTTTAGTCGACCATTTTACTCGATATGCTTATATATTAACCTCAAAGACACAGAGTGCAAAGGACTTTGTAAAACTTATAAATATTGTACCAAATTGTAATGAAATTGGCATGGTTCTCACCGACCAATATCCTGGAATTAACTCAAGAGAGTTTAAAACTTTTTTAAATGAAAGATCAATCACACTAATTTTCACTGCAGTAAATTCACCGTTTTCTAATGGACTGAACGAAAGGCTAAACCAAACACTCGTTAATAAAATAAGGTGCAAGATAAATGAAAATCTAAAAACTAAAGCATGGACGACTATTGCTCATAATTGTGTTGATAGATATAATAACACAGAACACTCAATAACAGGCTTTGCACCGAGATACCTATTGGATGGTACTGATGTTTCATTCGTACCAAATGAACTTAAATTTAAAAAAGAAACAGATGACTGGATTAGAGACAGAAAATCAGCATTAGAAAGAACAATTAAATCACATGAATATAATAAAATGTTAATTGATAAAAAAAGAACAATACATAATTTTAAAATAGGCGATATGGTATATGTTGAAAATGGTCACAAACTAAATAGAAGAAAATTAGATGAGTTAAGGATTGGTCCATTTAAAATCGAAGATAAACTATCACAATCAATATACAAGATTAATACAGGGCATAGAAAGATGGAGTCAAATTTTTTCCATATTACAAAACTTATTCCTGCCCCCGTACCAGAAGAAAATGAAGTTTAAAAAAAGAAAAAGGTATTGAAAGAAGCGAAAATCTCTAGGAAAATTTTCTAACCCTAGGGGGGAGATGTAAAGGAATACCTACCTAGGGATTCCTTCGTATTCAAATAATGAATTACTTTTCAAATGTGATTCTTTTGATGTGTTGTCATGGTGACATACAAACACATTATTATTGTTTTTGACGAGCTATGTAGCAGAGATTCAATTAATCAAGATATCAGAAAAATAAGTGTTAAAGTGTTATAATGTTTTTTAAGATCGACAAATAAACTTCAAATGTAGTTTCTTTGTTAACAGAGCAACACATGATTTGTTTTGTCATAAATAATACCAATAAAGAAGTACAATCAATAGACAAATTGTCTTATATGTATACCGTTGAAATTAAATAAATATTTTTTAAACTTAACGTTTATTGTAAATTACTTTAATAAGATTATTCAATTTATTTTTAATTATCAGAAAAAAAAACTTCCCTTCAAATGCACCTTGTAAAAGACGCACTTATTCTCTTAGAAATATTTTGACAACGCAGATTGAAAGAGAAAAAAAACTTAAATTCATTTTTGATTTATTGTCCTTTACAGAATTTTAAATTTCCACTATCGATTTGGTTCGATTGGGGAGGGCGACAACGTTTTTTGTTTTCTATGGCCACGGAAATCAAAAAAATTGCGGCCCCGACCTAACCTTCCACCAAATCTTTGTCAAAACGTTCACAGGAGATCTTCTTTTATAAAAAACCTCGATGTTTAGAAATTAAAAAAATGTCTAGTCAATGTATCAACTAATGAGACAGAATTCTAAACTTATGCAGAGCCGGGTGACATGCAAAACACGTGCCCTAAATTTGTATACGGTATATTCTCGACACGTCGACTTGCACCGGGTGGGATGATTTATACGTCCGTCACTCACGGACATACTGACCCCCAGATTCATGCCTACCCCTAATCCCCTTTCCTGTTCTTTCTCACCTTCACCCAACATCCCCAAAGAAGGCATAGGCTCTGAGGGAAATTATTTTCCTCGGGGTTTCTTGTGTGGAGCTGTATATATATTCATATTAGGATGGTAGATGGTAGAATATCAGATATTCGGGGTGTTAAGGGACGTACGAGTACTAGACTAACTTTAACCACTCAGAGCCATAGGCTTGTTTTAAACCTACCTACAACATGGCGCGATAGTTAGCTGCTAGATTTTCTGATACGAAGAAATCGTTAAAAGCTGAAGCTAATTGGTTGCAGTTTATTTTTTTTACATCCTTCAATACAAGACATTCGATTTAATTTTTCTCAGATGTCTTAGCTAGATGTCGTAGGTACTATTTTAAAGAATTGTATTTATAGTTTTATTATTAAAAATATTATTATTAACAAAATTATGCTACACAAACCTTGTCGAAATAATCTTTCCATAAAATAAATAACTCGGTTGCCTTTCGAATTCGGCCCAGTAACTCTGAATTCGTCCACCAATATTGTCAAGGAAAGTCGGTACATACATTTTTTCCTGCCGTAGGTAGGTACCATGTTGCTATTCGCAATGGCCGTCGCTCGACTGGAAAGATCGAGTCAAACAATTCGGTTGATTAATGACAAATAATAAAGAGAATCGTGAAGTTTTCTCGCAAGAAAAAGGGGAACGAATTCGCTGTCGTGGGTCGCTGTTTTTATGATTTATCGCTGTTTAATAAGTTTTGAAATACCTTCTCAAAGCAACATGATTGAAGACATGCGAATTAATGAAAAATCACACAAAATCATGTGTTTTGGTTTTGAAAATTTGATCGCTTAGAAATATTGTAGATGCTTATAATTAAATACTGCGAGTAGAACACATCTTGGCCTTGGAAATAATAGAGTGTTTTTTAAATTAGTATTTTTATAAGTTTGGAAAAACTAAAATATCAGCCCTATAAAAAATACTTTCAAGTGCAAAATCTCCTACTAATTGAACGCCTTTTCGGATAAAGTGTTATTGTATAATACGGCCAATTAAATTCTTTAGAATAGATATTTTAATATTTGTGCCAGAATTTCACAAAATTAAATAAAACATTGCAATTTCGCGCTGTTTTTTCCGCATAAATCAAAATGGGCGACGTTCAACGAATACCGCACAAGAGTCCCAACTGCTCCCGTCTGAGACTATGGCATCCCCAATTGGGGTATGTTGTGAGGCTGAAGGTAGTGGGGAGGGAAGGAGAAAGGGAAGAGGAAGGTGGGGAAGTACCTGGGTATTCAGATCTGGTCACCAAACACGGCTAAAGCCATTTCAAGTAACGTTTCAATTCTAAATGGTGGTCTCACACCAGGGCGATACTGAGAGTATCTTCCACTCTGGAAATATACCTACTATAAATTATTTTAAATTAGTAAATTGTGAAATACACAAATTGTACAAATTAAATTTATTTGAATGCGAGTCAAGAGCCTTACCGCTGGACTACGCTGGCCGTCATGCATATAGTATTTATGCATTCTGGCATTATGCATTTTTTAACATTATGGTGGCGAACGAACGTTCCTAGACTCTACTTCGCTTGGTTCCGTAGAATCGATTTTAAATTTCCTTGTTATTATAATAAACAATGCGTAACAATGGAGTTGATGTTTTTACAGAGCTTTCCGAAATCAACCCTTAAAAAACAATTATCCAATACCTTCTCCAATCTTTCCAAAAAAGTCTTTTGAAGTATTTATAAATCCCTCCCAAAAGAGGCGGGGATTCCATTTTTGAATTGTTCAAGGACCAGTGGATCACCTCAAGATTATTGTGATTTGTTGTATCCAAGTTTTTCTTGTTAATAGTCTAACTAGATATTTTATAAATTCCTTTTGGATTCCGATTAACTATTACCTCCTGCTATGCAGTTATTTCAAATTGCATTTCTACGTCTGACATTAGTGCTGAGCTAATCGACACATCATCAATTGTAATTACAGTAATAATTATTCTCCTATAAACGCGCATGGGAATGACATTTTTAACAGGTGATTTAGCAATTTATTAAAGTAAATTATTAAAAAATAATAATTTAGCGAAAATTGAACTTCATGACAATATCTATACAAAGACGAAGAATTTTTCTAAAAAATGGGTTTACCTCTACACAAGGGCCTCTGAACTTTGGGTTGACCTAAATTGATACATATTAGTCAATCTCGTATTTCCAATTTTAGAATTTTCAACAATTTTTTTTCCATATTACGGGAATTGACAGGTTTGACAGAAGGTGGCCATAGCGAACATCCCGGTTAGACGAGAGGGTTCGAGTCCCAGTTGCGACCATTGTCTTTTTCTGTGTCTTGTTTTCTTACATATTTTCATTAGATTATTATTGTTATCTTCTTCTTCAATGATATATTACGTAATTGATTGGCGTTTGACGTTTTGGAATGTGAATTCGTAGACAGATCCGCCAGTATTGCCAGCGTATATCGATTTCTTATTTATTCCCTGTAAATATAGATTCGGCTGTCAACAGTGAAACCGTGCTCGATATAAAATCGTCGGAAGTTACACCTTTCGATCCGATATTGTAAAGTTATCGATTTTTATCTGCTTGACCCCCTGGGCAATGCTGAGAAGTTACAGCTGACCCATTGACGCAAACACTACGTTACTCACGATGATAACATTAATACATATTTAAAAACATATCTACACTATTTCCCATCATGAAAACTTATACCAAAATAAAATCTCCCCACATTGACAAATGTTCTTGTTTTCAACAAAACACTCCTACGACACCTAACAGCAATCAGCCATCAGTCCTCCAAGCGAAAAATCCGCCGAGTCAGCCGACAAAAAGGTGCCTACCTTCCCATCAGTGAAATATGGTCCTACCAATCCCAGGCCTCCTTCCACAACACGTCGAGATCGCTATCAGCTTCGGATATTCTATATATCACTGGGCCAATGAGGATGAAGCGATTCAATTGCTTTTTATTCATTTTTTCGCTTACCGACACAGTTTTTTATACTGATCTTATCAAATTTGGTCCTTCGAACCGAGAAGTTAACGTTTGATCAGGTATTTTATATTTATCAATAATTTGTTATTGATTGAAAATGTTATATTAGCTAGTGCATCCGAGTACAATGTTGATGTATGAAAATGTTATATTAGCTAGTTCATCCGAGTACAATGTTGATGTATAAAAATGTTATATTAGCTAGTTCATCCGAGTACAATGTTGATGTATGAATATGTTATATTAGCTAGTGCATCCGAGAACAATGTTTATGTATGAAAATGTTATATTAGCTAGTTCATCCGAGTACAATGTTGATGTATGAAAATGTTATATTAGCTAGTTCATCCGAGTACAATGTTGATGTATGAAAATGTTATATTAGCTAGTTCATCCGAGTACAATGTTGATGTATGAAAATGTTATATTAGCTAGTTCATCCGAGTACAATGTTGATGTATGAATATGTTATATTAGCTAGTGCATCCGAGTACAATGTTGATGTATGAAAAATTCGAACAAACTTTAAACTTTTACTTCTTTTTTATAAATTGATTTGTTTTCATTTAATTAAACTTAAACAGTCTAAATAGTTTAGGGTCTCAGTGGGGAAGAAAAGGAGATGGGGAAGAGGAGCTTGAGGTTACTCTGTAAGGCTGAAAGTAGTGGGCAGGGGAAGGATATAGGGTTGTAGGATTCGTAATTTGATTTTAAATACTCGCATCGAACGTTATTAATATCGTAGCGCCTGCGTGGTTAACCCAGCTACACGCCGCGCCACAAATAACATCTGTGTACATAGAATTTCACACAAAGCTACTGTTATAATTCGGTTTCGAATTCAAGAATTCGACACAAGATGTCGCTACTTCCGTCAGCAAGTCGGACGGGGACGCCTCCCCCATAGATCTGCTACGAATATTTGTGAATATGTGGTATCTCTACGGATATCAAAAGAATGACGGTCATACATGTTGTATCAAGTGGCTATATATTAAACATGACTTATTGCACTGTCTTGGTTACTTTGTCCCGGTGACTTACAGTGGATCTGAGGAACGGGCTGTTTTTGGAATCAGTTCGTACTGGATCTATAAAATGTTTACCAACACTGTTTTTAACAGCTAGTCAAAATTAATATTGCCAGTATTTAAAAAAAAATTACAAGTATTACGAGTTACAATTGCTTATTTTTGTAGAAGCAGATACTTTGTGATATTGTCATGTGACAATATCACAAAGTATAAATTAATTAAAACCATAATTTTGTTAAGGCGCCGCTACCCGCATTTCTACCGATTTCTTACATATCTCCCTAACATTTGAAGTTTTTAAGCTTTGATATTTTTGAAGATAATATCTAGACGCGTTCCACGCCGACACGCAAATTATATAAACTTCCCTCGATAGAAAAAAATCGCAAAGCATGCACCGAAAATTATTATTATTGTTTCAGTTATTTTACAAGTTGTATAGTTGTGAAAAAAAACAGAATGTTTCTTTAAATGATAATTAATATATCTTCCACGAGATTTTTGCTCTATTTTAAATGAGTCCTGTTTTATAAAACATTTTCGGAATTTTCGCATCGATTTTGTCGCTTTAAATGTTAGTGCCCTCCTCTAACATTAGTAATTTCATATCTCTCCATCTTCTTCTCTTTCAGCCCGGTTGCGGCGCCTTAACATTAAACTGTAAAAGTGATGTTAAATGTTAGAATGAAATAACTTTGTTTGGATCCCACTTTACTGAGTATATAACTTAATATGTAAACCAACCGGTTTCGGTTCCATCTGAACCTTCCTCAGGTTTTCATAAAAACATACGAAACCGGTTGGTTTACACGGTTATAATAAACTCAATAAAGTGGTATTGAAACAAATTCTGTTTATAATTAAGCATTATTATTATTTATTGGAAGAACCATTATTCCTTAATAATCTGTGTCCCACTAAAACTTTTCAAATGGTGAGCTCAGCAGTCCTTAAAATTGCACGGTTTTTTATCTTTACGGATTATTTTTTTTTAATAATTTCCCCCTGGGCCTATGTCATCTTTGGGGAAGCCGTGTGGAGGGTCTGTTGAGGAAAGGAAGGAGACGAAGTTCTGGGAAGGAAAAACCTATGTGGGGTGGGTAGGAATCTAGATGCCAGTGTCTCAAAGAAACACGAGCGTGTAAATCCATCCCTCACACAGCCGTGCAAGGCGATGTTCCCAGAGAGATTAGCTGGAGAGGTCAGAGGGTCTCTCCGAACCAGCCTCTCACGATCCTGCCCACCATGCAGCTGGCGGACAGGCGCATCCGCCGCCAGGACCTGAACGAACCTCACACGATGAACCCTGGCACCTCTTTTAACCAAACGTAGCGAACCACTTGAAGTGACCTATGGCTGAGGTGTTGGTTATCCAATAGATGGTAGCCTTTCAAAGTAAAAATATGTGTGCCCAAAATTAATATAATATAAGAATACTTTTGAATTTATCACAAAGAAAAATAATTCTAAGCATTTTGATGGTACGTCAGATAATGGGATGCTATCTGAATGATCTGACTTGGGATCCAATCCAATATTAAGAATAATAAATAAATAAATGTATATTAGAGGTGGATATATATATTTTGGTATAAATAAACACGTCTTGTCCTTGTCTACCTACGAATTGAATTTTTCTCCTTCATGCACTCATCCCCGTTCATCAGTCAGCCTGCCTGTTTGTTTTGGCAGAAGTCTGATGTTGTTTGTTTGTAGTGTAAATGTCTTGCTGTGTAACCGAGAAAAGTAATGTAATGTATGCCTACTTACATTCATTAAATTTTAGGCAGCATCGCGTTCATTGGTCAAAATATTGTACACATATTTTCGTATCGGTGATCAATGAACCGATGTATGCAATTTTTAGCCATAAGTTGTTTATAATTGTTTGCCTAGCTTGTAGTTTTTAGATTTTAGAAATGTATTATAAGTTTGTACAGCGCCCTTGAGGTGATTTTTCACAAAAACGGCGCTATATAAATCATCCAAATATTATTATTATTATTACCAGCGAGGTGTCTAGTTCTGTGATCACTGATACAATCTTCGAGGTCTTTGTGATGCTGGATTTACTGCGATAAGCGACTTGAGCGATAACTTAAGCTATGTGTGCGTTTTAATTGAAAACGTACGTTTGTAAAATCAAAATCTAAAATAGTCTTTCTTTACCTGCTTCAAAAAAACCGGTAATAATAGGACACCGCCGTGTGACCGCCGCATAACAAAAGTAGAAAATACATTTTCAAAACATATTAAAACAATTAATTTGTTTCTGACCGTAACCGGTTTCAGCCTGTTAAGGCCATCTTCAGACTGGTCTCAATAGGCTGAAATCGGTTACGGTCTGAAATAAATTAAGTGGAAAAAAGTTTTAAATTGTTTTAATATTTTATTACAATAATAATAATAATAATTGGCTAATTTATATAACGCCGTTTTCGTGGAAAATCACCTCGAGGGCGATTACAATGGGATTCCACCCAAAAATAGGCAGGTATATATTGTCATTCAATTGCATCAAGGATAAAACCACTTGTGTTTTACCAGTGTATAAAAAAAAAAACAAAAAAACCAACGCTCTTAAAAAATTCGTTTTACATCCATACCAACTGGAATTTTGAAATTCGATTTTAGATGTGAAATTGGTAAATAATCAAAGTAAACTATAATTTGATATTAATTATAATTTCTGGACTGGGGGGTTAAAATCTAACTGGAGTCATTTTATTTCTCGGCAGAATCTTAAGGGAATAAAAAATTACGTTTATAATTATTAATTATGTTTAATTTCGTAAAACCTACATGAGGTGATCTTTTACAAGAGGGGTCAAAGTATTTAACCTTAATCTAGTCAAAACTTCTGAATTAATTATGCTTTACGCACTAATAATATAATACGCAAGTAATAAACAACTATTATTATAAGCAATAATTATCAGCTCCAAATCAAGTCCCGTTGGCGTCATGCATCTTTTCTCGGAAGATTTTTCAATGTGGATGAGTGTTTCAAGCTGATAATTACTGCTTATAATAACTGTTACCTTTTGTGCCATGCATAAAAATCTTGTCTTAAACGTTAGTTTAACAATTAAAAATAATAATTAATAAACAACTAATAAAAATAATTGGATGACTTATATAGCTACATGTAACCACCAGCTTATCTAAGTATTCTCATATTTCAGAGCATTTCAAAAATCTTCACTGGCTCAAATGTCCTGAAAGAATCCAGTTCAAGCTCTGCTGGATGGTATTTAAGTCCCTTAACGGAATGGCTCCAACTTTCTAATCGGAAATATATATTCCATAAAATTCCAATTCTCGACCCAACCGTCAATCGAGTCAACCCTCAGCTCAGCAGAATCACCAGCTATCAGAAGGTTAACCAAATACTAAGTTCGGTGAGCGTGCTTTCGGAATGTCAGGACTAAGAGCTTAAGGCGATCCAATAGTCCAGGAAAAAATCTAAATCGGAATTCACGCCCTTTTATGGGAGGAGTATAAAAATACTCGAGAAAAAGCTTTTGGAAAGGTTGGAAAAGGTATTTGAGATTTTTTTTACAGGTTGATTTCGTAAAGGCCTGTAAAAAATATTAACTCATTTTTTACGCATTGTTTATTGTAATAAAACAGAATTTTGAAATTGATTACACGGAACAAATCGACGCGGAACCTAACGAGCGTTTCCCGCTCCGTTCGGGGGCGAACCGGCGAACTGATAAAAAAACGGGCGTGACTAGTTATGTAGCCCTTCGGTGGACGGCATAGAGTTCACTTTGAAAATCCAAAATCGACTGCCGGCCGTACTGTAAAATAACAACGCGAAAATGCATATTTTATTTTATTTTGTGGACTTCGGGCGTAAATATATATTTTTTTTGGCGATTTAATAATAATATAATTAAAAGAAACCGAAATTGCTACATACAATAAAACCATATCCGAAAAGGGGTTTGTAAATAGGAGAGTTTGGACTTTATAGTGTTTTTTACAGACTTTATATATTTTTTTTCTAGGCTTATTAAAAGACTTACCGATATTTTTAAGGGCCAAGATATGTTTTACACGCAGTATTTAATAGAAAATTCTATAATACTTCTAAGCGATCCAATTTTCAAAACAAAAACATTTGATTTTGCATTATTTAGTATGGATTCATCTTTTAACTTAAAACTCACCTTTTCAGAAAGTCGTATCCTAATTATTATTTTTAATTTATAAACTAACGTTTAGACAAGATTTTTATGCATAGCACAAAGGGTAACAATTATTATAAGCAATAATTATCAGCCTGAAACAGTCATCAACATTGAAAAATCTTCCGAGAAAAGATACTTGCTGCCAACGGGACTTGAACCCGTGTCCTTCTGATTGCCGGTCAGCTGCTCTTGACCACTGAGCTATGGGGGCTTATCAAATACCCGCCAAATAATTCAATATATACTAGTGTTTCATTCAACAGTTACTGCTTATTATATTTTTTCCACCTGAAAACAACCAACTTTATTTTTGCGAGAGAGACATTGTAAGTGTACGCCACCTAGCGAGGTATTTAACACTTACAATGTCTCTCTCGCAAAAATAAAGTTGGTTGTTTTCAGGTGGAAAAAAAATATAATAAGCAGTAATTGTTGAATGAAACACTACTATATATTGAATTATTTGGCGGGTATTTGATAAGCCCCCATAGCTCAGTGGTCAAGAGCAGCTGACCGGCAATCAGAAGGACACGGGTTCAAGTCCCGTTGGCGGCAAGTATCTTTTCTCGGAAGATTTTTCAATGTTGATGAGTATTTCAGGCTGATAATTATTGCTTATAATAATCGTATCCATAATGTATCAAAAATCTTTCACCTCCACCTTCACATCCCGCGACATTGTGAGTAACTAAATGTGTAAAAATGATATTAAATTTCTTATTTGTATTTGTAAAAGTCATTTCATAAAAATTCTCCGGTTCTAAAGACTCCTAAATTCTCCAGTCTTTAAAAATAAATATTAACTCAACTTTAGCCACTAATCTTCTTATAAATGTAATATCAACAGTGATGGGGGAAGCAAATGTAAAATCATGCAATTTCCAGTGTTTTAAATATAGTTTGTAGTTTTCTAATTAAAGTGTGTTTGTCGGAAGTGATCTGCCAGCCCCCCTAGCATAGTCGATCGATATAGGTTTTATCGAAAATGTCGGTAACTTGTAATCGCTCCCGAGAACGACTGCAGGCCGCTAACGAAGAAATAACAGTTCACGTCAAATAAATCTGGAACCCTTAGTCGTTGTGAACTGTTTTTTGTTCGTTAGCGGCCTGCAGTCGTGCTCGGGAGCGATGACAAGTTACCGACATTTTCGATAAAACCTATAACGATCAACCATGCTAGGACCCCAGGTAAGTAAGTATGTTTTCGGTACATCTATCTGTAATTAATATAATTAGATATAGCCTAAGAATTCATAATAAATAGTAGATACAGCGCCCTTGAGGTGATTTCTCACAAAAACGGCGCTTTACAAATCGTTAAAATATTATTGTTATTATTATTATTTTTTTTTTTTACAGTGAATACCGCACAAGAATCTCAACTACTCCCGTCTGGAACCAGTGAGACTATGGCATCCCCAATTGGGGTATGTTGTGAGGCTGAAGGTAGTGGGGAGGGGAAGGAGGTGGGGAAGAGGAAGGTCGGGAAGTACCTGGCTATTCAGATCTGGTCACCAAACACGGCTAAAGCCATTTTCAAGCAACGTTTCAATTCTGAATGGTGGTCTTACACCAGGGCGATACTGATAGTATCTTCCACTCTGGAACACGCCGCAAATATACTATATATTATTTTAAATGAATTAATTGTGAAATAACACAAATTAATCAAATAAAATTTATTTGCGCATGCCGGGTTCGAACCCGCGACCTCCGGATTGTAAGTCAAGAGTCTTACCCACTGGACTACGGAGGTCGTCCAGTGGGTAAGTGTCCATCTTCTGTTCATATATATGCCTAGATGGTGGACACTGAAACGTTGGCTAAAGAAAGAGGAAGAGCAACACGGCACAATACCCCAAAAATAAAACACTATAATGATGATGTAGATTCTAAATTACCATTCCTTATCGTCCAAAGTATTCTTAAAGAGAGCGACTTGAAACTTCACACGTGACTGTTTGACATTTGACATCTGACTTTTGGCAGTTGACATTCGACAGTTGCTCTAACCTGACAGCTGACACGTGGCGACCCCATTAGTGAATAGATAAACATTCTTTCCACTCCAGTCATATCTGATTTCAAAATAAAGCGCGCTCTTCTTACCTTGAGAAAATAGTTTCACTGCAAACCTATTATTATTGATGTTATAAGAGTTATTATTTTACATTAGCTCTACACAGGAGGCCCTGAGGAAAATAATTTCCGTCATGGGAAGGACCAAGGAAGGACAGTTCTTTCTTCAGAAGTTCTAGTTAGTGTGTCCAGAAGTGACGGACGTGTGAATCCATCCCCCCCTCTGCGGTGCAAGGCGATTTGTCGAGATAGTCCGGCTGGATAGGTTAAAAGGCCTCCTTCAACCAGTCTCTTTGGATCCGGCCCGCCACGCCGCAAGTGGACAATCGTATCTGCCGCCAAAAAAACAGAAAAACCTCATCCCATGAACCCCTGCTAAGTAACCAAACTTACCGAATCACTTGAGGGCGGCGGTACCCATATCTGCCTTCAAAATAAGTTAGGTACTTATAATATTATCGAATGTGAATAAGGGTTGACTGCCTCGGACCAGTATTTTCCGGGACATATAGTTCAGAGATGGTGGGGCCATTTAATTGATTGATTTAATTATGAATAAAATGATTGATTGATCCAGCACATTTTGTACTGGATTCTTTCAGGGCGCTTGAGCCAGTGATTAAACACTACGGTGATTTGAACTACTTATATTTTGTGACGTTATCTGAAGAATGACGCCGTAGCTCAATATTATCAATAATGCATCATTTTTACTGCTTCGTACATATTCGTACCACGTCTTGATTACTGCAATGGCATCTATGCAAGTCTTCCCAAATGTCAAACTGACAACTACAATCAGTTTTCAACGCCGCAGCACGACTTATCACTGGAGTACCCAAATTTTCGCACATTTCGGAACACCTCCGAAATCTTCACTGGCTGAAGTGTCCTGAAAGGATCCAATACAAGTTATGCTGGATGGTGTTTAAATCTATCAATGAGATGGCTCCTCCCTATGTCTCTGAACTATGCATTCCGGAAAATATTGGTCTAAGGCAGTCAACTCTTAGATCAGCGACATCTTCTGCAATTGGAAGGTTTAAAGAACCTAAGCGAAATCCAAACACTAAGTTTGGTGATCGTGCATTCGCAGTATCCGGCCCCGAAGCTTGGAATAAACTTCCTATGGAATTGAGATGCATAACCAACTCAGCGGAATTTAGATCCAAACTGAAAACTCACTTTTTCCGATACTCCTTTCCATAAATTCATCATTCTATTTAAACTTTGCAATTTTTAATAGTTTTTTTTTCCTCTTTTCTCTTTGTTTATAGTTAACTCAATCTGTTTAATGTAATCTGTTAATTGTGATACCTCAATCTGTTTACTGGTGAGCGATGAATCACCTTAATGCAGTAAAGATCGACTATTAAATTTATTAATTTATTTAAAATATCTATACCTTCCCGTAAATCCAGTTAACCTTCATTATACTTTTTGCACCCGTATTCTCGAATTGTAATACTATGTAAAAACTTCCTAATTCTTCTGGCGCTAATCTTAATTGTAAATATGTGTGTTAATAAGTCACCAGTTTTAGGTTAGAATCTATATGTCTTAGTCATAAGTCACTAGCTATAAGTCTTAAGTCTTTTATATATTATTTGTACAGAGCCCCTGAGGTGATTTTCCACGAAAACGGCGCTATATAAATTAGCCAATTATTATTATTTATTATTATTATACATGAATTGCTTTAGGGTTTAGATATACTTACCTAACCTATGCTTTCCAGCCTAAAGTGTTGAAACAGGAGTGTCTAGTGTCATTCATCCAGCGAACTGGCCTGATGATAATAAAGATAATAATATAAGGAATTAAATAAAAGAAGAAATAATTTTAAACCAATCTATTAACCTTCAACTGACATGCTATGACGATAAATAAAAAAAACAGGCAAATTAAAAGAAAAACACAAAATTAAATTTCAAATAAAATATCTCTTTACTGAAGAAGTCCTTAAGATTATTACACTGGGTTTGTAGTTTCTAAAATAAAATATAATTTTCTGAACACGATTAAAATACAGTATTTTTTATATTATGTTTTGAACGGCGCAAACAACGTCTCACTCACGTCGGTAGTTAGGTACATTTTGAAAAGGCTTAAGTATTGCAGAGATATGACTCAATGCAAAAAAATGATTCAAATAATTTGAACGAGAAGATTATCAGAAATTTTGAACATCATGAAACATGGTATAATACACGCTATCTGCACCTCGGAAGCCCAAGCGTAGACATATAAGATAACAAAGTTCTTCGTCGAATTGCCAAAATTATCTAAATAGTTTTAGGAAACATATTTTAAGGAGCAACAAATACAAGCATATCAAACTGATAATCCAGAAAAAGATTAATGGGAGATTAACTTAATTATTAATTAGATTAACCCGTGACTTTGAAATCTATGTGATTAGTTTGATGCAGTTTAGACCTGGGTAAAGTATTGATTTGGAATTGCTAACTGCCAAAGAGGTTTCTTTATAATAAGCCTCCAAAACAGAACATCTAAATGACAATCAAGGGAAGCAATCTTCCCAACAGGCCTTCCATTGATATGCTTGGTGTAACTATAAAAACCAGCTTAGGTAAGAAGGCTCCATCGGAGTTAAGGCAGAGTTAAGTTAGCCTCTCAGAAGCTGGACGTACTGTACAGAGATACTTTGATAGTAACTAACTAACTAACTAACCATCACGCCGTTTCCCCACAGGGGTAGGCAGAGAGGACGGACCGCCAAACAACTCGGTCTTGGCACACACTCTTTGCCTCACTCACATTCATACATCGTCTCATACATTCTCTTCTATTATTCTGACTTTTGACATGACCCGACTCAAGTATCTGATTAACTTGATCGTGCCATGTCTTCCTCGGGCGTCCCCGACTTCTTCTACCATTCACATTCGCGTCGTATATTCTTCTTACACTACTTCCTTCGTTCATTCGCTCTACATGCCCAAACCATCTGAACCTTTCTTAATCTTACTCATTATGCTTACATCAGCCTTACATTCTTTGCGGATATCCACATTTCTCACACGATCATACATTGTTTTACCACACATACGTCTCAGGGATCTCATTTCAACAGCATTCAGTTTACTTTCATCCTTCCTCTGCCAGTTCCATGCCTCACTGCCATACATCAGGGTAGGTACCAGGACTCCATTGTGGACTGCTAGCTTCGCTTTTTTTGACAGTTTTTTATTAGCGCCAACGGCATTCAGTCCACCACTAATGGAGTTACCGGCATTCACCCTTCTTTCAAAATCTCTTTCAGCCTTCCCATCTCTCGTAAACATACTACCCAGATACACAAACTCATCCACCTGCTCCAAGTAGTCATCATTCACAACTATGTTGCATACTCTCAAACACCATGACTTTAGACTTACTTTGATATTAAACAACCGCTAACTCTGTAAAAATTACAAGTGCGCTCCGGGGTTGAATTTTGCAGCCACCTCTAATTTGACAGGAATCCCAAATTAGCTTAAAAACCCTAGACTCTGTGCAGAAACGGGCGGTGGTCGCTTTGATAGATTCTCCCATTATCTTAAAACAACGGATTGCAATCTTTAGAGCACAGGCGTCAGATAGGAATGATGTTCTTGTTCTAACGGTATTTCAATGGATTTTGCTTAACATGAGATCGGGTCGTTTCTACAACTCGGCTATGGATAGATTTTCCGGCCTCTGTTTTTCCTCCATCCTTCAACATGGGTCTCTTCAAGAACCAAGTTCACTCGTTCTTTTCCTCAAAAAAACCCTCAACACAGCAAAGATGAGAGAAATCATTTTCCTCCAATCCTCTTACGTGGAGTTAATTCAATGAAAAAAGAACTAAATTCTGAATCCCAAATTGAGGTGAAGTATGTTATGGAGGCCTAAACCACGTCCATGAGCATAAGGAACTGTAGGGAGATAGCAGGAGACAGGCGAGAAGTAGAGATGTTTTCTAATGGTGGTCAAGAGTCTACAAAAGCTTGTAGCACACAGCACTAATGACCATTATCAAATGGTAGCAGGTACGTCACAATTATTTTCTGATAGTCTTCTCGAATAGATTTTACAAGTTTTAAATAGTTCTAAAATAATAAAAAATCAGTACACTGGTATCATCTTAATTTCGATAAATCATTCACTGGTAGTTGGTAAATACATTTTAAACTTGTCATTTCTTAAAGCTAGCGTAATCAATCACAAATAATAATATTAACAAACTATAGTTAAACCAAAAACTATTTTACACAAATGAATACTTAATTCTAGTCCAATGATCGCATTGAGATAACGGTGACTAAAAAAATACCCAATTTTTTGATGACTCAAAAATATTTAAATAGAAAAATACATTGTCAAGAATTTCATCAAAATAATATTTACACATAACAACTATTGTAATTTTTTTTAGACAGTTTCTTTCTTTTTTAATAACAAAAAATATACACAAATTATTTAAAATTAGTTTTATACGATTTTCTAGACTTTGGCATTCGTTGTGATTGAGATAATAAGGAATTTAAGACTATTATTGCAAAGAAAAAAGCGTTTGGTCTAGAACATAGAAAATAAATGAAAAATTGCCCCTTGTTGGTCTCAAAACCATTTAATTATCTTTTAGAAATTTGTTAAAAACAGACAGAGAAGGAAAATTAAAAAAATAGCAGAGAACAGAAGTTGAAAATTTAGAAAAATATGTTGTGTATCTCAACATTTTACTGTGTTGTAATAGTTTGTATGAAACTAGAAAGTTCAGTCGTAAACAAAACATGTGTCACATCTAGGATATTGCTAACAATGAACGCACGGAATGATCTAGAACAAAGCGTGGTTAATATAATCTGAGCAAGAGCATGTTAAAACATGCTCCAGAATAGATTGTTACGACGTGTTTCAGAAAACACTCCAAATCTAAGACATTACGCACGGAATGAACTAGAACACAACGCGGTTAATATAGTATGAGCCAGATTACACTGTTATAACAAGCTCCAGAATAGAGTGTTACGACATGTTTCAGACTACACCCGAAATCTAAGACGTTGTTAACAATGAACGCACGGAGTGAACTATAACAGAAAGCTGTTATTATAGAATGAGTCAGATTACACTGAAATAACATGCTCCAGAATAGAGTTTTACGACATTTTTAAGGATACACTCCAAATCTTGGACATTGTTAACAATGTACGCACGGAATGAACTAGAAAACAACGCGATTACACTTTTATAACATGCTGCAGAATAAAGTCATGTTTCTGAAGACACTGTTAAGGCATGCACCAGAATTTTACACAATTGTTGTTAATAATTCATGACTCATAACTATATTAACAATGCATGCTTCACAAAATATTACTGTTAAAATAAGAACAGCTTTGAACAATTTGTGAGTCTAAAAACATAATCTTTAAGAGCCAGAATTCACAGTTAATAAAGCGTAGGCCAGAATAAATTCAGCATCGTTAACAATACAAGAGTCAGGATATAACACGACTAACAGTGCATGTGACAGAATACCACATGGTTAACAATATATGAATCCAAATACAACACTGTTAACAAAACGTGAGTTAGGAAATAACGTTGTTAACCACGTGTGTTGAGCCAGAATGCTAACCATGTACAAGGCAACCACAAGTATTATTATTTTTTTTGGAATAACTTTTGAAGGTTATATACATCGATCTAATAATAAATCATTGAAGAAAAATATAAAGCTAATAAATCTAAACGAAACACAACAGATCAGTACACGGAAAATAAAAAAGGTGAGGGTCTCAACTGGGGATCGAACCCAATACCTCTGTCTTTCCGGGACAATGTTCATTGGTCAGAGTATTGCCTTGGTAAGACAGAGGTCCTGGGTTCGATCCCCAGTTAAGACAGTTACCTTTTTTATTTTCTGTGTATTAATCTGTTTCGTGTTTCGTTTAGATTATTAATATTATCTTTTTCTTCAATGATCAACAATTATATTATATGTTTGCTGGAATGTTGAAGTATTGATAACACTGTGACAGAAGAATACACTAATACACTTAGAAGGCAGCTTCATTTAACCAATTAAAAACACAAATTAATTACAGTCCCTAAGATCACTGAAGTCAGTACGCAGTGGCCGCACCTCCGTGATGATGATGGTGCATCAGGTGATGATGGTGATTGGCAAAGTGGTGGTGATGATTCAAAGGATGAGGTGCTGGGGAGTGATCCTGTGACGGAGGGGTTTGCAATCCGCCAGCACTGGCAGATTGGCAAACATACCATTCTGACAGATTCGCTGATGCCATCTGGTGGTGATGATTCATCGGATGATTCAGATGATTTAAATGACCCCCTTGCAGATGGTGATTGGGTACTTGACTATGCAGAGGATGATGCGTTGCAATCCCCAATTTGTTATTACTATGGTCATAGTTGTTCATCAAGGGTCCCGATGAACTCAAAACATTTGATCCTATTTTACTCTCTGAATTATTGAAGTATTTATTATTGAGGTTTTCTAGTTTCGTTGTTATCGAGTTGTTGTCTTGGTCTAGCTGTTGTTGTTGCTGCTGCTGCTGCTGCTGTTGCTGTTGTTGTTGTAATGAAGTTGAAATGTTTGTTAGAGAAGTTATCGTTGGATTTGCTGTTTTGGTCATTTGGTTATTATGGTTTGGTGAAGTTAGAGGACTTGCTGGTCCATTTGTGATGCTTATGCTTTCAGAGGAATTGGAGTCTTCACCGTCGCTGTCGTATCCGTGGGTTGATCTGTCGTCTCCATGGCCCGGTCCATGCACCTTCATATGCTTGCGAAGGCTGGAAGGATGGGTGTAGGACTTGTCACAACCGGAGACCCTGCAGTTGTAGGGCTTGTCTGATGTGTGAACGTGGGAGTGCTTCTTCCTGTCAGAAGAATTAGCAAACCTTCGATCACAACCTTCAAATTCACACTTGAAGGGTTTTTCACCTGCGGACAAAAGAAAAAAAAAACATTAGCAAATGGAAATAACAAAAATAAAATATGTGCCCTTGTGCTCATCGCCTGTAAATTCAAAATAAATACCATTCAAATGTTAAATGTGTCTATGTTCAGGAATTACATGAATAATTTATTTCAAATAAAGGTGTTAACCGGACAATGCTACAATGGATGAAATATGGATTTGGGATGACATTTATATCGTTCTTCGTGACCTGCCTATTTCCGGGAATTAAATTGTGAAAAATATATTTAACCATAAAAATAACACTAATAACAATACTACATGGCTAATTTTCATAGCGCAATTCATATGAAATGGTTCAGGTGATTTGAAAAGTTAGAAAATAGTTAAAATCGTCTTAAAAATGCTAATATGCATTTGAGGCTAAACGACGCTCTGTATAACTTGTATTAAGGCTCTGTAATTAGGGTACAAAAAGAAAAAGAAGATGGGTTGAGAGGGAGACATATAAAATACAAATGTTTTATTTAAAATAGCATAAAAATCTCAAAATAAATATCGTAAATAACATTCAAAGAAACGCTGTGAAATTTTGAATACCTATAATGTGTTAAATAACTGAACCAGATTTTTAAAAATAATTTTCGGAACATACTCTGCATTTTTTTTCTACTTATTTCATATAAATACTTTTTCAAATCTGCAAATACGTAGAGATTATTTTCAACAATATTTTTTTAAAGAAATTAAAGTGTTCAGGGGAAATATTTTATAAATAGGTAGAAATTCGGAATGCGGGATCTCAAATAAATATACCCATAAGAATTACATTAGATGTCAACTAATTGAACAAAAAAACATTTCAAGTTAACATATTATTATAGTTTTCAGTGAAAAGTTCTTCTTCTTAAGCAGGTGACTCATTTCTAAGGAACTTGACCCCTACTCCAATTTCCGTGGTGGACAAGGCTCCTCTACTCCTCGCGGTTCTGCGCTTCCTGGAGAACCACGGAACCCTGGTACCAGACGCCAGTGGTACTTGGTCAATCTCGCATTGGTGACTTTCCTCTGTTTCTTTTGCTAAACACTTTGCCAGTGACTATGAGTTTCTCCAAGTTGGAATCTTCAGTTTGACGAGCAACGCATCCAAAGTATCGATGTAGGATGTAGGCCCGATATAGGCCCCAATATTCTTTTTTTTTTTTACATTAACTCCACAAAGGAGGCCCTGAGGAAAATAATTTCCCTCAGGGCCAATGTCACCTGGGATGCTGTGTGGAGGGTCTTTTTGAGAAGAGGAAGGAATGAACATTGGTCTTGAAGAGACCCATGTTGTAGGAAGGAGGAAACACAGAGGCCGGCAAATCATTCCACAGCCGAGCTGTTGAACACAAGAACGAGTTGAAGAAACGACCCGTTCTCATGTGACAAATGTCAACCATGTACAAATGTTGGGCACGCGTTTGGCGTGTTTCCCGACTATGCACCGGTGCCGAAGGGATCAATGATGCTAGTTCCTCGGAGCATCTTCCACTGTAATACCGGTAGAACAAAGATAGCATTCCCACCCGACGCCTGTACTCTAAAGATTGCAATCCGTCTGTTAAGATGGGAGAATCTATCAAACGGACCGCCCGTTTCTGCACAGAGTCGAGGGTATTTTTCAGGTATTTTGGAGCTCCATACCAGAGGTGGCTGCCAAATTCAACCGTGGGACGTACTTGTGATTTGTACAAGGTTAGTAGTTGTGTACTATTAAAGTATCTGCGGGCCCTGTACAGTACGCCCAGCTTTTGGGAGGCTAACTTTACTCTGGCTTCGATGGAGCCCCCATACCTGAGCTGGTCACTTAGGGTTACACCAAGCATATCAATGTAGGGCCTGTTCGGAAGATTGCTTCCGTTGAAAGAGACTAGATTTTCATTTCGATCCCTTTTAGACGTAATCAGACAAGATTGGGTCTTTGAAACATTAAATTCAACATTCTTGCCCGAAGTGGTTAGGAATTGATCCTGCAATTGGTCATAGCAGGATTTTTTTTTGGAATGAGTTTGTTATTGTCGATAGATTTCATGTAATGTTGCCCTTCAGTTATTATCAAGTTATGTAAGATCTGCTTTTCTCAATAACCGTTCATTTCTCAAGAAGTCACCTGCTTCGTAACAATGGAATCAGTGCTTATTACATTAGTGAAATCTTTCAAATTCTTTCTAACAGGGTCATACATCAAACTGGACTTAATGCATTCTGAGATAGCATCTGTACTTTAAATTGCAAAATACCCTTAAAATACCTGCTCGTTTTTTTTTGGCAGAGATGCACAAACTGCGATATGCGAGCGGATCGAATTAAACAAACATTAGAATTATAACTAACTAGCTGGTTCCCGGCGTGCGTTGCTATGTCATTTAATAAAAAAATTGTTCCTCCCTACGTATCCTTTCCCTATCGTCCCGTTCCCTTCCTCTCCTACGTCCCTCTCCCCTCTCGCGTTAGCACTCCGCCTCCTCTATCTTCCCTCTCCCCACTCCACTCCCCTTCAACCACGCCCTCCCGAGTTGCCTTCCCCCCTCCCGGGTTCCTCTTCCCCCTTTCGGGTTCCCTTCCCCCCTCCCGCAAACTCCCTACCCGAATTCCCCTCCCCCCTCCCGCATTCCATACATTCAATCCTTGTACAATCATTTTTCAAACAGCTCGCATGCCACCTATTGCAATTTTTTTAATACAAATTTCATAATGCTCAGCAGTAGTTTTATATAAACCTTGTCCTGACAATAACGAACACAAAAAAAGAATTATCCAATTTGGTGCAGTCGTTCGGAAGTTATGCGCGTACTTAAATTTCGACGATTCATTTTTATTTATATAAAGATTTTTATAAAGATAGACATATAGATTAAACGACACCCACACCATTTCTCGCAGTGCTAGGCAGAGATGATAAACGCCACACAACTCTGTCATGGAATAATTTATCAATTTGGGTGACTTAACAGGATTCATGGGGTTGCCTAGGTCTTGGCGGCGGATGATTCTGCCAACCTAAGTCTTGGCGGGCCGGATCATGAAAGACTGATTGAGGGCGGCCTTTTGACATCTCTAGCTGAACTTTTTCGACCCATCACCTCGCACCACAGAGGGAGGGGTGGATTCATACATCTGTCATTAAGATTTCTACCCACCTGCATATCTTTTTAATTCCCAGAACTTCCATTTATTCACAATAGTCCGAACTGCTCCCAACTGCCTGGAGCAGTGAGGCTATCGCATCCCCAATTTTGTTACATTGTGAGGCCGAAGATAAGTGGGGAGAGGAAAGAGATGAGGAAGAGGTAGGTGGGAAAGTGACTGACTATTCAGATCTGGTCACCAAACACGGCTAAAGCCATTTCATGCAACTTTCAATTCTGATTGGTGGTATTTTTTTTTTACATGAATACCGCACAAGAGTCCCAACTGCTCCCGTCAAGAGCCAGTGGGACTATGGCATCCCCAATTGGGGTATGTTGTGAGGCTGAAGGTAGTGGGGAGGGGAAGGAGATAGGGAAGAAGAAGCTGGGAAAATACCTGGCTATTCAGATCTGGTCACCAAACACGGCTAAAGCCATTTCAAGCAACGTTTCAATTCTGAATGGTGGTCTTACACCAGGGCGATACTGAGAGTATCTTCCACTCTGGAACGTGCCGCAAATATACTATATATTATTTTAAATGAATAAATTGTGAAATAACACAAATTAATCAAATAAAATTTATTTGCCACGCCGGGATTCGATCCCGCGAACTTCGGAGCGTTAGTCAAGAGCCTTACGCCGGCCGTCAAAATTCTCTGTGTCGTCTTGGTATTGCACCAAGACACAGAGAATATCTTCCACTCTGGAACGTGTCGCAAATATATATATATATATATTTGCGACATATATATATATATATATGATTTTTAATTATTAAATTGTAAAAACACAAATCAATCAAATAAAATTTACTTGCGCACACCGGGATTTGAACGCTAGGATCGCTAGTCGAGAGGCCTTCCTTTCCTTAAAAAAACTCCACACAGCATCCTCTAAGTTGACATAGAAGGAAGTTACTCCTCTCAGAACCTTCTATGAGGAGCTAATGTAATAAAAATTGCAACACTTTTACATAAGAATTTATAAGCGTTTTTAATATCCACAAAACGTTTGCTTACCTCTGCCTAAAGACATTTTTCACTAATAAGACAAAAAATAAGATAAATCGTCTGTGTATCCTCTCGGCCAATTTGAAAGTTATTGTCGCAAGAACACCTTTCGAGTGCGCATTGAAACCAATCGACAACAATGCTTTTCTATGGGATTATTCTCTATTGATTCTCGAATGGAAAAAAAACCCTGGATAGTTCGAAGGCACTCGAGAATGTATCTAAAGTCCATGGTCTATGGGCAATGTATATGATGTTGTGTATGGCTATTGGTCGCTCATGGGATTAGATATTATTTATTATTAATAACAGGTAAAGAATGACTGGGTTGTTTTTGAAAGCATGTCACTCCTTCGAGGTGGGCAGACATGATAGGGCAAATTAGAAAAATGTTGGACAGTATCTTTTAATAAGCTGGAACTTATCTTTTAGGTACTAGGTAGGTACCTACTTTAATATTTATTAATTGTTCGATTTAGGAATTGTCACATCACTATTGTTATGTGTGTATGTCACGTCACTAGCGATGATTATATAATTATTTGTCTGTCTATCTCTAAATCATGTTAAATGTCAAAGTCTGCATATTGTCCAAAAAATCATCGACAAAAATTATAATATCTTCTGGGTCCAGCACAGAGAAATCGATAATTTCACATTATCACATGTGTTCACAATAATGTGAGAACTCTGCGTGAGAACTCTATCTAAATTTCTTTAAACGGACAATATACAGTGTTAATTTCAAGCGACCTCCCAGGTAAGTATGGTCCTGTTTTCATTAAATTTTAGGCAGCATCGCGTTCATTGGTCAAAATATTGTACACATATTTTCGTATCGGTGATCAATGAACCGATGTATGCAATTTTTAGCCATAAGTTGTTTATAATTGTTTGCCTAGCTTGTAGTTTTTAGATTTTAGAAATGTATTATAATTCTGTACAGCGCCCTTGAGGTGATTTTTCACAAAAACGGCGCCATATAAATCATCCAAATATTATTATTATTATTATTATTATCGGATCGGTAGGCGTAACTTTCGGTGATTTTATATCGATATCCCGAGCACGGTTTCACTATTGAGAGCCGAACTGATATTGACAGGTAAGAAATCGACATACGCCGGCAACACTGAATATGTTTACTATGAATTGACGATCCAAAACGTCAAACGCCAAGCAATTGTGCAAAAATACATTGTTGAATTGAAATACTAGCCTGAATACGCATTGGCAGTCGGCATTTACTTTTTGGAACTAAACGGAAGTTCATTATTTAAGGAGGTCTCTAGTCATTTTTCAAGCACTTTCGTTTTTCAAAAATCGAACGGAATAAATTTATCGCATTTTAGATGAATTATTTAAGTCTATGGATCGCGTATTCGACTTCTTTCAATTCTAAAAGCTTAGTTCAACTCCGTTCATTAATTAGCCAGTAAAAGTGAACGACTTTATTTAAAAATACTGTTATTGGTGATTTGAATAGCCATGTACTTCATCACCTTCCTCTTTTGCATCTCCTTTCCCTCCCCTCCACCTTCAACCTCACCCAAATTGGGGAAGCCATAGTCTCACTGGCTCCAGGCGATTGGGAGGAGTTGGGAGGTATTCTTATAAAAAAGTTCGTTGTTGTTCGTCAGAAACTCAATCGAACGAAAACATAAACTAGAAAAAATTGGAAAAAAATCGTCTCTGTTGGTCCTTCCGTAACAAGCTTTGACTGATTTTTTCGCAGAATTTTCGAAACTGAGAGAAATTTTTACGACTCCATAAATCACCGCGCCTAAGGTCTATTATTTTTCCGTTCGAGAGCGGGGGTGATATACGACCCCACGGACAATTGGGACCGAGGATTTAGGCTATTCTTTGGGCCGGGACTGTGCACCGAGCAGTGTGCGGGTGATTAGTTGGGTGACTGTACTTCTGAAGCATCGTAAATATCAAGACAATCAGATTCCGGCGAAAGTCTCCAAACTTGATTATCTCAAATACCAACTTTTTGTTCCTGAACCAAAAAGATAAATCATAAAGTTGTTTTACTTGTCTACTTACGTAATTTACTATCACCATATTTCAGTGTCGGGATAGGCAGAGAGACGTAATACCACTAATTAATATATATGCACGCAAAGACGCAATCTTTTCTTTCTCAACATCCGTCTTTACCAACTAACTAACTGAGCATTACGCCGTTTCCCCGCAGGGGTAGGCAGAGGCAAACAACTCGGTCTTGGCACACACTCTTTGCCTTGTTCACATTCATACATATTTTAATCTCGTTGAATTTAATGTTTCAAAGACCCAATCTTGTCTGATTACGTCTAAAAGGGATCGAAATGAATATCTAGTGTCCTTCAACGGAAGCAATCTTCCGAACAGGCCCTCCATTGATATGTGTAACCCTAAGTGACCAGCTCAGGTATGGGGGCTCCATCGAAGCCAGAGTAAAGTTAGCCTCCCAAAACTGGGCGTACTGTGCACGTACAGATACTTTAATAGTACACAACTGCTAACCCTGTACAAATCACAAGCAAGCCCCACGGTTGAATTTGGCAGCCACCTCTGGTCTGGAGCTCCAAAATACCCTCGACTCTGTGCAGAAACGGGTGGTCCGTTTAATAGATTCTCCCATCTTAACAGACGGATTGCAATCTTTAGAGCACAGCCGTCGGGTGGGAATGCTATCCTTGTTCTACCGGTATTACAATGGAAGATGCTCCGAGGAACTAGCATCATTGATCCCTTCGGCACCGGTGCATAGTCGGGAAACACGCCAAACGCGTGCCCAACATTTGTACACGGTTGATATTTGTCACATGAGAACGGGTCGTTTCTTCGACTCGTTCTTGTGTTCAACAGCTCAGCTGTGGAATGATTTGCCGGCCTCTGTGTTTCCCCCTTCCTACAACACGGGTCTCTTCAAGACCAATGTTCATTCCTTCCTCTTCTCAAAAAGACCCTCCACACAGCATCCCAGATGACATAGGCCAGATGACATAGGGAAATTATTTTCCTCAGGGCCTCCTGTGTGGAGTTAATGTAAAAAAAAATACATACTCTTCTATTATACTAACTCTTAACATGGCCCGTCTTAAGTATTTGATTCACTTAATCGTGCCATGTCTTCCTAGGGCGTTCACGACTTCTACCATTCATATTTGTGTCATATATTCTTCTTACACTACTTTCTTCGTTCATTCGCTCAACATGCCCAAACCATCTGAGGGTCCCTTTCTTAATCTTACTCATTATGCTTACATCAGCCTTACATTCTTTGCAGATATCGTCAGAATAATATTAATATTAATTTTAATCTGATTAATCTACGTATAATTAATATTAATCTATTTAATTTTAATTAAATACTGGTGTTTTACAAAGTTATTTGTTTTAATTTAAGCTTTATTTATTTTTATCATACTAAAACATAAAACAGATG
Source organism: Limnephilus rhombicus (assembly GCA_929108145.2). NCBI lineage: Eukaryota > Metazoa > Arthropoda > Insecta > Trichoptera > Limnephilidae > Limnephilus > Limnephilus rhombicus. Next base: position 44,324,153 of record OV815292.1, read on the forward strand.
GAGTCGGGGGGAGGGGTTGTCGGTTACTCGGCTAAGTGACCAGTGATGAGCTTTGGAAGATTATTTAAATTTTGGTTTTGAAGAGAAAAAAAAACATCAAAAAGTCACCTTAGGCCAAAATTACGCTCACATTTCTCACTCCAAATAACGTCAGGAATCACTTGTGAAAAAAAAAGTTCAGGAACATCTCTTGATATCCCGTTAAAAAGAAATCCGTATATATTTATTTGTTTATGTGAAGATAAAAGTAAAGATACCAGGTGCAATTTGCACTGATATTGGTGCCATAGAATGGTTGTTATTCGCATAACAAAATAAAATGGTTTAGTAAAAAAAAACAGTAGCATCTAATACTTCCGCAAACAACATAAATTTTCACAAGAATGTCAATTAATTTGTCACAACATCCTTTGAAAATATAATGAATGCATATTTTTGGAAACCACCCGGATTACGATCGTAATATTCAAAAGAGACGGATAAACTGCCATATTTCACCAGAGTTTCTTGCCCCTTGACTAAATCCTGGCTACCGGTAGTCCCGAGGAAAGTATCAAGTTACACCTGATGTGACTCGCGAGCAGGCGACGTGTTTGGTGTGCTCCTCGATTCTGAATAGGTATCAGGTTCATAAAACAACTCTAACAACTTAATAAACATGTCAAATGGCCGGGTAGGGTGTTATATGATGCTAGGACAGTATTGTTTGAGATTTGAATTATTTACCTTTTAAAAAACATATTAACCCGGCGAGATGGGGGCTGGGTCAAGATTACCCGCGCCTTTTAAGTTTGCCTATAACTTTAAAACTATTTATGCGACTTTGCCGCTTTTCTTAGTAGCTGGAGTTATTGAGCGCAAGTTTCTGGCGCGAAATCAGTCGGGCATTAGCCGCGTTGTGAGCTACACGTGCCAAAACTTGAAAAGGGTAATTATTACCCATGCCCGTATTCGGTGTAACAATTTTGCACCAAATTTCTTATGCGTGGTTTATGTTAATTATTGTTGTTAATTAGTGTTTTCGACTGTTTCCGTAATTGTTTATGTTGGTAGATTCATAAAATCAACATTTAAGATGAAGCCAAACTAAATAATGCAAAATCATACAAAATCACATGTTTTTGTTTTGAAAATTTGATAGCTTCGAAGTATTATAGATGCTTCAATTAAATACTGTGTGTAGAACATACCTTGGCCCTTAAAAATATCAGTCTTTTATAAAGCCTTTAAAAATATAAAATATAAGGTCTATAAAAATCACTTTCAAGTCCAAACTCTCCTATTTATAAACTCCTTTTCAGATTTGATTTTATTGTATAATGTGGCAAATTTAGTTTCTTTTATAATAATCGCAAAAAAATTATATTTACGCCCGAACTTTACAAAATAAAATAAAATATGCATTTTCTCGTTGATATTTTTGACATCAATCAATACGGCCCGCACTCTACGAATTTGGATTCTTGAAGTGACCCTTGTGGCATGGGCACAAGAACCATGCACTGGGCAACACCTATTTCGTATCAGTTACACCCCAACTGGCGCGGGAGACAGTTTTGTGACTCCACGTCGCTTAGTTTCGTGAAATAAATTTTAAATTTCAGTTTTCTTACAATAAAAAATGCGTAAAACAGGAATTAATATTTTTTACAGGCCTTTACGAAATCAACCTGTAAAAAAAAATTCTCAATGGCTCCCATAAAGGGCGTGAATTCCGATTTCGATTTTTTCCTGAACTAGTGGATCTAGAAGACTTATAATTGTTATATTTAACTTTGATTTTGCGAGAAGAAGCCAAAATTTGTTGATTTTTTTAGACTTTAAGTTTCAAAGCCTCGTTCCTGTGATTAAAAGTTTATATCTAAGATTTTTTTGGTGTTTAATACAATGATAACAGTAACATAATGCTCGTAACGAATAAAATTAATTTCCTTAAATAGATACCGAAATTTGTGACATTGTCTATTCCGGTAACAATTACCCGGCCGCCACCTCCATGTAACAATTTTCCACACCCATATCGCCGGGTTAAGGCGTTGCACCACGTTGTGTAAAATTCGAAAACGAGTCGCTAATAATAACACTCCTTACATAGTTTAACACCAGCCGCCAGTTTTGATGTACACAAGAAGAAAACATTTCCAAAAGCGTGTTTTATTTATTTTATTTTTTTAAGAAGTCAGGCACAAATATTTAAATGTTTTACGATAATTTTCTAAAGCACTTAATTTTTCATATTATACAATAAAACCATAACCCAAAATAGGTATGTAATTGAGAGATTTTGAACTTTAAAGCAGTTTTTACACTTTATTTTTTCGGGGCTTGAGGACCCGTCGAATTGCACCGCGATGGGAGAGATAGATTCATACGTCCGTTACACCTAGACACACTGACCCCCAGATTGCTACCCACGCTTCATATTTTTTCCTTCCCAGAACTTTCTCTCTTTCCTTTCCCTAAAAAGACGCTCCACACAGCATCCCCAAAGATGACATAGATCCCGAGGGGAATTATTTTCCCCAAAGCCTCCTGGGTGAAATTAACGTAAAAAAATATTTGTTGTTTACTAACTATTTAATTATTTATTTATTTAAATATACCTACCATAAACACTAATTACATGTCACAAAATCATAATAAAAATATTAGTAATAATAAAAAAGTGTATGTTTAACAGTTAATTGTGGCGTTACATTGGAAAGTTACACCAGAGATACATTTATATGCAAAAATCTATAATACAAATAAAATTAATATTGATTAAAAAAACGTGATAGTATAGCCTTCTAGTACCTACCTTCGGTGCTGTTAAATAGATCTGCCACATCTGCATATCTATTAGTAACTTCATGCAACCTAGGTACAAGCGAGTGTTTCGTATACTCAGTCTTTTATATACAAATAATTATCCAATTATTCTTATTATAATCGGCCATTGTTAAACAGGCAGTCAGGTAGGTGCAGGTAGGTAGGTTGGTACCTGTCGATATCATTACGATTGGTATAGTTTTTCTCCATCGCGCTTGGTTTGTATTGATTAAGAAAATTCTCAGCGAAACATTACCAATAAAATTAATTAAAACACGATCCATCAATCATTCTTATCCCGGCTTAGTACAGAATGGTTCAAAAATCACGAACCATCAATTTTATTTATTTTAAAATGCAAAAAAATTAAGTTTTTACAGAACGCAATTTGCAAGGCGGGAATGGGTAACGCCGCCCCATATTTGGACGCATTGAACCCCCAGATTATTACTCTACCATAAGTCACCCCAAGTGCTTCGTTACGTTTGGTGATTTAGCAGGGAGCCCGGGTTCAAGTGGTGAGGTTTGTTTAGGTCCCGGTGGCGTATGACATGGATACACTGAACTTCAGATACTTCTTTCCTTTCCAGAACTTCCTCTCCTTCTTTTTATAAAAAAAACCCCCACACAGCATCCCGAAAGACAATATAGTAGTATAGTAATTTTTTATGTATAGTATTGTAAAGAATATAATGACTGGTTATCGTATTTTTCCATTTATTTATTCATATGAGGTGACTTCATTTGCAAAAATGAGAAAAAATACACGAAAAACGTTTATCATTACATGATACAGTTTTAAAAGATACCGAAAATAGGTACGACTCGATGAAAATTATTTAATGTATTAATTTTATTTCTTACTAGCTGATTCCCGGCATGCATTGCAACGCCATGTTCAAAGAAATAAATTGTGTCTCCCTGCATGTCCTTTCCCGTACGTTCCGTTCCCCATCCCTTCCACCTTCCTCACCAACCCTTTCCCCTCTCCCGCTCCCCCGTCCCGCCAACCCCTCTCTCGCTTTCCCTATTATTCAGTCCTAGTACATTCAGTTTTCAAACAGCTCGCCTGCCACCTAACACAATTTTTTTCTTCAAATTTTCATTTTTTTATGTTATAAGAACAATCAATAAAATTTGGTACCTAAAGTAGGTACCTACCTATTTAAAATATCTATAATATTATTTTTTCTGTGTATTGTTCTGTTTCATGTTTCGTTTCGATTTGTTAGTATTATCTTCTTCAATTATAAATCACATTGATGGACATAACTATCAAAAGTTATATTCCAAAAATTGAATATTATTTATGTTTATATTATGAAGCTAGATTGCAGGAATTCAAGCAGGCATGAAAGACAAATTAAACAAAAACTTTCACTGAACATATTCTGCAATATCCATAATTTAATTGTGAATGGAGCTTACGTACTGCAGTTAGTTTCTGGCCGCTCTGTACGTTCATACGTCAATGCTATCGAGAATGGAGTCGTGCTTCGATCAACAGTCGCCAGATGTCCGGTGGGTACCAAGTACCAAGTACCAATGTCTAGTTTTTTAATCCGGCAAGCCCAAATATTAATTGAGCGGGACTAAGCGAACAGTTTAAACATGAAACAACCCAAATTTAATTAACCGTGACTAAACGCTTTCGTCGGCGGCCATTTTCCAACTATCGGCGGCCATGTTGCTTCCGTCTGAACGGCGCGAAGAAAATACCATTCGAATGTCTTTTCAAATTACGTAATATATTGTCGATGGTGAAAGAACATTGTATTTAGTTAAAGAATTAACATTGAATTGTCGAAACCGTAAAACTGTTAAAGGAATTGGCTGTATTGAACAATGTTTAAAATTACATATTAATATTTGGATATGCTTGGAGATTTTCATAGGCAAAAGTATTATTGTGATTTATTTTAGGGGTGTACCTAGTCTCGTTTTATTATTTAGATTTTAGCCATCGTTTCGGAGAGTATTACCTATAGTATCCATCATGAAGATAGACATGTGATGTAATTTAGGCTTGTTGAAAAAGTATCGATATATCGATATTTTTAATTAAATATATCGATATTTTTAGCCGATATATCGATACAAAATATCGAAAATTGTATCAAAAACGATATTTTTTTAAATGTATGTATTTAAAGTCACTAGAATCCAAAACCGTATAGGAACGAACGGAAAAAGTAACTGTATTGGGTCATGACATCTGGCTGTTGAAATTTTAACTTTTAATAGCTTACAAATCTATTGTCTGTGCATTAGTATTTGTGATCACCAATACTATCTCATGTGTGTAGGTACATACATAGAAATGTATGTATTTTTTTTTTTTTTTTACAGTGAATACCGCACAAGAATCTCAACTGCTCCCGTCTGGAGCCAGTGAGACTATGGCATCCCCAATTGGGGTATGTTGTGAGGCTGAAGGTAGTGGGGAGGGGAAGGAGGTGGGGAAGAGGAAGGTTGGGAAGTACCTGGCTATTCAGATCTGGTCACTAAACACGGCTATAGCCATTTTCAAGCAACGTTTCAATTCTGAATGGTGGTCTTACACCAGGGCGATACTGATAGTATCTTCCACTCTGGATGTATGCTATTTTTCGCCATTTTTTTCTAAGCCACTCCTATGTGTTGGTTTCCAATTGTCTATGATTATTGACTATACCTAGTTCCAAACACGAAGTCCTTTTTGACAGATTAATATGCCAATAGAATGTTACTGAGACGTATACAAACTTTGTATGCGTCTCAGTTTACAAATAAGTTAGAAGACAGCTTTTTAGTTTTTGATATTTTTGTAATTATTTCGTAATAAAAATGAATAGTGATAAAAATACCTTCATTTTTATTGAGATTTTTGTACATTAAAAAAAGCACATTGTGTACAAAAATTACTATTGATAATATTGAGCTGAATACACTATTATTTTAAAAACGCAAAATCTCTTGAAAATTTGACCGATATATCGATATTTTTTCCTCGATATATCGACGGCGATATTGATATTTTAATAAATATCGATACGTCGATACATCGATATATCGATATTTTTTTCAATTTCGACATCCCCAAAGATTGTGGTGAAGTTTACGATTTTGTATTTAGTTGACTTTTGACAGTATTTGACAGTTTGAAAATGATCTTGTAAACCGAAACAGCTGTAACAAAAATACATACTAAAATACTTGCAGAACTCGATAATAACATTATCAAATTTAATTTTAGTTAAATTTTTTACAAATAAAATGGATTTCAACGAATTAAACACAAAAACAATTGACGGTTATTCATATTATTTGTTAGTGATTCTACGAATTAGTTGTAATTGCGAATTCAAATTGGGATGCGGGTATAGGTACCGCCGTTCGGGAACCATTTATTGGATTACCAACACCTCTGCTGCACGTCACCACAATTCATGAGGTGAAGTTTGTTCGGATCTTATCGGCGGATGCGTCCGCACACAAGAGACTGGTTGAGGGAGACATTTTGACCACTACAGTAGGACGTTCAAGGAGTATGGCATTGCACCGCAGTGGGAGGGATAGATTCATACGTCCGTCCCTCCTGGACGCATTGACCCCCAGATTATTACTCACCCCTCATATCGTTTTCCTTCCCAGAGCTTTCTCTTCTTCCTTTACTAAAAAGATCCTTCACACAGCATCCCCAAAGATGTATGATGTAAAAAAAGTGTGCGGTATTCATACAAATAAACGGATGATAACGGTAGAAGGTAAGATATGTTAGAGGGAGCACGCTAATGTTATAAAACAATAATAATTAAGCGAAAATGTTTAATAAAACACGACTCATTTAAAATAGAGTAAAAATCACGCGTGAAACGTCTTAAGTAGCATTTAAAGAAACACTTTGATTTTTTCATACATATAACTTGTAAAACAACAGAATAAAACGAATATATAATAATTTTCGGAGCGTACTTTGCGATTTTTTTTCTATCGAGGGAATTTCATATAATTACCGTTTTGGCTTGGGGAATGTATAGATATTATCTTAAAAAATTAAGAGCTTATAATGAACAAGTACCTACTTACATCTACCGGATCTGCCGGATCTGCCCTGATGATGGACACTGCAACGATGTCCGAAACGTTGGCTAAAGAAGGAGGTAGCGCAACACGGCACAACACCCCAAAAACAAATAACGAAAAGTACCTACTTATGTTGTAAAGTGGAAGAAATTCGGGATGCCAAGTCTTAAAATAAATAGATTTGAATTAGCAGGTAAAATAATATTCGGCCCCGTAATAATATATGTTACTAATTAAAAAAAATTGTCTCATCCATGTTCATGAGTCGTCACTGGTGTTTTTAAACGTATCTTATCGTCCAGACTGGCTGACTCGATGGCCAGGGTAAAAAAAAAAACAACTTTAATGTAATGTAACGAGTAACAATACTTAATTAAAACATTAGTGAGGTTGCATGCTCGAATGGGAGTTATAATTAAATGAATGGCAGACAGGTAGACAGTAGATAGGTAGGTAAGGCCTGGTAGACGTAAAAGTGATTTGTCATCATTCTCAAAATAATAACTTGCGGATAACGAAATCGTACAACAGAAATAATGACGCGGAAAAATTGGATATGTCAGGTGTAAACAATCTTTTGGATTAGATACGTAGATGTGTTCATAGTTTTGGTTTTTGTTGATAACCTACTCAACCTAAGCTGACCGAGTTCTCAAGGTTAATCGTTTAAAAAGAACGAGAAGATGGTGTGAAAGGGAGATGTATAATTAAGAATGTTAGAGAGAGCGCTCAAATTAAAAAGAAAAAAAAAGATAATAACACGACTCGCTTAAAATACAGCAAAAATCTCTCGACAAATACCTAAGTTGCATTCAAAGATACACTGCATTTTGCAATTGCATCGTGTGGGAATGAAACTTGCTTTGCCAATATATAAAGCCCTTGAGATGTTTTATCCAATTATTAAGTAGGTACTTAAATAATTAATTTAATTTTAACGTCACCGAACAAATTATCCAATTATTAATTAATTAATTAATTAAAATGTGACTAGCTAAAGTCCACAACGTAACTCGGGCTTTTAGAGGAGTTTTTCTAAATTAAATATAGGTAGACAGTATATTTTCTTCGTATTTTCGCCAAGTGTGTAAAATTTCATCGGCAAGTATCATAATTCGTTTAAACGAGTCAAAGTGGATGATGGTGGTTTTTAAAATATCATGTTATAAATGCCTTAGGTCACCCCAAGTGGTTCGCTACGTTTGGTGACTTAGCAGGAGTGCCCGGGTTCATGGGGTGAGGTCTGTCCGGGTCTTGGTGGTGGACGCGTCTGCCCACCAGCTGCCTGGCAGGCCGGATCGGGGGAGAATGTTTGGGGGAGTCCCTTCGACTTTTCCAGCCGTACTCTCTCGGAACATCGCCTTGCACCGCAGTGGGAGGGATGGATTCATACGTCCGTCACTCCTGGACATACTGACCCTCAGATTCCTACCCACCCCTCATACCCTTTTCCTTCCCAGAACTTCCACTCATCCTTCCAAAAAGACCATCCACATAGCATCCCCAAAGACGACACAGGCCCTGAGGGGAATTATTTTCCTCAGGGTTTCCTGGGTGGAGCTAATGTAAAAAATAAGATATTGACCTTCCTTTTGTTTGGAAGCTAAAGTGTGCAAAATTTCATGAATCTCGGAGTAAAACCCCAGATTTTCCATGTACACGTGCTAGCCACAAACGGAAGTGCTGCCATCTTTGAGTTTTCCTTGCAAACGATTATCCAATTATTCGAATTTCTCAGGGTTGCCCAAACAAATAATTTAAGTGCCCATAAAAGCCATAAAGCCCGGTGCCTGATCGCTGTCACACAGACTCAAAATTGAATTTGAACGCAAATAAAGTCGAATGGTTCGAGAACAAGGACCCTTTTGTGCCTCACATTGGCTGCTCTGAGTTCTGATGGTGTTTTTTCTCGTGGGCGGGCGGTCACAATGGACCCGCTTTTGTTATAATACATCTTGGCCACTTTTTCCATGGAAATCTGACGAATTTATGTATGGGAAACTATTATTGCCATATCCCAAAATGAGTGATGGATGTTTTACATTTTTAAACACTCAATTTTGAAAATTGGCAGTTATATTGACATGTTGTGTTTTGGTGACTTTGGATGTTGATCCTTCGGGAAAATTCCAGACAATTTAGTGACAAGTATTTTTTCCCGCCATTCCTGATTTCAAGATTATCATATAAGTAAAATATCCCTCCTAAATTATTTGATTATTTCGTGATAATATGTATTTATATTACAAAATCATAACAATAACATCTTACTAATATTATAAAGGCGAAAGTTTGTATGGATGTATGTTTGTTACTCTTTCACGCGAAAACTACTGAATGGATTTTAATGAAACTTTACAATAATAAAGCTCATACATCAGAATAGGCTATAGGCTATAGCTTAGAGCTCTGGCATTATGAAATTTATATACAAAAATTGCAACAGATGGCACGCGAGCTGTTTGAAAAATGAATGTAACGGATATGGAGAGGGGATGAGGGGGGGGGGGTAGGATGTGGGGGCAGGTGGAGGGGGGGAGGGGAGGGTGAGGGGTGAGGGGGATTTGTGGGGGGAGGGGGTGGGGGTAGAGGGGTGAGAGGGGGCGGGGGAGAGGAGAAGGGGGGAGGGGGATTGGAGTGGGGATTGGGAAGGTGGAGGAGGCGCAATGGGTACCCCCCTAATACTATGCGAGTGAAACCGGGGGCAAAAGCTAGTTTACAATAAATTATTCCAAATTACTTTCATAAAACTCATCTCGGAAAGGACAACATTGTACAATTAAAAGAAAATTATTTTTAGTATACGAATTTAAAAAAACTAAAATAAAATTTTGGTAGTTTAAGAATTACGCATACAGTAAAATGTGACCAATCGAATAGGAACACATTAGCTCAGTTGGTAGAGCTCCGCTCCGGCAAGGCGTTGGTCCTGGGTTCGTGTCCCAAATGTGAGCGTATCTTTTTCTGATTTTTCCGTTTTCTGATTTTCGAATGAATTTCGCTAACATTGTCTTCATTTAATTAATTATTACAATTAGGTTTTACTAATTAAGTAAAAATAAAATTAAATACTTTTGAATGTAGCTATAACTTTGTGGTTATCCATTACAGATAAATGAAAACATCTTATAAAAAACTTAGCAAAATTTCAAAAAATAAATATCTATATAATTCTAAGAATGGCGTAAAATTTTGTATATTAATAATTTTTCAGTTCAATGTTGCAAAAATCTCCCTTCTAATATTAAACCAGCTTTTTATACAAGAAATAATATCGGTAATTTTTTGAGAAACGCTAAAGATAAAGACCATAAATTGACTAATTCCGGAATATATAAACTCAAATGTAATGATTGTCCCTCATTTTATATTGGAAAAACAACTCGTAATTTTGAAATCAGAATCAGTCTTATTTCTGAGTTCGCTAATCATATCATTGAAAATAACCATAGTTTTGAAAAAAATACAAGGATAAATATTCTTCATGTTAATCATAAAGGAAATCGTTTAGATAACTTAGAAGCCTTGGAAATAAAAAAAAATCCCTTAAAAATAATCCGATACCCGTGTTTACAGATTGCAAATTAAGATTAAGGCGATCCAATAGTTCAGGAAAAAATCGAAATCGGAATTCACGCCCTTTATGGGAGGAGTTTAAAAATACTTGAGAAAAAGCTTTTGGAAAGGTTGGAAAAGGTATTTGAGTTTTTTTTTACAGGTTGATTTCGTAAAGGCCTGTAAAAATTATTAATTCCTTTTTTTCGCATTGTTTATTGTAAGAAAACGGAAATTTAAAATTGATTTCACGAAACTAAGCTACGCGGAGTCACACAACTATCTCCCGCTCCGGCCGGGGCGTGACTGATACGAAATAGGTGTGCCCAGTGCATGATTCTTGTGCCCATGCCATAAGGACCACTTCAAGAATCCAAATTCGTAGAGTGCGGGCCCTATTGATTGATGTCAAAAATAACAACGAGAAAATGCATATTTAATTTTATTTTGTGAAGTTCGGGCGTGAATATCATTTTTTTGCGATTATTATAAAGAAACTAAATTTGCCACATTGTATAATAAAACCAAATCCGAAAGAGGGTTTATAAATAGGAGAGTTTGGACTTGAAAGTGTTTTTTAAAGACCTTATACTTTATTTTTTTATAGGCTTATTAAAAGACTTAAAAAAAAATGACCAACGTTTTTAAGTGTCAAGGTGTGTTCTACACGCAGTATTTATTTGAAGCATCTATAATACTTCTAAGCCATCAAATTTTCAAAACAAATACATATGATTTTGTATGATTTTAAATTATTTAGTATGGCTTCATCTTAAGATTGTTATATAATAATAAAATATGGCTTCTGAAATGTTTAAAAAAAGAAAATATTTTTGAAATCGAGACAAACTGTCATCAATTTATTATAAACAATATAGTCAATCTAACACCAAATATCATAAACAACAACACGCTTTCCTCTATAATAGTTCAAGGCTTGTCTATGACAACAATACGTACCTACTATTATAACATATATTTATGAAAATGATAAAATCTACTATTCGAACAAGGAACGTGGAACACAGCACTTGCACCAAACTTTAAAAATGTGTTTTACAACCTATTGTCACAAAATTACTACGACAAAAATTTTACGGCATATTGTAACTTATCCTGCTTTGTCTATGCCACCAAAATTGTAAAAATGGTACCTACCTACAATACTTAATTATTTATGGTATAAGGTATATCACAAAACTTGATAAAAACAATTTATTGCTTAAACGTGGGTTACGTCAAGACGAATTATTGCAAAAAAATGTGGACATTTTAGGGTAGGTTGGTTTCTAGGAGTTACCTACTATATTATTTATAAATATTATGGTTTGATATTAAAACTTTGAACTGATTTTTTCAACGACAAAAAATATTTTAATATCTGGGTATTTTGAATGTGGTGGGTCGATTGTGAAAACTCTCAAAAATTCTCCACAAACAAAAGAACCTATGATGATTTATTGTTACAGGAAGAGCTATTGTGCGATTTATTTTCTTTGTTTAGCATCACGTTATTCATAAGATATAACAAATCTTAACTATTTTTATGGTAAATTCAAGATCCAAACTTAAAAAAATAGAAAATAAGGCTGCGTGCACTCGGATAATTTGTGGAGGCCGTTTTTGCGAAAACCACCTCAAGGGCGCTGTACAATTTAGGTATTATGACATCCTGGGATCTATGTAATTTTGTAAGAAATTGGCAATTATTTTATTTACAAATTAAATTACTTAAAAATGGATCACATTAAAACTTTGAGTAAAATCTAACAATGAAGTTACTACGCAAAAATTGTACAATACAATATTAGGTCACTATAGTTATATACTCGTAAGCCTGCAAGTCGCTAGTTATCAATCTTAGTTATAAGACATACCTAAGACTTAAAGGGCACTTGTAATATATAATAATGTCCTCTGCGTGCGAACTCTATCTAAATTTCTTTAAATGGACAATATACAATGTTAATTTCAAGCGACCTCCCAGGTAAGTATGGTCCTGTTTTCATTAAATTTTAGGCAGCATCGCGTTCATTGGTCAAAATATTGTACACATATTTTCGTATCGGTGATCAATGAACCGATGTTTGCAATTTTTAGCCATAAGTTGTTTATAATTGTTTGCCTAGCTTGTAGTTTTTAGATTTTAGAAATGTATTATAAGTTTGTACAGCGCCCTTGAGGTGATTTTTCACAAAAACGGCGCTATATAAATCATCCAAATATTATTATTATTATGTACCTAGGATAAAAATATAAATGGTTTCAAAGCGCCCTTGTGGTGATTTTCTCACAAAAATAATTATAATTATAAAATAAATATAGCGCTGTAGTTATTAAAGACAAAATACTGATTACCTACTTAAAAAATCACAACTCAAGTATTGATTAAAATCTCTTTCGAAAGTTATTACGTAAAATATTACATAATGTAGATTGATTTGGGAACGCGTTTGGGTCCCACACAGGCGTCGTGCGTTCAATTCCTCGGCAGATTAAGGGCCCGCAACCCGAATTTCTACCGATTTCTTACATATCTCCCTTAAACACGGTAAGTTTAAAAGCTCTTCAAAAAATATATGTTATTCTTGAAGATAATATCTAGACATTGCTCGCGCCGAAACGCAAATTATATAAAATTCCGTCGATAGAAAAAAATCTCAAAGTATGCTCCAAAAATTATTATAAACACATTTGTTTCAGCTATTTTACAAGTTATAGTGTATGAAAAAATTCACAGTGTTTCTTTAAATGCGGTTTAAGACAACGCCCGCGAGATTTTTGCTCTGTTTTAAACGGGTGGTGTTTTATTAAACATTTTCTCAATTTTATCGCTGTAAATGTTAGCGCTCTCCTCTAACATTCGTAATTTTGTACCTCTCCATCTTCTTCTTTCGTGCCCATCACGACACAAACCATTTTCCGCTTGCTGTGATGGTAGTAGGAGATTTTCAATATTGTCAGGTTATTCGTAACCCGGAAATATTTGTCTCTCTTTCAAAAAAAAAAGTTAGTCGCACTAGCCAATAGGCCTCGACCATATTTTGTTAGAGGGTCAAAATATTTCCGCTTTCAAATAAAATCCAAATAAATGAAATATTTTTGGACATATCCGAAAAGAAATCTTTTTAAAAGGCGGTAAAATACGCTTCCAAATTTTATAAATCGAAACAAACATACATATCTATATTTTGCATGCAAACCTAAAAAAGTGTTAAAAATGGCTCACTTTACGTTTTTTCTAACTGCATCTAATTACTGATAACGAAAGAAAATAAAAACGAATTCATATTTTATTAGACAAATGTATTATAAATGTTATTGTCACCTCACTTTTTGTCATTCCATGTAAAAATAATTCACAAAAACTTTGGTTTTATCAAGGTGTACATTTTACGTCTATAGTGGTTAATAATAATAATAATATTTGGCTAATTTATGTAGCGTAGTTTTTGTGAAAAATCGGCGCTGTACAAATAAGTATTTAAAGGAATTAATATTACTGGCTTACAACTTATAACTAAGATTTACAATTATAACTAGTGACCTTCATCTAAGACTTATAGCTAGAGACTTATTTTACTGGCTTACAATTAAGATTTACAATTATAACTAGTGACTTACGTCTAAGACTTATGTAGCTAGTGACCTATGACATATAAATGCTAACCTAAAGCAAGTGACTTAATAACATACATATTTACAATTAGATTAAGATTAGCGCCAGAAGAAGTAAGAAGAAATAATAATACTCATAATACATAATATGTTTTGTAATGAGCGCCCTTTGAAAACAAAAGAAAAATTTTATGATACTCTCAGATAGGTATTTTTATTTAAGGTATGAGAGCCCAAAAAGGTAGGTTTTTAATTTGGACCTAAATTCTGTTGGGCTTATAATGCATCTAAGTTTCGGAGGGAGTTTATTCCAAGCCTTCGGCCCAGACACTCCGAAAGCACGATCTCCAAATTTAGTATTTGGCTTGCGTTTAGGTTCCATTAGTTTGCCTATAGCTGATGAGGTTGCTGATCTAAGTGTTGACTGCCTCGGACCAGTATTTTCGGGGACACATAGTTTAGAGATATAAGGTGGGGCCATTTCATTGATCGATTTAAACACCATCCAGCACAACTTGTACTGGATTCTTTCGGGGCACTTGAGCCAGTGAAGGTTACGAAGGTGTTCTGAAATGTGTGAATATTTAGGGACTCTTAGTCTTGAATATAAAGCGTGGTATTTTCTCTTTCTAACATCGTTTATATCATATTTCTCACTATAATAGTAGGTACGGGAGGTACAATAAGATTTCCATGAGACCTGTATGAGTTTTTTCGAAAAGCGAACAAATTAGCTTGAGTTACTAGGTAGGTATGAAAACATACATCAGAGAAGACAGACAGTAATCTAATATTTATTAAGTTTGTAAAAGGTAGGTAAACCATCACGATCTTTTTTAATTAATATATTTATCAGTTTTAAACAAAGGTGTTAATGCGTTTATAATGGCGAGATTTGGGGCCCCTTTTAGGGTCTGATTGGAACCCCGCCCCTCGGGGGCCTGAGCAAACAGGCCCGCCCTTCCCGAACAGCACGGGAGCCAAATTAGGGCCCTGCCCAGCCTCGGGGCACCATAAACCCAAGTGCCCAGTGCCCAGTGCCCAGTGTGCCCACCCTACTACCGAATGGGCGTTTAATGATAAATAAATAAATATTCATTTATTGTAATTTATCGGTTGCGGTTGTTTATGGTGTGTGCGTAGATCATTGTTTTAAATTGTGATTTATTGCTTCATTATTAATTTTTTTACGTATTTCAGGTAGGGTTTACATATTAATGTTAATAATACGTAGATTTTTTGTGTTAGCATTAGCTTCACACAGGAGGCCCTGAGGAAAATAATTTACCTCAGGGCCTATGTCGTCCTTGCATAGGGATGATGTGTGGAGGGCCTTTTTAAGGCACTGGGTAGGAAAAGTGTTTGAGGGATGAGAAGGAATCTGTTATTCGGTGTGTCCAGGCGATGTTCTCTTGGAAAAAGGTACCTCTCATTCATACTCTCTCGATCCAGCCAGCCACGCAGTTGGTGGGCAGATGCATTCACTTCCAAGACCCGAACTAACCTCACAATGAACCCAGGCACCCCTGCTATGTTACCAAACATAGCGAACCACTCGGGGTGCCCTATGGAAGAACTAACTAACTTACCATCACGCCGTTTCCCCGCAGGGGTAGGCGGAGAGGACGCACCGCCAAACAACTCGGTCTTGGCACACACTCCTTGCGTCGTTCACATTCATACATCGTCTCATGAAAGCTCTCCTATTATGACTCTTGACATGGCACGACGCAAGTATCTGAACTTGGTCGTGCCATGTCTTTCTTGGGCGTCTTTGACTTCTTCTACCATTCACATTTGCGTCATATATTCTCCTTACACTCCTATCCTCGTTCATTCGCTCTACATGCCCAAACCATCGGAGCGTTCCATTCTTGATCTTACGCATTACGCTTACATAAATTATATAAACTTAAATTTACATAAACTTAAATTCTTTGCGGATCTCCACGTTTCTCACACGATCATACATGCATTTATTACACATACGCCTCAGGGATCTCATTTTAACAGCATTTGTAAGGTCCTCATTAAACGCCGATTCTCGGTTCGTTTCAGCTTTCTATCAAATTATAATTAGCTGACAACATGATAGATGATCACAATTTGTTCAAAAGCTAAAACGGACTTAGAATCAGCTTTCAACTGTCAAAAAATGGCGTTGGGCTATTTGATTACTTTGTTACACGTGAATTACAAGGGCCCTGGACAAATCTTTCTACCTATATATTTAAAAATCTCGTGTCATTTTATTTGTGGTCGCACGGCTCCGAAACGCCTCGACCGATTTTTATGAAATTTTTTATGTAGATATATTTGGTAGGTATGAGAATAGGTCGTAAAGTACCTACCTATATTTCATACCACTAGGTGATTAGGGTGTTCCTGTCTAGAACATTTTTATATATTTTTTTGACAATATTTTTTTTATTTGGTATCAAAAATACCTCTCACCCCAAATTTTTACCCTCCTACCTCCACCCTCCCATTTTTAATCGCGATTTTAGTATTTTTGTATGAACAAATCTAACCGTCGTTCGTATTTCAAACATAACGAAATTATTTATGTTGTTGAATGACAGATGGCGCTACGTCCGCATCATTTAAATTTCATCCTCACATGCGCAAGTCATTTACGAGAAGCGTCGCTTGAGTATGTCCGTTACTTTAAGGGCCCGCAACCCGGATTTGTACCGATTTATTAGATATTTCCCTTAAACACGGTAAGTTTAAAAGCTCTTAAAAAATATATGTTATTCTTGAAGATAATATCTAGACTTTACCTGCGCCGAAACGCAAATTATATAAAATTCCCTCGATAGAAAAAAATCGCAAAGTATGCTCCAAAAATTATTATTAACACGTTTGCTTCATTTATTTTACAAGTTACATGTATGAAAAAATTCACAGTGTTTCTTTAAATGCTGTTTAAGATAATGCCCGCAAGATTTTTGCTTAATTTTAAACGAGTCGTGTTTTATAAAACATCTTCGCAATTTTCGCATCGATTTTGTCGCTATAAATGTTAGCGCTCTCCTCTGACATTCGTAATTTCGTATCTCTTCATCTTCTTCTTTTCGGGCCCGGTTGCAGAGCCTTAATGAAATACACTGAATTGAGAAAATGAATGGTTGGTGTTTTTGTTTTTATCGGCAGTCATCGTCTACAGCGCACAATACATTTGTTATTTTTTATTTAAGGCGATCCTCTAGTTCAGGAAAAAATCGAAATCGGAATTCCCGCCCTTTATGGGAAGAGTAAAAAAATTCTTGAGAAAAAGCTTTTGGAAAGGTTGGAAAAGGTATTTAAGAATTTTTTTTACAGGTTGATTTCGTAAAGGCCTGTAAAAAACATTAATTCTTGTTTTACGCATTGTTTATTGTAAGAAAACTGAAATTTAAAATTGATTTTACGAAACTAAGCGACGTGGAGTCACACGACTGTCTCCCGCGCCGGTTGGAGCGTGGCTGATACGAAATAGGTGTTGCCCAGTGCATGGTTCTTGTGCCCATGCCATAAGGGTCACTTCAAGAATCCAAATTCGTAGAGTGCGGGCCGTATTGATTGATGTCAAAAATATCAACGAGAAAATGCATATTTTATTTTATTTTATGAAGTTCGGGCGTAAATATAATTTTTTTTTGCGATTATTAAAAAAGAAACTAAATTTGCCACATTTTACTTAATAAAACCAAATCCGAAAAGGGGTTTATAAATAGGAGAGTTTGGACTTGAAAGTGTATTTTTAAGACCTTATACTTTATTTTTTTACAGGCTTTTTAAAAGACTTATAAAAAAAAATGACCGATATTTTTAAATTAAGGGCCAAGGTATGTTCTACACACAGTATTTAATTGAAGCATATATAATACTTCTAAGCTATCAAATTTTCAAAACAAAAACATGTGATTTTGTATGATTTTGCATTATTTAGTGTGGCTTCATCTTAACAACCAAAATATTCACTAGAAACAATTTAGATGGCGGAACAACTTTTACCGGGTCAGCTGGTATATAATATAGTTCTACTAACTACAAACTAGACAAACAGATTGCATTCACCGTTTCTTAGATCACTAATACAAAACTATAATATGTACAATGAACATGATACCTACTACCTACTACCTGTTATACGATATATTATAATTTTTTTTTTGTCTTAAACATTATAATCCACATCTTAGTTATAAAATTGTCAAAATATAATAACGTTAAATTGTATTTGTGGAATTTCAAAAACGAGAAGAAAAGGAGAAACAAACCCCCGGTGCATTGTTGTTATAATGGGTAACCTATAAAGAAATAAACATAAATTCAAGTAGTTTTTTACGAGCGGTCTTTTATAAATATAGGAACCCCAACGTGATGAAAGAACTACAAATAACGTGGTTTTACTTGTTTGGTAAACTTTCGGGATTAAGGTGATCCACTAGTCCTTGAAAAATTCGAAATCGGAATCCCCGCCTCTTTTGAGGGGGATTTAAAAATACTTCACAAGACGCTTTTGGAAAGGCTATGTAAGGTATTTGAGACTTGTTTTTTACAGGTTGATTTCTTAAGAGCGTTTAACCAGCCAGCGGACGAAAATCCACATTTCGTCGAAAGTTGTTCTTACGATCGTGCAGGACGGTTACAATGAGAAAGCTTAATTGTTCTCCGTACCAGCTTTTTAAAATTATAACTCAATATCGAATTTATTTCAATCCAAATTAGCTTTATATTATACCTTCATCCAAAAATGCTGAAAGGCGTGATGATAAAACTATTAAAATAATGTACTTTTTGTAATTATTTTTTGATTATAAGTATTTGTCATTTTTCAATAATGTCTAAATTTAATAAGAATGTAAAAAAAATCTGAAATATATTAGTTTTTAAGTGCGCAAATAAATACACAAATGGACCAATTTTCGTTAAGAAACACATGTACGTACATATTTTTTAATGATTTTATTGAAACTAAAATTAAAATTCTAAAACATGCGTTTGCTAGATAATGTATTGATTTATTTTACTGCATGATTATATTATTTGAAATTGGTGTGGTATAATACAAAATCTTTTTTGAAAATTTAACAAATCTGCCAACGACCTATGGAATAACCTTATTATACTAAAAAATTTAAAAATTCTCAAAATTTATTACATGCGAATGCTAGATAAAAGAACAATCTTTCGAAATCCATTTATAATTTTTTGTGGAAAACAGTCAATACGTCTAAAATCTGATTTGAAAGTGACATATTTCTGGTTTTCTCTAGTAATGCCCTCTTAAAGGACTGTAAAAAACATTTGCTCCTTTCTTACGCATTGTTTATTGTAATAACAAGGAAATTTAAAATATTTTCCACGAAACCAAGCGACGTACAGTCTACGGACGTCCGTTCGACACCGTAATGGGGCGTTAACGGATAAAAAAATGCACTAAGTCTTTATGCGGATGTCATAAGGCTTAATTCTCAATTTTAAATTCATTGAAAGCCGCCCATTTGATTCATTGCTGCGCGAACTTGCAGTGATTTGTTTTATTTTGTGAAATTTTGGCAGAAATATTAAAATGCTTTCCAATATTCTTAGTAAAGTAGAATATAGTATCGCCCTGATGTAAGACCACCATTCAGAATTGAAACGTTGCTTGAAATGTCTTTAGCCGCGTTTGGTGACCAGATCTGAATAGCCAGGTACTTCCCTACCTTCCTCCTCTCCATCTCATTCCCTTTCCCATTCCCTGCAGCTTTACAAGATACACCAATTGGAGATGCAATAGACTCACTGGCTCCAGACGGGAGCAACTGAGACCCTTGTGAGGTATTCATATAAAAAAAAACGTTTTCTAAAAAACTTAATTTGCCATATTATGCAATAAAACTTTATCCGAAAAGTGGTTCAGTAGTAGTAGATTTTGAAAGTATTTTTGAAAGGCCTGAATAAATTGAAATGGTAGTGTCAGCAAAATTAGTTTTTCGACATCTCCAAAAATGGCGAAGTTATGAGCTTTCAAGATGAACTTGAGTAAAATGTACGCATTGGTCTCGTGACGTCACACCAGACACGATTCAGTTAAATTCGTAATTCACATGGCAATGTTGCAATACCACTACATACATAGAGTGATGTCACACGCTTTTCGGCCGGACGTAAATATTAACAATACCTCCGATGCTATCGATTTTTTTCAAAAAATTAAAAAAGTTCTTTCCTCAGCATGCTTGACACATTCATGAAATTTCGTTTTATAAGGCAACCCCATTCCTTGCGTTAAGTAATCAATTCAGAAAACATTTAGTACATTATTTAAAAAATCATATTTCAAATAATCTGCTGCATCCAATACAGTTGTACGATCTAAGGAACCCTTGCTTGTAAAATAACAACTTGACAGATTAAAAAATCGACTGAATAAAAAACTGGCCGCCTAACAAATGAACGTACACTAAAAATGAACAAAAAACGATCGAAGCATATTCGAACATGCACGTTATGATAAATGCACTTGTGTGTCATAATCGAACACGCTGGGAAATATTACTACTAAACTGCAGAGGATTCACATTGCTTATGTGAGTGTGAGAATATTAGGTTGGTTGGTACTTTGCTAAAATACATGGTTGCTCTCGGTGAGATAAGATATCTTTGAATTCTTGTTGAATTTGGTTACGAATTCTTTTTTGAGCCAATTCTTTTCTCATTGAATTGCGGGCAATTATGTTCATTTTCAGGAATTGCAATAATCATTATTTAATTTGCGCGTTTTGACAGTTACTACTACTTATATGAAAGATCATGTACCTAAATACGTAATGTAAATGAAACCTGTCAATTTGACTGTCCTAGAAAGGGAGACCATCCTATTTGGACAGTCAAAGCTTCCTTAAACTATGAATGTACTTTTATAACAAATAAATAATAAAATTAAAAAATATTAAAAAAATACAGTTTTTGAGTGTGGAATTTTTGGTTTGATCGAATGGTTTGTACAGGACAGTAAAATTAATGTTTTCTAGAAAGTAGTCATTGTCAACAGCGTTGTTATTGATTTAGAAAAGAATTTTTTGGTCGGATATGTTTCTTCGATTTTCTAGTATTGATAATTTAATATGATGCAGTCTTGAATCTCTGTTTTTCTGTACCACATGATAGTTGAAAAAACGAAATACAGAAAAAAAATTAAAATACGTAAAATAAAACTATTTTTATCCATTCAACATCTCTTTCGGTTTTTACATCCTCGATATTTGAAAATGAAAAGGATGCCTACGATTTAGAATCAGTGTTGCCATGACAACCGTGTATAAAATATAAACAGCCAATTCGATGCGGGAGACAGCGATCATAAGGGCTGAAAACACAACGTAAATTCAAGCCAAATAAGTCCTTAAATTAAAGGAACACAAAAGCAGCTTTTGCTTGCAATTGTGGAAAATTGTATAATATTTTGAGTAACGATGAGCGAAAATTGATTTATTATCAAAAAAATACTTAAGGTACTTCTAAAAGTTCTAAATACATATTACACAATTTAATAAGTTTTTTTTATATATTTATGAGTTCTGTGAATTAAACCATGTTTTTACATAAAATGTTGTCTATATATGTACTAGATGTCTAAACTAAAAAAATAGTTTAGCAGGTTTTTTTTACATTAGCGACACACAGGGGGGCTCTGAGGATAATAATTCCCCTGAGGGCATATCTCATCTTTGGGGACGCTATGTTTAGGAAAGAAAACGTCTTTCTAGGAAGATACCTGTCGAAACCAGAGCTACTCGTAAGTCGAACACAGTACCCACACAGATGCATTGCTTGATGACTTCATAAAAGAAAATTGCAGTGACATTGAAAAATTATCATTTTTAGTACAAATTTCCATTGTCGGCAATGATGTGCGTGTTCTGAAATATTTCTCACGTTCAATGAGCTCAAATTTTCTTTGAAACTTTCAAAATTGTAACTGATGATTGCGTGATCATCCGCGATAAGTACCTATCTACATACCTATAATAAGAAAATCTTTATTCTTTACCAAGTATAAAATGAAGTCGCTCCCGCTGTGTGTGCGCTTAGATATTTTAAAGTACGCAATGGATTTTCATGCGGTTTTCACCAATAGATAGAGTGATTCACGAGGAAGATTTTTAGGTATATAATTTTTCAAGGTTTTGTGTAAATTGGTTGAAATACATAATATATCTGGCCGATCGGCAGCGGGGCAGCGGGCAGCGTGGTGTGGATTTGATTTAACAGATGGCGTTGGTTGTATGTATTTCTCTTGTTTAAATTTTTTTATTTCTCTAGTTTACTTTTCTTGTTTTACATCCGAAAGGTAAATTTTGAACGTCTTTCTAAACAATAAAAATTATTATTTTTAAGAAAATTGGCAATGTGTATTTTTTTTGAGAAGTGAAATATTTTATAATACTTTCGGCTTCAAAAATCCTACAATAATATTTTTAATTTGGGAGGCGGGTATGGGTACTGCCGCCCTGGAAACCACTTATTGGATAACCAATACCTCTGCCATAGGTTAGCTACGTTTGGTGATTTAGCAGGAATTTTTAAATCCCAGATTTAAGAGGTCGAGGTTTGTCTAGGTCTTTGCGGCGGAAGTGCCTGCCCATTTTTGTTACTAATAAGCTTGTTATGGTTTATGTTTGTAATGACATATTGTTATGTGCGTGTGTTATATTTTAAAGGGAAAAGTAACGTTGAGCCTTGGTCGGGCTCGGGTGTATTCTGCCAGTCAACTTTGATTTCTTCTCAGGAAATCTTGGACGCCAAACCCAGTCTAATGTCTGGGTATGTCAACTAGCGGAGATCACGGTACTCAATTCTCAGAGTGTGGGTCATGGTTTTATAACATTCCTGAAAAGGCTGCACAAGGAATTCTACATAATAAAACACAGAGTAGAGTTGACAATCGGTACACTGTATTGAAATTATAAAATATAATAAAACAAATTGGATGGACTCACCCCGGGACCAATGTCGTAATCTATGCTATTCCTAGCTACACTAATTAAGTTTTACTGCCGCCGTTCCCCCGATGTCGCGTG
Source organism: Limnephilus rhombicus (assembly GCA_929108145.2). NCBI lineage: Eukaryota > Metazoa > Arthropoda > Insecta > Trichoptera > Limnephilidae > Limnephilus > Limnephilus rhombicus. The sequence continues at coordinate 44,347,258 of OV815292.1, forward strand.
AACCAACACCACCTCCTGGTGGCAAGGGAGGTCCCAACCTCTGCGGCCCAGCATGTGCCTGCGACCTTCACGGCGGTCGCCCGGAAGGGATGATGGACCTGGACCCTCAGAGAAAGGGAGGAGTACCCAAACACTCCTCCAAATTGTATAGGAAGGCTCGACAGCAATCGAGGCTGAGTATCGTTCAACCCTGCGGTAATCTCGGGTTTGTTCCGTAAATAAACCCCCGGTGGGAATTCAATGTTTGCCCTGCATTCAATGACAGGCGCGGCGGGTAATTATTTACACCGATCTCTCGGATAAAGAGGTACCTTAAACATAACAATCGAACACCGCCATTAACTCGTGTTCACTTTTGGGGACCCGCGCGAAAACTCACATTTTACGTGAATAATCTTCGAAATTATTATATTTTCTTTTTTAAAAAAACACAACGTGTTTCCTTCCCCCGGATGCAGATGCCCAAAACTTGGATTTCAATCACATCGTATTTCAAACTTAATAATTAAGTGACCGTTGTTTTCACGGCGTACCGCACATTACCCGTCAAAACCAGAGTGCGGAAACGGAAAAAAACAAACGCCGCCTACCGACGCGTTGAACGAAAACTCCCCCAGCTTTGCCAACCTAACCAATAAAAATGCATTTAAAAAATAGTACCTAACTTACGATTAATACAATCGCTTCATAACATTACCCCCCTTCCCAAAAAAAAAAAAGGTATGCCTGAAACTCGCAGAGATAGTGTGCGGATATGCCCGCGTATTTCAGGATACAAGACTTACAACTAATAATCCTAACTTAATCATCTGTTCAGCCGATATCCGAATTTGCGTCTGTTTTAGCGTTAATACTATTGACAATTTATACATACACTTGCAGATATATAGTTTTAAATACATTCTCAACTCGAGCATTAGTACCAGAGTTGAGGATTTTATTGTAAGAAACAAACCAGCATCATCATTACCAATGTCAAACTTACAAAACACCCCCCGTGAAGTAATTACCCCATATCCGTAGAAATGAGCCTATGACAGGACTAATGACTGTCTGAACGCATGGAATCTCCATCTCGGTTGATCAGGCCGGATGAAGTTCTGTGCATTGTAAAAAAATAAGAGAAAAAGAATAGTATAAAATTCCTCAAATCCAACAGTCCCCGAGAAAGATGGCCAGACTTTCTAAGGTACTGAAGAGGAGGGACTACATAGGTATGTTGTCCAATTTGACGATATCCTTTACATGAAAGTCGCCAGACACTTTACCATTCAAGTCTGCTAAGGTATACACTAAGTCCGATTTTTTCTTTATTATAACATTTTGCACGAATCGTGGGGACAATTTTTGAGAAAAGTAATTTAACGCGTTAGACTGAACAAAGTTTCGTCTCCACACGACGTCACCAACTTGATAAGTGACGTTTTTCCTACGCAAATTGTAGTGGTTAGCCCCCTTTTTGTATGCCTTGAGTAGAGCATCTGAAACTTGTTCATACACGTCTGCCAAACCTTGCAGCTTCTGTGCATATGTGGAAGGCGAAGCTTCCTTTTGCGCGTCGCTATCCCTATCATGAATAGGGTTACGGTGCAAATCCCCATCAAGTATCTGCTCATAACAAGCTTTGGTATTTTGTGCCAATCATTCTACCTTTTTTTCATACTATTATTTTTTCAAGTGCCTGCCCACCTACTGCGTGGCGGGCCGAATCGAGGGAAACTTGTTGAGGGGGGCCTTTTGAACTCTCCAACCGGACTTTCTCGACCCATCGCCTTGGATTGCAGTTGGTGGAATTGATTCATAGTCCTTTGTCTTAATTTGAAACTCATGCCATCTCCTTTCCTTCCCCAATAAATTGGGAATATCATACTCAGATAGTGTGAATCGGTTGGGACTCTTGTGAAATTAAATTTAGTACATACAAAGATATTACATTTTATGTAACTTGTTTTATAGGATGTAGAAACAAGGTAGATAGTAGATATTAATGACGTTAATATTAATGAAACTTTTTCTATACTAGGTATCTATCACTTGAGAATACTGGGTATTGTGTGGAATGGTGTGCGTACACGAATCAACATAAGGCATCTCCGTACATCATTTATTATAACTGAACCCTGAACACCACTAAATCTAATGTTTCCAAACTTTTGTCCCTGAGAATTTTTTAGAGTAGGATACAAAACGATTATTCCTGTATTAGGGATTTATGAAAGAAAACTATAATGAAAGCGTTGCAAGTTCTCAGGATTCATTTTGAAACATCACTGAAGCTCAGAGATTCATTTTGAAATATCGCTGAATCTCTGGGATTACTTTTGAAACATCACTGAAGCTCAGATACTTATTTTAATATTTATCACTGAATCTCACGAATTCATTTTAAAGCACTGCTGAATCTCCGAGGTTAATTATGAAACATCTCTGAATTTCAGGGATTAATTTTTCAAACATCACTGAATCTCAGGGATTAATTATGAAATATCACTGAATCTCGATGATTAATTTTGAAACATCACTGAATGAATGTCTGGGATGAATTTTGAAACAAACTGTATCTCAAAGATTAATTTTGAAACATCACTGAATCTCAGGGATTAATTTTGTGTCTTCATCGAAACTCGGAGATTAATTTTGTAACATCATTGAATCTCAGAGATTAATTTTGTAACAACACTAAATTTCAGAGATTAATTTTTAATCATCACTGAACCCAGATATTAATTTTGTAACATTGCTGAACCTCGAGGATTAATTTTGAAACATCAGTGAATCTCAGAAATTATTTTGAAACACCACTGAATCTCAGGGATTAATTTTAGAATATCACTAATTCTCAGGAATTAATTTTGAAATATCACTGAAGCTCAGAGATTAATTATCAAACATCACAGGATCTCGGGGATTAATTTTGAAACATCACTCCGGAATTAATTTGAAATCATTTTGTAAATTTCTTTTGAAAAATGAGTTAATATCTAATTATTTAAAACGTGTAACATATTTCGTTTGGCATAGATAATCTGGATTAGTGACTAGGTAGTTTTTGTGAGCAGACATTTAATTATTTAATTGCCGCAGTTTGACAATCGCCGTTGGGGGGCGACACCGTGGCGCGGGAATATTTCAAATTAGGAACATCATTTAAACATGGAACGTGATATTCGAATTAGGAACGATTTGAATATTTTTGAATTTACGGCCGTATTATTTGGTCGTGTCAACCGGCGAGTTGTTAGCGTTAAATAAATAAATAATTACCAATTGAAGAATTATTATTGTTAGGAGATCTTTGATTGGGCCTTTTTTATATTATTTGTCATAAATATGTCCGATTTTAAGATCAATGATAGTAAATTTTCCCACGAAATTAAATAAAAATATATTTTTCCTCATTATTCATTGCGTTAATTTTTATTTTATTTAAATCTTTTTTTAATGAATTTTGATGACATAATGCACATTTTTTAGATTTTTTTTTAGTTTTACCACTACTAAGTCATTTCCCCGCTTGGATAAACAAAGAGGATGGTTCTGATTCCTTGCTTCATCCACCACGTTCGTGAATTTATAAAAATAAAATAATATTTTAAGTGGAAACTTTTTTAGCACCGTTGTGATTTGAAACTCGATGAAACAAAAAATAGTTACACTATAAAGAGACAAATACACATTTCTACAGGATTTATCCTCCGAGAAAATGAGACAATATAATCGGTCTCCTCTTTGTGCGGTGCTTCGTAGCCCTCCCACTCTTATCTACTTTAGTTCTCTTAAGGTTTCACTTCTACCGCCTATTGTTATCACTACTCTATCAATTCGCCGCTTTGGCATGCAGAGAAGATGCATAACTTCAAATTTCTTTCTTGGCAATGTTTCCTTGCTTCATCCATATTTACACATTTCAAAAAATAAAATTATTTTATTTTTTATTTTACGGCGGATTAATTATCCATTTTTGCAGTATTTACAAGATTTTTGTATTAGTATCTAACATTTGGAAAAATAGGTAGGTGGGTATAAAAAAAAGTTTAAAGATAATTTAAGAGTAATTAAATATCTAATGATTTATTTAATAATATAATAAATTCCATTCAATTCCACTACGCCTCTTCTAATACTCTGCTGTGCTAGAAAAAATGTTCTGCCGTGTGGAATCTTAATTTCGAATACCAACATTCAATCAATTCACTAATAACGGAACCCACCTAACCTTACCTATCTACTAATTTCGCTGTTAAGGCGATGCACTACGAAGTAATGAAAAATCACGTTTTTTCGGTTTGAAAATTTGGTATATATATAATATAATATAATGTAGAACAATTTTCTCGGTTTACCCGCGTAACGTAGTCCTTAAAAGGACTTTTTAACTCCCGACGTTTCGGACAGATCACACTGTCCATCTTCAGAGGCCTTATGTCTTGAGTTTTTGTCTCAAACTGATAGCTTTCGCATGTCTGTTCGGTCCAAAAGCTAAAACTTAAGTGAGTGCAAGTCACTTCTTATGTCTAGAACGAAGTACCCGGGTTGCAGGTGATTGATGGTGGAGGGGGTGGGGGGCGGGGCTGACAGTAGATACCTGATTGGTAAAGCTAATTGGAGACACTACTGGTAATTTTGGAAATGCCGTTTTTGGGGTATTTTCATCGATTAAGACTTTCCAGGTGTTGGGAATTCTGATTGCGTCATTTCTAGTATTCATATTATTTTTATGTTTATAAATTTCTATTGCTTCGCGGTAAATTCTTTTTGGTTCATTGTATATGCTAGCTATTGTTTTTGTATTATTAAAGTCAATTTTATGACCTTCATTAAGTATAATATAATATAATATATATATATATATATATATATATATATAAATTTGAAATATTTTAGATGCTTTTATAAAATACTTCGAGTAGAACACATCTTGGCTTTAGAAACAATCGAACATTTTTTAGATAAGTCTTTTTATAAGCCCAGAAAAAAATAAAGTATCAGGCCAATAAACACTGTTTTAAAATTCCAAATCTCCTACCTATGAACTCCTTTTCGGTAATGGTTTTATTGAATAATGTGACAAATTAGGTTTTATTGAATAATGTGACAAATTAGGTTTTATTGAATAATGTGACAAATTAGGTTTTATTGAATAATGTGACAAATTAGGTTTTATTGAATAATGTGACAAATTAGGTTTTATTGAATAATGTGACAAATTAGGTTTTATTGAATAATGTGACAAATTAGGTTTTATTGAATAATGTGACAAATTAGGTTTTATTGAATAATGTGACAAATTAGGTTTTATTGAATAATGTGACAAATTAGGTTTTATTGAATAATGTGACAAATTAGGTTTTATTGAATAATGTGACAAATTAGGTTTTATTGAATAATGTGACAAATTAGGTTTTATTGAATAATGTGACAAATTAGGTTTTATTGAATAATGTGACAAATTAGGTTTTATTGAATAATGTGACAAATTAGGTTTTATTGAATAATGTGACAAATTAGGTTTTATTGAATAATGTGACAAATTAGGTTTTATTGAATAATGTGAAAAATTAGGTTTTATTGAATAATGTGACAAATTAGGTTTTATTGAATAATGTGACAAATTAGGTTTTATTGAATAATGTGACAAATTAGGTTTTATTGAATAATGTGACAAATTAGGTTTTATTGAATAATGTGACAAATTAGGTTTTATTGAATAATGTGACAAATTAGGTTTTATTGAATAATGTGACAAATTAGGTTTTATTGAATAATGTGACAAATTAGGTTTTATTGAATAATGTGACAAATTAGGTTTTATTGAATAATGTGACAAATTAGGTTTTATTGAATAATGTGACAAATTAGGTTTTATTGAATAATGTGACAAATTAGGTTTTATTGAATAATGTGACAAATTAGGTTTTATTGAATAATGTGACAAATTAGGTTTTATTGAATAATGTGACAAATTAGGTTTTATTGAATAATGTGACAAATTAGGTTTTATTGAATAATGTGACAAATTAGGTTTTATTGAATAATGTGACAAATTAGGTTTTATTGAATAATGTGACAAATTAGGTTTTATTGAATAATGTGACAAATTAGGTTTTATTGAATAATGTGACAAATTAGGTTTTATTGAATAATGTGAAAAATTAGGTTTTATTGAATAATGTGACAAATTAGGTTTTATTGAATAATGTGACAAATTAGGTTTTATTGAATAATGTGACAAATTAGGTTTTATTGAATAATGTGACAAATTAGGTTTTATTGAATAATGTGACAAATTAGGTTTTATTGAATAATGTGACAAATTAGGTTTTATTGAATAATGTGACAAATTAGGTTTTATTGAATAATGTGACAAATTAGGTTTTATTGAATAATGTGACAAATTAGGTTTTATTGAATAATGTGACAAATTAGGTTTTATTGAATAATGTGACAAATTAGGTTTTATTGAATAATGTGACAAATTAGGTTTTATTGAATAATGTGACAAATTAGGTTTTATTGAATAATGTGACAAATTAGGTTTTATTGAATAATGTGACAAATTAGGTTTTATTGAATAATGTGACAAATTAGGTTTTATTGAATAATGTGACAAATTAGGTTTTATTGAATAATGTGACAAATTAGGTTTTATTGAATAATGTGACAAATTAGGTTTTATTGAATAATGTGACAAATTAGGTTTTATTGAATAATGTGAAAAATTAGGTTTTATTGAATAATGTGACAAATTAGGTTTTATTGAATAATGTGACAAATTAGGTTTTATTGAATAATGTGACAAATTAGGTTTTATTGAATAATGTGACAAATTAGGTTTTATTGAATAATGTGACAAATTAGGTTTTATTGAATAATGTGACAAATTAGGTTTTATTGAATAATGTGACAAATTAGGTTTTATTGAATAATGTGACAAATTAGGTTTTATTGAATAATGTGACAAATTAGGTTTTATTGAATAATGTGACAAATTAGGTTTTATTGAATAATGTGACAAATTAGGTTTTATTGAATAATGTGACAAATTAGGTTTTATTGAATAATGTGACAAATTAGGTTTTATTGAATAATGTGACAAATTAGGTTTTATTGAATAATGTGACAAATTAGGTTTTATTGAATAATGTGACAAATTAGGTTTTATTGAATAATGTGACAAATTAGGTTTTATTGAATAATGTGACAAATTAGGTTTTATTGAATAATGTGACAAATTAGGTTTTATTGAATAATGTGACAAATTAGGTTTTATTGAATAATGTGACAAATTAGGTTTTATTGAATAATGTGACAAATTAGGTTTTATTGAATAATGTGACAAATTAGGTTTTATTGAATAATGTGACAAATTAGGTTCTTTAAAAAATTATCGTAAAACATTTAAATATTTGTGCCTGAACTTCGCAAAATAAAAACAAGAACACAATTTTTGGCGTTTGATGTTTTTTTGCATAAATCGAAAGAGACGTCGAGTGTTAATCGGTAATGTAAACTTTATCGCCATCTACATACGGAGTATTATTGTTAGCGGCCCGATTACAAATGTTACACGCGTGGTATATCGCCTCAATGTAAACCTTCCGTCAACTCCTAGCCCACAGCAAGGACAAAATGAAATTGACTGTTATTGGTTCATGAAAGAATTTCGAAATTTGAATATATACAAGTTATCAATTTCACAAGAAATAAGGATACATTATTGAGTTTACTTCGGACGCACAAACACGCCCAGAACACTTCTATATTTGTATGTATTCGGTGGTTATGATAATGTTCCTCTCTATCTATGAGGGTTTTCCAAGAATTATTAGCGTGCTCAGACTTTTCCCTAAAAATCGAGCGGTGGTTCGGCTTGGTTGCTGTTTCAGTGCGATGTAAATCTTCCCGCAAATCCCGCCGCCTGCGAGGTGCGCTCAATTATTCGCTTTCTTAACTAAGAGGGAGTCCACCCTGTTGATGTTCGTAAGCTCAAAATTTTGATCCCAGACGTTAGTAAATCTACCACACGAACGATTTTGAGGGAAAAATGGCGTATGCAAATTGCGTGTGCGATGGATTCCAAAATGCTCAAGAGCAAAATCGTGCGTTCTTCGAACCGTTTTTCCAACCAACGCAAGGCTTTTTGAAGTAAAACCTCTTTACGCACGCTCGACTTGGGGGTAAGCTGGTGAATGCGTTACGAAAAGTGGTGATTGTTACGAAAAATGTCATACGAACGGTAATCGATGCGAACGGTGATCGATTGCTAGGCAAACGGTCGGGCCTTTACGCACGCTTGACTTATGGAGTGATAACGGTAAGGATAAGGATGGTCACCCCAAGGTCGTAGGTCACCCCAAGGTGGTAGGTCACCTCGAGGTAGTAGGTCACCCCAAGTTAAAAGGTCAACCCATGGTCATATTTCACTCCAATGTCATATGTCACCCCTAGGTCATAGGTCACCCCGTTCGCTACGTTTGGTAACTTAGCAGGGATACCTGGGTTCATTAGGCGAGGTTTGCCTTGTGGTTTACTTCAGTCGTGTGGTCTAAACTCTAAAGCACACTCGTTTTTTTGCGTTGAAAAATGGGTTCACCACCATGTCATTGATTTGCATCTTTTTCTTTACCTGAAGCCATTTGGCCGGAAAACCTATGGAAACCCTCTACGCGGAGGGACAGGTGATAGCATTTTTGGCTGCGGAGTTCTGCGATGAGGGAATCAAGGACCCACGGCTCACTGAATGATTATAACGGAGACTATGTCAAAAAATAGGGGATATGAACCTAAATTTTTTTGAAAATATAAATTTTTCCTGAGTTTTAGATAAGTACAGTCTTTAATTCTTGGACAACCCTCTACTTGTCTAATTAATTGATATAACGTTTAAAAAATCATTAAAAATTATCCACAGACATCCTTCGATACAAACTCATTGAATTTTTAATGTAAATTCCTCTAGAGAATGTCCGATTAATTCGAGAATCCAGATTTATCTTAATGGTTTGATTGGGCTATCTATTTACGGTGAAGCCGACCAGACCGAAATGATGTCATTAACTGATCTAACAAGATAAATAAGTAAAAGACACGGGAAAAAATATACACAAAAACAAAACCCGAAAGCACCGAAATCAAAAAGGTATGGCATTTGCTTGGCACGTTCCGAGAAATAAAGCCGCGTTCAGATCACATGATTTTTATATTTATTTCTAGATTTCTAGGACGACCAACGATGTTGATATAAAATTATGATTATTTGCGCATTATTCACCAATTTCAAACGTAAAATCTGCTTCAAATATACCTTCTGTAATAAGTTGGTATGGATATCCAACGAATTTTATTTACAGTATCGATTTCTTGTACTTGTACACTGGTATATACATACAGTATATATATAAATGTATATAAGACAAATAGTTTTATACTTGATGCATTTGAATAAAAATATGTTCTATCCTTTTGTTATTCGGCTGTACATCCTCTCTGCAAACCGCTTCGGAGACACTGAGTTAGTAGGTATACCGTATTTTCCCTAAACCGACTGTATATAAGTATGCCGGGGGGTCAACTATCGGTGGATCACTGTCATGAAATCGGTAGGTAGGTACCTACCTACGCTGATGTATGGCAGTGAGACATGGAACTGGCACAGGAAGGAGGAATGTAGACTGAATGCTGTAGGAATGAGATCTCTGATGAGTACGCGTGGTAAAACCATGTATGATCGTGAGAGAAATGTGGAGATTCGCAAATAATGCAAAGCTGATGTAAGCGTAATGAGTAAAATTAAGAAATGGATGCATGCATAAATGGATGAATGGTAGAAGAAGTCGGGGGTACCTGAAGTAAATTATTGAATTTAAGTGTCATTTTAAAAATTGGATCGATTGATGCGATAATGTACCTACCTACAAAATAATATTTTTAACAGAAAACTTTTTCAATAGCGATTTTTAAAATTGGACTGATCTGTCTAAAATTATACTATCCCGTGATTTTCACCGGTCTGTGTATAAATACTTAATTTATTGCTGGTAAAGTAACAATTTTTCAGGGTTTTAAAAAAATCCTCGATAAGACGATGCGTGTGAACATTCCTCTATTGAATGACTTAAAATAATACAGGAATTTCAAAAATGTTGAAAAAAATGCGATGACCGTTTTGCTCTGAGAAAAAAGTAGAAATTATATTATAATATATGGGTTGGTCATGTCTCCTCGAGACGGGGATCATGCTTTATTTCATATCCGAAACAACGGCGGGTGGGGGTGCTCAACCAATGTCAGCGAGCAGGTATAAATAAAGCAATATTTTTTTTCTACAAATGCACAGATTTTTTTATTATTTAACAAAATTATACAATAATACATATCTAAGTAGAATAATAATTGTCTTTTGATATTAACTCCACGCAGGAGGCCCTGAGGAAAATATTTTCCCCCAGGGCCTGTCATCTTTATGGATGTGGAGGGGTCTGTTTGAGGAGAGGAAGGAGTGAACATGGGTCTTGAAGAGGTCTATGTTGTTAGAAGGGAGGGAACACAGCAGTAGCCGTCCGTGAGTTTTCAATGAGCTCACGGGCAGCCACTGGAACACAGATGCCGGTAAATTCCACAGCTGAGCTGTTGAACTCTTTGAATGTGAAGTATAAACGACCTGTTCTCATTTGACAAAAGTTAACAGTGTACAAATGACGTGCTCGCGATTGGCGTATTTCTTGACTACGCATCGGTGATGCTAGTTTCTTGGAGCATCTTCCATTGAGATACCCATAGAATATGGACAGCATTTCTACCTGATGCATGTGCTCTAAATATTGCTATCCGCTTAGATAAAAGGGGAATCTATCAAACGGGCCACCTGTTTGTGCACAGAGTCAAGATTTTTTTTTAACAAATTACCTAATAGGTAATAAAAAAAAGGTATGAAATAATTATAGAGGGTTGCCTACCCCTTAAATATGATAGGTATGTCTAAAAATTTATGCAGATACACGCAACATGCAACCCAGGCATCGTGCGTTCAATTCTTTGCCAGCATCCATCACTGGACAAGCTACATTTTCCACTTATAACAAAGGAAATAGGAGGAATAAAATATTGTCAAGTTATTTGTTATCCAGGTATGCAGAAATTTTTTAAAAGAATTATTTGAAAACAATTAATTTAGTTTTAAAAAAAATTAAAGTTTATATTTTTTTTTTCATAATTTTAGACGTGACTGGAAAATTCAGCGATAATTTTCACTAGGCCAGAAAATTTAGACACAGTTTAATAATAGATTATAACTGTGTCTAATTTTTTTTTAATAAGATTTATACACGAAACACACAAAACCAATATAAAACACGAAACACATAAATCATAATATATTATGCCGATTTTCATTTAATTCTATTTTTTTTAGTTGTTAATTTATTTTCATTTTTAATATTTATTTTTTGTTTGAATTTATCTTTATTTTAAGTGGTTTTTTTTCGTCACCAATATTAGATACATATTTCTTTTTTTTTCAAACTGTATTACGTATAAATTATTAAAAAATGGGGGCCTCAGCAAGGGTGAACAACCCAGTGAGGCCAACAATACTGGATTGTACTATGAAATATTGTAAAATAATAATGTATCAACAATAAAAAACTTTAAAAAAAAACTATTGCAATCTGCCGACATTATAGTCATTTAGTCCGACAGATCTGAAAAATCGGTAAAAACCTTCCTATCTTTAAGTATGAATAAAGGTAAACAATAAAGAACGTAACGTTTGACCACATGAAACGTTCTGAATAGCCAGGTACTTCTTCCCTCCAATACCTTCAGTTGGTAGTTGGTATACCTCAATTGGGGATGCTATAGTCTCACTGGCTCCAGACGGGAGCAGCTGGAACCCTCGTGCGGTATCCACATTAAATAATTAAAAAAAAAAAAACGAGTGTGCTTTAGACCACACAACTGAAGTAAGATTTCTGCTCCATCTATAATCTCTATGATAGGAAGAGAGAGAGAAAATGTGCGCGCGCACTGCTCTCTCTTGCTCCTACAGTGTGATACAGACAATAGGCCTGCACTGTGTAATGTAACTGGCTATGAGGGAAAGAGAGAAAGAAAATGTGTGCTCGCACCTCTCTCTCTTGCCCCTACAGTAATATATGAAACGTACTCCCTCTCAACTACCGTTCGCCTCGCTTTTCGTAACGCTCTCATCACGCATTCGCCAGCTTACACCCCAAGTCAAGCGTGCGTAAAGTTTTACTTCAAAAACTTCAACATGTGCACCAATGTCTTATTGGTAGACAGTAGATTTATACAGTTTTATGCTCAAATTAATAAATTTGTATAATATTCCCATAAGCATCTTTAGGGCGAATGAACACAGAAACCATCCGATAAAGATTCCTCGCTCATTTTTTGTTTTTTGTTTTAATTAATTCTAATCTTTCGTTGTAATCCAATCATGGCGCCGTTACAAACATAAAATATAATCTAGGCGCCATCATCATTTATAATATTACAGCCTTATCATTACGGTGTAACTTGTAACTCATCATTCTTTCTCATAAATCACGCACACAACAAAAAATAAGTTGCAACGGAGCTCTGAGCGGCAGGAAAATAGGCAGGTAGACACAAGTAGATTCCTTTCTTTAACATTAGATCCACACAGGAGGTCCTGAGGAAAATAATTCCTTTGAGGGCCTAAGTCATATTTGGGGATGCTGTGTAGAGGGTATTTTTAGGAAAGGAAAGAGAGGAAGTTCTCGGTAGGAAAAAGGTATGAGGGTAGGAAACTGGGGGTCAGTATGTCCAGGAGTGACTGATGAATCTATCCTACGCAATGCAGTGCAAGGCGATGTTCCAAAAGAGTTCTGCTGGAGAGGTTAAAAGATCTCCTTTTACGTCTCTCCCGATCCGGTCTGCCATGCAGTTGGTGGGCAGACCCATCCGCTGCCAAGGTCCGGACAAACCTCACCCCATGAGTCACGAACGTAGCGAACCACTTGGGGTGACATATAGCGGAGGTGTTGGTAATCTAATAAATGGTTTCTCATACCCGCCTCCCAAGAACTCGGGAATGACCTACATACTTGGCTATTCAGATCTGGTCACCAAACACGGCTATAGCCATTTCAAGCAATGTCTTGATTCTCAATAGTTACCTTTCACCAAGGCAATACTGAAAGTATCTAGCGCTCTGGAACGTGCCGAAAATAAACTATGTTTAATTTTTATTAATAAATTGTAATAACGCTAATAATTAATCAACAAAAAAATTCTTGTGCTCACCAGTATTTGAACTCGCAACCTCCGGATTCGTAGCCAAGGACCGTAACAAGTGAACAAGCTTTCAAAGTGCACCACTTTTAATTTTATGATTCCTTTTGTATCTTTTTGAAACTAAAACTTAAAAAAAAGTTTTAGTTTCAAAAGAACTTTGAATTCTCGGCCCGCTTTATGACACACGAGTATGTCGTATATTTTGGTTATGCAAAATGGCGCTGACGATAATCGATAATTGTCATGTAGTTTGTAGTGTGGGTGAATATGTTTGTAGTTTCAATGTCTCTCAACAGATGTCGTTAGTATAGGTAGTTATATGTAGTTTTAACGTGTCTTAACAAAGGTCAGTGAGTAGCTCAATGTGATTTTGTTTTTGTTTGTCAACAATTTTTGTCGCCCGTTCGTGTCCAATACCCGAAAGGTAACGAAGATAGCGATCAATGTCGATCTAAAGGTGGGCAACTTCAGTGACCATTCCCCTGCTCCAGATTAACACAGAGCATCCTTTAGAACGAACGTTAAGTCCAGTTAAATATTCATTATAAATAAGACGATAATAAACAAGACTCGCAGTCTAGATGAACAGAAGTATTAATGAATCAGAATTAAATATTGTTCATCAGAAAAACAACAGTAGGTACCAAATTTTCTGGCCGCCTGTAAAGTTAACCATGTCAAGCTGTATCGGGTGTCCGGTCACAATACCAGAGTTATAAAAAGCTGAATAATTCACGGGAATAGAGAAATAAAGTATGTACGTCGGTTGGTTGGGCTATAAGGCTATAAGCTATAAATATCGCAGTGGAGATGTGGTTGACTTTAATGCGCGCGCCAAGCATTCCTGCGCATTCCAGACGCGCAGCTACAAAACTTTGCAAATGCTTTTTTGAAAATCGAATGTCAACAAAATATTCATGTTCATATTCGATTTTTGATTTGAAATTTTTTCCATTTTTAAATTACGATTAAAAAACATATTTGGGGAGAAAATTGTTTTCTTTGGTCAAATCAGTTTTTTTAAATACTCTTTAGAATTAAGGAAATATATTAATGCGTTTAAAAGTTTTAAAAACTCAATCTTAACAAGTAGGTAGCCACTAGTTATACTAACCGGTTTTGCCCTCATTTTGAATTGAACAATTTATTTTGTCTCAACAACATTAATAAAACAAATTTAAACAGACATTAGGTATCTATCTACCTGTGCATGACATTTTTTTAAATAAAATCGTTTTTGGAAGCGCCATAGCTCATGATTTAAATTGTGTTGTTAGTCCTAAAAATGTGTTTACCTAGAAATTCTTGACTAAAACAAACTTGCAAATTTCATTATGCAAGGGCTTAGATTTAGATATATATAGGTAATACCTATCTAAACTGTTCGTCAAGAATGTTGACTGTATACCTACACAAATCTGTTATTTGCCAAACTAGGTAGGTATGTACACACTATTATGAGGTCAAGTGAAAAATTAAAAACAGCAAGGGTCCAAGATAAGAGCCCTGCGGAATTCCCGAAGTTACAGTAAAATGATCTGCGGAGCATCCTCCTACAACTACTGCTTGGTTCGACTGCGGTCACGTATGCGAAATTTAGACATGTCGATTCAATCTGTTAGACTGCAACCCCACATAGCTAGCCTAATATCTTTTCAAATTGAAAAATCTTTATGAACCTACATGTATAACGGCTTCCGTAGCCAAAATGGTTAACGCATATCAATCCAACTCTGATTATTGCTGGTTCGAATCCCGTCACAGCACAAAAATCTTCATGTTGTATGTTCTACGTTTCCCAGAGATTAATCCATCTAATAAATTCGCGGGTCCCTTTCTTAATCTCGCCCGTACGCAGTAAATCAATCGTTTCAACAATGTTATTTTATTTGGATAAAATATTATTATAGATTTATTCTTCATATTTATTACCGCGACAGAAGACCAATAGGGCGTCCGTTCGGAGGTCATAACTCGAGAAACGATTTATTTTAATACATACAATTAAACATACCTATTTAACTATATGTATATCTACGTATTGTTAATAAGTGTAATTTTTGTGACTTTTATTTTATCATTTTGTTATATATTAAACTGCAAAAGCAGTATAAAAATACGTATACATTGTCTTCACACAGGAGGCTCTGAGGAAACACGGATTCCGTCAAGGCCAAGGTCAGCTTTGGGGATGCTGTGTGAAGGGTCTTTTTAGGGAAAGGAAGGAGAGGAAATTCTGAGAAGGAAAGGAGTGGGTAGGAATCTAGGGGTCAATGTGTTCAGGAGTGATGAACCGACGCAGTGGGTGGTATGGATTGATGATCTCACGGTAGACAGAATCTGACTGAAGAAGACAAAAGGCCTTCCTCAATAAGTCTCTCCAGATCCGGCCTACCACGCAGTAGGTGGGCAAATGGCCGCCGCCAAGACCAAGACAGCCCAAGAACCGGGCACATGGTTCAAGGTTTTCATAGGGTGAATTATGGGTTCGTCCGGATCTTGGCGGCATTTGCCAAGATCCGGACACTAACTGGTAATTTGACCTCTCCAGCCGGATTCTCAGAACATCGCCTTGCACGGCAGTAAGAAGGACAGATTCAAATGTCTGTCACTCCTAGACACACTGACCCCCAGATTCCTACCCACCCCTCATAACTTTTTCCTTACTAGGACTTCCTCTCCTTCCTTTTTCTTAAAAAGACCTTCCACTCAACATCCCCTAAGATGACATAGGACCTGAAGGAAATTATTTTCTCAGGGCCTCCTGTATGGCGCTAATGTAAAAACCACATAAATAAATAAAAAAGCAACCCAGACTTTTCACTACAAGAAATAAAGAAGAAGAAGAGGCGTTGCCGTCGTTAGAAATAAGATTCCAGACTAGATTTGATTAGCCAGCATGACAATTAGCAAATTGGTCGATATATACCTAACCAAGATACCAAGACCTTTTATCTCCCTTCCATGATTACGCGAATATTAGTTAACGATTACATAATAATAAATTTAAAACCATTATTTTTCAAAGTTAAGCCATTTCGATTCACTTTTGCGATATTTGAATCCTGTTCGAAATAAAGAAGGCCTATAAATAATGTCTCTTTCTCTTTCTCTTCCCCCCGGTCACTGCGATCCGATCTTCCGTCTCGCTCACTTTTCACGAAGGAGATCGGCCCGGTCCGATAAGAGCCGATCTCAGGGCAGATAAATGAAAGAGAGATACTATATAGACAACACAGTCGATCATTATTTGAATCGGTAGGAATAATATTTGGATATGATATTAAAAAAATAGAAATAAAGATATTTTAAGATTATCTTCTAACCAAAACCTTTAACCTTCACAGCCCCCGACATTGTAAATTACTAATTGTGAAAAAATGTAAGCAAATTATTGTAAGCTTTTATATTGTCTTAGTTACGAAATGTACGAGAGTGGACCGGTATTAGAAGTGTGGAGGAGCTATTCCGGGCAGCGCAAGATAGAGATACATTTACGCCAACGTCAGGGGATCTGATAGGGCACACGAAGAAGAAGAAGCTTTGGTAATAGTCACTTTATAAAGGAGACGTTGAAAGAAGGCGTTGGCGCTAATAAAAAAAAACTGTCAAAAGAAGCGAAGCCAGCGTTCCTCAATGGAGTGTTGGTACCTACCCTGATGTATGGCAGCAGTAAGGAATGGAACTGGCAGAGGAAGGATGAAAGTAGACTGTATGCTGTTGAAATAAGATCCCTGAATGTGGTAAAACCACGGACATATGAATATACATGGACCTGCCCTAAGTGATAAAAACGTATTATTTCCCCCTCCACATGGCGCCGGCTGAAGCACCTCCTTGGAACCGGCTCGCTCCATGGGGAGGGGATAGAGCCTCGCTTGAATCTAAAATGTGTGACGTCATCATTCTTGCCGTGAACAGCTAGAAGGTAACATCCATACATTTAACGAAATACAACGCCAAAACAGTAGCGTATTCTATACAATATATCTACATATCAATGTGCACATAGCGAATGTGGGCGGTTCTCCAGTGTGCTCATCGGTGGTTACAGGGGTAAGTAAATTATGAAACATTTGTAATAGTGTTTTAACTAAACACGGCAACAAAATATTGCTATGTGTATTGGGGCGAGTCTTTTTGAGGCGAGCATTTGACCTTAGCAAATATGTTATTATCGTGGCAAGCAATTCGCGCTCCCATGTAAAAAGGTCTATTCATTCAAAGCAGATTTTGCTTTTAAGAACTAAATGGTGATATTGTAATGCGAGATGCCTATTTACTGTCAGATTGATTGTATAACGAATCACATTCATCTTTCCCCTCTTCCCCCTCCATGGTTTGGTTTGACCCCTCACCCGTAACTGCTTGTCTAGTCATTTGGATGTCTATGGGTAAAACCATGTATGATCGTGTGAGAAATGTGGAGATCCACAAAGAATGCAAGGCATTCGTAAGATTAAGAAATGGTTAAGTGGTTGGATCATGGTTTGAGCATGTAGAGCGAATTAACGAAGAAGTAGTGTATACGACGCAAAACTGAATGGTGGAGGAAGTCTGGGACGTTCGAGGACGATTAAGTGGAAAGCATGGCACGGAAGAAAACTACGACAAATATAAAAAAAAATTAAATTAAAATACTCTAGTACCACCTCATAACTTTACTTATTGTTTAGAAATATGTTTTTGCCTTATCAATTCTTTAAATCATTTATTAACTAACCTATATGTTTTATTACTTTTATTCGTATTTTCTCATAAAATTACTAATTAATAGATGGTTTTTGAAATATTAGTTTTAATTTAAACAGATGTAAAAATATTTAGTTGTCCTCTCCTAAACACAAGCAGCTGCTTTATTATGAGAGTGATTGAAATATTGATGTTATATTATGTTGTAAAATTACTTTGATAAATGTTTCAATAAAAAAAATATAAAAAAGGGAATCAGATACTTTAGAGGGGCCATGTCGAGTCAGAATAATAGGAGAGTATGTATGAGACGAAATATGAATGTGAATGAGGTAAAGTAACCATCATACCATTTTTGAGCAGGGATATGCAGAGAGGATGGACCGCCACAAAACAATGTCTTGGGATACTCTCTTTGCTTCCATCACGTTCGTACACCGTCTCAAATATAGGTAGATACTCTTGAGTTATTTTTTTTCTGGAAGAGACCGGAATCAAATATTTGATTTACTTGATCGTGCCATGTCTTTCTCGGACATCCTCGATTTTTTATTCCAATTACAACTGCATTATTATGTGATTCCCCTTACATCATTTCGTCTGAAATAGATACAAGTGTTTGCTTGCGAAACCGGTTTGGTTTCAACCGAAAATTAAGTAATTTTTATTATAAGTAATAATTATTAGCCTGAAACACTCATCTACATTGAAAAAATCTCCCGAGAAAAGATACATGCCGCCGACAGAACTCGAACCCGCGTCCTTCTGATATCCGGCCAACTGCTCTTAACCACTGAGCTACGTCGGCTTATCTTGTACCCGCCAAATAATTCAATATATACTAGTGTTTCATGCAACAATTACTGCTTATTACATTTTTCCACCTGCAAACAACAAACTTTATTTTTATATGAGAAAGGCATTGTAAGTGCTAAATCACCCACTAGGTGGCGTCGAGACAAATTATGTCTACATTTTTTGTGCTATGCATAAAAATCTTGTCTTAAACATTAGTTTATCAATTAAAAAAATTATAATTAAAGTAATTTTAATTACAAGGCTAAAAAAAACAGTGTTTTTACCATTTATTGTATGTATTGTAGGAGCTACATAAAACTTGAAAAAATATAGTGAATATGAAATATCAATTAGAAATTTGTAAACTTAAATGTACAAATTAAGTTTACAAATTTCTAATTGATAATAATATTTCATATTCAAATTAGAAATTTGTAAACTTAAATGTACAAATTACTAAAATAAAAATAATAATTATTATTATTATTTATAAAAAGTCTGAATTTGGTGGTATTATTATAAATTCATCATTATTTTTTGTTTTTTTAAATATGCAGTTCAAATTCGGAGTCCGCCCTTTATAAAGTGCAATATGCAACGCCCTCCATATTATGATAAATCTGGTCATGATTCTTATTGCTTTATGTATGATTAACCGTTCAGATTGATTAGTTCCTCTCCATCCCGTCTGTCCCAAGCGACCCCTGTTTACTCTCACCCATTATCCTCGCTAGTCCTTACACTGTACAAACTATTATACAACACACATCACTTGGTGGGGAGCATATGCAGCGTGAACTAACGCGCTATAACCCAAACACCCTTTGGATTTAATATTACGAGTATATGCTATGGTTTCTCAAACTATGAACACCCCCTATACCGGTGTGCAGTAGATATGCATTTGCGATTTTTTAGAATAAAAAAAAAATATATATATATTTTAATTCTAAAACATCGCAAATGCATATCTACTGCACACCGGTATAGGGGGTGTTCCACAGTTTGAGAAACCATAGCATATACTCGTAAACCATAGCATATACCTACATACATTTAGCAGATACGTTTTCTAATTTTCACGGCCAAAAGTATTTTCGTTAGTTGTTTTTGGGGTGTTATGCCGTGTTGCGCTACCTCCTTCTTTAGCCAACGGATCTGCCCTGATGATGGACGCTGTAACGGACACTGTAACTGGCTAAGGAGGAGGTAGCGCAACACGGCAAAACACCCCAAAAATAAATAACGCACATACGCAGTCGGTTTAAGAAAAATACAATCTACCTACTTATACGCAATATAACCAAGTGTCCCTAAAGTGTACGCAGATAGGATGTACCGCCGTAGGTACTTTTAAATAATAATACATTAAAAAAATTTAGAGTGTGCAATTCAAACGCGGCAGAAGTGAAATCTTCAGTAAATTAAAATAGACACGAGTGGGAAGAGTAAGAAGACCGATAGGCTACGAAGCACCGCACAAAGAGGAGACCGATTATGCTATCTCATTCTCTCGCAGGCTAAATTTTATAGATACATGTTTTTGTCTCTCTTTAGTGTCGTTTTTTTTCGTTTCATCGAGTTTCAAATCACAACGGTGCTAAAGAAGTTTTCACTTCAATAATATTGAACTTACTTCTTCAAAAATACGCCCACAACACTTCGATCTGTTTATTTCTTCAGTGTATTTCTTGTGGAATAAAAATAAGTATTATTCCCTGAACTAAATATCCTTGAAACAAAACAAAAGTGTTACGGGCGAAATAAGGTATTTTAAAATTTAAAATTTCCTTTCTTAGCCGTGTACCCACAACTTAAGGCTCTGCAACCGGGCCCGAAAAGAAGAAGATGGAGAGATACGAAATTACGAATGTTAGAGGAGAGCGCTAACATTTACAGCGACAAAAAAGATGCGAAAATTGCGAAAATGTTTGATAAAACACGACTCGTTTAAAATAGAGCAAAAATCTCGCGGGCATTATCTTAAACAGTATTTAAAGAAACACTGTGATTTTTTTCATACATATAACTTGTAAAATAACTGAAACAAACGTGTTAATAATAATTTTTGGAGCATACTTTGCGATTTTTTTCTATCGAAGGAATTTTATATAATTTGCGTTTCGGCGCGGGCAAAGCCTAGATATTATCTTCAAGAATAACATATATTTTTTAAGAGCTTTAAAACTTACCGTGTTTAAGGGAAATATGTAATAAATCGGTACAAATCCGGGTTGCGCGGCCCTTAACATCTGTCGCATTACAATTCAATTAATGGTACTAATTAACAATCATAACATTGTTCGATATAGCCGTGATAGTTTTGAATAACGCAACCCCAAAATGCTCTCTTGGGTCCTTCGCACCCCGCACAAGGCTCGGCGCGTACAATGCGCGGTGTTTACAAAATATTTACTGCAGTGCATAAACCCACCCCTCGGCACCCCTTCGAGCAAGCAAGCCCGCCACTTTTGCCACAGAGATCCGTAACTTTTAAGACAAATTTCGATTACAAAATAAGAAATTTTCCAATTTGGAAGGAAGGGATGGGTACCGCCGCCCCTGGAACCATTTATTGGATAACCAACACCTTTGCCTTAGGTCACTCCAAGTGTTTCGCTATGGTTTCACGAGGTGTGGTTCACGAGGTGTTGTTTGACCGGGTCTTGGCGGCGGATGCGTCTGCCCACTAGCTGAATGGCTTAGGGAGTCCCTTTGACTTCTCCAGCCATATTATCTCGAAACATCGCCTTGCACCGCAGTGGGAGGGATGGATTCATACGTCCGTCACACCTGAACAGATTGACCCCCAGTTTCCTACCCACCCCTAATACCATTTTCCTTCCCAGAACTTCCTCTCCTTCCTTTCCTAAAAAGACCCTCCATACAGCACCTCCAAAGATGACATAGGCCCTGAGGGGAATGAATTTTCTCACGGCCTCCTCACAGCTTATGTAAAAAAATATATCTTATAGATTCAATTTTATGAATACCTCAAAAACAAGAAAAAAACATCAGAACACCTCAAAAATTATTGCATAATTCCTGTTTGGGATGACATTTATCCAATTCCCACCTCTCCCTAACCATCACCTTGCTGGAAAAGTATTTTGAATTCGGAACAATGGCAAGAAAAATAGTGCAAATTGGAGTGCATTTGTTTTGAAAACAGAAGAAGATTGGAAGCAAGTTGTTGGTGTTTATCGTGTACACAATCTAATTTAAAATAAAGGAATTTGACCATCTCGGAAGAACATGATATTATCGTTTTGTACTCACTTGTATTGTTGTGCGATAATTACCACGAGGTATCGCGGTCAAATTATATAACTATATTGTGATTATGTTGTGTGCTCCTATGCAAAGATACAGTGGTAAGTGATTGGTCTTTCCCTTCTCCCTTGGAATCCTTTGTTTTTGCCTACACATCCATAATGGAGGACTGAGCGCCGTTGACGCTAACAAAAAACTATCGAAAGAAGCGAAGCTAGCAGTCCTAACTGAATGCTGTAGAATGAGATCCCTGTGGCGTATGTGTGGTAAAATCATGTATAATCGTGTGATAAATGTGGAGATACGAATATAATGCAAGGCAAGCATAATAAGTAAGTTTACCTAAGATTCCCGGGCGGAAACAGCAACTTTTTGGTGATTTTTCATCTAAACGGTGCTCTATAAATCAGCCAAATATTATTAGATGGTTTGGGCATGTAGAGCGAATGAATGAAGAAAGGAGTGTAAAGAGAATATATGACGCAAATGTGAATGTTAGACGAAGTCGCAAACGCCGGACGCTCATGATTTTACAACATCTTTCAAAAATAAGTTGAACAGCCCGCAATAGCTTTGTCCAGGACATTTTAGGTTCATGAATATGAACAACTTAAAAATGGCTCGACTACCCACGTTGGTTTACCCCTGATCTCTCCATATCTCCCCATCTCCCCATTCTTGCCCCCTAGCAACGAGGCACCCCTGCCTTCCCCTGCCCTCCCCTCCCTTCCCCTGCCCACCCCTGCCTAGTGCAGTGACGAGAGGGGAGAGTGGACCAATGGGAAGGAAGTAAGGGAAGATAAAGATACAGCTGGGGGTGTGATAGACCACTGTCTGTTTGGGACTTCAAAAATGATGCGATTTTATTAGCATAAGGCAAATTTTGAAATCAGACATTTTTAAATAGACTGACGGACTGCAGATGACGAGCCGAGAGGTAAGGCTCTTGACTCGCAATCCGAAGGTTGCGGGAGCGAATTCCGGCGTGGGTAAATAAATTTTATTAAAAATAAAATTTATTTATATTATAAATTTTATTAAATTAAAAAATCCCTTAAAAATAATGAATCTATTATCAACAAACAAAAAATATTGTCATATAGCCCAATCATGGATTTGTTCCCCTACCCACCCACTCTACACTAATACCTACCCACCCAATCTACATTATTAAATAACAACGGCTCCACCCCTACCCTAATAAAACATTGTTCTAAACTGTCAAATTAGTATAAGCATTCCCTGACGAAGGAACGTTTGTTCCGAAACCGGTCGGATTTGCACATTTTATAAGTGGTTTATACAAAGTTGCATTGTTTCATTTTATTATAATGGATAACCACAAAGTAATAGCTACATTCAAAAATATAAATTTTATTTGTTTAATTTGTGTCATTTCACAATTAATCCATTTAAAAATAATATCTAGTAGGTATATTTGCGGCACGTTCCAGAATGGAAGATACTTTCAGTATCGCCCTGGCGTAAGATCATCATTCGAACTGAAACGTCGCTTGAAATGGCTTTAGCCGTGTTTGGTGGCCAGATTTGAATAGTAAGGTACATTCCCATCTTCCTCTTCCCCATCTTCCCCTCCCCACTACCTTCAGCCTCACAACATACCCCTATTGGGATGCCATAGTCTCGCTCCAGACGGGAGCAGTTGGGACTCTTGTGCGGTATTCATATAAAAAAGTTAGTAGAAATGAAAACTTTTGATAAAAAATTATTTGTGTGGAAAAGATACTGTACAGGGCCCGCAGATGCTGTCCTTGTTCCACCGGTATTTCAATGGAACATGCTCCGAGGTGCTAGCGTCATTGATCCTTTCGGCACCGATGCATAGTCGGCAAACACGCCAAGGGCCTAATATTTCTACACGGTTGAAATTTGTCAAATGAGAACAGGTCGTTCCTACGATTCTCTTGAATTCAACAGCTCGGCAATAGAATGTTTTACCGGCGTCTGTGTTTTCTCCCTCCCACAACGTGGGACTCTTTAAGATCCACGTTCCCTGCTTACTCTCCCCAAAAAGCCCCTCCGCACAGCACCCCCAAAGATGACAAAGAGCTTGAGCAAAGTTATTTTTAATAAGGAGCATGTGCCAAGATAGAGTTGTGTGACGTTAGAAAGCAAAAAAATAAAACTGGCCATTTTAAAAAACGTCCATCTTCCTATCGTTGCCTCTAACATTTTGATTTAAAAAGCTGCGAACGAGCGTATTGTCGCCCTGTAGCGGGGCTGTAGGATGCTTGCATTGTTTGCAGTGCTGGTGGTGCTGGGTTCGAAACCGCCGCGGTCCGTGGGGCGTTTATCCGCCCAATTCACGCACGAATGTATCAAATTCACACAGTGGGAATAGGAGAGCGATGATTTGCTGCATGTTTTAGTTTTTTCATTGTTGTCTGTCTTATTGCTTTTGTCTGTGACATTGATACAAAGCTGACAAGAAGGGCCTTATTTTTTAAAACTGTTTTTATATTAGAATTCAAATGTCTCAACTTACCGAACCAGTGGGATTTGGACTCCCAACCAGGGAAATAAGTCAAATAACTAAATAGGTAGGTACCGATAAAGGAGGATAAGTCTGAAAGCAGTGAGAAGGGGGTGGAGATGGAGAAGATGAAGGTCGAGAAGTAAGTGGCTATTCAGATCTGGTCACCAAACACGGTTAAAGCTATTTAAAGCAATGTTTTAATTCTGAATAGTGATCTTGCACCAGGGCGATACTGAGAGTACCTTCCACTCTGGAACGTGCTGCAAGTATATCTTATATTATTAAAATAAAATTTAATTGTCCACGTGGGGATTTGAACTCGCGACCTTCGGTTTGCTGGTCAAAAGCCTTATCCCTCGACCACGGAGGCCGTGTTGCAGCATTGGGGAAGGAGGCCATTACAGCATTACAGAAGAAAGTAGCGCAACATGGCATAATACACCCAAAATAAATCACAATAATTCTTTTGGCATCAGTAAAAATCTCAAATCATATCAAACTTCCTCCCTGTTTATCCGATAATAATAATTGTACAACTTGTATAGCGCCGTTTTTGTCAAAAAAAATCACCCCGCTGTACAGATTTTACTTAAATTTTACTTTAGGTTACTATAAATTCAGTAATAAAGATTTAATCATTTTGAAAAATTAACATTATTTTAACATTATTAACATTAACATTTTTATTAACATTATTTTTATTTTATAGCTACATTCAAAAATATAACATTATTTTTCTTATCTATATTTTTCAAGCTTGATTTTTTTTAAATAGGACACTGGCATCACCCCCTCCCCCACCAGGTGTTCAGTTCACCCCTTATTTGAAAATGGAATTCAAAATGGCCGCTGGTAGGTACCTACCTACTAATCTGACCTATCGGGTTTATAAAAAGAAATACATTACTTCTATCATTATTCATGAATCCCTCTACCCTGATAAATAATGTTCCTTGATATTTGGCGCAGGGTAATACGGATAAGGGGCAATTTAAACAAAATTTTGTATTTTTTTTTCTACATATTTGATTGATTTTCTTAGCTGTAAAATGTATCCTTATCGAAGAAAAAGACGAATGAAAATAATTAGGTTTATTTTTTTGTTTTTAACTTTATGAGTAAAACCTCAAATTGTAATATTTAATTAAATGATGACAATTTTAGCGATTTATTAGGCTTCCGGATGACGCCAATGAAGTAAGATTTTACATTTTAGAAAACATTTTTACATCCTGACAAATGATTGCTTCTTCATCGTTGTTGTGATTTTGAATTTGTATGTAGTTTCAGTATCTCTTAATAGATGTCATTAGTATAGGTATTTATATATAGTTTTAATGTTTCCTTGTCGGATCGAAATAGACAGATTGAGGGAGGCCTTTTGACATATCCAGCCGGACTCTTTCGACCCATCATACCCTTTTCCTTTCCAGAACTTCTTCTCATTTCTTTCCCTAAAATACCCTTCACACAGGAATTATTTTCCTCCCAGCCTCCTGTGTTTAGATAATGTAAAAAAATGTTAAGAATACATTTCTAATAAAATAATACATTTTTTAGTGGCTCACGCTTATATTTTTCGTAAAGCAATTAAAAATTGTATTTTAATTTTATTCAAGCGAAACGGTAGGAAAAAGTTCAATTTATCCAAAACATATATTGTTGTATTTATAATGTAAACCGATTCATAACTAACTAACTAACCATCGCGCCGTTTCCCCGAAGGGGTAGGCAGAGATGACGGACCGCCAAACATCCCGGTCTTGGCACACATTCCTTGCCTCGTTTACCGATTCATTGTAAAAATTAATCGAAAATAGTGATTTAGAAGTAGTCTAAATATTTCTTGCATATTGTATCACAGCATAAACGTTTATATCTAGAGCCAATGCAACAAGTTTTTGAAGCTTTTAAAAGAATACAAAATAAATTTTACGTTTTCTAAGTGTTAAAATGGATATTCTATATAGACATATGAATATTAGTAGACCTACCCTAAAAGCGTATTATTTCCCCCTCCCCATACCGGTTCCTAGGAACCGGCTGGGATTGAGTATGGCTTTGCGTGATTCTAAAAACATTGATGTCATCATTCTTCTACGAGCCAGCGTCGAGCGCTCATCGGTGCATTTTACGAAATAACATCGCAAAAAACATGGTTTGTGTTTTAAAAACGTGTAAATATATACTATCACTCGAGATACATGACGTGTGCTCGTCCATGTTTACGGGGTAAGTAAATTATGAAACATTTGTAAAAGTGTCCTAACTAAATACGGCAACAAAATATTGGAGTCTGAAAATAAGCGAACTTTACTTTGCCGTATTTAGACTTCGCAAATTCGCGCTCCCGTGTAAAAAGGTCTATTCATTCAAAAGCAGAGATTACTTTTAAGAACTAAATGGTGATATTATAATGCGAGATGCCTATATACTGTCATATTGAGTTATCGACGAATCACATATCTCCAAAGTCATATTCCTGCTCTGCGCCCCGCTGTAGTTGTTGTCTACCCCTCACCTTTGTGTTCTGGTCAACTAATATTCATATGTCTTTGGTATTCTAGCAATTATGTTGAACTGCAACACTATTTTAAATTATATGAATGTGCTTAAATTGTCAGACAGAATGATTTTCACCGACTTGGTATTTCTATATAAAATATTAAATGATTTATTTGATAGTCGAGAATTGCTTTCTTTCGGATTCCACTACGTAATACCAGAAGTCGGGATTTATTTCAGTGTACAAATTCTGGAACTAGCTACCATATGTATTCCTCTTTGCCCAGAATACTAATGGAGGGAAATAATTATACCTAGTCCGTGGACATCTTCAATTCGTCACTAAACAAATACAAAATGTTGTGACTGTTCTGAGGCAGTTCAGTTATGTGCAATAAATACTGTATAATTTTTATTATCCATATGGAAAGCCCACTCGAGCGATTGGTGTTCAGTTTTTGATTTGGCCGTTCGATTTAATTAATATCATTCCTCAAAATATTAATGCGGAAACGTAAAAACTGCTTACTGCGGTTTAAAGCTAATGAATTCACCTAGATTTCACCTTTTATCTCATATTTGTAGGTTCTTTAAATGTAGTCCAATTTTGGACCGATATCAATCGCTGAAAAATAAAAGCGGTCCAAATTTGGACCTAAATCGCTCCAGTGGAGAGGGCGTTAATAATAAATACACCTATTTATCGTTTACGTAAGATCAAGTCGTAAATAAAAATGTCAGTTGAAAATACACCATGACCTTTATTCTCCTCAACTTCTATAGATGTAGATATCCCAATACAAAAACATTTGCATACATTCGTTACTCTGTCAGCTGCGAAAACGAATTAATCACTTTAATGTGTTTTAAAAACTGTATTTTCATCCAACAGTTTAAATAAGCGTATTTATGTATCACCTAACTAACAAGTGTTATTGTATTATATTTACCTACTCTCAGTATCACCCTGGTGAAAGATCACATTTGCGCACTTGAAGTGCAATGTCACAAAACTGAGCTATATAAATATAACGTTATTATTATTATTTCAGAATCCAAACGTTGCTTAAAATGACTTTTGCTGATTTTGTGATTAAATATTCAGATATTTCCAAACCTTTCTCTTACCCATCTCATTTCCTACCCTGCTTGAGGGGGTATTCGACGGTCTCCGTGGTCGAGGGATAGGGCTCTCGACTAGCAATCATATATTTGTGGGCCTGTTGTAAAATCATCATTCAGAATTGAAACGTTGCTTGAAGTGGCTTTAGGCGTATTTTGTGACCAGATCTGAATACCCAGGTACTTCCCCACCTTCATCGTCCCCTTCTGCTTTCTATCCCCACTTATCTTCAAACTCACAACACCCAATTTAACATGCCATTGTTACCGGCTCCAGGTGATTAGGAGCAGTTGGGACTCTTGCGCGGTATTCACGTTAAAAAACAAACATATATTCGCAATAGGTAGGCAACTCGACTAACTTATCCCATATATACATACATATAGCCACTATTCATAGATTCGTGCACCGAATAGTAAACTCGTAAGTTATAAATGAAAGTTATCCTATGGGTAGATAAGCTATTAAGAGGATGGTGAAATAACTTCTTACTCTCACAACATTCCCCAAGTGGTGATACCATAGATTCATTTGCTTTGGACAATTAGACGAGATGGACTCTCAAAAAAGTTATTTTTTTCGTTTCCCAGCAAAATATCTTCCATTTTAAAATTGGGACAAAACTTGCAATAAATTGTTGCAATATCTTAACACCATCTTAAACTGAAATTAAGATATCTAAACTACCATCTTTACTTGAGGATTAAACCAAGTGCTTAGTAAAAAAAGAATTATTATCATGTTCTGATCCTTGTTTGGACAAACATACCATACGAATCACCGCATTCTGCAAATTCTAAAGATGTTATCTAAACCGTACGCACTCAAGTACTGCAACCGAATCCGCAAACAAGGCATAATGGGTGAATGTAAGAAAGGTGAACACAAATGATAATACATTCGTGTGAAGGTTACAAAGGATCCAGAGAGTGTAATCTGTGTTGAGAAGCCGAAAGGTGCGTATTTCACGGTGGTTTGATGCTTCAGAAATTGGAGTACTTACTTACAAAATCTGGGTACTTACCGATATAAACATTGTAGCATTTTTTTGTGTAAAAGTAATAGTAACTTTTATTTTTGAAGTGAAAACTTCTTTAGCACCGTTAAGAGTTGAAACGTTGAAACCCGATGAAACGAAAAATCGACACTAAAAAGCATACTTGTATAGGATTTAGCCTGCGAGAGAATGAGATAGAATAATCGGTCTCCTCTTTGTGCGGTGCTTCATAGACTCCCCACCTTTGTTTACTTTAGTTTTCTGAAGGTTTCACTTCTTCCGCGTGTGAACTGCACACTTGTAATTTTCTGAATATATTTATCGGCATAAAATGTGCTGTAGAAATCAGCCAAGTCCATTGTTATTATTAAGAAAATATTAGAGGTTTAGAGGATGTCTTATCCGTCGACAGCCTCCGTGGTCGAGGGGTAAGGCTCTTGACTCTCAATCCGAAGGTCGTGGGTTAAAATAAAATTTTATTTGATTAATTTGTGTTTTTTCACAATGAATTCATTTAGAATATATTGTATATTTGCGGCACGTTCCAGAGTGGAAGATGCTCTCAGTATCGTCCTGGTGTAAGACCACCATTCAGAATTGAAACGTTGCTTGAAATGGCTTTAGCCGTGTTTGGTGACTAGATCTGAATGTCCAGGTACTTCCCCACCTTCCTCTTCCTGATGTCCTTCCCATCCCCACTACCTTCAGCCTTACAACATACGTCAGTTAGGGATGCCATAGTCTCACTGGCTCCAGACGGAAGCAGCTGGGACTCTTGTGACGTATTCACATAAAAAAATCCACAAGACAAAAATACAAAGTGTTTATTATATATAACCCAATATAATAAACACTCTGTGGCAAATCGAAGATGTCCACTTGATGACTTGATATAATTATTTCCCTTCAGTAGTATTCTGGGCAAAGAGGAATACATAAGGTAGCTAATCCTAGAATTTCTGCACTAAAATAAATACTGACTTTTAGTATTACGTAGTAGAATTCAAAATCTTATGAATGCAAGCAATTCTGGATTATCAACTACAAAATATAAAATGTTATATAGAAATACCAAGTGAATTTAATATTACCATTTTTTTCTTTTTAAAGGAAAAGGGTAAATATTGATAAGTCCTGTACGTATAAAGGATAGAACGCAAAATTCTTACAGCATTAATCTTCGTGTGAGTGCAAGAAAAATATTAACAAATTATTCCATGTAATATTTCAATACCATCTCAATTCTAGGTAACTGCATGAGTTTGTCTGTTGATATTATTTGTGGTATTGAGATGTTCTGGTGCTTTGCATCTATTCACCCAAGTCTGCCCACGCCATAAATAATGCAAGGGATGAATGCACCTACGGGTAATGCACAAAAGTGCATTCATAGTGCTTTTTGTATTATTTTCGAATAGGTTTTTCTGTTCTCTCTGCTCGGCAGAAAACAGGGGTGTCAATTTCGAGGATGTTTTATTGGCTGGCTAGTTTGTGTTTCAATTTTGCGAATTGTTGAATTGAAAATAGAGGCTTACTGGCAGCGAGAATTGTTGATAATAAGGGGTCGTCCATCACGTGATGTTTTTTTAGCAAATTTTTAACCCCCCCCCCTGGTCATATGTGGTGAGGTTTTAGACAACCCCCCCCCCACCTCAAAAATCACGTGAATTTTTTTTTAGTACAAAGTACATATTTTGAAATTTTCAGAATATTATCACGAAAAATAAATACACGTGATATCTCATTAAACCTCCCCCCCCCCCCTCGTGATATTTCGTGATTTTTTCCGAACCACCCCCCCCCCCTTTCGAGCCTCACGTGATTGATGGACGACCCCTAATCATAATATAGAGGTGTGGAAAACCATCGATTTTAATGTTAATTTAATGTAATATTTACACAGCCTCGTGAAAATATCATTTACAAGTGTCTGTGTTTAACATATTAAACATACTATAAAATAACACCGGGAGACTTAAGGGCCCGGTATATTAGTATGAAATTTTGAAAATCAAAATTTGACCCAGAAAACATCAAAATTTCGTTTTTTTTACATGAATTCCACACAGGAGAACCTGAGGAAAATAATTTCCCTCAGGGCCTATGTCATCTTTGGGGATGCTGTGTGGAGAGTTTTTTAAGGGAAGGAAGGCGAGGAGAGTTCTGGGAAGGAAAAGGGTTTAAGGGGTGGGTAAGAATCTTGGGTTCAGTGTGTCCCGGTCATCCGCTTCCAATACCTAGACACACCCCACCCCATGAACCCGGGCACCCCGCTAAATTACCAAATGTAGCGAACAACTTGGGGTAACCTATGGCAGAGGTGTTGGTTATCCGGGGCGGCGGTACCCATCCCCGCCTTCCAAATTGAAACTTGAAATTACTATAATTGATTTGATGATGTTTATGAGTGATCTGAAAATTGTACCAGATATAGAGCACAATTTTACATATAACTGCATACTTAATTCAAATTTAGATTTTTCGGAGATGTCTGACTAATCAACTGGACGAAATGGTAGAAAAAGTCGGGGACGCCCAAGGAAGATAATAGACGATCAAGTGAATCAGATACTTGTGTCGGGCCATATCGAGAGTCAGAATAGGTTACAGAAGAGTATTTATGAGACGATGTATAAAACCCTTTTCTTCCCTAGAACTTCCTCTCCTTCCTTTCCTAAAAAGACCCTCTACACAGCATCCCCAAAGATGATAGGCCCCGAGGGGAATTATTTTCCTCAGGGCCTCCTGTGTGGAGCTAACGTAAAAAAAAATAATGAATGTGAATGAGGCAAGGAGTGTGTGCCAAGACTCCTTTCTCTCTGCCTACCTCTGCGAGGGAAACGGTATGATGTTTAGTTAGTTAGTTAACCAGGGAAATAGTAAAAAAAATATATTGATTCTCGGGCGAAGCTGGGTAGTATCTTATAACTCCTGATAATGTTATTTGTATGACTTTGTTTATCTTAATCTTGAAATAGTTTAAGTGTCTTGCAAAGCTCGTTATTGAATATACTGCCAGCCCTATATCTATATTCCAAATCTTAGAAACGTCCATTGTGTTGTGTTTTTACCTTGGGCAGAATTTCACGCTTTTTGATCATTGAATAGCCCTTGTTTGTGAATTTCCTTGTCCTGTAAGGGCCACACCACATGTCCTGTATCTCATGTCCCGTATCTCATGTCCTGTATCTCATGTCCCGTATCTCTTATCCCGTCTCCCATATCATCATCCCTCATTCCGGTTTCTTAAGAACAGATTTCTGTATTTGTGATATACTTTGCTGTTGTAGGTGTTTTGTGTATAAAACACGTGACCATTGTCACCCGAGAGTTGTCAACCTTCAAATGGTTAAATGTATGAAGGGGCGTTGAAACTAAAACGAATAAAATTATTTATTTATTATTAGAAATAATGGTGTAATTTTTTAAATATATGCAAACTTTAAAAAGTTTTAAAAATGGCTCACTTTACGATTTTTTCAACAATAATTACTAATAACGAAAAAAATTAAAACACACACAAGTATACTTTATTAGACAAATCTTCTATATATATATAAAAATCAAAATATGCTTGTATTTATGCGAGTACTAGCTGGTTCTCGGCATGCGTTGCAATGCCATATTCATAGAAATATACATTGTTTCTCCCCTCCCGCGTCCCCTTCCTTGATAGCTGTATTAATTATAGCCCATATGTTATTATGATGTATGAGCTATATTATTGTAAGGTTTCAATAAAATCCATTCAGTAGTTTTTGCGTGACAAACACACAAGCATCCACACAAACTTTCGCGTTTATAATATTAGTAAGATGTTTATGAGATGTCTGTGCGTTGCTAAACCATTCATCCGATTGCGATGAAACTTTGGGGATTTGATGTGTGCATGCCCGCGATGGTTTCTATATATACTGGTGAGCTCTGGCATTATGAAATTTGTATAAAAAATTGCAATAGATGGTCCGTGAGCTGTTTGAAAACTGTACGTACCGGGACTGAATTTATGGAATGCGGAGGGGGGGGTGAGGAAAACGGGAGGGGGGTTCGCAGGACGGGGGAAGTGGGAATGGGGAGTGGCAAGGCGGAGTGGGAACCTTAAGATGAAGCCATTGTAAATAATGCAAAATCATACAAAATCATATGTTTTTGTTTTGAAAATTTGATCGCTTAGAAGTATTGGAGATGCTTCAATTAAATACTGCGTGTAGAACATACCTTGGTCCTTAAAAACATCGGTCATTTTTTTTATAAGTCTTTTAATAAGCCTATAAAAAAATAAAGTATAAGGTCTAAAAAACACACTTTCAAGTCCAAACTCTCCTATTTATAAACCCCTTTTCGGTTATGGTTTTATTGTATAATGTGGCAAATTCAGTTTATTTTATAATGATCGCAAAAAAAGTTGATATTTACACCCAATCTTCCCAAAATAAAATAAAATATGCATTTTCGCGTTGTTATTTTACAATACGGCCGCTAGTCGATGAATTCGGTTTTTCAAAGTGAACCCTATGACATCCACCGAAGAACTACTGTTCACGCCACAGTCGCCAAACCTCAATCACGCCTCGAACTGAGCGGGAGATGGACGCGTCACTCCGCTTCGCTTGATTTCGTGAAATCAATTTTAAATTTCCGTTTTATTACAATAAACAATGCGTAAAACAGGAATTAATATTTTTACAGGCCTTTACGAAATCAACCTGTAAAACAAAACTCTCAAATACCTTTTCCAACCTTTTCAAAAGTTTTTTCTCAAGTATTTTTAAACTCCTCCCATAAAGGGCGTGAATTCCGATTTCAATTTTTTCCTGAACTAGTGGATCGCCTTAAAGTAACAATATACTTGTCGCGGGAGGCGAGGCAGAAGGGGAATGGAACGAATAGGAAAAGACACACAGGGAGAAACAATTTCTTTATTAAATGGCATTACAATATACGCCGGGAACTAGCCAGTAAAATTAATGAAACTATTTATTTATTGTTTGAAAAATTTTCAGAGTGTTAACAGTTATTACATTAATGAAATTGCCATTGGGATGTGCTGGTAATCAGGTAATGTAGGTAGGGATGTCAAGGTGAAATAATAACTGGCTATAATCAGTTGCCTTAACCACTAGGTAACGGGGACTGTGGGACCACCTGTATAGGTGCAATAAGTCCTTTTCTGTAATTGTTAATACTAATTGCTACAACTATTCCCTTCCCAGCTACGCCGCGTTTCGCCTTGCGGCATTTTCACACACATAAAACCACTGTACAGCAAATATCTAGAAAACATCTATTACAATTTTAAAGGTGTCGGAAATTTAAATACAAATACACTTTTCGAAACTAGATGAAGTTTCCTATTAGATTTTTGTATTTGAAATATAGTCGTACTTAAATATTTAGAAATCGCAATATTTTTATTTCAAACATGAAAAAAGTTTAAAGAAAAGCTTGCCACATACATTTTTAATCAAAACGCCGAAAAATTTCAGGAAATTGAAAATTTAAAAAACACAGTCGCTTCAATTAAGGAATTCGCAAGAACACTGTCCCTTCACTTTTTATCTCGTTTGTGTAGAATTATAAATTATATTATCTAATAATAATAATAATAACGTAGTATTTATATAGCGCAGTTTTGTGATGTTTCACTTCAAGTGCGCTTAATTATAATAAACTTAAAATTAACCTACAATGTTCCTTACAAGTCCATAAAAAAATTAATTAAATAATGTGAAATAACGAATATACAAAAATATACAAAGCAATTCCTTAAGAACAATATTAACAACAATAGTGAGTGATGTTTTGGCACAGGACAATATATAATGATAAACCATCACGGTGCCATTCAACAAGAATTATTTAAACTAAATTATATAGAACAGGAGGCAGTTAACATTTAGAAATAATACAAATTCAGAGTGCACATAAAACTAAAGTAAGGAGGTAATCGAAACCAAACAATTACCAGAAACTTGAGGAAAATGGCTTATTATAGAGTAGATTGAAAAGGAGTTAAAATTCATGAAAGGTATGATTTTTTAATGATGTTTGTATGATCTAATAATAGTTTCTCGAAAACAACTAAAATAATACGACATTTTGGATTCATTGTTGCGCGATATAAACGTGGATTATTTCTTGATTTTTTAGGCACGTGTTAGGCGTTTGTGTTATAAAAAAACATCACTTTTATAAAAGTTTCATTAATTTCACGCGGTAAAAGTCAATTAAAAAATAATTTTCCGATTGTGAAACTAAATTTACAACATTAACGGATTAAAATTGTCGACAAATAACACTCAACATATATTATAAAAGAAAGTCCAAAAACGTAAAAAAGTGGATTGGTCATTAGAATAGAAATTATGAACAAAAAAATGATAAATACCTTTCGACTTTTGGCTCCAAGAAATTGACTATCGGTTCAAGAAAAAAAAAAACAATGTTGAGAAAGGTGTGAACAATACAAGCACAAGCAAGATAAAATTGATCTCACTCTGAGCACCAAGAAATGCCAATAAACACTTCCATCGTTACTGACACTAACATATTCAGTGTTAGTTCGAGGATTACTCGAGTATGACCCGGAGCGAATCGTGTCACAAAGAAAGCAGTAATTATAAACTTGAAGACAGGTAAAGGTAAGTGATTGTGAATAGGAAATAAATTTTAGTTAGGTAGGTTCCTAAACTTGTTCACAATTTTTAAATTGTATGAACAATGAAAGTGATATTATATTGGTTCATGGAGAACACAAGAAGTTCTTTGTGGGCGTGTTTATAAATTTGTGAGGCTTATAAATTTTCGAAACAAATCTGTGTTTACGAAATTCAAATGGGATGGAGATTTACGATGTCAGGCGAGTGTAAGTGAGACAAAACAACCGGGTTTTTGGGCTAAATGGAAAATTATTTGTTTCGATTCAAAAACGTACAAAAGACACTTTTGGTTTTTGTGTTTATGCCGTGTATATCTACAATTTGGGAGGCGGGAATGAGTATCGCCGCCCCGGGAACCTTTATTGGATAACCAACACCTCTGCCATAGGTCACCCCAAGTAGTTCGCTACGTTTGGTGATTTAGCAGGGGTGCCCAGATTCATGGAGTGAGGTTTGTCTAGGTCTTGGAGGTGGATGACCAGGACACACTGAATTCCAGATTCCTACCCACCACTTAAGCCCTTTTCCTTCCCAGAACTCTCCTCTCCTTCTTTTCCTTAAAAAAAACTCAACACTGCATCCCTAAAGATGTCACAGGCCCCGAGGGAAATTATTTTCCTCGGGGCCTCCTGTGTGGCGCACATGTAAAAAAAATGTATTCGTTTCTGTAATATGATTTTTTTTTACATTAGCTCCACAAAGGAGGCCTTAAGGGATTTTCACGATATCTTTGGGGATGTTGTGTGGAGGGTCTTTTTAGGGAAAGATTCTGGGAATGAAAAAGGTATAAGGGGGGAGGGGTAGGAATCTGGGGGTCAATGTGTCTAGGGGTGACGGACCTATGAATCAATGCTTTCCACTGCGGTACCTGCAAGGCGATAGGTTAAGAGTCCGGCTGGAGGCCTAGGTTAGGCCTCCCACAACCAATCGCTCCCGATCCGGCCCACCACGCAGGGCATACGCATTGGCCGCCAAAATCTAGATAAACCTCACCCCATGAACCCGGGCACCCTTGCTAAATCACCAAACGTAGCGAAGCACTTGGGGTGATCTGTTTAAAAATAGTTGTATCATTTTTAACATTTTTGCAACGTGTACTATTTGAAGAGGGTTAAAAATTTAAATAGTTGAAAAAACTTTCTTAGTTTTGTAAAAAAGTGAGAAAGCATCTTACAACTACTAGTTTTAGGCACATTTGATGACCAATTTTAAAGAACCAGGTTCGCCAGGTAGGTACCTATATACCAATTCTCTTGTATTCATTTTCCTCATCATCTTCCTCTAACTAATCAACTAACTAAACGACGACCTCCGTAGT
This sequence comes from Limnephilus rhombicus, assembly GCA_929108145.2. Lineage (NCBI taxonomy): Eukaryota > Metazoa > Arthropoda > Insecta > Trichoptera > Limnephilidae > Limnephilus > Limnephilus rhombicus. The sequence continues at coordinate 44,384,398 of OV815292.1, forward strand.
CCAGTGGGTAAGACACTTGACTCACAATCCGGAGGTCGCGGGTTCGAACCCGGCATGCGCAAATAAATTGTATTTGATTAATTTGTGTTATTTCACAATTAATTCATTTAAAATAATATATAGTATATTTGCGGCATGTTCCAGAGTGGAAGATACTATCAGTATCGCCCTGGTGTAAGACCACCATTCAGAATTGAAACGTTGCTTGAAAATGGCTTTAGCCGTGTTTAGTGACCAGATCTGAATAGCCAGGTACTTCCCAACCTTCCTCTTACCCACCTCCTTCCCCTCCCCACTACCTTCAGCCTCACAACATACCCCAATTGGGGATGCCATAGTCTCACTGGCTCCAGACGGGAGCAGTTGAGATTCTTGTGCGGTATTCACTGTAAAAAAAAAAAAAAAAACTAACCATCACGCCAGAGAGGACCGCCAAACAACTCGGTCTTGGCACACATTCCTTGCCTCGTTCACATTCATACATCGTCTCTTACATGCTCTTCTATTATTCTGACTCTTGACATGGCCCGACTCAAGTATCTGATTCACTGACATTCTTGATCGAAGGATTCACTTGATCGTGCCATGTCTTTCTGGGGCGTCCTCGACTTCTTCTACTATTCACATTTGCGTCATATATTCTCCTTACACTTATTTCCTCGTTCAAACCATCTAAATGTCCCTTACTTAATCTTACTCATTACGCTTACATCAGCCTTGAGTTCTCTGCGACACTCCACGTACCTCACACGATCGTACACGGTTTTAATACGGACTCACCTTAGGGATCTTATTTCTACAGCATTCAGTCTACTTTCATCCTTCCTCTGCCAATTTCTATCGGTATTACAATGGAAGATGCTCCGAGGAACTAGCGTCATCGATCCCTTTGGCACCGGTGCATAGTCGGGAAACACGCCAAACGCGTGCCCAACATACGTACACGGTTGACATTGGTCCCATGAGAACGGGTCGCTTCTTCGACTCGTTCTTATGTTAAACAGCTCGGCTGTGGAACGATTTGCCGATCATTGTGTTTCCTCCTTCCTACAACATGGGTCTCTTCAAAACCAATGTTCATGCCTTCCTCTCCTCAAAAATACCCTCCACACAGCATCTCAGATACATCTCCTGGGTGGAGTTAATGAAAAAAAAAAAGAAGTTCCATGCTTCACTGCCATACATCGAGGTAAGTACAAGCCAAAGATATCCAAACACAAGAGATATGCTTTGATATCCGTCCGACTGTCGGCAGGTTACTTCTTAATGGGAACATATGTGTGGTGTGGTAGTCGAAAATTTTTTAATTTTTAATTTTTTTTTTTTAAAAAAGACAAACATTCCCGGGTTACGAATAACCCAACAATGTTTGAAAATCTCCTACTACCACCACAGAAAGCCGAAAATGTTGCTTGTGTTGTGATGGGGGACTTAGCCAGCCGAGGAATCGAACACGAGACGCCCGCGTGGGACCCAGCGCTATGCCCACTCAACCACTGACCGGTCATACATAAGTTATGTCAAGAATAAAGAATTTTAAAAAAGGTCAATTTAGGTAAACACTGTTTATTGTTCATCAGAGAAATTTAGACACAGATTGCACGCAAATAATAATAATAATTGGATAATTTGTAGAGCGCCGTTTTAGTGAAAAATCACCTCAAGGGCGGATATGGATTTCCCTAAAAGGTACCTAACTATTAAATTCGAGAACGAATTAGTTCGATTCAAGTCGAATTTTACCAAGATTCGTTAAATAGTAACGAATTCTGTTAATTAGGTTCAATACCATCTTCATAAAAAAAAATAATGTGTCTCATTAATATTTTGTTGAGACTGCAACATAATTATTTGTCAAATTCGCCCTTTCAAAAAAGGTTTTATACTTTATGGCTGTCGTTGCGAAAATTGCAAAAATAAAAATAAACTCAGAGACAGTCATATTTCAAATAAACTCCATTTTCGAATGCATTAAAAACAAAATCGAATCGAGCCGAGAGTTGTCTCGTGGCTCGTGGTATCGTTTGGCAAAAAAGGAAAAGGGAGTTCGAAGAGACAATCCAATATTTTTATAATTTATGTATGAATTAGTTGGGTATAATCCTTAATGTTCCCACGTACCACGCTTGACCCCAACTCTCCACTAACAATAAATTAGACCTCACCAAGGTCTCTCAAACTGTTTATATTTTAATCTTATTATTATTATTTTTTAAATTAGCTCCAGACAGGAGACCCTGATGAAAATAATTTACCAGCTTCTTTTCCCAAAATCTTTAGGGATACTGTTTGGCAGGTCACTATAGGTTGAGAAAGGAGAGGAGGTTCTGGGAAGCAGTGGCGTAGCGAGGGGGGGGGGGCGGGCCGCCCCGGGTGCCATTCGATAGGGGGGTGACACTCGACTGTGGAAAAAAAATACGAAGGATATTGTCACCAAAGTATTGTATACATGAACACGGTCTAATTCTCTTCACGCGTTTGGCGTGTTTCCCGACTATGCACCGGTGCCGAAGGGATCAATGATGCTAGTTCCTCGGAGCATCTTCCATTGTAATACCGGTAGAACAAAGATAGCATTCCCATCCGACGCCTGTGCTCTAAAGATTGCAATCCGTATGTTAAGATGGGAGAATCTATCAAACGGACCGCCTGTTTCTGCACATATGTTTTTGTTTTGAAAATTTGATCGCTTTAAAGTATTATAGATGCTTCAATTAAATACTGCGTGTAGAACATACCATGGCCCTTAAAAGTATCGGTCAATTTTTTATAAGTCTTTTAATAAGCCTATAAAAAAATAAAATATAAAGTCTATAAAAAACACCTTTAAGTCCAAACTCTCCTATTTATAAACCCCTTTTCGGATATGGTTTTATTGTTTAATGCAGTAAATTCAGTTTCTTTTATAATGAAAGGTTGGAAAAGGTACTTGAGAATTTTCTTTTACATGTTGATTTCGTAAAGGCCTGTAAAAAATATAAATTCCCGTTTTACGCATTGTTTATTGTAAGAAAACGGAAATTTAAAATTGATTTCACGAAACTAAGCGACGCGGAGTAATACGACTGTCTCCCGCGCTGGTTGGGGCGTGACTGATACGAAATAGGTGTTGCCCAGTGCATGGTTCTTGTGCCCATGCCATAAGGGTCACTTCAAGAATCTAAATTCGTAGAGTGCGGGCCGTATTGATTGATGACAAAAATAACAACGAGAAAATGCATATTTTATTTTATTTTGTGAAGTTCGGGCGTAAATATCATTTTTTTTGCGATTATTATAAAAGAAACTAAATTTGCCACATTATACAATAAAACTAAATCCGAAAAGGGGTTGTAAATAGGAGAGTTTGGACTTGAAAGTGTTTTTTATAGACCTTATACTTTATTTTTTTAAAGGCTTATTAAAAGATTTATTAAAAAAATGTCCGACAATTTTAAGGGCCAAGATATGTTCTACACACAGTATAATTGTAATTGAAGCATCTATAATACTGCTAAGTGTAGTGAACGTATGTCTTGCAGTATGAAAGAGACATGCGTGTATGAGTGAGACAGCATGCGGAACGTATAAAAGGCGTGAATGTTGTCTATTCGTCCTCTCTTTGCATTTAGGCTTCCTACGAAGCACCTCTCTACGACCTCGGAATAAACAGTAATAGTCTACCCACTTATTATTATTGCAATCCCACTGAGATCACCATCAAGAGAAATCTGGATCCACCACAAGGAGTCCAGAAGTAATGTATATAACCGGCCACGGTCATTACATTTGGCGCAGCCGATAAAGGACTAAATTTAGGCAGCAGCAATCACATTTGGCAGCCTATAACGGATTTACGCTGCAGCCAAAATCATTTGGCAACATCCCGAGATTGAGGCTACAGTGGTCAACAGGTGATCGGGCAGGAAACAGGCCAGATCACGGGAAGAGCAAGAGCAGCAGAATCGGCATCCGAGGAACATCAAGGCGCTGGATAGGGTCATTCAGTGCCGAGAATCTGGAGGAGTATTCTCGTTAGGCGGGGATACGGAAGTCCGGATCTTCAAGAGAAGAGCTGGACAGGTGCAGACCTCACGGAAGGCGCATTAGAAGGACGACCAGGGTTCAGGAGCCAGGAGACGGTCCGCAGAAGGGCGAGATCGGAGCAGCATCAAGTCAACAGAGTCGTGAGTTGAGTGCTGTTTGTTAATTCTCTGTTTTTCTATTGATTGCATCTGTGTGAAGATGGAAGGGGGGGAACTGCCCAGGTTTTGTCATTTGAGGGACAAACTGGAGACATTCGTGTTGCAATACGAACAGTTCATCCTTGTCAATGATGACAAATTAAATTCGGTAGAGAAAAAGAGAGCGGTTTTAATATCTCATTTACACACAGAGACAATAGATTTATTGATTGATTTGTGTTTTCCTAAAAAAATTACAGATTTTACGGTCGAAAATTTATTGTTATTACTAGAGAATCATGTAGGTATCAAAAGAAATGTGTTCAAGGAGCGCGAAATTTTTTTTGCTACGAAACAAAAAAGTACAGAATCTGTTAATGATTTTATAGCACGGTTAAGAAATCTCGTTAGATTTTGCAAATTCGAAGACAGACTTGAATATAATTTAAAAGATGTTTTTGTCACCGGTCTTCGAGTGGGGCGTATTAAGGAGAAATTAATGTAGAGGCTGAAAACTTTTCATTAAAAAAGGTTATAGAATGTGCTATTGCCATGGATTCGTTCGAGGTAATTAATAAGCAAATTAAAACGGAAAGTGTAGATATTGTTTTAAAAAATAGACTGAACAATTTGTCACAAAAACAAAATTCGGCGGGTAAACATTTTTCAAGACCTACGGACAAGAATGTTACATCGTTCAGAGCGAAATCAGCAGACCGAACGAAATGTAAACATTGTGGTAGTTATCACGAGTCGATAAACTGTAAATTTAACGAAGTAATTTGTTTTAAGTGTAAAGGCAAAGGTCACATTAGTAAAATATGTCGCGGGTTTAGTAAAAAGGTTATTTCTTCTGTGTTTGTGAATACGCAGGGAAGTATGAAGAAGTTAGTGGTACAGGCTGTGAACAGTGACCCAATTATATGCAAAATCCTAGTGAACAATGTGATTTTTAACGGATTCTTGGATACAGGATCGGCAGTTTCGATATTAACAGATCTAGATTATGTTAAACACTTCAAACATTTGGATTTAAAACCAAAGGATTTAACCTTGATCGGTTACACTAATTGTAAGTTGAATTTATTGGGTTGTATTTCATTATTAGTTGATTATAACGGTTATAGAGAAATGTTAGAATTTTGTGTAGTTAAAAATGGATCAACTACGGTTCTAGGTCGTGACTTTATAAATAAATTTAATATTGGATTCACGGGGTTACAATCAATTTCATCCCAGGAGGGTAGTGAAATTTTTTCTCACAATGTATTGGAGAATGATATAAGTGACTTAGATAAAAGTGAATTACAATCAATTTCATCCCAGGAGGGTAGTGGAATTTTTTCTCGCAGTGTATTTGAGAATGATAGAAGTGATTTACAATCAATATCATCCCAGGAGGGTAGTGAAATTTTTTCTCACAGTGTATTTGAGAATGGTAGAAGTAAAGTGAATAAAAAAATTCGAAAATTCCAGGAGGTTTTTTCGGAGAAAGTGGGTAGTTTTAATAAAAGTAAAGTGCAATTAAAATTAAATGGGAATGCGGAACCAAAATTCTGCAATCCGAGGAACATAACTTTTGAATTTGGAAGGAGATTAAGGTCAAATTTAAACAATTTTGTACCGAGAGGGGGGAGAGATAAGTGTCAGGAAAATCAGAAATATTATTATAAGAGAAATAATAAAGATTCGAGGGGTTTTTCGATTAATCAAAAAGTAATGGTTAGAGATTTCAGAGACCAAAACAATGATAAATGGGTACCAGGGAAAGTACATAAACAATTAGGAAAAAAACTTTATATAATTGAAGTAAAATTAAATGGTAAACTTATGTATTGGAAAAGGCATTTTGATCAGTTGTCTAAATTGTGTGTATCATGGAAAAAGAAACTCAGCAATCCTTATATCGCGTCTGAGACGAGGAGACTGTCGTATGACGATTACGATGTCTCCAGCTTTGTGCCGGATGACAGACTAATGGGTGTTTTTCCTTCTCCTTCCAGCTCCAGTGATCCAGTGGCTTCCACGTCAGGAAATTGGAAGGACCGACTACGACCACGGACACACAGATGAGTCAATGAAGACAGGACTCAGCTCTCGACTCAACATGAGACAAATGAATTACTTACATTGTAAATATTGGAATATTGTATGTATTGTAAATAATTATCCGCATCATGTTGTGTAACTGTCTTCAGATTTAAGTGTGGAGGGATGTAGTGAACGTATGTCTTGCAGTATGAAAGAGACATGCGTGTATGAGTGAGACAGCATGCGGAACGTATAAAAGGCGTGAATGTTGTCTATTCGTCCTGTCTTTGCATTTAGGCTTCCTACGAAGCACCTCTGTACGACCTCGGAATAAACAGTAATAGTCTACCCGCTTATTATTATTGCAATCCCACTGAGATCACCATCAAGAGAAATCTGGATCCACCACAAGGAGTCCAGAAGTAATGTATATAACCGGCCACGGTCATTACACTAAGCTATCAAATTTTCAAAACAAAAACATGTGATTTTGTATTATTTTGCATTATTTAGTATGGCTTCATCTTAACTTCTTAACGATTCTACATTTTTCAGCAGCTATCTTTTGACGCATATCACAAGAGTAAAACTGCCCTCATACCTTTTAAAGTTGTAATCTTTTCCACGATACATTGGTGTATAACCATTTTACGAAGAATATGAAAAAAATTAACAAATAAGAAAAAAAAATCTACAGGTATAATATACTCGTAACTATGAAGATATACGATATTTATTTAGTTCGAATATTTCTCGTCCGGGTCTTACAGTTTTAGAGTCAGCGGACAGCATTTTGACCCACACATATAATAATAATAATATTGTATCGGTGCCCAAAAAACATAAGTTCCCCATTCTCAAATAAACACAAGCAACTTCACCAACCAAACATCGCCCACACCATGCACTCCCCGCGCACCACAGACATGAACCCTGCAGAAGAATCACGGGACTATGAGATAGACCTACGGTCAATGTACACACGGTGTCCGGAAACTAGGGGTGTCAGCGGGATTCTGGGGAATCCACATGACACAGAGATCGAAAAACATACGTTTTTTTGATATATTTTTCTTTTAGATATAATTTTTAGTAGCCTTTTTTCGCAACTGCTCCCAATCGCCCGGAGCCAGTGAAACTATGGCATCCCCAAGTGGGGTATGTTGTGATGTTGAAGGTAGTGGGGAGGGGAAGGAGATGGGGAAGGGGATGTTGCGGACCTGAGTATTCAAATCTAATCACTAAACATGACTCAAGTCTTTTTTATTTTTTTATTGTTTTTTTTTTCTTGCTAGAGCAATCCCGATGAGTTAAAGAACTCATTTTAGGACAGGAGGAACATACAAATCATGGGTGGGAGGAAATAGTTAAAATTTTACATATGAATTTAGATATTAAAAATATGAGTTTCACATACAATATAGACGAAAAAATAAAAGACAGGTTGTGTATAACAAACAACAATAGAAAATAATTAAAGAAAAAGGGAACAAGGCTATACAGATATGGATGATTACAACTAAATGGAAAAGAAAAGAAGAGTAAAGAAACAAGGTTAATTGTGGGCAGGTAAGTTTTTTGTACTAAGGGAGGAAAAGTTGGATATATATAAAATTTTCCTCAATTAGTACAAAAAACTTACCTGCCCACATTAAACCCGCGTTCTATACTGATAACAATTTAGGTAAATTACTAAAAAACACTAAAGATAGAGATCATAAATTAAGCCACTCAGGCATTTACCAACTATGTTGCAATGATTGTCCTTCGTTCTACATAGGTAAAACAACTAGAAATGTAAACATTAGAATCACCGAACATTTAATATGCTTAAATAATAATAATTTTTCAGAGTTTGCTAATCACCTAATTTCTACAGATCACACTTTTAATAAGGACACAGGGGTTAAAATTCTTCACCGTAACAATAAAAGCAAAAAATTAGATAATTTAGAAGCACTAGAAATCAGAAAATCCCTAAATAATAGCTAGTAATAATAATATATATGAATAACCAGATTAATTTATCTTTCAGTCCCATTCTAAATATTTTTCCAATTAACCTCTCTGTTCTTTCCGGAAATCCCGCAATTACCCCACCCCTTTGCTCACCTCCCACTCAAACACCTAACATTCTGTAGCATAGTTTAGTTATAATCAGCTCGTTCCGGTGGATAATTATCATCCCCCCTTACACATTATAGTAAATATGTACACGAATAATCCACCACTGAAACAATCAACACTCAACTTCAAAAACGCTGATTACGAGTCTATTAACTACCAACTCACTAATACAGATTGGACTTTCTTGACCACTAACAGTGATACCGAACAAATACTAGAAAAACTCTATGAAACATTTTCTGAAAATATAAAATCTTATGTCCCCTCGTATACACCAAAACACAGAACATATCCAATTTGGTTCTCCACAGATCTTATACTCTTACTTAAACAAAAAAAACAGCTACATAAAATTTTTAAACTGACTCACCAAATCAACGACTACTCAAACTTCTCAGAAACAAGAAAGAAATGTAAAACACTATCGAAACTGTGCTATAAAGCACACATCACCTCCGTTGAGAAAACTGCGCTAGGAACAAAGAATCTTTGGAATTTTGTTAAAAAATTAAACAATGAAAGTACAGACTACCCCCCCACAATGCATTATGATGGCAAAATAGCCAATAGTACCTTTGATATTGTTAATTTGTTTGCGGATCATTTCCAAAGTGTATACGAAGGTGAAATACCAGATAACAACGTACCATCATACACATATCAAAACACAATACATCTACATAATTGCCTCATAACACAGGAATCATGCTTAAATAAAATCATTTCACTTGACCCTAACAAATCTGCAGGCCCAGATAACATCCCACCAATATTTTTCAAACAATGCGCATCTGCAATATCAGGTCCACTCACCGCACTATTTAACCACCTACTTTCTTCTGGACATTTTCCAACCCGTTGGAAATCTAGTTATATTACCCCGATTTTCAAAAAAGGTGACGACACAGACATTAAAAACTACCGTCCTATATGCATACAATCAGCACTCCCGAAAATCTTTGAATCCCTTGTTCTCGATTTAATTTATCCATCAATATTAAAAGTAATTGATAAAAACCAACACGGATTCGTTTCTGGTAGGTCAACTGCTACTAACCTGTTACTTTACCATAACTATATTACAGAATCTTTTACAAAAAAAAAAACAAGTTGACAGTATCTACACAGATTTTTCAAAAGCTTTCGACAAAGTGTCACATAAATTATTACTTAGTAAACTGTATGCCTTGGGACTGAGAGGCAAGTTGTTAAACTGGTTCTCAAGTTATTTGTCTAACAGAATCTTATTTGTTAAAATTAAACATTCTAAATCTAAGTTGTTACATGCAACTAGTGGTCTACCACAAGGGAGTCATCTCGGCCCCATCCTTTTCTTAATATTCATAAATGATATCATAAGTTGTTTCGACGATGTAGAAGTTCTGCTTTTTGCCGATGACATCAAATTATACAAAAAAATATCTAATATAGGTGACTGCCTAATCCTACAGTCAAACATCGTCAAATTACAAAATTGGTGTGTCGCAAACAACTTATTCCTCAATATCGATAAATGTAAGACACTAACATTTTGTCGAACAAAGACCCCACTATCTTTCAAATACACAATAGATAATAAAATCTTAGAAAAAGTCAAAGAAATTAGGGATCTTGGAGTTGTGTTTGATTCGCAATTAAATTTTATAAATCACATACAACAAATAACTAACAAAGGCATGAAAACACTAGGATTTATAATCAGAACAATCAAAGACTTCGATTCGCTGGAAGTTATAAAAATCGTATATTTGTCACTCGTACGCAGCTTGCTGGAATACAATTCCACAGTTTGGTCCCCATATTATCAAATTCATATAAGAAATATCGAAAGAGTGCAGCACAAATTTTTAAGATTTATTAACTTCAAGTTACACATACCTATTCAACACATTAACTACACATCTTTACTAAATACACTTAAATTGCATTCCTTAGAAAACAGAAGAAAAATAAACGACCTAACTTTTTTGTTTAAAATTATTCACTCCGAATTAGATTGTTGCGAACTCCTGCATCTCATTGACTTTAAGGTACCAACTCGAGCGACAAGGCAAAACACATTACTCTGCAACAATAATTCTCTAACCAACTACCACACACACGCATCAATTTCTCGACTACACACACTAGGGAACAAATATACCTCAAATATCGATGTATTTAATACAAGTTTACCGTTATTCAAGAAATATCTGAACAATATTTTTATGTAGAATATGTTGATATCTAAGGAGCATCACGTAGGGTCTATTGCGTATATTTGTGTATTTCTATCTCTCTGTAAAAACTTGTTAACGTTTTCTTTTTATGTATCTTGCATTTTGTCATGTATTATTTATAACATTTAATAAGTCACCTGTAAATTTTGTATTTACTAACATACCAACTAATTTATTTTCTATGCCATTCACAACTAAGATACTTTCTCTTTTATTGTAATGCACTATCTTTCCTTAAATTTATCTGTATACCTACCTTTCATATGATGTTTACTTGTTATGTTTTTATAGTTTATCTTTTTTATTAAAAAAAAAAAAACTATCTCTGTATCATAAACTTGTCATGTAAAAGCCCATCAGGGCGTTGAAAATTAATAAATAAAAATAAATAAAAAAAATAAAAATAAAAATAAATAATATTCTCCTGACGAAGGAAGGGTGCTTCTGAAACCGGTAGTGTTTTAAAATAAAATTGGTCCTAAACAAATTTATGTGTTTTTTTTATTGTAAATTATGGCGAGCCACAAAGTTAGTGCTTTTTACAAATATGTTAAAAAATATTGTTTTAAGCATTACTCTGAATTTTTATTTGCTGGATTCCCTTGTACATATCTGGTATCGAATTATATAGTGTGTAGGCAACATAGTTCAGAGATTTTATGGCATATTTTGTAGTGTGTATTTGAGGTATGCTGATTTTATTGCTATTTCGAGTATTTTGAGTGTGTTTCTTGACTGAGTGGTGGAATTACACCAGGACGATACTGAGTGTATCTTCCACTCAATAAACATTTAAAAATACTCCAACGTTACTAAATAGATGTGAAATAGCACCAATAAATCATATAAAATTTACTTTCGAACTACTTACAAATTTTTCAACTTTGTAATTTAATATTTTTTAATAAAAAAACACATTTACCGACATACAATCTTTTTAGAAAATGCTACCAACTAAAAAAAATGTGAAGTGCCCTCGAGGGGATTTTATCACCAAACACCGCTATATAAATTTGACTATATACATACGTTTAGTGTAAGTAAACCAACCTATAACATATCAGACAGCAGAGTTCGAAGGAATTCTCTCGTATGAGCGAAGCGTAAAGGGCCCGCAACCGGGCTCAAAAAGAAGAATATGGAGAGATATGAAATTACGAATGTTAGAGGAGAGCGCTAACATTTAAAGCGTCAAAATCTATGCGAAAATTGCGAAAATGTTTAATAAAACACGACTAGTTTAAAAAAGAGCAAAAATCTAGTGGGGCTAAAGAAACATTATGAATTTTTTCACAAATATAATTTATAAAATAATAGAAACAGACTTGTTTTTAATAATTTTTGGAGCATACTTCGCGATTTTTTTCTATCGAGGGAATTTCATATAATTTGCGTGTCGGCGTGGGTAGCATCTAGACATAATTTTCAAAAATTACATATATTTTTTTAAGAGCTTAAAAACTTCATATGTAATATGTAAGAAATCGGTAGAAATGCGGGTAGCGGCGCCTTAAGGCTCTGCGACCGGGCCCGAAAAGAAGAAGATGGAGAGATACGAAATTACGAATGTAAGAGGAGAGCGCTAACATTTACAGCGACAAAATCGATGCGAAAATTGCGAAAATGTTTAATAAAACACGACTCGTTTAAAATAGAGCAAAAATCTCGCGGGCATTATCTTAAACAGCATTTAAAGAAACACTGTGAATTTTTTCATACATATAACTTGTAAAATAACTGAAACAAACGTGTTAATAATAATTTTTGGAGCATAGGTACTTTGCAATTTTTTTCTGTCGAGGGAATAAACTTTAATACAAATTGTTTACATTATAAATATAAATAAATATGCTTTAGATAAATTGTAGTTTTTCCTATCGTTTTGCTTAAATAGAATTGTAATAAAATTGTTAATTATTTTACAAAGAATATAAGCGTAAACTACTAAAAAAATGTATTTTCATTAAAAAAGTATGGACGCATATAATTTTGACAGAACTTTAAAAAAAGTACAGTGTTATGACGAAAATTATCTGCCACAGTTTCCAATGAGTAACTTGTTTTCTTTCTTATAAAATTTTGAACAAAATAAATACAAACCACTCTTGCGTTTGAAATCGTGACTTCTAGACTCCCTTTGCCAAGCGATTTTTGAGCTATTTACCTATATTCGGTACAAGGTATAAGGTTCGGTTATAAGGTACACTAAGAATATATACATTTGTGGCTTGTGACTTTTTCTAAGATTCAACATCAATACAGTGCTTGAAATGCTTTAGCCGTGTTTAGTGACCTGATTTATCTCTTTCCCCATCAACTGGACTAAAAATACACAAATACTATTATATTGTACTAACATTGAAAAAAAAAATCGTAGGTTGCAAGGTAGGTACCTAGTACGTTAAATATGACCCATCAAGATTACCCCCATTGTACTTCGAGTACCTACTCCGCCATTCAATAAAATAGTAACAAACATACCGGCCATTCAGGTCTAGTCACCAACGCGTGAAATCCGCGACCCCTCCCTTACCGACCTACCCGGCTAACGTGTGTTAAATACGTCGACGCATTGAAAGCGCTGGGATTAGCTCGGGAGAGTGACCAGGCGTGAACTGGCGGGTTTCTCTGATGAAAAAATTTCATTGTGGAAGATATGAGATGTGTAATGTGGCTTTGTGATATGCAACGAGTGTAAATATTTACTGATATTATAGGCGGTTTTTCGTTTATTGAAGCATTTGAGGTAAACCACACAAAATTCATTGTTATTTAGTCATAATATTGCTTGATAAGTTTCATCTCATTGTGTTGTAAGTTTGTGTGTATGTTTGTATAATGCAGGCAGAATTTATCAGGTTTGCTGCGTTTGGTGACTTAACAGGGAAGCACCGGTTCATGCGGTTAGGTTTGTCCATGTGTTGGCTGCGTATTTTTTTTACTTACAGGAGGCACAGAGGAAAACAATTTCGCTAGGGGCCTATGTCATCTTTGAGGATGCTGCGTGGAGGATTTTTTAAGGGAAATGAAGGAGAAGAAGACATGGGAAGGAAAAAGTTATGAGGTGTGGGTAGGAATCTGGGGGGGAGTGATGGACGCATGAATCTATTCCTCACACTGCGGTGCAAGGCAAAGGGTCGGGAGAATCCGGCTGGAGAGTTCAAAAGGCCTCCCTCAATCAGTCTCCTCTGGTGCAGCCCGCCACGCAGTGGTTGGGCAAACGTATCCTTTACCAAGACCTAGACAAACCTCATCCCATGAACCCGGGCACCCCTGCTAAGTCATCAAACGTAGCAAACCACTTGGGGTGACCTGTGGCAGGGGTGATGGTTGTCCAATAAATGGTTCCCGGGCGGCGGTACCCATACCCGCCTCCCAAATTATTGCGTATGCGTCTGCCCACCAACAGCATGGCAGTCCGGTTCGGGAGAGACTGGTTGAGCGAGACATTTTGACCTCTCCAGCAGAGCTCTCTCAGAACATCGCCTTGCACCGCAGTCGGAGGGATAGATTAATACGTACGTCACTCCTGGCCCCCTAGCACACTTTAACTGGCAGAGGAAGGATGAAAGTAAATTGAATGCTGTTGAAATGAGATCCCTGAGACGTATGTGTGGTAAAACAATGTATGATATCCGCAAAGAATGTAAGGCTGATGTAAGCATAATGAGTAAGATTAAGAAAGGGACCCTCAGATGGTTTGGGCATGTAGAGCGAATGAACGAAGGAAGTAGTGTAAGAAGAATATACGACGCGAATGTGAATGGTAGAAGAAGTCGGGGACGCCCGAGGAAGACATGGCACGATCAAGTGAATCAGATACTTGAGTCGGGTCATGTCAAAAGTCAGAATAATAGAAGAGAATGTATGAGACGATGTATGAATGTGAGTGAGGCAAAGAGTGTGTGCCAAGACCGAGTTGTTTGGCGGTCCGTCCTCTCTGCCTACCCCTGCGGGGAAACGGCGTGATGGTTAGTTAGTTAGTTAGTAGGATAACTTTCGGTAACTTCTCATCGTTCCCTAGCATGACTGCAGATCGCCAACTAATAAGTAACTCGATGTCAACTATTGTTTATACGTTAGCGATCTGCAATTGTCCTACGGAATGATGAGAAGTTAGCAATAGTTATTCTATCAATCCTTATCGACCGACCATGCTAGGACCCCTAGACACACTGACTATCAGATTCCTACCCACCCCTCATACTTTTTCCTTCCCAGAATTTCCTCTGCTTCCTTTCTTAAAAACACCCTCCACACAGCATCCTCAAAGATGATATAGGTCCTCAATATTAAGGCGGATGGGGGGGGAGGTTTGAACAACCTATTTCCCCCCACTTCAGCTTTGTATCTATACACACGCGAGCTGAACAACGAAATATTATGGTTTCTACGTTCCTTTCTCATAATTCGTGTCTCAGCTTGCGCTTATGTTCGCAAATGTATACGCATTATATCCCTTGGAAATCAGTAGACACAGCTTCCGACATTCTTTTAATCTCGTTAGCCATGATCACATTTCCCAAAACACCAACCAAAACAATCCCACCAGGCAACTTTAAACGCAAACAATTCTTCAAAAAATGCCTTTCCTATGAGAATCATTCGGGTCCAGTTTTTTCAATCTAAAATAATCTCAACTATTGTCAAAAGTGTCTAGAAGTAATTTATGGCTTTTTCGCAGTAAACATTAAACTCAACGTTGTTTGAAAATAGAAGAATCGGACCGTAATGGTCACTGTGACTGGGCTTTGTTAGCCGAGTTTGGTTTTGGTCCTCTACTGGGAAACAGTGTCGACAATGGGAGATGGTTGTGAGATCGTCAGCGTGAGACAATGCAAGAGTGTCGAAGAAGCGAGGGAAGAAACTTGGATTGACGGCATGAGAAATAATAATATTATGTAATTTATGTTTATTTTCTGTTTGGGAAGTATGTTTACGATGAGGAAAGGCTGGTAGGAATATTTAAAAAAGGATAAATGCAAGAATCTTAATTAATTAACAAAGGATAAAATATGGGATGTGCAAGGTGCCTTTATGAGTGGAAGGGGATGCATGGACCAGATTTTCTCCTTGCGTATGCTCACTGAGAAGTTTCTGGCGAAAAACCAGAAACTTTTCTGCGCCTTTGTAGATCTTCAAAAAGCGTACGACCGAGTCGACAGGAAAAAGCTATGGAAGGTGTTGTCCAAGTATGGAGTGAATACAAATCTCATACAGGCAATTGCGTCTCTGTACGAGGGAAGCGTTGCATGTGTTAGGGTGAACGGTGATTTTACGGGGTGGTTTGACATCACAAAAGGTGTTAAGCAAGGCTGCGTAATGTCACCATGGTTATTCAATCTATACATGGATAATTGTATGCAAGAATTGAAAGATGTGGGATTGGGCGCGAAATTGAATAGTCTGAAAGTATGTTGTCTGTTGTATGCTGATGACGCGGTGCTGATTTCTAACACTATGGAAGATCTACAGTCTCTAGTATCTAGGATGAACGAAGTATGTATGAAGAATGAGTTAATGATGAATGTAAGTAAGTCTAAAGTCATGGTGTTTGAAAGAGAGAGTACGAAAACAGTGTGCGATATAGTAGTGAATGATGAATACTTGGAGCAGGTGGATGAGTTTGTTTATCTGGGTAGTATGTTTACGAGAGATGGGAAGGCTGATAGAGATATTGAAAGGAGGGTAAATGCCGGTAACTCCATTAACGGAGGACTGAATGCCGTTGGAGCTAATAAAAAACTTTCAATAAAAGCGAAACTAGCAGTCCACAATGGAGTCCTGGTACCTACCCTGATGTATGGCAGTGAGGCATGGAACTGGCAGAGGAAGGATGAAAGTAAACTGAATGCTGTTGAAATGAGATCCCTGAGACGTATGTGTGGTAAAACCATGTATGATCGTGTTAGAAATGTGGATATCCGCAAAGAATGTAAGGCTGATGTAAGTATAATGAGCAAAATTAAGAAAGGGACCCTCAGATGGTTTGGGCACGTAGAGCGAATGAACGAAGAAAGTAGTGTTAAAAGAATATATGATGCAAATGTGAATGGTAGAAGAAGTCGGGGACGCCCGAGGAAGACATGGCACGATCAAGTAAATCAGATACTTGAGACGGGCCATGTCAAAAGTCAGAATAATAGAAGAGTATGTATGAGACGATGTATGAATGTGAGTGAGGCAAAGAGTGTGTGCCAAGACCGAGTTGTTTGGCGGTCCTTCCTCTCTGCCTACCCCTGCGGGGAAACGGCGTGATGGTTAGTTAGTTAGTTTATCTTAATTGAAGACTGAACGCGGTTGGCGCTAACTAAAAATTGTCCAAAGAAGCGAAGATAGCAGTCCACAATGGAGTGCCGGTACCTACCATCTCTCTAGAGGACACGGGTTCCAATTCCGGCGTGAGCACGTAAATTTTATTTATTAATTTTTGTTATTTCACAAATTAATTAATTAAAAATAATATGTAACATATTTGCCGCATGTTCCCGAGTGGAAGATACTGTCAGTGTCATGGTGTAAGACCACTATTCAGAATTGAAACGTTGCTTGAAATGGCTTTAGCCTTGTTTGGTGACCAGACCTGAATAGCCACCTTCCCTTTTGCCATCACCTTCCCCTCCTCACTAAATTGGGCCTCATTGGCTCCAGACGTGAGCAGTTGGGACTCTTGTGAGGTATTCACATAAAAATCCATAATTAATAAGATTAAGAAATGGACGCTTTGATGGTTTGGGCGTGTAGATTGTATGAACGAAGAAAGAGGGGTGTAAGGCGAATATAAGACAAGAATGTCAATAGTAGAAGAAATTGGGAACGATCATGGCAAGATCAAGTGAACCAAACACTTTAGTCACAATTTGGGAGGCGGGAATGGGTACCGCCGTCCCGGGAAACATTTATTGGATAACCAACACCTCTGCCATAGGTCACCCCAAGTGGTTCGCTACGTTTGGTGAGTTAGCAGGAGTGCCCGGGTTCATGGGTTGAGGTTTGTATTGAAGTTGGCAGCGGATGCATCTACCCAACAACTGCGTGGCAGACCGGATCGGGAGTGACTGGTATGATCTTTAGACCTCTCCAACAGGACTCTCTCGGAACACTGCCTTGCACCGCAGTGGTAGAAATAGATTCATACATCCGTCACTCTTGGACACACTGACCCTAAGATTCCTACCATCCTTCATACCATTTTTCCTTCTTAGAACTTCCTCTCCTTCCTTTCCCAAAAAGATTCTCCACACAGCATCCCCAAAGATGACACAGGCCCTGAGGGGAGTTCGAATAAGTTCAGATTGGTTTTATTTTCGAAATCGTGTTATTTTACAATCGAGTTATTTCAAAACCGAGTTAAATTAGAATATGCTGTAAACAACGATTCATCGAGACATTACAGACATCTCAATTAAATAGCCAATTCGGTATTGTTCTCAACATACCGAATTCTTCAAATTAGGAAACTTGAATTCAACAACAATGAACACATTCCTGAGTTTAAATATTTGGAATGTTACAGTCAACGCTCATAACTCAGTAATGTGATATTTTCACAGCATCCCGTTGGCCACTGTAACGTAATTCGATATCTGAACTCCACCGGTGTTAATAATACGTAATAATTTATGAATATTTTTATTGATGGTACACAATTTCCTTTAAAAAAATTTTACGACACAAATATTTGGACATTTTTCAGGCTATTCAACAACAATATTACTTCCCCGTGGGTAATTTCGTAGACATTAAAAATTAAAATATACCAGCCAACAAAAATGTATTTATGTACGAAACCCACCGAATACCTTTTTTGCAAGCGTCAGTATTTTTTATATCACGTCAATATTGAATAAGCAAGATAAAATTGATAGAATCCATTTTCAATTTTTTTTTGGAATTGGGTATGGGTACCTCGAAAACCATTTAATGGATAACCAACACCTCTGCCATAGATCACCACAAGTTTGGTGACTTAGCAGGGGTGCCCGGATTCATGGGGTGAGATTTGGCGGTAGATACATCTGCCAACCTACTACGTGGCAGGCCAGATCGGGAGAGACTGGTTGAGGAAGACTTTTTGGCCTCTCCAATAGGACTCTCCCGTAACATCGCCTTGCATCGCAGTCAGAGGCAAGATTCATGTATCCGTCACTTCTGGACACACTGACCCCCAGATTCCTACCCACCCCTCACACCTTTTTCCTTCCCAGTACTTCCTCTCCTTCTTTTCCTAAAAATACCCTCCACACAGCATCCAGAAAAATGGGAATTATTTTTTGTTTTTCTCAGGACCTCCTGTGTGGAGCAAATGTAAAATAACGTATTTTTTAACAAGGTTCTAACAATTTGTTTTGCATTTATTAATCTGTGTAGTTGTTATGGTTTTTATGTAGGTATTATGATGCTTTAAATATTCATTTTAATGGCATAAAATCTGACAAAACATCAAAATATTGTTGATTCCTACCATGATTTCATCACAAAACCAAATTGGTTTAAAAAACTAAGTAGAAAATTGTTATTTTGTCAGTTACCAAATGCATTCAAACGGTTGTCTGTAAACTAACGCTTGAAAGACAAAAATTGAGATTAAGTCATAAAAATGTAAATTAATGTATCATTTTTAATATGCGTGGGTTGCAAGAATTTCTAGATTCCTCTTCGAGGAGGATTTTTTTTACGACTGGTTGGTTGATTGCGACAAGTTATTTGTATTTTACGGTTTGGGGGATACATGTATCTTCAGATACATCTTACACGATACAGGCAGTCTCTACTACTTAATTACCAGCATATCTCCATAATAAGGCAAGTAGCACACGCCCAGGGCGCTAGGGTATTGGCTTTTAATGTTACGGACTCCCTCAAGGATCTGAGTTGGGGCCTGCATTATTAATAGGCTTTATTGATTTAAATAACTTTGGGATAATTAACTTAATATTGGAGTATTTGAAATACTAGTAGAGCTTGTGGATGGGTGGTTTTAATTTCAATAAAATTATTGTTATATTTCAATAAATCTTTCAAAATTAACTGTTTTCAAAATTAACACAAATCTTCAAATGGAAATAAATATGAGGAATGAAATAAGCTAATACGAAAAAAATGGACACATTTCTGTGACAGTTGATCTGAAGAGACACAAAAAATCTTCAAATTGATCAACTGATGCAATTTCTTGATTGCGTGTCAAATTAAAATTTAATAGATCCCCAGTGGAATTAAATCATTCACAACAATTCATTGAAAAACTACCCGAAAACATAGAAAAAGGTAATAAAAGATCTCTAAGAAGAAATGGACTTAGACTTACCGGTATGAGTTCTCTTGTGAATCTTCAAGTTCTCCGACCTGGCGAACACCTTTCCACAGCCCGGGAAGGGGCAAGGAAAGGGTTTCTCGCCTGTATGAACCCTGATGTGATTGACCAGCTTGTACTTGGCCTTGAAGGGCCTACCGTTCCTGCTGCAGCCTTGCCAGCAGCACGCGTGCGTGGTGCACTCCGGTCCTCCCACGTGCTCCACGGTCAGATGTGTCACTATCTCGTGCATCGAGCTGAAGTTCTTCCCGCAGTGCTTCCTCGGAGCTGGCTGGTCGGGCTCAATCCATAAACACTGCATCTCTTGCTTCATGGGCTGTCGCATATATCGGAAGAACGCTCCATGCGCGGCGGGATGGTGTGGAAGAGACGAGATGTGATGCGACATTGCAGCAAACTGATGCGGAGGAGTTTGATGATGGTAATGAGGTTCTGATCTCCACGCTTCCATACCTAACCTCATTTGATGATGGTGGTTAAAATGAGGATTAGCTGCTAGGTGCTGATGATTTAAACTTTGATGGTCGTGGAGAGGTGGCGGAAATATAACTCCTTCATTTGGCTGTGGCATGAAGTCGTCTCTTCTCAATAAGAAGTCTCTTGTTGCGTATCCTGGATGTGGGTTGAGATGGGGGTGGTATGCGTTTGTCTGTGAGTGGGGTAAGGGATGAGGGTGTGGGTGGGAGTGTGGGTGGTGGAGATCCGGTGGAGGAGGCTGCGGTGGAGACATCTTGAGACCGAATGAAGCAAGATGCGCGTGGGGTGTTTCCATAAAGGCGTTCATCATGAGGATATTAGTCTTTTCAGACCACGCATCGTCAGCACCAAAGCAAAATCACAAATTACTCTAAATAACAAAATAAGTTTTCTTTTTATGTTTATTTGTATCACATTCTTTTTTGCTGCTTTTTATCTTTCCCAATTATTAGAAATTTTTCACTATCGGTGTTTTTGTAGATTTGTTCACTGCACTGATTCCGTTTCACTTTTTAGGCCACTATTAGATTACAATACAATGTAATTAAAACTGTTTTTTACTTTTGTCTGAACGAATAGTTTGTATGGTCGCTGCAACGCTCTGTTGGTCAAAAAATAAATAAATTAAGAAAGGAACTTAAGTCGTAGAAGTTCTTACTTGTATACTTGCATATACCTTTAGGAATTCCAACACGAACAGTAAAAATCATGGTTAAGATGAAGCCATAGTAAATAATGCAAAATCATATGTTTTTGTTTTGAAATTTTGATGGCTTAGAAGTATTATAGATGCTTCAATTAAATAATGCGTGTAGAACACACCTTGGCCCTTAAAAATATCGGTCATTTTTTTTATAAGTCTCTTAATAAGCCAATAAAAAATAAAGTAATAAGGCGTATAAAAAACACTTTCTAGTCCAAACTCTCCTATTAATAAACCCATTTTCGGATTTGGTTTTATTGTATAATGTGGCAAATTTAGTTTCTTTTATTATAATCGCAAAAAAAAAGATATTTACTCCCGAACTTCACAAAATAAAATAAAATATGTATTTTCTCGTTGTTATTTTTGACATCAATCAATACGGCCCGCACTCTACGAATTTGGATTCTTGAAGTGACCCTTATGGCATGGGCACAAGAACCATGCACTGGGCACAACTATTTCGTATCAGTCACGCCCCGTCTGAAGCGGGAGACAGTCGTGTGACTCCGCGTCGCTTAGTTTCGTGAAATCAATTTTAAATTTCCGTTTTCTTACAATAAACAATGCGTAAAAAAGGAATTAATATTTTTTACAGGCCTTTACGAAATCAACCTGTAAAAAAAATCTCAAATACCTTTTCCAACCTTTCCATAAAGGGCGTGAATTCCGATTTCGATTTTTTCCTGGATCGCCTTAACAGAATTAGAATGCCTTAATAATAATTATTAGTAGGTAGCTATTTTTTTTTTTTTTGTATAACATTTTTTAATAAAAGAATGTGTCCTTACTGGGGCACCCCATTCTATAAAGTCACATTGTACATGATTAAGAACCCATGTTAAAATATTATGAGATGAAAATTATAAAGCTATATCTAGAAGAAAACACAATACCTACCTACCTACAAGCTTTAATCTTTGTTAGGTTGCAAATTGTAACTACCTCCTTTCTTCCCATGTCCATAATCCATATCTTTTGAAGTCGGTTATTTTTTTTATTGATTATTGTTGCAAAAGAGAGGATATTACATATTTTACAGGGAAATATTGCATATTTATTTGCCCAAAAGTCGTTTTAGTTGTAGGTTGGTGGAATATATGTTGTAATACCTATGGATCTTGTGAATCGGCCCGAGTTTGTAGGTATATCAGGTATAAGTTATTCTCTTGGCTGATGTAAGCATAATGAGTAAGATTAAGAAAGGGACCCTCAGATGGTTTGGGCATGCAGAGCGAATGAACAAAGCAAGTAGTGTAAGAAGAATATACGACGCGAATGTGAATGGTAGAAGAAGTCGGGGACGCCCGAGGAAGACATGGCACGATCAAGTGAATCAGATACTTGAGTCGGGTCATGTCAAAAGTCAGAATAATAGAAGAGAATGTATGAGACGATGTATGAATGTGAGTGAGGCAAAGATTGTGTGCCAAGACCGAGTTGTTTGGCGGTCCGTCCTCTCTGCCTACCCCTGCGGGGAAACGGCGTGATGGTTAGTTAGTTAGTTAAGTTATTCACTAAATGTATCTTTTACAAAATCAAAGAAGTTATTGAAGGGAAAATGATTTGAGAAAGAAAACACAGTGGGGTAATGTTATGAAAATAAAAAGCGTGTTTGAAAAATTATGAACAAGGGAGGAATGAAAAACATTTTTGTACAATGAAGGCCAATCTTTGTGATCTACTTCTATGGCATTAGATATATAAACCTACTCATTGTAAAAATAGGCAATTAGACGTTATACATAGCCAATGCATTTATTGCATTTTTTTGTCAATATGTTTCTTCATTAACTACTGCATTAATGGATTTTCATTATTAATTTGATTGGTTTGGTTTTTGCTAGTAGACGTCATTGAGTACAACAAATTCGCTAAAGTGTAGTTAATATAATAATAGTAATAATATTTGGATGATTTGGATTGCTCCATTTTTGTGGAAAATCACCTCAAGGGCACTGTACAAATTTACGATATATTTCTAAAGTGTTCTTTCTTACTCCTAACTTCAGATTAGACAAACTATTATAACAACTATTGCATCCATCGGTTCATCGATCACTAATACAAAATTATATGTGCAATGCATTTGACCAATGAACGTGATACGAGTACTGTGTTAAAAAGAAAATCCACAGGATCAATCTTATCTGGGAGGTCACTGGTTTATTGTTTATTATAGAAATTTAGATACAGTTTGCACGCAGAGGACATAATTGGAAACACTTTTTATTGAAAATTCTATTATTTAATCTTGGTGTACATTTTAATAATAATAATATATTGTGATATGTTCTGTAATGAAGGTTGGGAAAGAAAAGCAACATTTTATGATGGACAATATAATAGTAAAATGATTGATTATAATATTTATCTTTCTAAATGTGTTAGAGACAGATTGAGATGTAAGACTTCGAATAATGTTAATCCAATAAGAAAAGTGTGATTCAGATATATCTATCGTATTATAATAGCAAAAGTTCCTGTTATGTCTTAGTACCTAAGCTCTTTTTAAAATTTCCGGAGATAATTCTTTGAAATTTTAGAAAATTATAGCAGAATATTATTTGCTTATTGGTTCTCTGAATTAAAAATAATGCTTAGGTACTTATTTAAATTAATTGGTTGGGTTAGGTTAAAAAAACAGAACAGAGTTAAATTATAGAAATGTAGGTATTTACGAAATGCTAGCTACGTATATAATATAAATTTTCCGCCGCCGTCGGCAACTCAATATTTGCAAAACCCGATATCTATTTAATACAAGGTAAATAACTTAATCTACCTTCATTTGAAACCAACTCCAGCCCAAATCATTATTTATTCGATTTAAAGAACAATTTGGAAATACCTACCCAATTAATTGAATCTGTTTTCTTTAAATTTTGAAACAGGAACCTGCATTTTTATTCTAATTGACTGCCCAAGACAAAATGTTTGACGATTCTATATTCGGGATGTTCATAAAAAAATTATTCAAAAATGTATCATGGTGGTCTTTCTCACGGACGATAATTAAAGAAGGTGGCAATCCAGTACCCTGGGGTACGCCGCAAGAAAACAAAAATGTCACATTATTTTACTTGTATTGTGCATTTATGTACCCCGCGTAAATATATAAAATAGCGTAAAGCATTTAGATCTACCTGTCTCAATATTAAGTAATCCTAAAAATTAAATTGCTGATTATTTTCGTCATTTTGTGTTCAAAATAAACAAATTGATTTATCTGATATCTTTGAAGAAAGCATCTTGCTTTGGGAGCTGTTAAAACGTTGAATAAATTAAGGCTTTGCATTGATGACTTTATGAAATTGATATTCTTTGAAAATTAGTGAACATTGCCAGTAAATTGTTTTTATAGATTGATTATACCAAGATTAGGATGGGGATTACGTATTTTTTTAATAAATATTTTTAAAAACTCGTTTGAATTTGTAAGTAACTTACGTACCTGTGGAAAAAGAAGCTTTAAGTGAGAAGATATATTATAGGTACATTAGGCTCAGAAAATTGTCATTTTTATGCCTATCGACACAGGATTTCGTAAACGTAAACGAGTTAAAAACATAAAACTAATTTGTAATTCGTTTCGTTAAAATTTTTGGATCGAATAGGATGTTTTTTGCAAAATATGTTAGCTATCTGTACTTAATAATATCGCACTCCTAGGACAATACCGTCACAAAAACAAAAATTCAGGTTTTGGCTGTGAATGCCAAATGGTCGGTATTTATTATAATGTAGGACTGACATATATCTCGTTAGTACTATTTGTAAGTTATACGAATTATTGCTGTATTGCAATCTTATATATTAAAAAAATAGATACATTTAATTATTTGGGTATTCTTTTACACGTCCATGCGGCTCTTACATTGGGCACGTTGAGGTTTAGAATTTTTTTATACTAGGGTAAATAATTAACACTAACTAACTAACCATCACGCCGTTTCGCTGCAGCGGTAGGTAGAAGGACGGACCGCCAAACAACTCGATCTTGGCACTCATTCCTTGCCTCGTTCACATACATAATTAATAGTGGTTGGAAAAGTAAATTTATTTTATCACCTAGGTACAGTGGTTCGCAAATGGATAATATAATAAATAACTGAAGTTATCACAAATAATATTTTTATATTAAAAAAGCTGAAATATGTTTTCAATTTCTATTTTGCTACCGACGTTAAAGTTGTTCGATATCTTGGTATATTATTTAATCTATGGATCATTTTTTAATTAATATCATTCCTCAAAATATTAATATCGAAACGTACAGAGTGTTTACTGCGGTTTACAGCCAATATGTTCACATAGATTTCACCGATTATCCCATATTTTTAGGTTCCATAAATTTACCACATTATGGCAAACAATCGCTAAAGAGCTTTTGCAAACTTGACAAATATGCCTAAAGTCGTTCGAGTGGTTAGGGCAGAAAAAACATTAAAATTCTTTAAAAAAAAATCTTTAATGCCTTTACAATACCCATCGGATTCATCTGATCATAACATCAATTCGTTCTACATTCCCAAATCCTTTATTTTCCCATCAAGGTAATTGGTTGCCATTCAAACACCGAAAGGGGAACAAATTATATTTTTTCCTAATATTTTTATCTAATATTTATAACGATTGCAAGTTTTACATAATACATTCAATAATTAACACAAGTGGACAATTTTTACTAGGAAAACAGGTTTTTAATTCGGGTAGATGTGTGCTGTATGTAGTTACCTACCTATCTTCTTATCAAGTGATCAGGATACCCAATGAGCCACTTTATAAATATTTTGATAAAAATATCAATTTGTTCGTGAGTTTTAATCGTTAGGCTTTAATTGGGAAAACAGACCGATAAAAATATACATTTGTATTGAAATATTCTCCTTTAAACGATTACATGTCTGTAAAGTATTCAACTTGTTTTGGAAATTTTCCGCTTTTGAGAATTAAAAGTCAATGAAATAATTTAAAATTTAATCATTAAAGACAATATTAGCGACTCTCAAACGATTCGGTCGAATCTAGGAACTAAACCCAGGACTTCAGCCTTACCAGAGATTTTCTCTACCACTGAGCTAGTTCGACCTTATCCCCTTCGGTCATATTTAACTGTATCATACTCCGATTAAGAACTACCAACATTATCTTAATTTTTCATAAAATATATTTTGTTGCCTGCTTTCATTAGATGTGTATTGCAAGATTCTACCCGAACTAAATGCAATGATAGTGGCTTGGATAAATATATCCTGTTTTGATTTTAATGTGCGACATCTATTAATTTTTCTACAAGTCTTGGATAAATGTTATTTTATTTTTGGAATAACTTAGTGAGTAAAATTAAGATAAGATAAAATTAAACGAAAATTTGAAACAGAAAAACAGAATAAATTTCGGTCAAATTAATTGTGCATAATTACCTACATAGTTTGTCATGAACAACATACAGATTTTTATAATTGATATAAATATCTGAAAAACGTTATATTAGGAAAATAATGAATATTAGGAAAGGAGTGTAAGGAGAATATATGACGCAAATGTGAATGGTAGAAGAAGTCGAGGACGCCCAAGAAAGACATGGCACGACCAAGTAAATCAGATACTTGAGTCGGGTCATGTCAAGAGTCAGAATAATAGAAGAGAATGTATGAGACGTTGTATGAATGTAAACGAGGCAAAGAATGTATGCCAAGACCGGGATGTTTGGCGGTCCGTCCTATCTGCCTACCCCTGCGGAGAAACGGCGTGATGGTTAGTTAGTTAGTTAAAAACGTTATTTTCTATCAATCTAGGTACCTACCTATCTAAGTAACGATAGGTTAGATTGGGTATAGGAACCAAAGAAGGCAAACATCATTGAATTAATAAAAACAGTACAAAAAAATATTGCCAGAGCTTAAAACTAAACACGATAAAAAAACCGAAATATCATTTTCAGGGATTTCAAAGATTTTTAGAAAGAAAAAAATATACAAGATTTTTGTCTGGTATATTGAAGAAACAGGGGAAATGGGCTTTAATTTTAAGTGATAATTAGACGGAAAAATTAAATTTAATAAATTGTGTTCAAAACAGATTATTCATATGCATGGGTACCTAATTTTGTAGCTCCTGAAATTATGCGCATATAGGCAATTCACTTAGCATTCATTGAAAAAGTTGAGTTCATTACAATTTTTATTTATTATTTAACCTTCTTCTTTACGGAAAAAAGTGGTTCCTATTTTATTGATTAACTACCTATCTAGTTAATTGATTTCTATAAATACTTCTACATAATTTCAAAACGCTCTTGAATGTGGTTAGTAATCGCTGATTACCTACACAAAACTCTCGCTTTAAAAATTTGCTAAGACGTATATCATACAATACAATGTTGATTTTGCTTTCCCAAACACGTTAATTACAGAACATATCATTTATTATTATTATATATATATCATGATTAAGTAAAAGCATTTCCAATAACATTATGTTCCCAAGTTTGTCCACTGCGTGCAAACTGTATCTAAATTTCTCTAATAAACAATAAACGGTGTTAATCTCAATTGAACTCCCAGCTCCCAGCTCCCAGGTAAGTACGGTCCTAAGTTGTTAAAATAGTTTGTCTAGTCTGTCGATCATGATAAGATAGAGAATTTTAGAATTTATTTCTTGTTATTAAGTTTAAATTGTAGAACTCCATTTTAATTTTATTTTTTTTATTATATAATCACACACTTCCCAAATGATCATCTGGTCAATCCACGTTATGCAATTGCACTATATAAGTATTATAATTACAAAACAATACAAGAACAACATGTCAACCTACCAGAGACCAGATGGGAAAATAATTCACCGACTCCAGATATTTTCATATCAGAGGGTTCGGCTCTGTGGAATTCCTAATTGAACCTACAAATCCTACTGATCCCTCAATATAAATAATTAAAAAAATCTTTTGTAATCCTACATGTATTTAAAATTACTGATTTTTGCATTTTTATATATAAATTCTTTGACAAATCTAATACGCCTAAATTTTGAATCAGATACCTAGGTATAATGCCAGTAGCCGAAATAACAAATGGTTAAATAATATTTTTTTTATTAATTTAATAATATTATTATTAAATTAATAAAAACAGTTTATTTTCAAACAAGTTCTGCTGTGTAATTATTATTACGCGTGACAGCTGTTTCGCCTTCTGAAGGCGTTATCAAACTGTCAGTTTGATAATGCCTTAAAAAAAAAAAGAATTTTAGAAATATATCAAAAATTTGTACAGCGTCTTGCGGTGATTTTTTTACATTTACTTCCTATTATAATTATTACATTTATATTACTGTTACTATTTAGTAATTATGCAGTTAAAAATCCACAATGATTTTGAACTCATTAAACTTAGATAGCTAAATACCAAGTAACATCACTTACAATTTTTTTTAAGTTGGATCACAGGCAAGATTAGGTACCCAGTACCTAATTTTTTTTGCTGGACTATTGTTTAAAAAGGGTTTTCTAATAGGATTTGAGTTGAGAAGATTTGCAATAAATATTTGTAGCAACAATCCTTTGAATCTGTAATCCCTTGTCAGCCTTTTGTGAGGAAATCCTTCAACTTTTCAATAAAACAGTTGCAACAAATGGGATTCTTCCGCTCTGTTGCACTTAGCCCAAGTTAGTGTTTACGCGAAAAGGGTTTGACATTTACGTAAATAGATTTTTAAAATCTTGAGTGAGTTGTAAGTTTTTTTAAGCGTTTAAGACGATTTCTTAGCCCTTTCAGATGCTGTCTATAAGACTTTCGATTGGTACATATCTAAACTGAATTAAAATATAGAGCTTTTGTGACAAAACGTTGCAGTAGAAGAGATAGGATTATTATTTTTTCATCCTCTTAGCGTTCTTTATCACAGGTCACAGGTTCTAATAACATTGCGTCACTTCGGTTGGACCGTGTTCTAACTTCACTTTACTTTCTTCAAAGATACCTACCTAAGAGGTGTCAAAGTTTGCAAAGACGATTTTTCATTATCTATTTACCAATTTCTGATTTTAAGGTTGTTTCTTGTGTAAAGTATTTTAGTTGAACATAATAAAGGAAAATATTTGAAAATGACATATCTGTACTAACCAATTTATAACGTACCTAAACGTACAGATAGAACCACATGCACCCAGTTAAGGCATTCATTAATACTTAGATGATTTATATAGCGCCGTTTTTGTGAAAAATCACCTCAAGGGCGCTGTACAAACTTATAATAATATCTAAAAAAACTGCAAGCTAGACAAACAATTAAAAACAACTTATGGCTGAAAATTGCACATCTACACCGGTTCATTGATCACCGATACGAAAATACTATGTAAAATATTTTGACGAATGAATGCGATGCTGCCTAAAAATGAATGAAAACAGGACCATACGCTAGAAATTAACACTACTAATTGTACCTACTCGTATATAGACAAGTATTGTTTTTCCTTGACACGTTGAATGAGAACATGTTTTATATTTTTGTTATTTGGCGGTTCATTACATCCTCTCTGCACATCCTTTCGGCGACACTTAGTATCTAATGTTTTGTGTAAGTAGGTATTTTCCCTAAACCGACAGCATATTATGTAGGTATAGGTAAGTATAGATTATAGATTCTCCCATCTTAACAGTCGGATTGCAATCTTTAGAGCACAGGCGTCGGGTGGGAATGCTATCCTTGTTCTACCAGTATTACAATGGAAGATGCTCCGAGGAACTAGCGTCATAGATCCCTTCGGAACCGGTGCATAGTCGGGAAACACGACAAACGCGTGCCCAACATTTGTACACGGTTGACATTAAATTTGTCACATGAGAACGGGTCGTTTCTTCGACTCGTTCTTGTGTTTAAGAGCTCGGCTGTGGAATGATTTGCCGGCCTCTGTGTTTCCTCATTCCTACAACATGGGTCTCTTCACGACCGATGTTCATTCCTTCCTCTCCTCAAAAATACCCTCCACACAGCATCCCAGATGACATAGGCCCTGGGGGAATTATTATTATTTTCCTCAGGGCCCCCTGTGTGGAGTTAATGTAAAAAAAATAATAATAATAATAAGTATGCCGGGAGGCCAAATGTCGGATGATCAACTGTCATGGAACCTTATTGAATGAATGAAAAAATATAAAGAGAGCACAAAAAAATCCTTTCTGATTTTTATTGTTCAATGGTTATATTTTTAATATTATTTTTTAGCTGTCCATGTATTTGATACCTAATTGATTTATATACCTAGGTAGTTTTCTGGATACCTACCTTGGTAATAATGAAGGTAGGTATTTTTATACATGGTAGAAAATAATTTCAATCAAACATCTTCAACTCAAAAATAGTTTTGAATGTTTTGTTTTATATTACCAAAATCAAATTCTGTAGGTATTTTGTTAAATTATTATGATAAATTTGTGTATCTGCACAAAATGGGCCGTTAGATTAGTTAAATTTGCACCCCCTTAATGATGAGCCACAGTGTTTCATTTGAGAATAAGGGTCGTTTATATTTATTAAATTATTATTGTTTTAAATGTCTAAAGCTTGTAGGTACCTAACTAGTGGATACAGAGATGGTAGGTACCCACCTACTTAGTGAAAATACCTGTTTCGAGAAGAAAATACATACCTAATTCCTTATATAGGAAAAATATCTTACATAAACGAAAAACGTAGCATCTTGCACGTTAATAATTGATCAAATGCATTGCACGTAGAGTTTTGTATTAGGTATCGACGAACCGTTGGATGTAATCTGTTTGACAAAAGTTGTTAGAGCATTGTAATTTTGTACAGCTCTCTTGAAGTGATTTTTCACAAAAAGGATTATCAAAAAATAGGTACCTACTCATACCTAACGAAAAAAATTATTGTAATTATTTATTCCTACCAAAACAATGAATACAAAACAAATAGAAAATATTTTTAAAAAAACCTACCATAAAAATTATGATATTGCACAACGAAAAAACCACTTTTTATCACAAATTTTCTTTTGTTTTTAAACCACTTCTTTACGCAGATAATGTATTTTCAAAACAATTGAAATCATAAAACAAACAAATTTATTTATTTTTTTATTCACTGTATTTTTTTTCTTAAAACAAAAAACAACACAACGTTAGTACCTATTTATAATTGTCTGTCGACAACAAGTAAAAAATGTAGTAGTGACGTTGTTTGATTGTTAATGTAGTGTTTTTAGTTTAGTTTTGGTAGTGTTTAGTGTTGGGAGGCGATAGTCGACTGGCCGGCACGGGACCCGGGCGAGCACTAACGGACCCCCGCTATGTTGGAGGGGGCCATGGGCGCAGCGAGGGACCGCCCCGGGACAGGGCACGCCCATGGATTGCCGCGGGAGGGGGGCAGGGGTTGTTACGCTGAAATTTTTGGGGTTTATTGAATATTAAATTTGAATTAATTTAGGATTGAACAAGAAAAAAAAAGTTTTTAAAACTACGGTGTAGCAGAAAATAAGGTTGGATCTCAACCGATCTCATCGGTTTTATCGATTTATGGAAAAGATGTTTTACGCAATAGGAATTATTTCTCGGATTATATGAGTATGTTCTCTTATAAAATCATCTTGTATACCTTCCATTAATATTAACAAACATCTGTATAACCATCTTTCAGAATTGAAACGTTGCTTGAAGTGGCTTTAGTAGTGTTTGGTGACCCGATCTGAAAAGCCAGACACTTCCCCACCTTCCTCTTACCCATCACATTTTCGCTTCCAATACCTTCAGACTCACAGTTCCTATACCCTAATTGGGGATGCCATTGTCTCATTGGCTCCTGACGATTGGGAGCTGTTGGGACTCTTGTGCGGTATTCACATAAGAAAGGTAAGTTTGCATTACTTAATATAATGTTGCATGGTCTCTAGTTAGGTACTTATCATTATAAATAATACATTCGGTTGTCTGTGCGTCCCGCGTAACTCTAGTTCGATGACCACAAATTTTCTTCGAATTTAAGTGTCATTTTAAAAATTGTTTAAAGAATTCAGAGAAGAGCTAGATCATCTACCTCAATATAGTATTTTCAAACAAAAAATAATTTATTTGTTTGATTTTCTTAATCGCAACTGATTTTTCAAGAATTCAGACTATCCGGTAATTTTTACGGGACTTCGCTAGTGCCTACCTTTATTACACATATATTAGCTATATTATTATCTATACAACAAAAGTATGTTATAATATTAATATTAACCAATTTATTAAAGCCAATAACTTTTTTATTATTATTAGGTTATTAAATTTTAAGTCCCTTTCAGGTATTTTCAGATTTTTTAGAAATCTAAACCATTTTTACTAGGTATTATCCTACATTGTTCCCGAGGAGAAATGCTATTATGAGAATAGGAAAACATATGAAAACAAAGACATTAGGAATCTATGTTGGTTGACTGACACACATTTTCAAGGTAGGTAGATATTTAGGGCCATACCAATAAACGATCTGAATAATAATGATTAATGAATGGTAAATTGTTGTTTAAGGCCATCCAATAGTCCAGGAAGAAATCGAAATCGGAATCCTTTTTTCCCCTCCCTCCTTTTTAAACTCATATCAAAATCCCCTTTTTGATAGGAGTTTAAAAATTCTTGAGAAAAAGTTTTTGGAACGGTTGTAAAAGGTAATTGCGATTTTTTTTACAGGTTGATTTCGTAAGGCCTGTAAAAAACATGAACTCCTTTTTTACGCATTGTTTATTGTAATAACAATGAAATTTTAAATAGATTTCACGGAACCGAGCGACGCGGAGCCTAATACGTCTATTCCCCATCCCGGCCGGGGCTGAACTGATAAAAAATGGGTGTGGCAAGTATGTAGTCCTTGGGTGGACGGCACAGGGTTCACTTTGAAAATCCAAATTCGTCGACTGCCAGCCGTATTGTAAAATAACAACGCCAAAATGCATATTTTAATTTATTTTGGAAGTTCGGGCATAAATTTCATTTTTTTTACGAAAGTTTTTATGAAAGAAACATTTTTGTTATGAAAGAAACTGAATTTGCCACATTAAACAATAAAACAATATCCCCAAAGGGATTTATGGAGAGGAGAGTTTGGACTAGAAAGTCTTTTTTATAGACCTTATCCTTTTTTTTCTAGGCTTATTAAAAGATTCAATATTTTTAAGGGTCAAGTACGTTCTACACGCAGTATTTAATGGAAGCATCGATAATACTTCTAAGCGATCAAATTTTCAAAACAATAACATATGATTTTGTATGATTTGCATTATTTAGTATGGTTTCATCTTAACAATTATCGTTTTTATTATTCTCGAAAAAAATAACGAGAAAATAACGATTTAAAATGTGGCATTTTACGATTTGCCGCCAAAACGATTTTTTTTTCGTGATTCCAGCGGCATTGACGTCACGCCGGGAAACTTTGTTGACAGCCGTCTCACCAGCCAGTGGCGTTTTATATGTCATAATGGCTTTGTAGCGTTTCGGAAGGTGTTATTTTTAAAAATAATAATATTAAAATTACGTATTTTTAGTTCAATGATCGTAATCAGAAAAATGTTGGTATCTACTTTAAATCTTCCTTTTTTTGGAGTTCTACAAATTAAGCTTCATAACAATAAATTAAATCTTTCACATGTTTTCGGTATCTATTTACAGATATATATTTCTTAATACCCCTTTGCATACTCATAATACATGCATCAAAATTACTCCCCATTTTAGTAGACACATTTTTTTGCATTAGCTCTACACAAAAGGCCTGAGAAAAGTAATTTTCCTCAGAGCCCATGTCGTCTTAGGCTGATGCTGTGTGAAGGTTTTTTTAAGGAAGGGAAAGAGAGGAAGTTTTGGGAAGGGAATACGTATGCGGGGTGGGTAGGAATCTGGGGACAGTGTGTCCAGGAGTGGCAGAGATGTTGGTTATGCAATAAATGGTACTCATACCCGCCTCACAAATTGGCTACCTACTTAAAATCAAGTATTTTAAAATTAAACATATCTACTTATTTATTATAGAAAAATGCGGGATGATAGAAAATACTGGAAAAACCTAGTACAAAAAAAACATAGTGTGTAAACACGCGGTAGAAGTAAAACCTTCAGAAAACTAAAGTAGACAAGAGTGGGGAGGCTACGAAGCACCGCACAAAGAGAAGACCGATTACACTATCTCATTCTCTTGCAGGCTAAATCCTATTGATGTAGATCAATATCCTATCTATGTAGGGTTTGTCTCTTTTTAGTGCCGTTATTTTTCGTTTCATCGAGTTTCAAATTACAATGGTGCTAAAGAAGTTTACACTTCAAATACAACCCCATTTGGAGTAAAATTTTTAGGTTTTTAAATAGGTAGGTACCTAAAATAATAATTAATTTTAAGGGCCCTCAGTTTTGAAAAGTTCCCCACCCCTGACCAAAGTAACAAATTTACACATTATTAAGGACATGAAATGAAGCTCCGGTTGTTTTCTTTACAAAGGATCCTGTTTGAAATATTTATAACATCGGGGAAAACAAAAACTTTATGGACGGAATAAACATTTATAATTCACAATTTACCCGTCTCGCTCCTGCTTGAAGTGGTAAACTGTGTGCGAGAGGGATGCACGCATATTTATAATGTCACTTTGAAAAGTTATGTAAATACAATACAGTGGACCTGGAATTATGTTTTTTTAAAGTTTTATTTAATAAATTAATTTAAAACTTGATTTAACTATCAATTAAAAATATAACCATAGGTAGATATTTCTTATCATCTGGTATTTACTATAGAAGAAAGAATAACACAAGAAGTGTGTCTTAGTCATAAGTCACTAGCTATAAGTCTTAGATGTAAGTCACTAGTTATAATTGTAAATCTTAGTTGTAAGCCAGTAATATAAGTAGCTATAAGTCTTAAATGTAAGTCACTAGTTGTACCCATACTACGTGACCTGTTCGGGTTAAAAATTGCAAAAAGTTGCTCACGTAGTATGGGTACGATCCCTTAGTTATAAGCCAGTAATATTAATTATTTTATATATTTATTTGTACAGCGCCCTCGAGGTGATTTCCACGAAAGCGGCGCTATATAAATTAGCCAATTATTATTATTAAGTGCCTTGTGGTCGTATTTGGTAGGTAATCTAAATATTTGCGCAATTTGGGCCTATATTTTCTTAAAAAACTGTATTTTTTAAATTAAAATGGTATGGAGATCTACGATTTCAGGCGAGTATAAGTGAGATGGAATGGAAGGCACTTCTAGTGTTCTTTTTATAGGGTATTTAGGTACCTACATCGTTTGGTTCTTAGTATAAGATAGTAGGTAACTATCATGTCCGACACGTCTTTTCTTTTCCTTTTTCTCGCAGGGTAGGCAGATTTGGGAATACTGTGTGGAGGGTCTTTTTTAGAAAAATGAATGAGAGGAAGTCCTGGGAAGGAAAAGGGTATGATAGATGGGTAGAAATCTGGGTGTCAATGTGTCCAGGAGTGACGGACGTGTGAATCCATCCCTTCCAGTGGGATGGAGAGGCAGAGAGTTCGGCTAGTTTTTAGGTCTCTAAGTTAAGTCTCCTTCAACCGATCTGACCCGCCACGCAGTAGGTGGGCCTATGGGCAGGGGTGTTGGTAATTAATAAATGGTTCCCGGGGCGGCGGTACCAATACCCACTTCCCAAATTGAACGTAGGTAGGTAGGTATTTCTACATATTTCTACATGAAACAAAGTCTGATTTCTTCATTAATTTTAGGTGCGGAACCATTTATTGGATAACCAACACCCCTGTCATAGGTCACCCCACTATATTTGATGACTTAGCAGGGAGACCTATCCAGAGAGACTTTCTCGACCTTGCGCCTTTCATCGCATTGCGCCGCAGTTGGACGGATGGATTACTGCATCCGTAGTTCATTGATTTTACTTTGACCCCCAGATTCCTACCCACCCTTTATATCTTTTTTCCTTAACAGAGCTTCTTATTTTTCCTTTCCCCAAAACGATCCTCCACACAGAAACCCCAGGGATGACATGGGCCCTGAGGGAGGTTTTTCCTCAGAGCCTCCTGCATGGAGCTATTGTTAAAAAAAGCTGTGAAGGTAGGTATGATTAAATGTGTGGTGTCTTAAATAGCCAACGTAGGTAGGTTCCTAATAAGTTTTTAGAAAATAGGTACCTACAGTTTGTAAGTAGGTATATAAATTTGAACCGACATTGAAAAAATCACGTTTAACATTTCTGATATAAAATACGTTATTTCCATTTCGAAACTATAACACTAGTTTCTATTTAGAATTCATAAAAAAATTTTCGAAAGTTCCCTAACCAAGTATAGGCAGGTATTTATCAAGGTATGCACCCACCAAGGAAGGAATCAGATCCGATAATCTCTAAACTAACATTACCAGTAATAAGACATGAGACGTGACCTTCCCCAGTGGCGCGACACCTGTCTGCTGTCTGCACTGAGGGGGAGGGCCCCCGGGGGCGCTCCCTGGGGCTGCCATTCACTGACACCACGAGACACCACGCAGACCTACCCAACTACATTACTAAATAGAACCATAACTGGTCACTGTGCAAACAACTGTAGAATTCTACCTTAACAAAAATACTTTTTGTTTTTAGGTAACATACTTATTTTCGGAGAAATACGTTTTTGAAATTATTTTTCTCAAAAACCATTTTCAATGTCTCTTTTTTATGTTTTTTTTTAAAAATTATTTTGTATCCACGGTATTAATAGGTATACCATAAACAATGATTAGGTGGCTCAGTTAAATCATAATGAAATATTAGGAATACAAAAAAAACAGAGTTCGCAATTCGCAATTAGAAGTGAAACCTTCAGAAAACTAAAGTAGAATGGAATGGGGAGGTTATGAAGCACCGCACAAAGGGGAGACCGATTATACTTTCTCATTATCTTGCAGGCTAAATACTATTGATATGCGTGTTTGTCTCTTTTTAGTGTCGCTATTTTTCGTTTCATCTTTAGTTTCATTTTTAGTTTCAAATCACAACGGAGCTAAGGAAGTTTTCACTTAAAAAAGAATAACAATTAGTTGTGGCATTTTTTTATAGTAATACCTCACAAGGTCTCATTTGCTCCCGTCTGGAGCCAGTGAGACTATGGCATCGCCAATTGGGATATGTTGTGAGGCTGAATGTAGTGGGGAGGGGAAGAGGAAAGGGGGAAGTACCTGTCTATTCAGATCTGGTCACTAAACACTGCTAACGCCATTTCGAGTAACGTTTCAATTCTGAATGGTGGTCTTACATCAAGGCGATACTGAGAGTATATTCCACTGTGGAACGTGCCGCAAATATATTGTGAAATGATATCAGAGATACCTATAAGTAAGAAATACAAGTACGTATAAATTCTATATTACAAATAAGGTAGATTTAGATTATCGTTATTTGTTTTTGGGGTGTTATGCCGTGTTGCGCTACCTCCTTCTTCAGCCAACGTTTCGGACATCGTTGCAGTGTCCATCATCAGGGCAGATCCGGCAGATCCGGTAGATGTTGAAACGTTGGCTAAAGAAGGAGGTAGCGCAACACGGCATAACACCCCAAAAACAAATAACGAAAATGCTTTTGGCCGTGAAAATCTTAAAACTTATCTAGATTTAGATTAAATTAATATTGATTGAGAATATTTGATAGCGTAGCCCTCTTGTAGGTACATACCTATTTTCCGTGCAGTTATCTGTCACATCTGCGTATCTATTACTTCGTGCAACCTAGGTTCAAGAGAGTGTTTAGAATACTCAATCCTGTTGTTGCATTTATCCATTTATGTAAAGAGGATTTTGGAACGAGTAGCTCTCGTGGGTGAATGAAATTCAATGAAATTAATTGAATCAGGACAGTACATACCTACTACCATTTACAATTTTGAACATAAATATTGTTTTAATATTAAAATCGAACTAATCGGAACTCACCTTAAAAAACTTTGCTTAGGTTCAAATTTAGACAGTTTTATTATTTTTAATTTATAAACTAACGTTTAGACATGATTTTTATGCAAAGAACAAAGGGTAACAATTATTATAAGCAATAATATGTCATAATTTGTCTCGACGCCACCTAGCGAGGGATTTAACACTTACAATGTCTCTCTCGCAAAAATAAAGTTGGTTGTTTTCAGGTGGAAAAAATATAATAAGCAGTAATTGTTGAATGAAACACTAGTATATATTGAATTATTTGGCGGGTATTTGATAAGCCCCCATAGCTCAGTGGTCAAGAGCAGCTGACCGGCAATCAGAAGGACACGGGTTCAAGTCCCGTTGGCGGCAAGTATCTTTTCTCGGAAGATTTTCCAATGTTGATGAGTGTTTCAGGCTGATAATTATTGCTTATAATAATTGGACAGTTTTTATTTAACAGCGATTGATATCGGTAAACCGCAGTAAGCAGTTTATGTGTTTCCATATTAATATTTTGAGGAATTATATTAATTAAATCGAACGGCCAAATCAAAAACTGCACACCAAGCGCTAGAGTGGTTATATTAAAAAATATATCTACCAGGATTAAAAAATAGTATTTACCATAAAATGTGTTCCCAATTATGTCCTCTGCGTGCAAACTGTTTCTAATTTTTATTTTTATTATCAATAAACAGTGTTATCTCCCATACAAGAATGGTCCTGTATATTTTCTGCCTGTACAGAATATAAATAAAACAAAATATGTGAATTTTAACGTAGAATCACGTTCATTGGTCCAATGCATTGTACAGTTTTGTATTAGTGATCGACGAACCGGTGGATGCAATCTGTTAGCCATGAGTTGTCAAAATAGTTTTTTTTTTTGACATTAGCTCCACACAAGAGGCCCTGAGGAAAATAATTTACCTCAGGGCCTGTGTCATCTTTGGGGATGCTGTGTGGAGGGTCTTATTAGGGAAAGAAAGGAGAGGAAGTTCTGGGGAGGAAAAAGGTGTGAGGGGTGGGTAGGAATCTGGGGGTCAGTGTGTCCAGAAGTGACAGACGAAAACCTGACCCCCTTTGAACCCGGGCACCCCTGCTAAGTCACCAAACGTAGCGAACCACTTAGGGTGACCAATGGCAGAGGTGTTGGTTATCCAATAAATGGTTCCCGGTACCCATACCCGCCTTCCAAAATAATTTGTCTAGTCCCGTGGTCGTCAAACTGCGGCCCGCAGCAGATATTTGGGCGGCCCGCACTAATATCTGCAGTTTTCTTTTAAATATTTTTTTTCATGTACAATTATGCTTTACCTGCTTTTTAAAAAATATTTTGTGTACGTATATTCCTATGATTTTTAAACGTTGATTTTAATTGATTGACATTTGATTTTACAGCTAGTTTTTGAACAGAACATAAGTCGATTTTAACGCGCGCATAGTGTACGTCATAGGTTCTCAAGGTGGTCGATAACGCCCCCTTGTGGTCATTTGAGACTTTCAGGGGGGTAGCAGAAGAGAAGAGAAAATTAGAGGGCGTTGAGATGGCACAGTGAGGGGCGAGGGCGTGGGCAGGTAAAAAAAAGTATGGTCTAAAAAAACAAAAAAAACACGCTTATCAGTGATAACTTATCACGTGTCTACTAATAAAGCAAAGAAAACTTTAATATTGTGTTGTAATCATTTTTATCACGTGTGCGAAAATTCACACATTTTGGTAGGGAAGAGGATGAATATTGAATTGAAAGATTTTATTACACATTTACCTACATGAATTTTTTTTTATATTATCATCTTACATGTTTTAGTATTAAGAATTGACACAAATCATCCAAATATTATTATTATAGGGTAGTCATTCGTACCAACTTATAATTGAAGGTTTTATGAAGTCGATTTTATCGAAATTGTTAAATAATGCGCAAAACATTATAGCTTTATAGTAAATATCATTTCGGGGGGCCAATTGTCGGTGGATCAACTCTATCGGGTCACCATTCCATTCAATATGCCACTCGAAGGCCTCCTGTCAACAGTTCATTCAAAATAATCTGGAGAACGGAATCAAATTTTATTTTCTTGATCTATTTTAACAAAAATATCCAAAATATTAAATACTCCACTGTAGACTGCAGCTATTCTTTCAGCGAACTTTTATGGTCATATGGTGCCCCCCATGAATGAGGTCTTGCTGCGTCTTGATGCACCCATTGAATGAGGCCCCTACGGGGGCCCGCCCTCCGCTGGGGCGGCACTGGGGCACTCAGCTCATGACTGTCACTATCAGCATCAGGTGGATATCATCAGATCATCTCACCGAGTGTTATGTTGGTAATAGAGGATGATTTCAGTAGTTGGGGTGATGATAAGTTAGCACGACCTGACAATCAAATTGTTTTTCAATCCACTATAGTGAAAATTGTTGGGATGGTCGGCTTTTGTAGATTTGGATTTGTAGGAAATTAAATTTTTTAATTAAAAATTATTTCTTATGTCGGTCTTCGATTTCCGACCCTAGGCTGTGCTAAATTCCGGCAGGCGCAAACAGATAATCGCATCTGTTTGATTATTTTTTGTTATTCACAATTTATTCATTCAAAATAATACCCACATTGTACCTACGTACCTACACAGATATTTGTAACATGTTCCAGAGTGGTAGATAGATTTGGATTTGGGATCCACCTCCCTCCATGGGTACCGCCATCCGGGGAACCATTTCGACGATTTTGAATAAAACGGTCGGATCTGCTAAAAGATAAAAATCGCGACGTTGTTGGCTTGTTTTAATTTCTTTTTATTGATTTAAAAGTCAAAATTTTCGGAATTTTGGATGGAATCAAATGAAATATTTTTTGTTGATCTCAAAAACAGTAAAAATGCAGAAACGAAATTACAAAATCGTACATCCGACGTTGATCTTCGGGACGGTCGATTTATTTATTGATTTATTGTATAACCATCACCCCTGCCAAGAGGTTCATTACGTTTCATGACTTGGCAGGGAAGCACGAGTTCAAGGGAGAGATTTTCTCGGGTCTTGGTGGTGGATGCGTCTTCCTACTAACTGCGTGGCTGGCGGGATCAAGAGACTGGTCAAGGGAGATCTTTTTAGCTCACCAGCAGGACTCTCTCTACCCAGTGGGTCTCGACGAGGGATGGGTGATGGGTGGTGGGAGGGATGGATTCAAACATTCGTCACTCCTGAACACATTGACCCTCATACTCCTACTCACCCCTCATACTCGTAAACACAAGCAGCTGCTTTATTAGGAGAGTGATTGAAATATTGTTGTTATATATCATGTTGTAAAATTGTAACTTTAATAAAAGTTTCAATAAAATTTAAAAATAAATAAAACAAAAAAAAATCCTTTTCTTTTCCAAATCTTCCTCTCCTTCCTTTTTGTAAAAAAATCCCTCCGCACAGCGTCCCCTAAGATGACACAGGCCCTGGGGGAGATTATTTTCCTCAGGACCTACTGTGTGGGAAGTATTTTAGGGAAAGGACTGATAGGAATGGTGAGTATGGGGATCAGTGTGTCAGGGGTGATGGACGTTTGAATACATCACTCTCACTGCAGTGCAAGGCGATTGGCCGGGAGAGTCCCTTTGGAGAAATCAAAAGATCTCCTTCAACCATTCTCTCCCGATCCAGCCCGCCACGCTGTGGGTGAGCATATGCATGAGAAAATTTGAAACAAAAAAATCAGAAAATGATACAAATAGGTGCGACCGTATCTTTTTCGGATTTTTCTGTTATAACTTTTTGTTTCCAAATGGCTAATGATTAGATATTAAGGTTTCACTTATTAGGTGAGTTGTTCCAAAAATAAAATTTTGCCTAATCCCTAGACGGGCAGAAAAAGTCAATAGACGACGCACATTAAAATAAAAATGGATATATTTAACCAAGACACTATCTAGATAGCATTTAGTTCGGGAAGAATCTTGCAATACATAGAGATAGCAGTCAAAAAAAAATTCGTCTAGAAAATGTTGATAGTTCTTAGTTGAAGAATGATACAATTAAAGATGACCGAAGGGGTTAGGGTCAAATTAGAGCCCCAGCAAGACTTAGGTCCTGATTTCATTTCCTAGATGCGACCTTATCTTTTTCTGATTTTTCTGTTTAAATTTTTCGTTTGAGACTCGCTAATATTGTCTTGATGATTAAATATTACAATTCGAGGTTTTACTCACTAAGTTATTAATTTTTTTTATTCGTTCATATATTCCATCTATAATATACCAACAGTAGCTTAGACGTTTCGCCCCTACTGCGCTGATTTCTAGATAGTCAAGCCTACTATACTAAATATAAAGAATATTTTATTAACTTGTACCAGATTTTTCAAAAGCATTATTTTCCAATACTTGAGCAGGTGGATGAGTTTGTTTACCTGGGGAGAATGTTTACGAGAGATGGGAAGGCTGATAGAGATATTGAAAGAAGGGTAAATGCTGGTAACTCCATCAATGGAGGACTGAACGCCGTTGACGCCAATAAAAAAACTGTCAAAAGAAGAGAAGCTAGCAGTCCACAATGGAGTCCTGGTACCTTCCGCTGATATATGGCAGTGAGGCATGGAACTTACAAAGGAAGGATGAAAGTAAACTGAATGCTGTTGAAATCAGATCCCCGAGGATGTGGAGAATGTGTGGTAAAACCATGTGGGTATGGTTGTGTGAGAAATGTGGATATCCGCAAAGAATGTAAGGCCGATGTAAGCATAATGAGTAAGATTAAGTAAGGGACCCTCAGATGGTTTGGGCATGTAGAGCAAATGAATGAGGAAAAAGGTGTAAGAAGAATATATTTTATTTATTTTATTTTAAATACATAAACGGCTATACTGCCT
The DNA here is from genome assembly GCA_929108145.2 of Limnephilus rhombicus. Taxonomy (NCBI): domain Eukaryota; kingdom Metazoa; phylum Arthropoda; class Insecta; order Trichoptera; family Limnephilidae; genus Limnephilus; species Limnephilus rhombicus. The sequence continues at coordinate 44,427,243 of OV815292.1, forward strand.
TTTATAAATAAACATATAATAGAGTACAAAAGTAAGAAAAATAATATCTTACAAAATAGTAGTTTTAAACTTTAAAATAACTAATTTAATTATTTTATATGACGCAAATGTGAATGGAAGAAGTCGGGGACGCCCGAGGAAGACATGGCACGATCAAGTGAATCAGATACTTGAGTCGGGCCATGTCAAAAGTCAAAATAATAGAAGCGTATGTATGAGACAATGTATGAATGTGAGTGAGGCAGAGACTGCAGGCTGCGGGAAATGACGTGATGGTTAGTTAGTTAGTAAAAAAATCCGGTCTACCTTCACCAAAGTGAGACAGAATTTTTCAGTCATCTCCGTCTGAAAGATTCTAAATTTGAAATGTTTTTCCTTGTCCTATTGGTCCATTCTGAGAGAGTGGGGGTAATACGCCCCGCTGATTGGCCCGCGGGGGGCGCGCTGTGATTGGTGGGTGGGTGGAGACTCACGGACCAATGGGAACACGTCTATATATTAAATTATAACAAATTGATCAATAATTTATTGCATAATAATAATTTAATTGTACAGCCTTAAACTTTTTTATGGATAGTTTAAATTATGAGAAACGTTTTTATGTGAAAACTTTGTAGTACGAAGGATTTTTTTAACAATGGCTTCACGCAGAAGGCCCAGAGTAAAAATCTCTCGTGGAGGATCTTTTTAGGGAAAGGAAGGATAGGAAGTTCTGGGAAGAAAAAAAGTATGAGAGGTGGGTAGGAATCTGGGGGTCAACGTGTCTAGGAGTGACAGACGTATGAATCCATCTGATCACTGTGTTGCAAGGCGATGGGTTGAGAGAGTTTTGCTGGAGAGGTGAAGTCTCTTTCAACCATTCTATCCTGATCCGGCATTCGCCGCCATGATCTAAACAAACCTCACCTATGAAACGGGGGGTGACCGATCAACTCAGAAAGAAATCATCTCGGAACCACCTTACCTAAATAGGTTAAGTTAGGGTTACTAACTAACTAACTAACTAACCATCACGCCGTTTCCCCGCAGGGGTAGGCAGAGAGGACGGACCGCCAAACAACTCGGTCTTGGCACACACTCTTTGCCTCACTCACATTCATACATCGTCTCATACATTCTCTTCTATTATTCTGACTTTTGACATGACCCGACTCAAGTATCTGATTAACTTGATCGTGCCATGTCTTCCTCGGGCGTCCCCGACTTCTTCTACCATTCACATTCGCGTCGTATATTCTTCTTACACTACTTCCTTCGTTCATTCGCTCTACATGCCCAGTTAGGGTTACTATTTTAAAAATATTTTTTTCATAGCTTTTAATGACCTCTCTGATGTGGTTCTGGGTTGGTTTCATTCTGAGTTGACATGGAACCGAAACAGGGTATCCCTGCTAAGTCACCAAACTTAGCGTAGGTATATCTTGGGGTGATCTATGACAAGGGTGTTGCGCCCTTGAGGTGATTTTTCATTAAAACTTTATTATTTTTTGGTTATCCAATAAATGGTTGCCGGGGTGGCGGTACTCGTACCCATCTTCCAAATTGATCTAATTGACCAGTGGGAGAACGTACCTACCTACATAACTACCTAACTAGTTAGGTTATTTGAGGTTGATATCAATAACACGATTTTACAGGAATAATAGAAGATAGGTAGGTAGTTAACTCCTTTCTTCTTCATCGTTAGGTTGGAAATAGTGCAAAGTGTACTGTCGGTCGACTGACGACGTAGCGCAGACGAGCTCGACCGATGTTCCTCGTACGCAGCGAGTAGCGAATTGCGTGGTCTCTTCATTTTTCGTCAACGTATCAGGGGCGTCGCCAGCTTCAGGAAAACAACGAACCACAACTTTTCTACAATTTGATTGAAAGAGTTCATTTATGACAATCGGAGCCGGTCCTGTGCTGGTGCAGTTGGAGCGGTTCTCTCCGGGGGCCGACTTAGCTTGGCGCCAAGCTAAGTCGGCCCAGCGCACTTGAAGCTTTTACTAGCGCCAGGCGCTATTTGATTCAGGACCGGCCCTGAAGACAGTGCTATGCCATCTAAACGTGATTTGGAAATAATTATCAGCCTGAAACACTCATCAACATTGAAAAATCTTCCGAGAAAAGATACTTGCCGCCAACGGGACTTGAACCTGTGTCCTTCTGATTGCCGGTCAGCTGCTCTTGACCACTGAGCTATGGGGGCTTATCAAATACCCGCCAAATAATTCAATATATACTAGTGTTTCATTCAACAATTACTGCTTATTATATTTTTTCCACCTGAAAACAACCAACCTTATTTTTGCGAGAGAGACATTGTAAGTGTTAAATCCCTCGCTAGGTGGCGTCGAGACAAATTATGACTACATTTATTGGGGAAATACTTAAACTTGTCAAATATTAATTATTATTTTCAGGACACGGGTTCAAGTCCCGTTGGCGGCAAGTATCTTTTCTCGGAAGATTTTTCAATGTTGATGAGTGTTTCAGGCTGATAATTATTGCTTATAATAATTGTTACCCTTTGTGCTATGCATAAAAATCTTGTCTAAACGTTAGTTTATAAATTAAAAATAATAATTATGATTTGTAAATGATTGGAAGCGGAAAATAGTTACAACTTTCAGAAAACTACGGCAAAGCGAAGCAGGCGAATTTTTTTTCTATGATAGGTATCTATCCCTAATTGAGGTAGGTGTGCGGTTTGGGTGAAGGGAGTGAAATTTGAATTATTACGATTACAAAGCGAAGGTAAAAGCGCCGCAGGCGAAAAAATTTAAGCTACTCCCTCCACAAAATAAGCATCCCAAAAAATGACATATGCTCTGAGGGGAATTATTCTCCTCGGGGCCCCCTGTCTGGAGCTAATATAAAAAAATAATAATGAAATAAAATAGAGCATTATAGAAATTTGCATGCATATTTACACAGCACCTCTTTCATTTTAGGAGGCGGGCATGGGTACCACCGCCCCGAGAACTTCCTGTCCTTCCTTTCCTTAAAAAATGCCTACGATGACGTAGGCCCTTAGGGAAATTATTTTTTGAGTTTTTTTTAGGGAAATTATTTTCCTCAGGGCCTTCTGTGTAGAGCTAATTAATGTAAAAAAGCACACTTGAGGTGATTTTGCACAGAACGGCGCTACATAAATCATATCTATTAGGTAGGTAGGTAGGTACATAGATACTAGCATCAGGATAGGTAAGTATTGTGCTAGTTTTTTTTCCAACTACAGATCCAACGTTATATAGATATTTTTTTCCTTATTTAAATGGGTAAAGTTATTTCGGTATGTTAATTAGTTTATAACCTCTCCGCTGCATTATTATAAATCCTCTGGTTTATTTGGAGTTATTAGTTGGGCGTGCGTGCTGCCGGTGCCGTGGACCCGAGCTCCAGAGGCCCCGTGGTCCCGACTAGGGATTGCAACACGGATAATTCGGATTTAGAAAATTATGATGCACTTTCGGGCTGTTCTCAGTTGTTCGCAGCATTTTCGGGCTGTTCGCAATAATCAGAATTCGGATTTTTAAATACGAATTTGTATTGCGCACATATATGGGGAGCCTATGTATAGGTATAGGTAGGTACCTACCGTACATAGGTTCATACCCATCTACAAGCAGGTTCAATATCATTTTGGAAAGCGGGGATTTCGGGAGGGATGGGTTCATAAGTAGATATGGCACTCTTGGATAAACTTGCCTTCATATTCCTTCTCAGAACGAAAAATGCATGAGAGTTTTCCTTAATTTCCTTAACCTTTAACTGCTGACGTGGGGCCGCTCAGGCCCAGCAATAATAATAATATCGTAATATTACCCTCCCCCGCGCGTGATGCATACGCCGCTTCCAGTAACTTCGAATTTAGTGACGCCAGATACGTAAGTTTAAAATTTTTAAAGTTAAATTTCTGTATGTAAATTTATTTCAATTTTTTTGCGGGCCTCTCTGACTATCGTCAGTACCTACCTACTTACGTAACTTTTTAATGTTGATTTTTACTATATAAAAATAAATATAAACAATTTTACTAAATTTTTATACATATAGTTTATTCGAGACACTATTGAAATATAAATATATTTAAATTGTTCAATAAATAATAATTTGCACCTCTAAATTTTCATGGATCTCTAATATATAAACATTTAAATAACGGGCCGCCCAGGCCCCACGTCAGAGAATACATAAAAAAAATCAAGTCAGCAGTTAAAGGTTAAAATAACTCTACACAGCATCCTTTATTGGATAACCAACACCTCTGACATAGGTCATCCCAAGTGGTTCGCTAAGTTTGGTGATTTAGCTGGGGTGCCCGGGTTCATGGGGTGAGGTTTGTCTAGGTATTGGAGGCGGACGACCAGGACACACTGAACCCCAGATTCCTACCGACCCCTTAAACGCTTTTCCTTCCCTGAACTCTCCTTTCCTTCCTTTCCTTAAAAAAACCCTCTACACAGCATCCCCAAAGATGGCATAGGCCCTGAGGGAAATTATTTTCCTCAGGGCCTCCTGTGTGGAGCTTATGTAAAAAAAGTCCTCAAAGTTAACATAGGCCCTGAGGGAAATTATTTTTCTCAGGGCCTCCTGAGGGGTGTTAATGAAAAAAATACAAATACGTAAGTACGAATAGGTACGATAAATCGACTTAATTAGAGCGCTTGATAAATGACTCCTTTAAAAAACATTCACTCTTCATATTTACCTACCTATAATAGATATTTCATATTTACCTACCTATGTAGGTAGATACTTAGATATATATGTATATAAATTCGTACCAACATGTGACCTTTATGAATGAGAAAAAAAAAGTGTTTTTTAACGCATTTATTTTTTCCAATAATGCGGATTTTGAGTTTCAAAATCAAAAATCTAAAATTTTCCAAAACGGCTCCGGAATTGCAATCCCTAGTCCCGTAGGCCCGGGATCCCGCGGCGCCGGGTTCGAACCCCGCGTGCAACCATTTATATTTCGTACCCGGCCGGGATGAGATAGTGGCCGATGGCACGATCAGCAGACCAATGATGGATCCGCTAACCAACTAACGTAATATTCTAATTAATCCACCGAGACGATTCCCAGCAAATAAATTATTATATTTGGACAGGGAGTAAACAAGTTATTAGCTTTTTCAAGTAGCAAATTGGTTCATTATTAAGTAGGTAGGAAGCTTCTCAATCCATCGCGTTGCTTCTTCAAGGGTAGGCAGGTAGGTTATGAAGAGACGAAGCAGATGGGGAAGAGAGCTGGCTATTCAGATTTGTCACCTAACAAGGCTAAAGCGATTTCGAGCAACGTTTCAAACTGCGAACTTCGAATTGCTAGTCGACAGCCTTATCCTTCGACCACGGAGGCCATAGAAGAAAGGAGTTCAAGGCGAATATTAGAACTAAACGATGAAGTATTAGACTTAAACGATGTACCTATGAATATGAATGCGGTCGGGATGTTTGGACATAGTCGCGGCGGAATGATAGTTTCGCTATGCGATTGACAATCGATCATTCAATTGCTCAATTAAAGGGTTCCTGCGAAAAAATGTGCCCTTAAAAATCCTTATGCGATAAAGACGTGAAAAGAAAAAAAGTTTGCGCAACGAGATGTTTTTGATTAAACATCTGAAAGTTTTTTCTGAATGGTTCCTGGATCAGATTTATTTATGGCTTCTTTTGAAACTTATGGTGAAATATAAGAGAGGTGAAACACATAGCTATAAATGATGTACCTTGGCCTATTTCAGCCATGAAATGTACGGCGAGCGATATGCCGAAATACGCCAAGCCACATCTTTTATAGTTGCTTGTGATACAAACACAATGGACATGTGAGGCTTAAGATTTCAAACTGTCTGGGTTATAAGATAATTTAATTAAAATCACTGATTGTATTTACCATTTATCCTAGATATAGACGGCCAGCGCAGTCCAGTGGTAAGGCTCTTGACTTGCACTCCGAAGGTCGCTGGATCGAATCCCGGCGTGGCAAATAAATTTTATTTGTTTAATTTGTGTTTTTTCACAATTTACTCATTAAAAATAATATATAGTATATTTGCTGCACGTTCCAGAGTGGAAGATACTCTCAGTATCGCCCTGGTGTAAGACCACCATTCAGAATTGAAACGTTGCTTGAAATGGCGTTAGCCGTGTTTGGTGACCAGATCTGAATAACCAGGTAATTCCCCACCTCCCTCTTCCCCATCTCCTTCCCTTCCCCATTACCTTCAGCTTCACAACATACTCCAATTGGGGATGCCATAGTCCCACTGGCTCCAGACGGGAGCAGTTGGGATTCTTGTGCGGTATTCATGTAAAAAAAAAAAAGATATTGAAGGTAGTATGAACATGTACATACTTAGGTAGGTACTTACTTACGGTACTTTGCATTCAATATTTTTATAGTCAAGGCTATTCATATTTTGTAATTTAACGGCAAGGCAATACACCTATGTATCACGTACGTAGTGACTAGGTACTACTTTTGCAATCATCTGCTGAGCTTTATGCATTAGCGTATTTTCATGTCGTCAAGAATTAAATCAGAATGTCTGATGACATGTTTGATGTCATTGAAATACAAAGTAAAGAGCAGGAACCCTAAATGGGCACCTTGAGGTACCCCCGAGTTATGTCGGTGGTATTACCTATATATCACTATCAAAGTGACTACTGACTTTTATAGGGCATTGCTGAGAATATCTAGCACATATCATAATTCAAGTCCGTTCAACTGCTTCACTACCAAAGCCTTAAACAAATTCTTAAACGTCAAAAAAATAATTAAATTGAATTAATCATGCCATCCAAATGCCATTCATTAATACCTACATTGAATGCTGCCTGTTTATTCGCAGCCGAAATATAGAATTTATATACGAATACAGCCTCCACCAAAATAATGTTTGGTGAACCAAATCATGATCATCAACTCTGCGGGGTTATCGACTACCAGTTGCCAGCTAATTAAAACTTGCTTTATTTTATTAGTTATTGAAATAAAATAGGTACATTAGCTTACCGTTAGCAACTTCAAATTATATTTTACCATACTGACTTAATTTTTGAGTTGAATAGAATTATTTTTATTTATTATTATTTATTATTTTTTTTATTTATTATTATTTTTTTATTTATGATTTTGTTTTGAAAATTTGATCACTTAGAAATATTACAGATCGTGAAATTAAATACTGCAAGTAGAACACATATTGGCCTTTGAAAATGTCAAGTAATTTTTTGATAAATCTTTTAATAAGCCTGGAAAAAAATAAAGTAACCGCCATATAAAAAAATTGTTTGAAATTAAAAAACCTCCTACTTACAAACCTTTTTCAGATATGGTTTTATTGAATAAGGGGTAAGGCTTTTGACCAGTGGCGGCCAGCTCTAAGGTGCGGAGGAGCGCCGCACTCCCAAAATTTCTGGTAATCTAAAAATTCCCGAGCGCCAAACAAAACATACTTATTTCCGACACGTCTCATCACCAATGCATACATCATAGTACCTATAGGTGCCTGCTGGACTGCGCGCGTAACAAAGCAGATCGTTGTGTGCCTATCTTCAGTTTGGTGGTTCATTTCGCAAATCGATCACAGGAGTTCTTCCATAATTCTTTACTGAGGCAAAATCGTAGGTAGGTTGAATGCTTTGCAAATTTTACGAATCTTGGACGGCACCCGAAAAATTTCCACCACATCAAAAGGAACGGTTCGTTCTGTAGCATGTTAAACGGGGACACATTTGTGTCATATTATTATCCATATCGTGTCTTTATTTTAATGTCTACTCTTTTTCATTCAATGTTTTACTCAGCATCGACCAACGACAGCGTAACAACATAACAATGCCGACATTTGTTATGACAGTATATATTCATTCGAGTTTCGGAGCGTTAGGAAGACTTTCGGATGTGTGGATAAACTGAATTTTTCTTTCTATTTTCTGAACTCGATTTTCGACCCAGAGTATCTCCATACAATTTTCTAGATAAGTTTAAATTAAGGAATGAACTGTTATTGAATTTACGATCGCGGCGACTTTACAAATACTGATGGATCAATATTTATTTTATAACTCTTTTTCTCTTCTTTAACAATGTATTGCATGCACTCAGAGACAATGGAAGATCGACCTAATTTACAAATAGGTATGAATTTTTCATAATTGAATTTATTTTAATTAGAGTAGGTAGGTCCAAGTTTTATGGGATATCTCTATGGGATGTGTGGGATTGCACTCATCTCCCCACATCCTGAAATAAAGACTATTATTATTATTATTTTTATTTTAGCGCACCACCAATTTTTATGAGCACCAGCCGCCACTGCTTTTGACGCTCTCGACCAGAATCAAATCCCGGGTTCAAGTCCCGGCGCAAGGAATTTTACTTGATTAAATGAATTTATTTCACAATTTATTAATCTTACTTATTATGAACGCAAATAAAGTTTGTAAGGATGTATTTGTTACTCTTTCGCCCAAAAACTACGGAATGGATTTTAATGAAACTTTACAATAACATAGCTCATACATCAGAATAACATACCTATAGGCTATCTATTATTACATAGTATAAAGAAAAGTCGCTTCCGCTGTCTGTACGCTTAGATCTTTTAAACTGCGCAACGGTTTTTTATGCGGTTTTCACCAATAGATAGAGTGATTCATGAGGAAGGTTTAGGTATATAATTTGTCAAGGTTTTGTGTAAATTGGTTGAAATATATAATATATAAAGCTGGCAAGCGGGCGGTGTGGATTTGATATATGGATGCAAATTAACAGATGGCGTTGTTTATAAAGATAATGTCATTGTCAGTAGATGGCGTTGTGATTCGTTCAACGTTCACACAGCAACGTGTGTCCGGGTCTGCTAATAATTTATAAAGCTAGGAAGGTGACGCGGGAGGGGAACGGGGACGCACGGGAAAGGTGATTCAGGGAGAAACAATGTATTTCTTCGAATATGGCATTGCAACGCAAGCCCGGAACCAGCTAGTAGGTATAAAATAATTTACGGCACGTTCCATAGTGGAAGATACTGTCAGTATCGCCCTGGTGTAAGACCATTACTAGTCAGACTTGAAACGTTGCTTAAAATAGCTTTAGTTGTGTTTGGTGACCAGGTATGAATATTCACGTAGGTACCACCCCACCTTACTTTTCCCCATTTCCCTCACCACCACCTTCCGCCTCACAAACCAGCCCAATTGGGGAAACCATACTCTCCATACGGCTGGGATTTAAAAAAAAATGTGAATACCACACAAGAGTCCCAATTGCACCCATCCAATTGAAGCCGGTGATTGTTTTTAATTAATAAATTGTGAAATTACACAAAACATCAATTTTTTTTTTTTTGTGCACGCCGGGATTCGAACCCGTGTCCTTCGGATTTCTAGTCTTACCCCTCGACCACGGAGTCCGAGTTGGGACTCTTGCGCGGTATACACATAAAAAAAGTTAGAGCAGAATCGCCGTTCGTAAGAATAAACCTAAATAAGGCCGTATTTTCCAGAAATGTTATTTGAAAATCTCACGCCTTAAGTACCTAAATGGCTAAAGCCGTCTCAAGATTTGAATCGTTTTTTTCTTCATATGAACCTTATTCAGAACACAATTTAAACACTCTAAAAACTCCACCAAAATTCAAATTATTTCATCAATACATACAGGGGTCGGCAAAGTGCGGCTCCGGAGGTGGCTCTAGCACAAATATCCACCGATAGACGCGCCGCGCCGATGACGACTGCGGGGCATAAGTGGCGCGGGGGGAGACTTGCGCGTTGCATCAAATCTTTCGATGTTAAAAGAAGTCATATTATTCGAAAAAAATTATCCCTTTTCGCTCAAGATTTTTAAAGGGAAACATTGTTTCATTTTCCGAGTCTGCTGAAACATCGCTAAAAAATAATTCCTCCATTGACAAACTATTTCAAAACAACAATTTTATATATGAGGTAAGCACTTCTCAGCCTGTTTGAGGAATTTAAAATTGCTGGATTTAAAAAACTAGGAAATATGGATCTCTAAATTTGAACGTCTTTGTGTTGATTTTGAAATATTTGAGAAGAACAAATGTGAGCTTAGTTTACAACACAAGTGGTCTGTTTTGAAGACCTGGAAAAGGCAGACATGATCATCTTCAACGCCTGGAATAGTATTCCTTACCTACTCTTATGATCAGCTGACAAAACTCGCGTTTGCTGTTCTTTCCCTTTTCGGTTCGCCATATTCACGCAAACAATCTTTTTCAAGCATAAACCTTATAAAGAGTAAACTGAGAAGTCATCTTATTGATGGAATCGTGCCTAAAATTAAGAATAACAACATACAAATCTGACTTACTCAAACTTTTGGAAAAAAATGGAGATGCAAAGACAATGTTCGCATTAAGTGTATGTGTCAGTCATTGTCATGATTTAAATGTATGGATTCCTTAATTACATACGATTTTTTATCTTTGAATAAAATCTTTATTAAGTATGAAATTCAGCGTAATTTAATAATAATAATAATATAAGTTATATATGCATACTCCATACTCCATACTCCCCTGCATACCAGAATGTATGCAGGGGAGTGCAATGCAATACATTCCATATTTTAAAATAACAAAAAAAGATAAATGATAAGTTAAGGTAAAAAGTAAATAACAACACATAAATTAAATTAAATAAACGAATAAGCATTAAAAATGAAACTGAAAAGAAAAAATGATGTAAATATCAAACACTAAAATGATTTTTAAATAGCCGTTTACGGAGGGTATTTCATCGTCTCCCGTCTCCAGAGGGTCATCAGGGGAGATTCCATCCAGGCAGTCATGGCGGTGATGATCGCATTCTTCGAATGGCGCAGTCTGCGCCATAAACTTCCCATGCGGTGGCGGAGAAGTGCACGGAAAGTATGTACTCGTCCCTCCAGGAACATTTCCGTAGCACTGCAGTATCTCGGTAGGCGGAAAAGTTGGCGATAGGCGTTATTGTAAGCAACCTTTAACTTATGCCATTGGGTTACAGTGTAGTCAACCCACAGTTCTGATGTGTACAGCGAGGTACAGAAAGCGTTGAACAGTATTCTTTTTACTTTGGGGCTGCAGGAGTAAAAACGTCTTGACAGCATACCCGCTCTAACTGATATTGCTCTTCTCCGCCTTTCCATGTCCTCGATATCCTTAAGGTCGTCTGTGATGACATGTCCCAGGTATTTAACGCTGTGATTAACATTCATTTTCCTTTCATCTAGCCATACTGAGGGTGTTAGGACGATTTCGTTTTTCGGTTTAAAAACCATAACTATTGGCTTGGTGGTATTATACAAAAAGTTATGGTTTTTTGCGAAGTCTTCACAAATTTTTAGTAATTTCTCTAATGCGCTTAGTGACGGTGCAAGAAGAACCATGTCATTGCGTAATTAATGTTATTTACACACACTCCATTTAAATGGCAGCCTATTTTCGTAGCATTAAGTCTTTGAATAAGCTCGTCGGTGTATAGATTGAACAGAACCGGAGACATGCTTCCTCCTTGCCTTACGCCACTTTTCAAAAAGAATGGGTTGGAAAATTCCCCAGACCATTTCACAATATTTTCTTGTTGCGTGTGCCAAATTGAAAGAATAGCTATTACATCTTCTGAAACTGCTCTTTTCCTTAGTTTTTCCCACAGTTTATTATGACATACACGGTCAAATGCTTTGCTTAAATTTAGAAAGCAGGTATAGATTGGCGTTTTTCTTAGTTTATAATAACTGATGGTTTCTTTTAGAGAATATATTGCCATAGATGTTGACAGTGCAGGTTTGAATCCGAACTGGTTATCCTCTGTTTTTAGCTGATCTATTACGATAGCAGATAAATTTTTTTCAAATAATCTTGCCACTGTGGTTGAGAGTGAAATTGGTCGGTAGTTATTGATCACGGATGGATCAAGATTTGTTGATTTAATTATGGGAATAATTACCGTTTTCGTCATTTCATTCGTGATGTGCCTGTAACGTACAATATTTGAAAATAGTTCTGCTAGGATAATATAAATCGCTGGTCCAGCATACTTAATGTGCTCAGCGAACTTAATGAAGTGCTGAAATTATAATATATATATATATATATATATTTTACATGAGCTCCACACAGGAGGCCCTGAGGAAAATAATTTCCCTCTGGGATGCTGTGTGGAGGGTTTTTTTAGGGAAAGGAAGGAGAGGAGAGTTCTGGGAAGGATAAGGGTTGGGTAGGAATCTGGGGTTCAGTGTGTCCTGGTCATCCGCCTCCAATACCTAGACAAACCTCACCCCTTATGTTAGCTACTGTAAATTAATAAACAGATTTGGCTCCCAAATTTTTTTTGAATAGTTGTAATGCACATATTTGGCTCTTTGGCAAATAAGTTTGCCGACCCCTGCTTGAATATCATCATTTTCAAAATGAACATGATTGACTCCCCAGATTGTACTTTCTGTGGTCTACAGATGGGAACTTTATATTTTTTGACTGTCCCTCTCTAAACAAAAAATATATTCTCTCTTCTATCTAGAGTTATTTAACATCTAATCTCTTTTACGTCTGATCTCTCTCCAATAACTAAAACCTGAGATGGACACATCATACAAAACAAATCACAAATAAACTCCTCAAAACAATACACATTTTCCTAAACTTAAGGAACATTTATAAAATAAAACAAATGATAACAATATATTTTGCACTTTGTCAATCAATAATAGAATATGGAATAATTGTCTGGGGAGGAGCAATAAACTCAGCTACGGATCACTTAGAAATCGCGCAGAAAACGATCTTAAAGGTAATACTTAAAAAACATAGACTAACTGATACAGACCAAATATTCAACGATTGTGACGTACTAGATATACGCCAATTATACGTTAAAACTTTACTAAACTACATTTTCGACCAAAAAAACAAATTTCAACAATCTCAAAATATCACTAACAAACCAGTAAGACAATCGTACAAAAATAATATAAAAACTCCGACATTGAATACAAGCTTTGGACAAAGGCACTATAAATATCATGCTATGAAAGCATTCAACAGTCTTACCCTTGAAAATAAAATAGAAGAAAACAAAAATAAATTCATACTCAAAATTAAAAAATGGATTAAAGAACAAAAAAGACAATATTACCAAAATCTCATTACATAATAAGAATAAAACACATACACGTATAGGTAAATCAACTTAAGTTGGAAGCAATAAAAATGCTTAGAATTGATGTAAGCAACGTCCACTAACCCGATAAGGCTCTCTGTCTTGCTTACGCCCTCTTATTGTAACTAGTTAGAAGAGAGGCATATTCCACATTTCTTGAGGCTGCACTTACGGGGTGTCCTATTCATTCGGTTCGTAATTTGATTTAAAAATAGTGCACCTACAAGTGAAATAATTATAAATTTGAAATAATAAATGATTTTCATTATTTTTAATTCGAATCTTTATTAGTAGATTTACACAGTGTTGGTAAAGTGTGCAAGTATTACGACATCGTGGAGTCCTGTTACGAAACGGGACGTGGCAAATCACTGAATGGACAAAGTCGTGAAATTTTATTCCGCGTGTTTAATTATTTTATTCGTAATATAAATAACGATGGTCAACTTAGCATAAATGACTTGTATGATTTGACGTCTAAAGCAACTGGAGTATCACATACTAGCATTCAACAGTTAATCTTTTGTACCTTTGTGTTAGAAATCTGTCATATTTCAGATAATATACGTATAGATGGTTGCTGATGATGACTGATACATATTTAAATAATTAGTGTTGCTGATGATTGCTAACACATAATTATTAAAAATAAATAATCCATAAGTAGCCAAATTTTTAAGCACGGATTATGGAAATCACACTTCATTTCAACATTAGATTCTTAGTTTAGTAAAATAAGTAGGTAATTCATGCGTATTGAATTTGAAACTAAATTTTACAAACGTCAAATCGGAACAAAAAAAATGGCGGCAATGGAGATGTTTTATATGGGAAATTTTTAACTTTGAATCGAATTTTAATGCATGTTTTTCCATCTATCCCGACCGAAACCGATGTGTCTTTTGGTAATTAAGTTTAAAAGTAGTTTTTAAAACTTTTCAAAATCTATGCCTATTAAAGGTGTAGCGCCATGTGGCGCGTTGTGGATTATTTACTTTTTTTTTTTTTACAGTGAATATCGCACAAGAACCTCAACTGCTCCCGTCTGGAGCCAGTGAGACTATGGCATCCCCAATTGGGGTATGTTGTTAGGCTGAAGGTAGTGGGGAGAGGAAGGAGGTGGGGAAGAGGAAGGTTGGGAAGTACCTGGCTATTCAGATCTGGTCACCAAACACGGCTAAAGCCATTTTCAAGCTACGTTTCAATTCTGAATGGTGGTCTTACACCAGGGCGATACTAATAGTATCTTCCCAAAGATATTCAAATACAGAAGAGATATGCTATGATGTCCGCGCAACTGTCGCCGGACTACGCGCTAATTAGCGTAGTTTTCATACAAAAAGAATTTGTTCATTTCGTTGATTTTTTGAAAATGTGCATTAATATTGGTTAACAATATATTTTGAATAAGGAAAGAATTCGTTCATTTAGTTTAACGTTCGTTTGGTTTATTCGTTAATTATATGTTTTTTAGTTTATTTGTTAATTGGTAAACAATATCGGCGACACCCGGAAGCGCAGACCCACATAGTAAAAACAGCAGATAGCACATCTACTTATATTTCAATATCTTTGTATCTTCCACTCTGGAACATGCCGCAAATATACTATATATTATTTTTAAATGAATTAATTGTGAAATAACACAAATAAATCAAATAAAATTTATTTGCGCATGCCGGGTTCGAACCCGCGACCTCCGGATTGTGAGTCAAGAGTCTTACCCACTGACTCAAGAGTCTTACTCAAGACGTGATACTTACGCTATAGTATCACGTCTTGATTACTGCAATGGCATCTATGCAAGTCTTCCTAAATGTCAAACTGACAAACTACAATCAGTTTTCAACGCCGCAGCACGACTTATCACTGGAGTACCCAAATTTTCGCACATTTCGGAACACCTCCGAAATCTTCACTGGCTGAAGTGTCCTGAAAGGATCCAATACAAGTTATGCTGGATGGTGTTTAAATCTATCAATGAAATGGCTCCTCCCTATATCTCTGAACTATGCATTCCGGAAAATATTGGTCTAAGGCAGTCAACTCTTAGATCAGCGACATCTTCTGCAATTGGAAGGTTGAAAGAACCTAAGCGAAATCCGAACACTAAGTTTGGTGATCGTGCATTCGCAGAATCCGGCCCCGAAGCTTGGAATAAACTTCCTATGGAATTGAGATGCATAACCAACTCAGCGGAATTTAGATCCAAACTGAAAACTCACTTTTTCCTTTATAGTTAACTCAATCTGTTTAATGTAATCTGTTAATTGTGATACCTCAATCTGTTTACTGGTGAGCGATGAATCACCTTAATGCAGTAAAGATCGACTATTAAATTTATTAATTTATTTAAAATATCTATACCTTCCCGTAAATCCAGTTAACCTTCATTATATTTTTTGCACCCGTATTCTCGAATTGTAATATTATGTAAAAACTTCCTACTTCTTCTGGCGCTAATCTTAGTTGTAAATATGTGTGTTAATAAGTCACCAGTTTTAGGTTAGAATCTCTATGTCTTAGTCATAAGTCACTAGCTATAAGTCTTAGATGTAAGTCACTAGTTATAATTGTAAATCTTAGTTGTAAGCCAGTAATATAAGTAGCTATAAGTCTTAGATGTAAGTCACTAGTTGTAATTGTAAATCTTAGTTTTAAGCCAGTAATATTAATTCTTTTATATATTATTTGTACAGCGCCCTTGAGGTGATTTTCCACGAAAACGGAGTATATAAATTAGCCAATTATTATTATTATAACTGGACTACGGAGGTCGTCATATATAATATTATGTAAGTATATAAATATTATGAGTCACTTTATACAATATTATGTAAGTATATATTATAATAAATTAATCTTTTTAAATAACACAACATTTTTTTAACCTTGTCGTTATTTATGAATACCCATTTGAATTCAATCCTGAAAATTTTCACATTTAGTTAATAAACTTTATTTTTCTTCCTAAACCTTCAGTATTTCAATAAAAGTGTTGTAAAACAACATTAGTTTTATGTTACCGACTTCAACACGCTTTGGATTCGAATTCTCAATTGTGAAATAATTATTAATTGTTTTTTTTATCCCTTCAAAAATTTGGCATTTTTTTCGAATGGTCAAAATATTTTCGCTTTACAATAAAATGCAAATATTTGGAATATTTCTAAACACATTCAAGAACCAAAAACTGTTTTAGAAAGGTGATGAAATACGCTTTCAAATTATAGAATTCGAAAAAAGTTTTTTTTTTTAAATTATAAAATTTTTGCATACAAACATAAAAAAGTTTTCAAAATGGCTCACCTTATGTTTTTTCTAACTTAAGTTACTGATAATAAAAAAAAATAAAAACACATACATATTTTATCAGACAAATGTATAACAAACACATATTGTAACCTCACTTTTTTGTCGCTCTATGAAAAATAATTTATAAAATATTCCCGAAGTTTCAAATTCTTTTTTCAATTTGCGATTAAAAACTTTACGTACATAAAAGTGTACATTTTACTTTTTTGGTGGCTATTTTTTAGATTGTAATATAAAGCATGATGTTTTTCCTTTCTAACACCGATTAGAACATATTTCTAACTATGATAGTAAGGGAGTTACGGCGTCTTATGTGAGACCTATGTGCGTTGGGACAAATATGGTCTCCTGTGATTAAACGAAAAAACCAAAAACGAAAAAAAAAAAAAATCCTAAAACGAAACACGCTGTATGAAAGTTTTGCATCTGTGTGAGTATTGTGATGAAGTCAACTTAACTTGCGAGACCTATAATACACAAAAACAAATATAAAACACAAAAAAAAACATTTAGCCTTAATTATAAATTGTTATTTTTAGTTTAATTTTAGCTTTTTTTTATGAAGTATTATTTTTATATTATTTTTATATTGTATAAATTTTTGTTTTATAAAATGGAGGCCTCAGCACAGGTGAGCTACCCAGTGAGGCCGACATTGCTGAATTGTATTTAAAAATGTTGGATATTATGTTAAACCAACGATACTCAACCTTTTTTCTCTTCGGGCCACATACATGTATTTGTAAAGTTACGCGGGCCGCAACACTATACTGGTATGACGAAAAAAAATCATCACCCCCCCCCCCCAACATTTTTTCGATTTAATTTTGAAGACACTCCGCCATTAATAATAATAATATTTGGATAATTTGTAGAGCGCTGCTTTTGTGAAAAATTACCTAATTATGCGTATTTATATTATAAGAAAATAGTACTTTATACGACAGCAAGAAATTCTTTTAAAATTAGTAGGTACCTGACTAACCATTGACATTAACCAGTTTTTATGTATTATAATTGGATGCGGTTGTTTCTAGAAGTGGCACTTTTATTTATAAATTACTAGCTGGTACACGGCATGCGTTGCTATGCCGTTTAATAAGGAAATAGTTTCTCACTGCGTGTCCTTTACCATTCGTCTCTTTCCCCTTCCGCCTCCCCTTTCTCTCCCGCGTCCCCTTCCCCTCCCCACTCCACTCCCCCCCTTCCCCGTCCCGCGACTCCCCCTCCCAAGTTCACCTCCCCCCTCCCAGATTCCCCTCCCCTTTCCCTGGTTTCACTCCAACCCTCCCGCACTCCATACATTCAGTCCCGGTACATTCAGTTTTCAAATAGCTCGTGTGCCACCTATTCAATTTTTTTTATACAAATTTCATAACGTCAGAGCTCACCAGTGGTTTTATACAAACCTTGTCCTGACAATAACGAACACAAAAAAAAGAATTATCCAATTTGGTTCAGTCGTTAGGAAGTTATGCGCTTAGCAACACATTCAGAGATTCATATTTATATTATAGATTTGCGCGCGTAGTTGTGTGTCAAATATTTGTTTTTTGGGATTAAATCTAGCGTGTGTAAATAGAAACACTCTTACACATCTGCCCTGATGATGGACACTGTAACGCTGTCCGAAACGTTGGCTAAAGACGGAGGTAGCGCAACACGGCATAACACCCCAAAAACAAATAACAAAAAAAAACCTTTTGGCCGTGAATATCTAAACAAGTATCTTACTCTTGTACCAGATCGTGTGGACCATAATAACAATCCTTTTCGGGTGTCACTATCTGTGCGTCAAAGTCCAAACGAATCTCAAGATTATAAATCGAATCGAATCGAATATTCGAAATTTAGAATGATAGTTTTTTTTAAATCAAGTTCCTGATGGTAAAGTGGTTAGGGCCGCACACAAAAGCTTGACGGGCCGCAGGTTGAGTATCGTTGTGTTAAACCATATAAATAAAAATAATCTTTCATATAATTATAAAATTCGCTCTTTTCGATGAAATTAATATCTGAGGGTTAATGAACGAAGTGCCAGATTAATGATTATGTTCGATTTTGGCAATAAAGAACTCCAGTGAAAAATATTATGGCTTTAAAAAAATATGTTCATATAGACCAAGGGTGGCCAAACCGCGGCCCGCGTGGTGTTCACTTGTGGCCCGCGGAGCATTTGAACACAATTTTTCTTTCAGTGTATATAAAACTACCAAAAGATCATTCCAACTTGCGTAGTTCGTATCATATCTCATATATGGAAGTATCTCAGTACATTGATCCAACTATCGTGACAATTTCTTCTATAGTGGTATATTCTTGTTAACAAACAATCACAATGCTGATTTTAAAAAGCGCGCACGCCGATCTTGCGTGGATAGCCGTGAGCGTGAATGCGGGGGATGCAGGGCGAGATAGTTAAGGAATGTTTGGAGAGTGTCGTGGAAATTCTGTACCCAGAAAAGAAAACGGATTTCTCAAAAATAAGCCTGTCTCGACAAACTATTACTAGGCGTATCGACGATATTAGAAAACATATTGAAAATAATTTGAAAAATCGAGCATCTATGTTCATATTTTATGCTATAGCATTGGATGAAAGCACAGACCTAACAGATACAATATAGGTGTTGATGTCAATTTTTAACAAAATAGAAGAATTAGCGGCACTGTATCCACTTAAGGACACTACTTGCTCACGAGATTTGTTAGGAGCTGTTACATCGACATTGAATCGCTTTTCGTTACAACTCAACAACCTATGGGCATAACAACAGATGGTGCTCCAGCAATGGTTGGAAAACACGAAGGCTTAGTCAAATTGATTGAAAATGAGGCCTGCAAAGTTGGTAAACTTCGATGCTAAATTTTCATTACATTATTCATCAAGAGAATTTATGTTCCAAGTCCCTTAAAATGGATCACGTCATGAAGGTGGCCATCAAAACGTGAACTTTATTAAGCCGAAGTTGTTGAATCACCGTCAATTCCAAGAGTTTCTCAAGTCTTTGGATTCACAGTATAATGACGTTACATTTTATTCAGAAGTACCAAAGGTTGACCCGTGCCAAAATGTTGAAAAGAGTGTTTGATTTGAAGCAAGAAATACAATCATTCTTCGCAAGCAAGTCAAAAAGTATCCCAGAATTTGAAGACAAGGAGTGGGTTAGTGATTTTGCAATTCTGGTCGATATAGTTAGCCACCTAAACGTTGTTAATACTCGTCTCCAAGGGAAAGATAAACTAATTAATAACATGTATGATCGTATTTCCGCATTCCAAATGAAACTTGGGCTTTGGGAACAACAGTTACGGACAAAAATCTTCACTCACTTTCCTACATTGTTATTGCAGCCAGGCGTCACATAAATATACGCTTTGTTGATATCCGGCTATTGAAGCTGGAATTTGAAAACCGATTTCAAGATTTTAAAAAGCATCGTGTGCTTTTTGATGCATTTGCAACGCCATTCTCCGTACACGTGAATTTATTGCCAGGAATTTTACAAATGGAACGTTGTGAAATTGAAACAGTGTTTCCAAATACATTCCATTTGTGAACAGCTTTTTAGTCGAATGAAGCATAGTAAATCTCAAATGAGAACACGAATCGATGAACATTTGGAAAACTGTTTGCCTTTAGCAAAAACATCAATCGTTATCAACATTGATGCACTTAGTTCTGACAAACAAAATCAGACGTCTCACTAAAATTTATTATATTTTGTTTATTTTTTATTATTATATTTTGTATTTCCTAACTCTAATGTAATAAATATGTTTATTTCGTATGTTTGTTATATCTTCTTGAAAAAAAACAATATATTTCTTGTTTGCTTTGAACAATAAAAAAAAATTGTTTTGCGGCCTGGTAGGAAATCTCATTTCTAAAATTTGGCCCGGCTGCTAAAAAGGTTGGCCACCCACGATATAGATCAATAAACGCTGATTCTGAATATATAAGTTTTATTTCATAATATTAAACGCAGAGTTTTTAAAAAATTATTAAAAAGTGCATTTTTAAACATCTCGTTAAAACACAGTGTCAAGTTGGCATTACTGAAATGGTTAGTGATGACGTCACTGTTCCTCGTGTCGTGTCATCACCGTAAAGTCATTGTATGGGAAATGTACGGGAATGTAGAAATGACACAAGTCATCGTATTAATTTATTCGTTTATTTACATATCTACTGTTTATAGAGATTTAGTTGTTGTGTTTATTGAAACATTATTTAGGCCTAAATAATTCAGTATCAAAAATAGAGGTATCTGTATTATTTGAAATATTGAAAAACTTTAAACTGTGTGAAAAAGTCATATAAATATACTATATCATAATGCTACCTACTACTCCACGGCCAAATAAAAATGGTGGCAATCGATCAGCTGATATCGTTTGCCTACACTTTTGTGGGTGATTCTTCGTTTTTGATAATATTGATTTTAAAAGCTAAAAAAATAATAATTTCAAATAATTCTTATACCACTCTCCCGTAATAATATTAAAAAATATAATAAATACAAATAATGAATAAATAATTCCACCAAAATAATGTTTTAACTTATCGAATAGGAGTTTATTTCTCACTCTGAAACGTGCCCCAAATATATTTATATATTATTTTAAATGAATATATTGTGAAATAACACAAATCGATCAAATAAAATTAATTTGCATTTTTTTTTTTAACATGAATACCGCACAAGAGTCCCAACTGCTCCCGTCTGAGCCAGTGGGACTATGGCATCCCTAGTTGGGGTATGTTGTGAGGCTGAAGGCAGCGGGGAGGGGAAGGGGATAGGTAAGAGAAAGGTGGGGAAGTACCTGGCTATTCAAATCTGGTCACCAAACATGGCAGAAGCCATTTCAAGCAACGTTTCAATTTTTTTTTCAATTCAGTGCCGGCAACCCGGGCGTTTATTTATTATTAGTTATGTACAACATGATTTTTTTTTCATTACCCTCCTCACTAGACAAAGTCTGTTCTGAGGCTGATAACTAACAATTTCTAATTACATAAAAAACAAATAAGTGGTAAAACAAAGAAAAAAAGAAACATATATATTATAGTAAAAATAATAATAAAAAATAAGAGGAAAATCAGAGAATTTAAAAACAGAGTAGGAAATAGAAAATATAAAATATTAGATATTAAGAATATTACTTATCTCTCTTCTTTCCTTGACATTCAACCAGTTTAAAAATCTTTTGAAAACCCAGTTCAAATTATTAGATGCGACGTAGGTCTTTGTTTGGGCTACAAACTTATTGAATATATATGGTGCCAAGTAAGATTCATGTTTTTTTGCAAAATTTGATTTGATATATGGTACTTGTAGTTGATTGTGTGTGTTTGCTCTTGTGTATTGCGAGTGAGTTATGAAGTGTGGTGATATTTTTATGCAGTTTTTGTAGATGATCTTCTTTATGAATAGTTTATTTATGTCTAATAGGTTATTGTTGATCATTATCTGTTCTGTCGGATGTTGATAAGGCTTTCTAAACATAATTCTGATTATTGTTTTATGATTACTTTTAAGTGATTTGAGGTGAGTCTCTGCAGCTGCTCCCCATACTGAAATACCATACATTAGAATACTTTGACAGAGTGCGTAATATATATTTTTTAGCTGAGGTAGTGACATAATGTTTCGAATTGTTTTGAAGATGTAAGAGAGTTTCCGTATTTTTTTTGTAATTTGGTTAATTTGGAGATCCCATTTTAAGTTATTGTCAACAGTTAAACCGAGATATTTAATATTTTGCGCATAATCAATCTTGTCACAAACACAGCGTGAGTTAGTTAATGAGGTAACTGTGCAGGGGTGAAGATGTAGTTGTGGGCGACTATCTGGCTGACCAGCTAATGTTTTACTGAAAGTTAAGTATTTTGTTTTAGAAATATTTAGTGTCAGTAGATTATTTCTTAGCCATTTATTTACTTCAGTCATCCCTGCTTCCGTGTTTTTGAAGACTTTTTCCCATGATTGGGCTTTGAATAAAATTACAGTGTCATCTGCATAACTGATAACTTTGTACTCTATGTTCCCTAGGCTTATCTCAGTTAGACTGTTAATGTAGATGAGAAACAGTATGGGACCTAAGACGCTGCCTTGGGGTACTCCATACCTGTTGCCTACTTTGTCACTTTCTTGTTTATTGATTTTTACAATTTGTTGTCTATTTTCAATGTAGCTGATGAACCATTTTAGTGGTGGACCTATTATGCCAATGTTTTTGAGTTTTTGTTGGAGTAATTTGTGTGAGATGGTGTCGAAAGCTTTTGCTAGGTCTAAGAACACTCCTAACACCTTTGAACCGCCATCTAGGTTTTTTACTATGTAGGTGGTTAGTTCCGATAAGGCGTCTTCTGTTCCCATTTTCGCCCGAAACCCGAATTGACGGGTGGAGATCAGTTTGTGTTTGTCAAGGTATGCGAGCAGTCTTTTTTTCATAGTTTTTTCTAGTAGTTTCGATAGCGAATTTAGGAGAGTGATTGGTCTGTAATTTAAGATCAGCGTTTTGTCTCCCGATTTATGTATTGGAGTAATACAACCTATTTTTAGATGATCGGGGACAAAGCCGAGGCTGAAACTTTGGTTGAAAATATGTTGAAGTGGTATAAGTATATGTTCTCGGAGACTAATCAGTATATGATTGGAGAGGTTATCTGGGCCCACAGCGCAATTTGGTTTGAGAGAAATAATTAAATCCGATATTTCCTTTGTACCTATTTTGTGAGCATAAAACGAATGATTTGGTTGCATGGTAGAGGATAGTTTGGTTAAAGAGTCTTCTGTTGTGCCGTTTTTTAAAAGAATTTTTTCAGCCAAGTTAGATCCAACTTTTGCAAATTGGGATATAATAAAATTTGCTATTTTACCAGGTTCATTTTTTGTAAGGGTTTTGTTTCCATTTATTAACAGTACTTTGATCTTCGAGTCTTTTTTCGTATTGGAGAAAGTAATATCTTTGACGATTTTCCAGATTTTTTAATTCTGAATGGTAGTCTTACACCAAGGCGATACTGAGAGTATCTTCCACTCTGGAACGTGCCGCAAATATATCTACTATATATTATTTTAAATGAATAAATTGTAAAATACACAAATTAATCAAATAAAATTTATTTGCCACGCCGGGATTCCATCCCGCGACCTTCGGAATGCGAGTCAAGGGCCTTACCGCTGCACTACGCCGGTCGTCAAATTGCATACACGGGGATTCGAACTGGCTACCGGATTGCTAGTTTATATCCTTACCTACTCCTCCGCCACGGAGGTATTTATATAAATATTTAAAAAAAACACATTTTAACTAAATAAATATTATATTACAGAATTTGACTAGATACAGGATAATAAGTTCTCTGCGTGCAAACTGTATGTATCTAATTTTTCCGAACAAACAACACACAGTGTTAGTCTCAAATGACCTCACAGAATGGTCCTGTATAATATCTGTCTGTACAGAATATAAATAAATCACAATATATGTATATTTTAACGCAGTATTGCGTTCATTGGTCCAATGCATTGTACAATACCTAATTGTACATGTAGACCATGTAATTTTGTATTAGCGATCGACATCGACCAAGATCGAAGGTGATCGACGAACCGGTGGATGCAATCTGTTAGCGACAAGTCGCAATAATAGTTTGTCTGGTCTGTGCTTAGTAGTAAAATAATTATTGTAGAAATATGTTATAATTTTTTACAGCGTCCTTGAGGTGATTTTTCACAAAAAAAACTAAAAATATTGTTATTATCATTACATATGCACACACTTACTTACCTCTATGTGAAATGTAGATAAATTTTTTTAAATTTAATTTATATATTGTCGATAATAATTTATGTTGTAATAATTTAAGTTATTTTAATCTCTTGACCTTCCAAGGAAAATAAATTTATACGGTCGATGACATTTCGCTATCCGTGCTTGAGAAGCAAGATTGTTTGGCCTACCTGTAATGAATGAACCTGTTACTTATTAGCTGAGTGGAGATTTAAACTATATACTAGGTACGGGAATGTTTTATTAAGTTATTATGCTAAAATAATACGATAAATACTATAATTAAGCTGGTGGATTGGCACCTGCCTTCTAAAATTTTTTGTAAGGTGGGAATGTCTTCTTGTAAGGAGCTGAAGACTTCTGTAGTAAAACAAATAATATTCTATTGTTAATTAAGAAAACAATGTTATTGAACAACAGTTAATAATAATAATAAAAAATTTGGACAACTTATATAGCGCTGTTTTTGCGAAAAATCGCCTCAAGAGCGCTGTACAAATTAGCATGGATTTTACTTTAGAATTTACTTAACTATGTAGGAGGCTAGATAACAACTCGTCTTGCAGCTATCAAGCGCATGGATTATTGTAATTCCAGCCCCCAATAAATTAAATAAAATATCTTTTTATATGTACGTATTTCAATTTACTTAACTATGTAGGAGGCTAGATAACAACTCGTCTTGCAGCTATCAAGCGCATGGATTGTTGTAATTCCAGCCCCCCAATAAATTAAATAAAATATCTTTTTATATGTACGTATTTCAATTTACTTAACTATGTAGGAGGCTAGATAACAACTCGTCTTGCAGCTATCAAGCGCATGGATTATTGTAATTCCAGCCCCCCAATAAATTAAATAAAATATCTTTTTATATGTACGTATTTCAATTTACTTAACTATGTAGGAGGCTAGATAACAACTCGTCTTGCAGCTATCAAGCGCATGGATTATTGGAATTCTAGCCTCCCAATAAATTAAATTAAATATCTTTTTTATGCACGTATTTCAATTTACTCAACTATGTAATATGAATAATAAAAATTCACATTAATTAAAAAAGATTAGGGTTCCTAGACAAACCTTTCCCCATGGACTGGGGCACCCCTGCTTAGGGACCAAACGTAGCGAACCACTCGGGGTGAACTATGGCCGGGATCTTGGTTATCCACAAATTGGTTGAACTGGGACTCGCACCAGTCTTATCGTGAAAGAACGATTGACATTTGACGGCCTCTGTGGTCGAGGTTCTCGACTAGCAATCCGGATGACGCAGATTCAAATCCCGGCGTGTGCAAACAAATTTTAATTGATTAATTTGTGTTATCCACATTTAAAAAAAATAATATATAGCACATTAGCTGAGCGTTTCAGAATGGAATATACTATCAGTTTGACCCTGGTGTAACACCATCTTTCAGAATTGAAACTTTGCTCCAATGAATCTCATCGAGTTTGGTGGTCAGATCTGAAGGGAGCAGTTGGGACTCTTGTGAGAAAAATCAGAATCGAAATGTTGGTTTAATTGACTTCAGCTGTGTTTGGTGACCAGATCTGAATAGCCAAGTACACCCCCACCTTCCTTATCCCCATCAATAATATCACTGGCTCCAGACGGTTGGGTGCAGTCAGGACTCGTGCGGTATTCGCTAAAAATAAAAATAAAACATATTTAAAAAAAATTGTGATAAATAGGTATCAATTTTCACCATACAATAAAAAATACACATAATATGTGCAGTTGACACGCGGTAGAAGTGAAACCTTCAGAAAACTAAAGTAGACAAGAGTGGGGAGGCTACGAAGCACCGCACAAAGAGAAGACTGATTATTCTATTTCATTCATTTGCAGACTAAATCCTATAGATGTATGTGTTTGTCACTTTTTAGTGTCGCTTTCAGTTTCAAATCACAACGGTGCTAAAGAAGTTTTCATTTCAATAACTGAGTCCCTTTCCACCCAGACAGAGCTATAGACTGCAGAGATATTGATTGTCCGAATGTAAGAATGGATGATTCGGTCTGTCTCTAATTTAACCTCATGCACAGCCACACAAAGAAGCAATCAAATGAGGCGCGCATTTGCACATAATATCATTCCTCAGTCTACCTTCCCTCCCCTCCATACCGAGTACACCAACCACCATACAACATGCAACCCGCTTATTAATCAACCGGACTCGTAATATGTAGTATTATTCGATGCAGGAAATGGCTTCCTAGTAGTGATGTACATTTAAATCTGATTTAGTATATATGATCGAGATTTAAATTTCGGTACCATCGATTTTTATTAATTACTAGCTGACCCGATAAACGTTGTTCTGCCATATAAATTATTTCTAGTGAATATTTTGGTTGTTAAATAAAAAATAACGAATGTATTGTAAGTGTGCGGGGATGGGATCTATGACAGAAAGAGGAATGGAGCGCTGTAGACTATGACCGCCGATAAAAACAAAAAACACCAACTAAAGTAGGAAAATGAAATAAATATATATATATTTTTTTTAATTGAAATAATAGATAATATCTACATAATATAATCAACAAACAAGTCCTGCTAAGCCAATTGAATCGGCTTGTCAACAGGTGCTTATATTTTAGTTACATATTTATACATTTTTAAAATTTACATCTTATATCTACAGATACAACATTTTTTCATACATATCAAAATCAATAAAAATCTTTTTTTTCCGATAGCCAATTTTTCACCATATATTTAACCTTATTCATAGAATTACATTGCTTTATAGTGTCAGGTAATAAATTAAATATCTTCGGTATGATATATTCAAACGTTCTCTGTCCGTACTTATTGTTAAATTTCGGAACTATTAACCCGTCGTTACGCGTGAATCTAGTGCTGTATTTATGTTCTAATTTCTCTTTATGCTGCGGGGTAAATATATGTTGAATTATAATTTTGTGCCAAAGTATTGCCTTAACAGGTAAAATTTTGGCACTCTGAAACACTAAAAAAATGAAAATCAATATGAATTTTGAAGACCAATAGGCCACTTGCATCACATTTTTTTTTTTAAATTCCGGTTTAGATAAATATTCTAAGACATTCTGTATTTTTTTTTAATCGTATTTTTGGAACCCTGGGGATTTTTGAAAATTTTAATCCGAAAAATCAGACCATTTTTTATAAACCGGAAAGACGGGACATAATTTTATAGGTGCGAAAAAACGATAATTACATAGCCGAAAATCATTTAAAAAAAAATAACGTTTTCCACACGATTGGCACACGAGAATATCGAGGCTTACCAAAAATATTACATCTCATAAATATTTTTTTCCTTGATCCATCTTATTGATCATAAATCATTATATGTACAACGTTTATATTACTAAATCCAATGTAATATACTTGTACTTGTAAATTATAATAATAATAAGAATATTATAAAATTTGATTTTGTTAAAATCAGCACCATAACCATTATACCTCTAAAACACGTACCGACTTCTAAAATGTACGGGGTTCTCTTCAGAACATCTGTCAAAAAGTCAAACCAAATGATAAGTTCGCAGAGAACAAACAATAAATCTAGTGAAAGAATTCAAAAATTCCCCTGAAATCAAAGTGATGCCATATAAAAAAAATAAATCAGTGTGGAATTTTACAAAATTAATAGGAACATTTTCGGAGACGGAACATTTTCATGTAGTGACGTCACGAGCCCAAATAATGGATTTATTTATTTAAAAATAATAAACTGTACATTTCTAAAAAAATTTACTAACATTTTCGCAATCTTAATAAAAAGATTCATCCACACGATTTTTTCCAGGTCGTTATGAATTCAATGCAAGTGGCCTATTGTGGAGGGTACGATGTTTTTTGTCAGTCCGTCTTTAGCCAACACAAATAAGCTCGATGGTTTGCCCATGCGAGAACATGATGCCGAATGAAATATCCAAATGACGCGACGCTTATCCTGAATTTCTTGCGCGTGTGTTGATGAAAGTTCGATGAGGCGGACGTAGCGCCATCTGTCATTCAACAACATAGATAATTTTGTTCCGTTTGTAATACGAAAGACGGTTAAATTTGTTCATATAAAAATACTAAAATCGAGATTAAAAAGTGGCAAGGCGGGGGTAGGGGGGTTAAAATATCGGGTTATAGGTATTTTTTAATACCAAATAAAAGAAAATAGATTTTTTTCTGGATAGGGTAACCCTAATCACCAAACGGTATGAAATATATTTTAATACCTATTCTTACACCAACCAAATATACATAAAAAAATTCATAAAAATCGGTCAAGCCGTTTCGGAGGATTGCGACCACAAACACCGTGACACGAGATTTCTATGTATAAGACTAGATGGCTCCCAGCATGCGTTGCAATGCCATATTCAAAAAAATATATTGTTTCCCCCTGCATGTCCTTTCTCGTGCGTACCCGTTCCTCTCCCGCATCCCCCTCCCGCAAACTCCCATCCCGCAAACCCCCCTCCCGCGTTCCATATATTTAGTCCCAGTACATTCAGTTTTCAAACAGCTCGCTTCCCACCTATTACCAATTTTTTATTAAAAATTTTATTTTTCATATATTGCAAATATTCATTTTTGTATATTATAAGAACAATCAATCAAATTTGGTACCTAACAAAGGTACCTACCTATTTAAAAAATCTATAGGTAATTTAAGAAATCCATAGACAATTCTTTCGTTTCAAAAAAAAAACACCTGCCTGCTAAATTCACATTCATCAAACGCGTGAACTGTCAAACGTGCGAAGTTAAAATAGTCGTTAAGTTTTGTAAAACTATCCAATTTTCTTCGCAATTTTTGTTAATTTTTCTTTCCGTAAGAACCTTCTACAAAGTGAATTTTTGAAAAAAGATGAATTAAACAGGTAAAGTCGTTCTGAAGTTATGGCGTGACCAAGGGAAACAGGGATTCATTTTTATATATACCTACATATATAGTTTCTTATTTTAATTTTAGGCGCTGGCAATATTCATTCATTCGCCACACTGGGACCCATGCGCGTGTGATAGCGTTACCCGAATTAACCAGCGCGATTGGAAACTACAATCTGCTATAATCATTCAGTTTGGTAGGCGGGAATGGGTGCTGCCGCCCCGGGAACCATGTTGGATAATCAACACCTCTGCCGTAGGTCACCCCAAGTGGACTCGACTGCCCATCAATTGCATGGTAGGTCGGATCGAGAGAGACTAGTTTAACATCACCTTACCGCAGTGGGAGAGATGGATTCGTATGTCCGTCACTTGAAACACTCCTGGACTTGAAATAATTTAGTATTTTTTTATAATCACCCCTACAAGCACTACTTTCAAGTTCAAAATCTCCTATTTACGAACTCCTTTCCAGTTATGGTTTTATTGTTTGAAGTGAAAAATTTAATTCTTTATAAAATGATCGTAAAACATTTAAATATCTGTGCCTGAGATTCACAAAATAAAATAAAACATGTTTTTCGGCAATGCTTTGTTTTTGAATACCTATCCCATATCAAAACAGGCGGCTAGGAAATTTAAACCTTATGGCCATATAAACAAGAAGTGTTATTGTTGGCGGCCGGATTCCGAATTTACACGACGAGGTGCATCGCCGTAATTTTCTTCTCGTCTAGAAAATAGCGCAAAGTGGGTTTATGTCCCACAATAACGAACTCCAGTGAAAAATATTATGGCTAAATATATGTTCATATAGACCAAAATGCTGATTCAAACGCTGCTTCTGAATAAATAAGTTTTATTTAATAATATTAAACGCAGAGTTTGTAAAAAAATATTAAAAAGTCAATTTTTAATCGGGTCATAGAAACACGCCGTCAAGTTGGCATTATTGAAATGTTTAGTAGTGACGTCACTGTTCCTCGTATCGTGACGTCACCGTAAAGTCAATGTATGGGAAATGTATGGGAATTTAGGAATGACAAGAAATGCCATCATATTAATTTATTCGTTTATTTACATACTGTTTATAGAGATTTGGTATTTATATTTATTGAAACATTATTTAGGCCTAAATAATGTTTCAAAAATAAATATATCTCTATTATTAAAAGTATTGAAAAACTACTGCACCAAAAATAGTAATGCTACTTCTAGCATATAATATACTTCGATCACCGAATTCAAAATGGCGGCATTGAAAAATTAAAACTTTTACAATTATTTTAACTATTAAAACTTACTCTATAAATAAAAATAAATATGCAGTTATTTAAGTTAGAAGGTCATTCATAAAAAAAAAAAAATGGACTGGAGTTATCTATTTCATAATTATCTGCAAATACAACAAATAGTACCAACCCACCCACCTGCGCACAATATTAAATTCGTGTACGCACAATAATAAGTTCCATTCCCTGAACACAGAGCACCTATGTGAGTGTTACCACTACCAAAAAATAAAATAATATAAAAACCTTCC
The DNA here is from genome assembly GCA_929108145.2 of Limnephilus rhombicus. NCBI lineage: Eukaryota > Metazoa > Arthropoda > Insecta > Trichoptera > Limnephilidae > Limnephilus > Limnephilus rhombicus. The sequence continues at coordinate 44,457,959 of OV815292.1, forward strand.
ATTCCGTTATTTGAAAACGCGTGTCATCCGCCATTGTGAGTGTTGCCAACAAAGGGCGAATAAAGCGACGCGGGGAAAAAATAAACAATAACATGAAGAATTAGTTTCATTTCCCCGATTATGCCCTCGAACGAAGAAAGGATTTTATTATTTTTTACACTGGAAACCCCGCCATGTTTTTCCGATGTGTTTTTGCCGCGCGTTCATTTGTCATTCCCCGATGTTCTGTTTTTTTTTTGTATTGGTTTATTTTATTTCATTCCGTCCCTTGTGGAAAAATATTAATCGTCCTGCAGGGCCGCCATTGCCCGGGCCACGCGAGGTTAGTATTTCAAGACAAGATAGTAAGCCTTTATACCCATATCGTATCCTGGCTTATTATGAACTTTTTAGTAATGGTATGTAATTACTATTATTTCCAACTCTGCATGTTAGTAAACTTGTATAATCATATGAATATTTGTCTTGCCCATTGTCTATATTTGCTAATATAATTTACTAATATGTAAAAACTGAAAATGTAACTAATTTAAAAAAAAACTTAAAATGTCAATAGTTTTAAAAATATGTAATTTACTTTAACAAATGGCCAAGATCACCCTAATGGGTGAAAGCCAAATCTATCTATCTATCTATATATATCTATCTATCTATATAAATAAAAATGAATCGCCGAAAAGTATGTACGCGCATAACTTCCGAACGACTGCACCAAATTGGATAATTCTTTTTTTTTGTTTTCGTTATTGTCAGGTTAAGGTTTGTATAAAGCTGCTGGTGAGCTCTGGCATTATGAAATTTGTATAAAAAAATGCAATAGGCGGCACGCGAGCTGTTTGAAAATTGAATTTACCGGGACTGAATGTATGGAATGCGGGAGGGGGGAGGGGAACTCGTATAGCAACGCATGCCGGGTACCAGCTAGTATATAATTAACTATGAATCGCCGAAATGTATGTACGCGCATAACTTCCGAACGACTGCACCAAATTGGATAATTCTTTTTTTTGTGTTAGTTATTGTCAGGACAAGGTTTGTATAAAACTACTGGTGAGCTCTGGCATTATGAAATTTGTATAAAAAATTGCAAATTGTAGCACGCGAGCTGTTTGAAAACTTAATTTACCGGGAATGAATGCATGGAACTCGGGAGGGGGGAAGGGGGAAGGGAACTCGGGAGGGGGATACGGGTGAAGGGGCGGAGTGGAGTGGGGAGAGGGAAGGTGGAGGAGGCGGAGTGGGAACGCGAGAGGGGAATGGGACGCGGGAGAAGAAGTGAAGGCGGAAGGGGGGCGGGAATAATGGGAAAGGACACGCAGGAAAAAACAATTTCTTTATTAAATGGCATAGCAACGCATGCCGAGAACCAGCTAGTAAATAATAAAATAATAGTAATGGTATCACTACGCCTTTCTTACCAGGGCTCCTTCCAAAGAACAACTCATGGCGAGCACAAAAAGCAACGGATATACATTTTTTACATTAGCTCCACATAGAAGTCGCCAAGAAAAAAATCCCGTCAGGGATTACGTCATCTTTGAAGATGCTGTGTGAGTTTGTGTTTTTTATAGAAAGGATGGAGAGGCAGTTCTAGGAAGGAAAAAGGTATGACGGCTGGTAGTAATCTGGGGGTCAATGTGGCCAGGAGTGATGGCCGTATGAATCCATCCCTACCACTGCAATATGGAGTCGGCTTAGGAAAAATACGGTAAACATACTTACACAAAATGTACCGAAGGGTTGTGCCAAGATGATGTAGGTAACGTCAAATATTAAGAGTGTAAAACATAATGCCATTCAAATCCATCAAGGAAAAACTACGTCTATATTAGATACTGTATACACCAGCGTATACCTAAGTACAAAAAAATTGATACTGTAAATAAATTTGTTTTGATATCCATACCAACTTATAATTTAATATATTTTTTATTTTTAACTTTATGAGTAAAACCTCAAATTGTAATATTTAAATAAATGAAGACAATATAAGCGAAACTCAATCGAAAATCTGGAAACAGAAAAATCAGAAAAACATATTGACACCTCTGGGACTCGAACCCAGCAAGAGGTCCTGGGTTCGAGTCCCAGAGGTGTCAATATGTTTTTCTGATTTTTCTGTTTCCAGATTTTCGATTGAGTTTCGCTTATATTGTCTTAATTTATTTAATATATTTTTGTTTAGGATTGAAATTGGTAAATAATGCACAAAAATTAACAATTTTGTAATAATTAAAATTTCTCAATCACCTGCCTCCTGGGAGAAGTTAATGTAAAAACATCATTGTGTGCAATTTACAAGCGGTAGAAGTGAAACCTTTAGAAAAGTAGACAAACTGTAGGGTGACTATAAATCACCGCACACAGAGGAGACTGATAGACTACGAAACACCACACGACGAGGAGACCGATTGTACTACCTACCTATCTCGTATATTGATATCACATATCCTCTTAAAATATTTCATCAGCATTTGAACTGAAATGAAGCGATTATTGTCGTAAAATAACATTATGTACCTACTCCCGCAATATTATCAGCTAATCCAATTGCTAGCATCAACTTGTTCGAACCCGGCATGCGCAAATAAATTTTATTTGATTAATTTGTGTTATTTCATAATTAATTCATTTAAAATAATATATAGTATATTTGCGGCATGTTCCAGAGTGGAAGATACTATCAGTATCGCCCTGGTGTAAGACCACCATTCAGAATTGAAACGTTGCTTGAAAATGGCTTTAGCCGTGTTTAGTGACCAGATCTGAATAGCCAGGTATTTCCCAACCTTCCCCACTTCCTTCCCCTCCCCACTACCTTCAGCCTCACAACATACCCCTATTGGGGATGCCATAGTCTCACTGGCTCCAGACGGGAGCAGTTGAGATTCTTGTGCGGTATGCACTGTAAAAAAAAAAAAAAACTTTATGTACTTCCCATCTAACACCTACCTAAATGCAATAATATTATTTTTATTTTTACTACATCTATTTTTATAATTAATTTAAAATATCTAAACTACACGTATATCTAATTTAGTAACTGATACGTTAGTATATTTCTTTTTCAATATTTGTTATCATTCTTAAATTTATTTGTTTCATTATTATTACTTTAAAATATCTATACTACATGTATATCTAATTTTAGTAACTGCTACCTTAGTATATTTCTTTATTAATATTTGTTATTATTCATAAGTTTATTTGTTTCTTAATTTCAACAAAAAAAGTATATCTTATTTCTTTATCTTTTTTCTGTAACGACATCATCATCATCACTATTGGCTCTACAACCCCTGGTGGGTCTTGGCCTCCTCACGAGTCTTCCTCCACTCATCTCGGTTTTGTGCCAGCTCTCTCCAGGTTGGAAGCTCCAAGATAGATATGTCTTTGAGGACGTTGTCGCTCCATCTTAGTCTTGGCCTTCCCAGGCTCCTTCACCCTATTGGTCTTGGGTTCAGCAGGGACTTTAGTGCTTGATGCTCGGTCATTCCTCCACATGACTTAGCCACCGAAGTCTTCCCAATTTTATAAATTTTGCGACGTTTAGCTCCTTAAACAAAGTATAGAGCTCATTGTTATAACGTCTGCGCCAAAATCCATTTTCTAGAACCGGTCCGAAGATGCGCCTCAAAATTTTTCTTTCGAAAACGTCCAGTGCTCGCTCATTCCTCTTAGTTAGTACCCAAGTCTCAGCTGCGTACGTAAGTACTGGTCTGATAAGTGTTTTGTACACTAATATCTTCGTGTTTCTGTAACGACACGACTCCCTAATTTAAACACGAGAAATGTTTTTCTCTTTTAAATTGGGTAGATTCATTAACAAGAAATAACTTTATTTGTAATTATTTTTAAGAACCTATATTTTCCTTATGTAAATCTGTTATATGTATGCATATTTTAAATAAAAAATAAAAAATCTCGTTCTCTCGCAGGCTAAATCCTATAGAACTACGTGTTTATATTTTTTTATTGTCGCTATTTTTAACAGTTTCAAATCACAATAGTGCTACAGAAGTTTTCGGTTCAAAAATGTTATTATGAAACTTTTATTTAGAAATTTGGATTCCTAGTGCGGCCCTACGAGACCCGAACATGTGCCAGCTTTTTTTTCTTCCCAGAATTTGGTTAATTTCATGCAATTGTCATTGTATTTATATTTTTTAATTTATATCTTCGATTGATGAATGCCCCCCTTTTATGGAGATCGTTATAAAAACGTTTTAATTTAATTTCCTTATACAATACAATAAATTATTTGAAACGCGTATTGGGGCATTTCGTTTGCAGCAAGGAAAGCGAGGGCGTTTTATGGTTTCGTTGGTTGGGTAACAGTATTTCATGTGAATTTATTAATAGGAATTTAGAATATGAACACAAATAAACAGTAGTTATCATCTACCCTGAGGACGGACACTGTTACGTTGTCAGGTTACGTTTACACAAACGTCAAAAGAAGTAGGATAACGGCAAGGATATACTCGGCGTAATAACAACTCAATCACCATAAGATTGCTACTGCGGTTTCGCCCGTTTCGGTTCCGGTTCAAGATGGTGATCTTCTAAGAGTATCTTTTTATTCGGCCAGAGTTCGCATGATCGTGGTTCCTACTACGAGCTGTCAAATGGGAATAATCAGTATGTACCGGTCTGAAAAAAGAATTGTCATTGAAATGGTGACATTTCTTCTGACAAATTGTAAAATTCCTTAATAGGAAATTAAATTTTTTTTATAGTGTTACACATATAAGTTAGCGAATCTAAGAGATCGACAAAAATGATGAAAGGTATGTAACATTTCTATTTCGTGAGCAGGTACTGCGCAAAGTAGGTACTGTTTATTTTCTATGCTTTATTTATTTTTTCTTTCTTTTTTAACTTTGTTGGTTGGCCAAACTGGAAGGGGGACCGGAAACGTCATTCGAGGAAAGATGGCGGCAGACATCACGTAGTTTTTTTGGGGCGAGAGGAGATTTTTTGAAGAGGAGTTTTGTTATGGGAGATTCTAGTGCGATGTAGCCTAGAAAGAGTTTTTATATTCGTTATGTTATAGTTTACTTTACAGGTAATCAGTTCTCCATAGCTTGGGGGTTAAGATGCGGCCATACTAAATAACGCAAAATCATACAACATCACATGTTTTTGTTTTGAAAATTTGATAGCTTAGAAGTATTATAGGTGCTTCAATTAAATACTGTCTGTAAAACATACCTTGGCTCTTAAAAAAATCGGTCATTTTTTTTATAAATCTTTTAAAAAGCCTTAAAAAAATAAAGTATAAGGTCTATAAAAAACACTTTCAATTCCAAACTCTCCTATTTATAAACCCCCTTTCGGATTTGGTTTTATTGTATAATGTGGCAAATTTAGTTTCTTTTATAATAATCGCAAAAAAAATTGGTATTTACGCCCGAACTTCAAAAAATAAAATAACATATGCATTTTCTCGTTGATATTTTTGACATCAATCAATACGGCCCGCACTCTACGAATTTGGATTCTTGAAGTGACCCTTGTGGCATGGGCACAAGAACCATGCACTGGGCAACACCTATTTCGTATCAGTCACGCCCCAACCGGCGCGGGAGACAGTCGTGTGACTCCACGTCGCTTAGTTTCGTGAAATCAATTTTAAATTTCAGTTTTATTACAATAAACAATGCGTAAAACAGGAATTAATATTTTTTACATGCCTTTATGAAATCAACCTGTAAAAAAAATTCTCAAATACCTTTTCCAACCTTTCCAAAAGTTTTTCTAAAGTATTTTTAAACTCTTCCCATAAAGGGCGTGAATTCCGATTTCGATTTTTTTCTGAACTAGAGGATCGCCTTAAAAGCGTTGTCTCGGTAAGACAAGAGATCCTGGGTTCACATATATCCATAGGATTTATTTAGCCTGCAAGAGAACGAGATAGAATAATCAGTCTCATCTTTGTGCGGTGCTTCGTAGCATCCCCACTCTTGTCTAGTTTAATTTTCTAAAGGTTTGACTTCTACCCTTCGACCAAGCATATACTTGATTGAAGCTTCTACAGCGCCCTCGAGGTGATTTTCCACGAAAACGGCGCTATATAAATTAGCCTATTATTATTATTATTATTCTACCGCATGTGAACTGCACACTTGTGATTAATTTCTTTGTTTGTTTGTTCTGTTTTATATTCCGTTTAGATTTAGTAACATTATCTTCTTCTTAAATTTTTTAAGTCTGAATACTTTCATTAAATTTTAAAGAACTTCAAAATTTGTCATATTCGTAAAAAGGTTTGTACACAAATCAAACAAAATATTATTATTGTTTCATTTGCATTTTAAAACCCCTAATGGCCACATTTGAAACATTTAAATAAATAATGGAATGTGTTCAAAAATTCAAAACATCCGAAAACACTATTTATGGTAGATTAAAAGTGTTAAAGTTATAAAAAACTTACATTTCGATAAATAAACATCCAGAATTGCGATGGTTTTGGGTAATATTTAGGTTTGGGAGACCCCCCATCATTTAAGGGTTAAATTATACTATTATTTTTATTTAATTATTGCATTCCAAATTTTTATTTTACATTCCACAACAATAAAATATTAGTCATATTTACACACAGAAAAGGGGCAAGAAAGGATTGGTAGGTTAGAAATAGGATTTAAAGGTTTTTGAAAATTAACATATTTTTCTTCAGCTTTGTTATTTATGTGTGTAAACACACATCAATCAACTCAATATAAAATATTATGCTTTAACGTAGTAGGTATGTGCATAGAAAGTAGGGAAATCATTTGAATAGAAATGCATCTAATTTTGGAGGTTAGGTATTTTGTTTTTGAAATTTTTATTTAGATGTAGTACACTAACATTTAAAATAGATTTAAAAAAAAACTAAATAAAAAAGATAACAATATATCATAGACAAAAATACATTATACAAGAGTAAGATATAAGAATAATATTGGTAAGTATTTTTTAATAATAATGCATACATATCCTACGAAAAGTGCTGAGACTTGAGGCTTCCTTTACGGCATTTGGCAGACTGTTATAAAGTTTTTGCCCTTTATAAAACGCGCTATTTTGTGTGCACGAAAATTTAGTTTTGGGAAGCCTAAAGTCTCCGCGTCTTCTCGTAAGATAATTGTGAACATTTTCTTGAAAAATAATATTACTCTGCAGATAATTTGGGAGCATATTAATTTTAAGATTGAATATTATTGTTAATGTATTATATGTTGTTTTGTTGTCATCATATTTAAATTTTGTAACGTAATTTCAACTCTAGTAAAAACGTTGCATTTTAAAATCATTCTCATCCCCCTAGGTAGGCATTCCGATCAATTAGCTAATCTGGGTGTTGAAGAGTTTAGCTTTATTTAGAAGGCCAGTATGACACCTATCATGCCATAGGTTATCCCGAGTGGTTCGCTACGATTGGTGACTTAGCAGGGATGCCTGGGAAATGGGCAGGTTTATGGGGAAAGGTTTGTCCAGGTCTTGGCCGTGGGTTCGTCTGCCCACCATCTGCGTGGCGGACTGGATCGGGAGAGACTGGTTGAGGGAGACTTTTTGACCTTTCCAGCCGGATCTCGACCTAATGTATTGGGAGGGATGGATTCATACGTCCGACTCTCCTGGACACAGTTATCCCCAGATTTCTACGCAACCCTCATACCCTTTTCCTTCCCAGAACTTTATTTCCCTATAAAGACCCTCCACACAGCATCCCCAAAGATGACAAAGACCCTGAGGGATTTTTTTTCTGTATGGAGATGATGTAAAAAAAGAAAAGTAAAATTAAAGGTCATTTAAAGTTTAAAAAAATAGGTACCGGCCTTGGCATCAAGAGTTGACTCAAATATTTGATTCACTAGATCGTGCCACGTCTCGACACCATTCACTATCGCATTATATATTCTTCTTCTTCACGTGCTCTATCAGGTCCCCCCGACGGGCGACTTTGGCGATCACTCTGGTAAATGTCTCTCTATCTTGCGCTGCCCGGAATAGCTCCTCCACACTTCTAATACCGGTCCACTCTCGTACATTTCGCAGCAAGACATTTGTTTCCTACCAGACCCAATTTGGGAGGCGGGAATGGGTACCGCCGCCCCGGGAACCTTTATTGGATAACCAACACCTCTGCCATAGGTCACCCCAAGTGGTTCGCAACGTTTGGTGATTTAGCAGGGGTGCCCGGGTTCATGGGGCGAGGTTTGTCTAGGTTTTGGAGGCGGATGACCAGGATACACTGCACCCCAGATTCCTACCCACCCCTTAAACCTTTTTCCTTCCCAGAACTCTCCTCTCCTTCCTTTCCTTAAAAAACCTTCCACACAGCATCCCAAAAGAAGACATAGGCCCTGAGGGAATTTTTTTCCTCAGAGTCTCCTGTGTGGAGTTCATGTAAAAAAAAAGACCCTCGGTGACCCTTTATCTTGCCTTTTAATATCTATTAATTGAAGCAAGCTAGCTAGGCAATAAGGCTAGGAACCAATATAGACAAACAAGACATAATAACACTTGTACCCATTTTAATATTTACAGTTATTTTGAAATATTATTAGTATGTTATTTTACTGTATAAATGTATCTTATGTAATAAATAAATAAATAAAAAAATAATTGACATTTCTCCCCGGATGTGACCCAGATATGTAATACATATATTCTACTTACACTCCTTTCTTCGCTCATCCGCTATACATACGTACCTACCCAAACCATCTAAGCGTCCCTTTCTTAAACTTATTAATTAAGCTTACATCCTTCCAGGATTGAATCCATAGTCTACTAGCACATTGTAGATAAATATATTCTGTAATGAATTATTTCTATAATACTTACATACATTTACTTTACAGTACCAATATTTAATAATGTATGCAAAATATATATTTTAAATTAATGGAATGGATTCGCAAGCTAATCCGGGTCTTCAAGAGATTAATACGAAGCATTGCACGGAAGCTGTTTTGCAACCTCAGAGATTTATGATAACAATATCAAAACGGTATTTAAGCAGTATAAATAAATAGTTGGTTTTAAAGGTTCAAGATATAATAAATTTTATGTGTGGGAGGCTAAATGGTGAATTAACAGACGTGTTGTTGGACTGTTCCCACAAAACAGATAATTTTTACGTCGGGTGTAGGTATATTTTTACAGTAAGTATATTATTTGTTTTATATTTTTATGTGAACACCTCACAAGAGTCCCATCTGCTCCCGTCTGGAGCCATTGAGACTATGGCATTCTCAATTAGGGTATGTTGTGAGGCTGAAAGTAGTAGGGAGAGGAAGGGGATGGGGAAGAGGAAAGTGGGGAACTATTAACTATTCAATTCTGGTCACGAAACACGGCTAAAGCCATTTCAAGAAACGTTTCAATTCTGAATGGTGGTCTTACGCCAGGGCGATACTGAGAGTAAGTATCTTCCACTCTGGAACGTGCCGCAAATATACTTTATAATTTTTTGAATTAATTATTTGTGAATTAACAGAAATTAATCACAAAAAATTTATTTGCCCACGCCGGATTGAATCAAGCGACCTTCGGATTGCGAGTCAAGAGTTCCCAAGAGCCTTACCTCTAGACTCTAGACGAAGCCGGTCGTCAAAGCTTTGTGAGTTTCTTTGCAATGCTTAACGTACATAAATTATTGAATGGAGTGCATATAATAATAACACGTGGGTACTTACAAACTTTAACAGAGGGTGGGTGGAAGGCGGAAGGAGACATAGTAGCGATATGGGGTAGCAGGGGGTAAGTATTATGTAAGTAAATATTTTATACATAACATTTTATATCTCAACATCGCGTTAATGACGACCTTTTTAGCAGAGCGGTTAAGATCTTCGGCTTCAAATATTACAGGTGGGTGTATTTCAAATCAAATTCATTCATGCACACTTTCCAGAGTGGTAGATATTCTCAACATCTTAGAATACCGTACAAGAGGCTCAACTGCCCGGAGCCAGTGGGATATTGTCATGCCCAATTTGGGAATATTGTGAAGCTGAAATGACTTCTATTCCGGAGCTTCTAGCACAGTGAAATCGATAACTTTACAATATCGGATCGATAGGCGTAACTTCCGATGATTTTATATCGATTTTATAGCACGGTCTCACCGTTAACAGCTGAACCGATATTGAAAGAAAATAAATTAAAAATCAATATACCTATGCTGGCAACACTGGAGGTATTTTCTTTGATTTTACGCTCCGAAATGTGAAATGCCAAAAAATTACGTAAACACGTTAATAAATTGACAGTGTTAAATTGATGTACTAACCTAAGAATTGATTCTATAGTAAATAAGTTAATGAGGTCTTTAGTCATATTTCAACTACTTTCGATTCTCAAAAATCGAACTGAATAAATTGGTAGCGTCTTAATTGAATCATTGAAGTGAAAACTTATTTAGCACCGTTGTGATTAGAAACTCGATGAAACGGAAACGAGCGACACTAAAAAGAGACAAACGCATACATTTGTAGGATTTAGCCTGCGAGAGAATGAGATTGTATAATCCGATCTACTTTGTGCGGTGCTTCGTAGTCTCCCCACTAGTGTCTACTTTTGTTTACTAGTTTCTGAAAGGTTCACTTCTACCGCGTGTGAATTGCACACTCCGATTTTTTTTCTATGGATTTTTTTTTTATACGACTTCCTTCAATTCTAAGAGCTTCGTTAGTGAACCGAAACTTATCTGATTCTATGGAGGTCGCGCCAAAATTTATCAATTCTCGGTCGGAATATCTTACGTAAATCGTTGACCGTGCTCGCAAATATTGATAACTGACCATGGATGACGGATTTGCCCAACATCGTTTTGATATAGGGTTTCATCGATCGCCCATGTTAGACTTACAGAACGGGTTTTCAGGTCCGGTCACTAAACAGAGTTAAAGCCATCCCAAGCTCCGTTCTGATTCTCTCTTTTACCAGGGCAATACTGAGAGTACCTACCACTCTGCAATGCAGTTGGGTAAATGGTGTGTTCCTTAGCACCACTCGGTTGTGATATAAGACGCCAACCCCCGCGGCGAAGGTATGCGCTGGGTATGCAGTGAATAAGGCAGGTGAATTATGCCGGGGATCAAATAAATTATGGATATTATTACGGAGTGTATGGGGGTATGAGGGGACGGTGGATGAGGGGAAAAACAATAAATTCCCGCAACGTGAGAGGAGGAATGTTGCCAGAGGAAATCTATGGATTAAAGGTCACAGATCAACGTGGAAGACACTGAAAACATTGTACATTTTCAGAGTTTCCTTCTTTTTAGCATTCTATTCTAAATTCAAATCGATGACCTCATTGATGATTTTTTCACTCTTAAATTTATTGAACTAAACCTAATACTCAAAATTATCTGACTGTTCAAAATTATGTGAATACCGCACAAGAGTCCCACTGCTCCCGGCTCTAGCCAGTGAGTCTATAGCATCTCCGATTGGGATATGTCGTTAGGCTATAAGTAGTGGGGAGAGAAAGAAGATGGGAAAGAGGAAGGTGTTTCCTTGTTCATTCGCTTTACACCAAACTTGGTGTAAAGCGAATGAACAAGGAAAGGAGTGTAAGGAAAATATATGATGTAAATGTGAATAGTAGAAGAAGTCGGGGATGCCCGAGAAAGACATGGCACGACCAAGTGAGTCAGATACTTGCGTCGGTTCATGTTGAGAGTCAGAATAATAGAAGAGCATGTATAAGACGATGTATGAATGTGAACGAGGCAAGGAGTGTGTGCCAAGACCGAGTTGTTTGGCGGTCCGTCCCCTCTGCCCACCCCTACTCGGAAACGGCGTGATGGTTAGTTAGTTAGTTAGTCACCAAACTTGGTTAAAGCAATTTCAAACAACGTTTCAAATCTCTCGACAAAAAAATGCTTATGTTGCACTTACGCCCCGCCTGCGACGAGAATAGGCGTCCTAGACTCTGCGTCGCTTGGTTCCGTGCAATCGATTTTAAATGTCCTTGTTATTATAATAAACAAAGCGTAAAACAGGAGTTAATGTTTTTTACAGGCCTTTACGAAATCAACCTTTAAAAAAAATCTGAAATACCTTTTCCAAAAGCTTTTTCTCAAGTATTTTTAAACTCCTCCCAAAAAGAGGCGTGGATTCCGATTTTGATTTCTTTCCTGGACTATTGGATCACCTTAATCCATTGATTTTTCTATATCCACACAATCTATTTCATGACGTCACTAACGGCAAAGTGTTTTTTTAGTTATTTCATGAGATCGAAGGTATCGATCTAAAAAAGTGTATTTAGCTGTTCAACTATTATCTCACCAACACGTGTAGGCGGTCCTACCTAATAAAGGTTACAAAATAAAATGGATTCCTTACCAACTTATTCCAACAAAAACTAAACAAAAATTTGAATAAATTACCCCTCAATAATTACTAGTAACCATGTGGTGCCTATTTACATAAAATTTGTATTAAAAATCTACTCCGAACATTAAATAATGAATTAAAAAATAATATGAATACCTTTCTATTCGTACTAAGGTAATATATTCCTACCTTACAAACAGAGACTTTTCATCTACCCACGAAGATAAATAACTATTCACAGGTGTAAGTATTTGATACCTATAAACACAGAACAAAATGTATTAAAGTATTTCAGAACCTAATGTCTAAGTACCAAAATGTGTCAATATGATTGGAAATTATTTGGACAGTCATAAAATTATGTTCAGTTGTTTTTGTTGTAGTTTTATTTTATGTTGTTTTTATGTATCAGAGAGAGTGGGCAGATTAAATATTACGTAAATTACATTATCTATAGATAAAGGCGTGCTATTTGATCCGAAATTTTGAATTGCTAATTTGATTTTGTTTTGTTTTCAGTGGGTACCGAGCATGAATTTGTGTTTTAGTATCTTTTAATAAAGTTTCTATAAAAGTTCTTTAGCACCGTTGTGATTTGAAGCTCGATGAGATCAAAAAGCGACACTAAACTGAGACAATCACATGCACCTAAAGGATTTATTTAGCCTGCGAGAGAGTATAATCGGTCTCCTCTTTGTGCGGTGCTTCGTAGCCTCCCTCTTGTCTACTTTGGTTTTCTGAATATATTTAAATTCTACCGCGAATGAACTGCACACTTATATTTTTATTTATGGTTGTCTGGGTTTCACGCAGTGTTTTTTTACAATCAGATGTGGACAGTAATTTTACGGTCATCTTCCTCTTGTTTTTAAGATCAAATTTTTCAAAATGTACTTATTTTTAAACATAGCCACACCGCCACAGACACTCTTCTTTATAAATACCTACGTATAGATAAATGTGCAGAACATTCGTAAAATTTCGGGAAGGCACCAAATAAAAAATTATTTCATGCACCTAAGAACGAGGTAGATAGGTAGGTACCTACATTTGACAACACTTATTGGAATTTGCAAGCAGTGGTGAAGATTTAGTATTAGGAATATATGATTCCATGACAGGTGATCCCTCGACAGTTTGCCCCCCGGCATACTTACATTTATTTTATGAACGAAGTATGTATGAAGAATGAGTTAATGATGAATGTAAGTTAGTCTAAAGTCACGGTGTTTGATAGAGAGAGTACGAAAACAGTATGTAACATAGTTGTGAATGATGAATACTTGGAGCAGGTGGATGAGTTCGTGTATCTGGGTAGTATGTTTACGAGAGATGGGAAGGCTGAAAGAGATATTGAAAGAAGGGTGAATGCCGGTAACTCCATTAATGGTGGACTGAATGCCGTTGGCGCTAATAAAAAACTGTAAAAAAATGCGAAGCTAGCAGTCCACAATGGAGTCTTGGTACCTACCCTGATGTATGGCAGTGAGGCATGGAACTGGCAGAGGAAGGACGAAAGTAAACTGAATGCTGTTGAAATGAGATCCCTGAGACGTATGTGTGGTAAAACAATGTATGATCGTGTGAGAAATGTGGATATCCGCAAATAATGTAAGGCTGATGTAAGCACAATGAGTAATATTAAGATAGGGACCCTCAGATGGTTTGGGCATGTAGAGCGAATGAACGAAGAAAGTAGTGTAAGAAGAATATACGACGCGAATGTATGGTAGAAGAAGTCGGGGACGCCCGAGGAAGACATGGCACGATCAAGTGAATCAGATACTTGAGTCGGGCCATGTCAAAAGTCAAAATAATAGAAGAGAATGTATGAGACGATGTATGAATGTGAGTGAGGCAAAGAGTGTGTGCCAAGACCGAGTTTTTTGGCGGTCCGTCCTCTCTGCTTACCCCTGCGGGGAAACGGCGTGATGGTTAGTTAGTTAGTTAGTTAGTTTATTTCATTATTTTCATATTACATTTGGTTATAATAATGACGTATTGCCCATCTCACTAGGTGTGAAACGCCTGTGTTGATGGCAATTTACAGAGTGGTTATCTATGATTTTGTTTAAGTAATATTATGAAAGTGACAGATTGATATAAAATCTTTTTTTTTCTTTAAATATACAATTCAAGTATGTTACATATATATAGAAGATTGCAGTAGGTACATGATTACATATATACACACAGTAGGTATAAAGGTAAGTATGCTATTAAATACTCGTGATGGTAATGTTTATTTGAGGTGATCAATGATATACAATGTGCAGTCGCTTTAGAGAAAATGCGGTATACCCACTTACACAAAATATAACCAAATGTCCCCGAAAGGGGGTGCAGAGAGGATGTATCGCCGATTAACAAAAGTGTAAAACACATTTTCAATCAAATGCATTAAGATTAAAACTACTTGTCTATATACTGTACATACCAGCGTATAATTTTAACATCCCATCTAAAAGAACTCGCCACACCAACCTTTTTCACACAATCAGTAATAATACGAACGCTGCAGCCAACTCCCCCATTTCCCGCATCCTTCAAATATTCATCTCAATTCAAAAAACCACAAATACCGATATATTTTTTGATTCCCTCCCTCTATTTAAGAAAAACATTTTTAGCACATTGAATTCGCACACAGAACACACACATCCACACACATACAAACACTCTCACACACCCCTCTCCTTCAATAATTTACTAACTTAATTTAGGTATAATGTATTATTTATCTCACAAAAACATAAGTATATAACAGCGACATGTCATTGGTACCAATTATTGTATTAATTCTATAACTTTGTAACTATTTTCCATTATGTAATAATGTACCGTTTGTTTCTGCAAAATAAAAATAAATAAATAAATAACTACAAACAATCGACATTGTAAAAAAAGATTCGAGTGATTCGATTCGAAACTTTAACAAAACAATCTCAAACTATGATGGACCAAAAATGAGGTCATAATCAAAGCGGTCAAGGAGCGCAGATCTCGCGTCGTTTGCGTTTTATATCTCAACCAATAAGAGCCTTGATCCGCAGGTGCTGTACGCGTCATTTCTGTTTCATCCGAATTCCGAACCGCTAACTGGGCTAAGGAAGTTTCACCTCATAAATTCGTCTGATATCCATATCAACTTATTATTGAAGATATTTTTAAAGTCGGTTAATGTTTAAAAGATATTTTGATAATTATAATTTAGGGGGGGGCAACTTCGGGGAAACAACTGTTCGGTCATTGGAATACCTACATTATTTTCTAAAACCGTGTGAACTTTACGAAACTCAACAAACTTGAAAACCCAGAAAAACCATCGATATTATTAATATTTTAAATTAAATAAAGCTAGTGGTAGTTACCTAACGAAGTAATAATTAACTGCCTTAATAAGGGAGTTTACCTGCAGGCATTTAACGCAGGTTCCCATAATAATGTTATAGTTATTAATAGGAGTGGGGGGAGGGCATGAGAGTAAGGATGCGTTCTGTTCCTACCAAATCCACCTTCTTCTGTGGGAGCCAAATGAGATTAGTTTATGCTACTATTTGAATCTGAAGGGTATGGAGCTTGGGGCGAAATGAAAAGGTTAGTAAAATAAATAATATAAGAGTTTGTTAAATATGTTGTTTTTATCTTTTAAATGTCTTTTTAATTAGAAAACTGCCATTGGGTACCTAGATTTATTGAAACAAAATCGCGTAGGTATTATATATTGCATAGGTACATGTTAACAACTGTGATGGTTTGGTTTTGAAAAGAGAATATTATGCTTAGTTCCTACCAGGATAGACCTTGCTGGAAAAAAATACTTGAAATTTGGAACAATGGCAAGAAAAATAGTGCAAATTCGAGTGCATTTGTTTTGAAAATAGAAGAAGGATTGGGACCACCTTGGAAACAAGTTGTTTTTTTACATGAATACCGCACAAGAGTCCCAACTGCTCCCGTCTGGAGTCTGGAGCCAATGATTCTATGGCATCCCCAATTGAGGTATGTTCTGAAGGTAGAGGGGAAGGGAAGGAGATGGGTAAGGGGAAGGTGGGGAAGTCCTACCCGGCTATTCAGATCTGGTCAACAAACACGGCTAAAGCCATTTCAAGCAACATTTCAATTCTGAATGGTGGTCTCATACCAGGGCGATACTAAGAGTATCTTCCACGTAGTATCTGCACGATGTAATCAACATTCAGAACTAAAACGTTGGTTGAAATATCTTTTAGCTGTGTTACACCAGGTAGGTACATCCCCACCTTCCTCTGCCTCATCTCCTTCCTGCAAATATACCTAATATATATTAAAAATAATACGTAGTATATTTATATGGGTATGTGTAGTCGTATGTAGGTTAGATAGTAAGACCACCATTCAGTATTAAAACCTTGCATAAAATGGCTTTAACCTTGTTTGTTGACCAGAACTGAATAGCTAGGTAGGTTCTTCCCCACCTTCCTCTGCCCAATCTCCTTTCACTCCCCTCTACCTTCAGCAGCACAACATACCAAAATTGGGGATGCCATAGTCTCACTGGCTCCAAGCGGTTGCGAACAGTTGAGACCCTTGTGCGGTATTCACATATAAAAATAAAACGAGTGTGATTTAGACCAGTGTTCCGCAAACTTTTTTTGTTCTAGGTACACCAACCAAATCAAGAAATTTTAGAGGTACACCAAAGAGAAAATCAATGTTTATTTTAATCAATGTTTTTCAATATAATATGAAAAATTATGTTTAAGAGCCCATGAGGGATTTTTTTAATATTACATGGTCTTGAATGTTTTCAAAATCACCTGTGCACATAAAAGCACAATTAAAAAATATTTTTCATAATTTAGATGCATGTATGTTATCTATATATATAAAAATCAATTACTGTTCGTTTGTCTCGCTAAAACTCAAGAACGGCTGTGCCGATTTAGCTGATTTTGGTTTTGAAATGTTTATCGTAGTCCAGGGAAGGTTTAAACAGTGAGAAAATGTGGAAAAATTGCGAGGAAGAAAGTAAAAACAACAATTTCATTTTCCTATATAAACTGTTCTACCTACTTTCCTGTGAATTGCTAACCGTTCATCCGAATGCGATGAAACTTTGGTGAGTTGTTGTGAGCACGCCCGCAAAGGTTTCTGTATATACTGGTGAGCTCTGGCATTATGAAATTTGTATATAAAATTGCAATTGGTGGCACGCGAACTATTTGAAAACTGAATGTACGGGGACTGAATGTATGGAATGCAGGAGGGGGTGGCGGATGGGAGAGGGGTGAAGGATGAGGGAGAGGAGGGGAGGGGAAAAAGGGAGGGGAACTCGGGAGGGGGGAGAGGAACACGGGTGGGGGGTTTAAGGGATAGGGGAAGCGGGCGAGGGGAGTGAGGAGAGGGAAGGCGGAATTTTAGCTCCACGAATTCTTCTCGTTCGCTTAGTCCATGTCCATATGTTCAATTTGCACACTGTCGAAAATACCAATTCATTTTTTCTGAATGAACAGCCATGACATTTGGAAACATTTCATTACTAGATACCATTGGTAGCGTGGCTAATCCATAAAACCAACCTAGCGCGAAAGCTTTCAATCTTTTTCGATGACGTTAAAATATAAGAAATCCTGCCCTGCATTTTTTTGTTGGGCTCGTTTAAATGAGCAATACGAGATATGCAAGTTTCGCTACCCTTTCCTCTTTTTTAAACAGAGAAGCAAAATCTGAATCCTGGGTCTCTAAAAACTGTGAGGCACACCAACTGCTGGCCACGGTATAGGTAAAACATCTTAAGTTGGAAGCAATAAAAATGCTTAGTATTGATGTATTGGTCTATCTGTGTGAACGTTAAGCGACGCCCACAAAACCGATAAGGCTCTCTGTCTTGCTTACGCCCACTTATTGCAAATAGTTAGAAGAGAGGCAAGTTTTACGACAGAGGCTGTACTTACAGGGTGTTCTATTCTCTTCATTCCGTTCGTAATTTAATTTAAACATACGTGCACCTACATTTCGCAAGTGACAAAATCAAATTTTTAAATTTGAAATAATAGTTTTCATTATTTTTAATTCGAGTCTTTATTAGTAGATTTACAGAGTGTTTGAAAAGTGTTTGTAATATTTATTACGATATCATGGAGTCCTGTTATGAAACGGAACGTGGCAAATCACTGAATAGACCAACCCGTGAAATTTTATTCCGTATGTTTAATTATTTTACTTATAAAAAACGGTCAACTCTTAAGCATAAATGACTTGTATGATTTGACGTCTAAGGCAACTGGAGTATCACAGACTAGTACCTATTCAACAGTTAATCTTTTGTACCTTTGTGTTAGTAATCAATCTGTTATATTTTAGATAGTATACGTATATTATATACGTATAGATAGTTGCTGATGATGACTGATACATAATTAAATAATTACTGTTGCTG
The DNA here is from genome assembly GCA_929108145.2 of Limnephilus rhombicus. Lineage (NCBI taxonomy): Eukaryota > Metazoa > Arthropoda > Insecta > Trichoptera > Limnephilidae > Limnephilus > Limnephilus rhombicus. The sequence goes on from OV815292.1 coordinate 44,476,728, forward strand.
ATGGTTGCTAACACATAATTATAAAAAATAAATAATCCATAAGCAGCAAAATTTTTAAGCACAGATTTTGGAAATCACACTTCATTTCAACATTAGGTTCTTGGTTTAGGTAAACCAAGTAATTCATGCGTATTGAGTTTTAAACGAAACTTTACAAATGTCAAATACGTACAAAAAAAATGGCGGCAATGTAGATGTTTTATATGGGATATTTATAACTTTGAAAAGCGAATTTTAATGCCTGTTTTTCCATCTATCCCGACCGAAACCGATGTTTCTTTTGGTAATTAAGTTTAACAGTCGTTTACTTTTCAAAATCTATGCCTAAACGTGTAGCGGCATGTGGCAGCTTGTAGATTATTTACTTTATAAAATATTATCTATATAAGTATGAATATTATAATAAATTAATCTTTTTAAATAACACAATATTTTTTTAACCTTGTTGTTAGTTATGAATACCCATTTGAATTATAATATAACTTATTTTTCTTCCTAAACCTTCAGTATTTCTAAAAAAATATTGTAAAACAACATTAGTTTTATGTTACCGATTTAAACACGCTTTTGATTCGAATTCTCAATTGTGAAATAATTATTAATTGCTTTTTTGTTAAAAGCCTAAAACGAAACACGCTGTATGAAAGTTTTGCATCTGTGTGAGTACTGTGATGAAGTCAACTTAACTTGCGAGACCTATACACCAGTGTGCCGCGGCACACGCTTTGCAGAATACTGCTTTAGATCACACAACTGAGCTAAAACTTCACTAACTCTCACTCTCCAACTTCTGTTCGCCTCGCCCGATCACACTTTTCATAACGCTCTCGTCACGCATTCACCAGCTTACTCCCCAAGTCAAGCGTGCGTAAAGGCCCGATTCGCCTCGCCCGATCACACTTTTCATAACGCTCTCGTCACGCATTCACCATCTTCACCACTCCCCAAGTCAAGCGTGCGTAAAGAACTTTTACTTCAAAAATCAACACGCCAATAGAACATTTTGATATTTTCACAGTAATAGTTGAAAAAATTACGTTATTATTTCTCTTTTTCTTGCCTTTGTTAAAAATTTCAAATACTTTTCCAGCAAGGCGGTGGTTAGGGATAAGTAGGAACTGGATAAATGACATCCCGGTAGGAACTAAGCATATTCTCATTTCAAAACCAAACACATAGATAAATATTTTTCTAAAATTCAGTAACTACCTATAAGTAATTCAAGTCCATAAAAAATCCTTCATACAAGATGATATGATAGCCGAATAGTCAGATAAGAAGGGAAGACATAGACGTAGGTGATCATTCATAGGATAAAAAAACATGTTTAATATAAAAATAATTTATATTCATTCCAAGTATTTTGAATTGGTCTATAAAGGGAGAGGCTGGGCGCCAGCACAAACCTGACATCTGTCAACCAACTATCAAATCATTTGACTATCAACCATCACCGTAAACCTGTCTCGGCTACCGTCGCCATCTCTAGTCACACAGTGTTATGATTGGTTTGATAGTTTCACTGGGAGACGATAAGCTGTTTGGTATTTTTATAGTGCCGGGACATCATCAGGGCGTTTGTTTATTGACACTATTAAAACAGACGCCGAATTTTAATGAAACTCGTTTTAATGGGGAATTAACTATTTCGATGCGAGCTATTTTTAGGTAATTTTAAATAATTCTAATGCAGCTTCTGTGTTTATTTATTCATTTTATTTTATTGAGTTAAGTTCTTCTTCTTTGCGTGCCTTATCAGGTCCCCCCGACGTTGGCGATCACTCTTGAGAATGTATCTCTGTCTTGCGCTGCCCGGAATAGCTCCTCCACACTTCTAATACCGGTCCACTCTCGTATATTACGCAGCCAAGACATTTGTCTCCTACCAGGCCCTCGGCGACCCTCTATCTTGCCTTTCAATATCAAATGGAGCAAGTGATACTTCTCCCCTCGAAGTATATGACCCAGATATGAAATTTTCCTGATTTTTATTAATGTAAGCAGTTCTCTATCTGCTCTAGCCCGCCTGAGAATTTCTGTGTTGGTGATCATGTCGGTCCATGGGACCTTGAGCATTCTCCGGTGAAGCCACATTTCAAAAGCCTCTAACCTGTTCATGGTATTTACTTTCAAGGTCCATGTTTCACATCCATAGAGCAAGACCGACCACGCATAACATTTTAGCATTCTCTGCCTTAGTTTTAAGCTGATATTGTCATTGCAGAAGAGGAATTTCATTTTAATGAACGCAGTTCTTGCTGCTTCAATTCTGCATCTAACCTCCACATCTGGGTCAAGAGTCTCCGTGAGAATAAGTTAACAAATTAATAATAATAATAATTTTAATCTGTTTAGTAATTGGTGTAGTTTTTATGGTTTCCGGCAGCGTGTTATAATATTATTTCTAGTGTCCAACCGAAACAGGACTTTCTACCGAAACCGAAACTTTTTTAGACTTTTTTTTTTTACTGACAAAAAGATACATAAATTACAATAAATTTTATGCAATAATTAATTACATAATATATGTATTTGATTTACCCCCATAAATAAGCAGGGCTTGTGTGTATGGGAGGTGTTATTATATTGGTTTATTTTTTTTTAATTCAGTTCAAATTTTCGGTATAATTTTTAAGCTGAGTTTAAAAAATTTTTATGTTACTGTTCATGTTTCTGATTTTTTCAGGTAGTGTTAAATGTTAAATATCTATTGTTTACTGAACATCGGCTTATTTTTTTACACTTATACAGACAGTTAACACGTGTTAAATGATATTAAAAAATTAAAAACAACAATTGAAGTATGTGAAAAATATGTATTTTTTAATATATCTACCGCTATAAAACAAACAAAAATTATATAAATAATTAACAAAACATGTTAACTACTTCTTGGAACAAAAATTTGTCAATAATCAACACTTACATTATAAATGAAGGATCTCATTAATTGAGTAGGTACCTAAGTATTTTAATTAGTTTACAACCACAATATTCTTATAACATGTGTTAAATGAAATAAAAGAACAATAAACGAAGTAATGTGAAAAAAAAAATTATTACTGCTATAAAACAAACAAAAATTATAAAAATTTACAAAAATGTTATCTACTTCTTGGAATAAAAAATTGTCAATAAATAATTAACATTTACAGCCTTACTAAAAACCCCAGTGAAAAATTTATTCAATTGACAAACGGCCGCGGATGTGAAAACATTACTAATTAAAAATTTGTTCATTGAAAGAAATACACATGGTTTCCACGGCTTGAGAGGGTAGTTTATCTCTGTTTTAAGCATTGATGTCCGAACGATATTTGTAATTTTTCCATAGTATTTTGAATGTTCTATATATTTCTTATTTTTGAAGGTGTCGTAAAAACAAATATCATTTATGAAAACTAGATAAAATTACCTTTTAGATTTGTATATTTGAAATACAGTTTAGTTTTCAAAAACTGACATATTTTAAGATTCAAACTCGGAAATAAATGGAAAAAAATTTCTTCCTTTTATGAAAAAACACAGTCCTTTTATGTAATAAATTTGGAAGGAAACTATCACCTCACTTTTTCCTCGTGCATACAATAAAAAAATAATAAAAAATTTCAAAGTTTTTTTTATTGCTAAAAAACTAACCTAAAAATTATACCGTCTTTTATATCAGATTTCTTGCATCTCTAAAGACGTTAATTTCTTTGATGCATTTAGGCACACATGTATTAGATGTTATTATTTAAAAAAAAACCACTTTCATAAAATTATCGTAAAATAAAACCTTTAAATGTAAATTTGAATTCTCATGTATCATATAAAATAGTTTTTGACACTTCGATTTTCAAAGTACGATTATTGTTTTATAACTTGACTAAAACTTATGAAAAACCACAAAAAACACGGTAAATACATAAATGATATAAATATAAGAGTAAATTATTCATATTAATAGAAATTAACCATCACATAAGTAATATTGCACACACAAAAATCATTTCGCACACACAGAAATCATTTCGCGCTTCCAGCGTCTTTTTCGAGCGTGAACAACGAACGCGCAGGCGCCGTGCCGCCGCGTCACCTAGCGGTTATGAAGGAAAACAAACAATTTAGTACTTAAATATGCATTGTTGCCGGATTTACAATACGTTTTAAGACCAAATCTTATTAGTAATGTTATCGTGTTTTAGTGTATTTTTGTTTTATTCATGTTGCTGCAATAACACGGGTTATCTGGCGTGCTGTGTTTTTTTTAGTAAGGCTGTTGAGTATAAAGGAAGGACCTCATTAATTGAGTATTTTTATTTTAATTGCGTTTGCAATCACAACAATCACATATTCTTAAGGCTCTGCAACCGGGCCCGAAAAGAAGAAGATGGAGAGATACGAAATTACGAATGCTAGAGGAGAGCGCTAACATTTACAGCGACAAAATCGATGCGAAAATTGCGAAAATGTTTGATAAAACACGACTCGTTTAAAATAGAGCAAAAATCTAGCGGGCGTTATCTTAAACAGCATTTAAAGAAACACTGTGAATTTTAAATAAAATAACTTGTAAAATAACTTGTAAAATAACTGTGAAACAAACGTGATAATAATCATTTTTGGAACATACTTTGCGATTTTTTTCTGTCGAGGGAATTTTATATAATTTGCTTTTCGGCGCGGGCCAAGTCTAGATATTATCTTCAAAAATAACATATATATTTTTAAGAGCTTTAAAACTTACCGTGTTTAAGGGAAATATGTAATAAATCTGTACAAATCCGGGTTGCGGGCCCTTAAGACTAAATTTAACATTTATGGAGATCTTTGGCAGAGTTTCGGTTTAGCCGAAGGTTCCGCAGATTTTCTGCCGAAACCGGAACTGATGCCGAACCTAGATTTTCTTGCCGAAACTTGCCGAAACCGAAACCGAAACTGAACCTTCGGTCGGTCACTAATTATTTCATCCCTTTATAAAATAAATTATTTTCCATGTTGTATTTGTCCTTATAGTCTGATGTCATTGCACATTCTTCTGTTTGTGAATATCCTCAACTTTCTCTAACATATAAGTTGATCGTTTGGGCGGCGTGGCGGACGACGGTTTTGGTTTGTATACAAATATACAGTTTTATTCCGAGGTTGATGTAATTTTGCCCACTAAACCTTAAAAATAATTGAAAGATCACTGTCTCACATTCCCATCCCCATTTAAGCAGTATTTTGATATTTTTTGATGAAATTTTGCACACTTGACCTTGAAAAATATAATGTATCCCGGAAACGCCGAGTCGTTCAGCTAGTATATAAGTACCTTATTTGAAAACTATTTCAAAAAAATTTTTCTTCACACTTTATGTACGGGTTAAATCTTCCCCACGGGAAAAAATAAACCCTTTCACACACTTTTCCACAAATGATCATCTAGTCAATCCACGCTATGCAATTGCACTATATAAGTATAATAAATACAAAACAATAGAAGAACAACATGTAAACCTACCAGAGACCAAATGGGAAAATAATTCACCGAATCCAGATATTTTCATATCAGAGGGTTCGGCTCGGTAGAACTCCTAATTGGTTTTATAAATCCTACTGATCACTCAATATAAATGTATAAAAAAAATTGTAACCTACATGTATTTAAAATGACTGATTTTTGCATTTCTATATATATATAAATTCTTTGACAAATCTAATAAGCCTAAATTTTGAATGAGAGAGCTAGGTATAATGCCAATAGCCGAAATAACAAATGGAAATATTTTTATAGTCTGAGAATGCCAAATTCTTTTAATCTCATTTCCCAAATCTGTATATTTTATTATTTTTTCAGAAACAGATTTTTGAAATAAAATTATAATAGGTTGTTTATGCCTTGTCCTTAGTCCTCTATGAAGATTTGTTTTTTGTATTTTCTTTAGCACATGAAGTAGGTGGGGAATTGCCGGATTATCAAACACGGCTAAAGACATTTCAATCAATGTGCAACGGAGATCTTAGTGCAGAAAACGTAGAAATACAATACGTTGGATGATCACATTCTGGTTACTCATGCAATAGGATCGGAATGGTTGAAGTAGGTAGGTAAGCGAGTGAGGATAAAGACGTAGGTGGGTAGGGTTAGAGGATAGAAGGTAGAGAGAATAAAAAGTAAGTATTAGTGTCCCGCGGAGAGGCCCGGCCGGGATTACAATAATCCAATAAATAATATTACGTTAAAGAACTGGCGCCCAAAAAATCCCGAGTCAGGGGACTTAAACATTTTCTAAAAGAATAATAAATAAATCATGACGACCTCCGTAGTCCAGTGGGTAAGACTCTTGACTCACAGTCCGGAGGTCGCGGGTTCGAACCCGGCATGCGCAAATAAATTTTATTTGATTAATTTGTGTTTTCACAATTAATTCATTTAAAATAATATATAGTATATTTGCGGCATGTTCCAGAGTGGAAGATACTATCAGTATCGCCCTGGTGTAAGACCACCATTCAGAATTGAAACGTTGCTTGAAAATGGCTTTAGCCGTGTTTAGTGACCAGATCTGAATAGCCAGGTACTTCCCAACCTTCCTCTTCCCCACCTCCTTCCCATCCCCACTACCTTCAGCCTCACATCATACCCCAATTGGGGATGCCATAGTCTCACTGGCTCCAGACGGGAGCAGTTGAGATTCTTGTGCGGTATTCACTGTAAAAAAAAAAAAAAAAAACACTTTGTATTTACCCACAAATATTTATTTAGTCTAATCACAAAGTAATTGCTTCTTATAAACATTTTCTTATCGTGCATTCTAAAATACTATTTTATTTGTTAAATCTACTAGTACCTGATTTTTTTACTTTCCTTTATTAATCTTTACTAATTCTGTTACAATTATTGTAAATAATATTTATATGCCCGTCTCACTAGGAACTCCTTTGTTGAGAGCGGGCGCAGTTTAAAACAGATATACATGAAGTAAAAACTTTGTACCCCTTTTGACGAAAATTGCGCGGACGGAGGAGTATGAAATTTCGCACACTTAAAGTTTATACAGAGAAAGAGTGCAGAATGCTTACATATTTTTTAAATTATGTATAAAAACATCAATAAAAAACATTACACACACTATATAATTTAAATTAATTGGGTGTACTGTACAGGGCCCGCAGATACTTTAATAGTACACAACTGCTAACCCTGTACAAATCGCATGTGCGCCCCACGGTTGAATTTGGCAGCCACCTCTGGTCTGGAGCTCCAAAATACCTGAAAAATACCCTCGACTCTGTGCAGAAACGGGCGGTCCGTTTGATAGATTCTCCCATCTTAACAGACGGATTGCAATCTTTAGAGCACAGGCGTCGGGTGGGAATGCTATCCTTGTTCTACCGGTATTACAATGGAAGATGCTCCGAGGAACTAGCATCATTGATCCCTTCGGCACCGGTGCATAGTCGGGAAACACGCCAAACGCGTGCCCAACATTTGTACACAGTTGACATTTGTCACATGAGAACGATAATTTTATTCAATTTCAACATGGTGGTATTCGGCTAATCAGAGCTTATTAGGCAGTAAGTAAGAGCTTATTAGGCTAGTACTAAGTAGCTCCAATTAAAAAAAGGGAAATTATATGGGAATTTATAGGCTCTCATTTCCCGCAAAGTCTGGTAATGGGAGCGATTCTGTTTTTTTGAAAAAAGTTTATCTGTGTCCAAATGCCTAATAATGTAACGTTGACGCTGTGATTAAATGATAGTCAAATAAGTACCTAAGGATTTAGTTTCTAATAAAAATTTCCTAAAGTATCTATAAATTTGCCTTTTATTGAACTTTTTCCTTAGTAGGCTCCAATTCCCCCCAGTTCCCTAACCGAAAGATTTTAACCAGCAATTTGTAATTTTCTTCTCCGATGTTTTTTTTTTCAATTAGAGACATTTTTTTCAATCGCACGTCGCCACTGATCAGACTCATACACATCGCGACAGGATCCCTTGTTACGTTCACTGTTTCATGTGTTAACGTGCTGCTGGAAGACGTAGTACTCATCACGACCCGCTAGGCTATACTCGACTATTCAGCTGCGACGTGTGATGGAAAAATATTTCAAATTGTTGTTAATTTTTTTTAAATATCATCAGAAGGTAAAATGACTTTTTTACTCCAATTATGCTTAGGAACCACCAGTTAAAATCCTTCGGGTACACAGTGTATAACTGCGTAAATATCTCCCAGCAACGGAAAAGCATTTTCGAACCGACATAGACACTTCTTAGGGCACTGTGCACATAGGTAAAAATAAAACAGGAACCCATTATGAGAATGTTTAGGACCCCTGAGATCCCCTATTAACATAAACAAACATCTATTTGTCAAAATGTTGGAATATCTTCGGTTTTATTCCGGGCCCAAAATATGTTTAGAGGTCATCAGATGCTTGGGATCCCACATCATTGTAATTAATGGAAGGTAGGTACTAGGTAGAGGTACCTATCCAAAAACAGAACCTACCCACTACCCACTATGGCTAAGATAATATAATATTTAGGGGGTAATACGTATGTATAACCTACGCCGAGAGATATAAATACATATATATTATGGTGTAGGTACTTACGTAGATCTTACATGTTTCATTAATAATAATATTTAATTATAATGCGATTAAACATATCGATTAAAATGTATGAAAGGCTATTTAACATTGTTGCGTTCAAAACTGCTTGCGAATTATTACAGCTTCAGATGCACCTGGGATGGACTGGCGAGACGAAGTGGTGTTCACTGGAATTGGGTGATAATACGTGCAGGAAAAACAAGGTATGTACGGAAAAGGTATGACCAATCACTTACCACTGTATCTCTGCGAAGGAGCAAATGGCACAATCGCAATAAAGTTATCCAGTTCCTTCGCAAACCTCGAGGTAACAAAGCGAATGAGTAACAAAAATTTACAATATTATTATACGTTTTTAGATTTTCACGGCCAAAAGTATTTTCGTTTTTGGTTTTTGGGGTGTTATGCCGTGTTGCCCTACCTCCTTCTTTAGCCAACGTTTCGGACTGCGTTGCAGTGTCCATCATCAGGGCAGATCCGGTAGACTTGTCACACATCTACCGAATCTGCCCTGCGATGGACACTGCAATGCTGTCCGAAACGTTGGTTAAAGAAGGAGGTAGCGCAACACGGCATAACACCCCAAAAAAAAATAAAAAACGATATTAGGTATGTTCTCCCGAGTTGGTCAAATAATTTATTTTTATTTAAAAACTAAACGGCAAAACGTACCTAGTTGATTTATCTTTCGCTAAGTCTTTCTCTAAGTACTTATCGGCCGTTGTTCCCAACTTTCGATCGATCAATCTGAGTCTCCGATCAGCTAAGTAATTTTTTTTATAACGCTCGATTAGCCTGTTGCCCGGCTCGAGAGTTGATCAGTAGGATTCGGAACAATGGACGTAAACGGATGTAAATTTTCGCTTAGTTTTGATTTAGAAAAAAAAATACCGTTGTAGGAAAGAACTGACATTTTACGGGTGTTCGATTATTAATTGATAATTATTTATAAATGCAATAATTAAAAACACTTTGTTTTTACCACAATAAACTTTATTAAAAAGTCGACATGTTTCGAGAACGATGTTCTCTTCATCAGGACATATAATGTACTAAAAAAAATAAAAAAATGATCGAACATAGAAAGACAGGTGTGGGTAGAAATGGAAGTAGTGGGGGAGGAGAGAGGTGGAAAGGGGAGGTGCTTAGAAGATCAACAAAGGAGAGGGGGGGGGGGTGAGAGGTGGAAAGGGGGGTGCTCAGAAGAACAAAGACAAAAAATTACAATGGAAATATGTTTAAGATAGGGTTATTCATAAAATTAATTTGATTGTTAATAATATTTAAATTTCTATTGACATTTTTCCTAATTTCTAATATTTCTAAAAGATCTACGTGAAAACCACTAACGTTAGTGTGTAAAATTTTAAAACCAGTATTTATATCAAATGAATGGTTAAATTCAATTAGATGGTTAGCAAATTCCGAATAATTATTGCTATTTAGACATCTCAAATGTTCCTTAATCCTCGTTTCAAAATTTCTGCAAGTTTTACCTACGTAAAAATGATTGCAGTCATTACAATTCAATTGGTAAAGTCCGGATTTTTTCATTTTTTGGTCTTTGTCCTTGTTCATGTGGTCAACGAATGCCCGCTCCATTCATTCCCCGGCGGGATTGATGAGGTCCACAGGGCAACGCCTGAGGCCCTAGACTGGCTCGCAGACCTAGATGTCCCCCTCTGACCCCCCCCACCATACGAAAGAAGAAGAAGACTTATTGTCACGATAATAATTATTACTTCATAATAATTATTAGCCTGACTTAGTAAACCTTCACCTGGCCGCTTACTTTAATTGTTGAATCGCCGTATTTTGGATTTTTTCGATTGGCAACATTATTGTTAAACTTCCGGCGGCACTTTTTGGATTCGCACCGTACAGGAAGCCGGTGCAAATTCGACTAGTCACTTAAGTGATAGTTCTGGATTTAAAAATGGGATAATCCCTTTGTTACAAATTGTTTGTTTAAAACGATTTTAATCGCGATGCACATCGATGCATTTTTTTGCGAACGCTCCTTTCTGATGTGATCGGAACGCTGTTTTCTAATGTGTTTGGTCGCCGCCATTGTGACCGATATTTGTCCGCGGCATAACGATGTTGTAAATTACCTATATAATCGCGACCGGCATATTGAAGAGCGTCGCGAGGGAGAGTTCTTATGACCTGGTACGGTCACTGCTGCTCATATTTGTGACGGATGGTTACTTGGCGTTCATTTCCTGATGAGGCGTGCTGACGGAAATCGTGGTTATCCGAGGGGCTCAACCAGAGCACTGGTGCTGATCTTGGACCCTACTCCCTGGCGGGGAGTCCTCAAACTCTGGCCTTCCTGGGGAGTCTTTCCTGGTTCCCATCCTGGAGATTGCGTGAGAATATGGCCCGCGGTTCATCAACGCGCTATCTTCAAGTAAATTAAGTGATCGCGTCATTGTAGAAGTATTTAGATAAAGATCCATGGTCCGCAGGTACGACATTTCTTTCTGCTTAATTATGTTCCTGTTAAATTGTCAGAATCTGTTATGTTTTTGGGGATGTGATACCCGGCCCCTCAAAAGGGCAACATTGTTATGTTCTTTATAAAAATATACTGGGATTTGGTTGTTTTGGAAATGAACTCTTTTATTGCTTAAACCAATTAAACCTCACAAGTTGGAACCTGTATTCGTTTATTCCCACAATCCTGAAGAGAATCTCTCACTCTACCATTAGATAGAATAATCAGAAGGTCCATACTGATGATTTCTGTTACATTATATCTTTTAGAAATATTAGAAATTAGGAAAAATGTCAATAGAAATTTAAATATTATTAACAATCAAATTAATTTTGTGAATAACCCTATCTTAAACATATTTCCGTTGTAATTTTTTGTCTTTGTTCTTCTGAGCACCCCCTTTCCACCTCTCCAGTTTATTGTGGTAAAAACAAAGTATTTTTAATTATTGCATTAATAAAATGGTGCCACAAAGTGAATTTGCAAAATTTGAAGAAGTAATTATTTATAACATTATTTGTGACAAAAATATATTCTTAGATAGTCAGTAGAATGGTAGGTAACTAATAGGTATATAGGACGGATTGTTCCACGGATTTTAAACAATTCATCAAATATCATTGTTAAATTAGTTCTGTTACTATTTCAGTTCTGTGAAACAACTGGCCCGTAATGATATAATAAGAGAACTCGAATAGAAATTTCACATATATTAGCTCTGCAATTTGATGAGTTGTTAAAATTCTGTGAAACAACCCGTCCTCAGTATCCTTTGTTGACTTGAATGAATCGATCAGTTCCTAAACGCATTATAATTCCATGTGTCCGAAGGCCTGACAAATAATGGATGCGGTGGAACATCGATTATATTTGTGGAATTTTAATTATTAACATTCCTGGCATTGTCAGCAGGAGGCAACAATGTTATAATATTGTTGTTTTATGGCTTTGTTTATGTTTGACGAATTCCACAAAGGTATAATAAAAGAAAACACATTTTGAGTGCAATTATAAAGTCTCTACTTAATTTATAACAGTCCTAGAAATTAAACTTTTTAAGATGAAGCCATACTAAAAATAATGCAAAATCATACAAATTCATATGTTTTTGTTTTGATAATTTGATCGCTTAGAAGTATTATAGATGCTTCAATTAAATACTGCGTGTAGAACGTATCTTGGCTATTAAAAAAGTCTTTTAATAAGCCTAGAAAAAATTAAAGTATTAGGTCTATAAAAAATGACTTTCAAGTGCAAACTCTCCTACTTATAAACCCCTTTTCGTGTATGATTTTATTGTTTAATGTAGCAAATTATTTTTTTTTATAATAATCGCAAAAAAAAAATTATATTTACGCCTGAACCGCACAAAGTTTAGACCCTCCACACAGCATCCCAGATGATATAGGCCCTGAGGGAAATTATTTTCCTCAGGGCCTCCTGTGTGGAGTTAATGTAAAAAAAATAAAAATATATAAAATATTCATTTTCGCGTTGTTATTTTACAATACGGTCGGCAGTCGACGAATTTGGATTTTCAAAGTGAACCCTATGCCGTATACCTAAGAACTAAAGACTCGCCACACCCAATTTCTGCCAGTTCGCCCCCGGATGGAGCGGGAATAGACGTTAGGCTCCGCGTTGCTTGGTTCCATGAAATAAATTTTAAATTTCCGTTTTATTACAATAAAAAATGCGTAAAAAAGGAGTTCATGTTTTTAACTGGCCTTTACGAAATCAACATGTAAAAAAATCTCAAATACCTTTTCCACCATTTCCAAAAGCTTTTTCTCAAGTATTTTTAGACTCCTCCCACAAAGGGGCGTGAATTCCGATTTCGATTTTTTCCTGCACTATTATCGCTTTAACAATAAAAATAATGAATTACGTCGAGAACATTTTAATTTCCCTTTTTCTTCCCATCCCCATTTCCGTCTTTCTAAAAACATTCAAATGCCATTTTTTCACTTATTGCGAGAAAAAAACTTTTGAATGAATAAATAATAATTTGACATTTTGAAAAATCATTCTTAACATGTACAATACATTAAAAAATTGTGGGGTTCTCCAGGGTTTTCCGACAGATTCCCAAATCTACGATTTCAATAAACATAAAACCCACGACAACTATAAACCTAATTAAAAGTTAGATTTGATTTTAGATTTTCACGGTCAAAAGTATTTTTTTTGTTTGTTTTTGGGGTGTTATGCCGTGATACGTTACCTCCTCCTTTAGTCAACGATGTCCTGCCCTGATGATGGACACTGTAACGCTGTCCGAAACGTTGGCTAAAGGAGGAGGTAAGGTAACACGGCATAACACCCCAAAAACAAACAACAATAATTACAAGTTGCAAAATGTTCGCCTGCGGCGCATTTATCTGTGTTGTTCTTCTTATGCCCAGAATTACCTACATATGTTATTAATGTTATAATTATATGTTCTTTAATTTAGGTTTTTTTTAATCAGTCAGTGAGTGAGACTACGCCACTCCCTATCGGGGTATGTTGTGAGGCTGAAGGTAGTGGGGAGGGGAAGGAGATGGGAAGAGGATGGTGGGAAGATTTTTTTAATATTTAATACACACAGGAGTCTCTGAGAAAAATTATTTCCATCAGCGCCTATGTCATCTTAGGGGATGCTATGTGGAGGTTTTTTTAAGGAAAAGAAGAAGAGGAAGTTCTGGGAAGGAAACAGGTATGAGGGTAGGGTAGGAATCTGGTGGTCAGTGGGTCCAGGAGTGACGGACATATGAATCCATGCATGAGTTGGAGAGGTCAAAAAACCTCCTCCACCAGTCTCTATCGATCCGGCCCGCCACGCAGTAGGTGGGGAGACATATCGGCCGCCAAGACCTTGACAAACTTCACCCCATGAACTCCGGCACCCCTGTTAAATCACCGAACGTAGCGAACCATTTGATGGTAAAGGTGTTGGTTATCCAATAAATTGTTCCCGGGGCGGTGGTACCTATAACCGCCTCCCAAAATGCGATACCTGACCACACAGATCTACTCACCAAACATGGCTAAAGCCATTTCAAGCAACGTTTCAATAATGAATGGTGGTCTTACACTGAAAATGTGGTGGCGTCACTGAGAATGTCTTCCACTCTGGTACGTGCCTAAAAACAAAATGTTATTTCTAATCAATTCATTGTGAAAAAACACAAATAAAACATCGGATATTGAACCAGCGACCTTTGGATTGCATCGGAGCATTACCCCTCGACCACGAGTATCTAAGCATATTTTTTGAGCTATAATTCAACATATAGAACAGTTATCCATCAGGAAAGCTTATAAAAACAACAATATATCATATATTATGTATTCAAATTACATCTTCAATCCATTAAAAGTCCCATTTCGAGATACAAAAACCAACACATCATTCGCCATATGTTAGCAATATAAAAGAACGCACGCGCTGTGCATTCAGACCTAACATACTTGTACCATGCCCATCCCACTGCACGCATATTAAAAATACCCAAAAACGCATTATTAACACCCGCCGTCTCAAATGCTATAAATCAATACTGAGAATTTTTAATTCCCCTCGTATGAGGGAAAGCACAATCAAGGAATCAAGGTGTTTCATATTCAGGGAACTCGAATTCGGACTTATTTAACTTTTAAATATATCGTAAACCTTTAAGCCAAGTTCACCTGTTAGAAAATCATTATTGCAGTAAAACTTATTTACGCACGCTCGACTTGGGGGTAAGCTGGTGAATGCGTTGTTACGAAAAATGTCATGCGAACGGTAATCGATGCGAACGGTGATCGATTGCTAGGTGAACGGTCGGGCCTATACGCACGCTTGACTTGGGGAGTGATAATGATAAGGATGAGGATAAGGATAAGGATGGTCATCCCAAGGTCGTAGGTCACCCCAGGTCGTAGGTCACCCTAAGGTCGTAGGTCACCCCAAGGTCGTAGGTCACCCCAAGGTTGTAGGTCACCCCAAGGACGTAGGTCACCCCAAGGTCGTAGGTCACCTCAAGGTCGTAGGTCACCCCAAGTTGTAGGTCACCCCAAGGTCGTAGGTCACCCCAAGATCGTAGGTCACCCCAAGGTCGTAGGTCACCTCCAGGTCGTAGGTCACCCCAAGGTCATAGGTCACCCCATGGTCATATTTCACCCCAATGTCATACGTCACCCCTAGGTCATAGGTCACCGCGTTCGCTACGTTTTGTAACTTAGCAGGGATACCTGAGTTCATTGGGCGAGGTTTGTCGAGTAGTTTTACTTCAGTGGTCTAAAGCACACTTGTTTTTTTTTAAATTAAAGGTAGCAGAAATAAAAGTGTTGTCTTGTCAGCGTTTATCGATTTCTTATTTATTCCCTGACAATATCCGTCCGGCTATCAACAATGAATGCTCATGCTGTGCTCGGAATATCGATATAAAATCGTCGGAAGTTAAACCTACCGATCCGATATTGTAAAGTAATCGATTTCTCTGTGCTGGACCTCCTGAAATAAATTGTAAACATCGAGTTTAAAAATGGAGCCCGACGTAAACATCCATTTTAGACCCTGGTTTCTATAGATACATTTTCCTCAAAAACGAATCTATAGAAACCTTTGAAGAAGCCATACTAAATAATGCAAAATCATAAAAAATAATATGTTTTTGTTTTTAAAATTTGATCGCTTAGAAGTATTATAAATGCTTAATTAAATACTGCGTGTAGAACATATCTTGATCCTTAAAAATATCGAAAAAAAAGTCTTTTAATAAGCCTAGAAAAAAAAGTATTAAGTCTATAAAAAACACTTTCAAGTGCATACTCTCCTACTAATAAACCCCTTTTCAGATATGGTTTTATTGTGTAATGTGGCAAATTCAATTTCTTTTATAATAATCGCAAAAAAATATATATTTACGCCCGACCTTCACAATATAAAATAAAATATTCATTTTCGTGTTGTTATTTTACAATACCGTCGACAGTCGACGAATTTGGATTTTCAAAGTGAACCTTATGCCATCCACCCAAGGACTACAGACTTGCCACACCCATTTTTTATAAGTTCGGCCCCGGCCGGGATGGGGAATATACGTATTAGGCTCCGCGTCGCTTGGTTCCGTTGGTTAATTTTAAATTTCCGTTTTATTACAATAAACAACGCGTAAAAAAAGAGTTAATGTTTTTACGGGCCTTAACGAAATCAACCTGTAAAAAAATTTCTCAAATACCTTTTCCGATTTCTTCCCGGACTATTGGATCGCCTTAAAAGGGAATAAGCAGACATAACCGGAAGTATTTCATTTTTTTTTTAAATTTTGGAAAAATTTTAATGAAATTCTGGACTCTTTTCTACAAAAACATATTAATCGACAGGTAGTTATTAAAAGATTGTTATTGATCTAGGAAAGTTAGTTTTTCACTTTTAAAAAATGTTCATTTTTATTATATACTGTTGGTCGTTAGCAGATTTGTTAAACTTTCAAACAAAATTTTGTATTGTACAACACACATTTGAAATCATTTATTTATTTATTTATTTATTTATTTATATATTTATTTATATATTTATTTATTTATTTATTTATTTATTTATTTATTTATTTATTTATTTATTTATTTATTTATTTATTTATTTATTTATTTATTTATTTATTTATTTATTTATTTATTTATTTATTTATTTATTTATTTATTATTTATTTATTTATTTATTTATTTATTTATTTATTTATTTATTTATTTATTTATTTATTTATTTATTTATTTATTTATTTATTTATTTATTTATTTATTTATTTATTTATTTATTTATTTATTTATTTATTTATTTATTTATTTATTTATTTATTTATTTATTTATTTATTTATTTATTTATTTATTTATTTATTTATTTATTTATTTATTTATTTATTTATTTATTTATTTATTTATTTATTTATTTATTTATTTATTTATTTCTTTATTTATTTTTTTATTTTTTTTTTTTCAGGTTCTCCATAAAACAGTTATACACCAAATTATTACGGAGAAGATTATAAAATACATGAGAAAAAAAAGGCCGAGCAGTTTCACTATGTTGAGACATATGTCAAAAGATAGTTACTGAACTCTCTATAGGTAACATTGAAGATGTCAATGCTCAATGCAGAATCGTTAACCCTTCAAAAATTTGGCTTTTTTTTGGCAGTTGAATTGCTCTATTTAATGGGGCATTCTGAAAGGAAGAAGTTCTCGCTTTCGGAGCATAAAAAAGTGTGTGGAATCTCCCACGAGTATACGCGTTAGGGACATATAGGTTAATCTCCTTCAACATAGGTGGATTCAGTACAGTACCGGAGATAAGCTTAAAAATAGTGTTTCCCCAAAAATATTTTACGGCGGGCTTCTAAGGTATTAAGATCGAGCATTCCTGTTAAGAACAACGATGGATACAGGAATATTATCATGTAATCAAACAGTTAAATAAATAAACAAATTTTATCCATCAATAAATAATAAATAATACTTCAGTTTGCCTATTTTTTACGGTCTTATAAACGAATATATTTAAGATTTTTTTACGCATTTACGAATATTTTGCTTAGACATTATTGAAAAATTATAAATACTTATGATCAAAAATAATTACAAAACGTACATAATAATATTAATTTTATCATCAAGCGTTTGAGCGTATTTTTTTATTGCTAACTTAAATGTAGGTACTTATTATGTTAAAGCAAATTTTGAATGAAATAAAGTCGATTTTGTGTTATTAGATAAAAATGCTGGTACGGAAAAACATCGATCTTTCTCATCGGAACCGTCCTGTACAGTTGCGAGGGTTTTGCAATTTGAATTCTCAGCCGCTGGTTAATGGGCCTCCATGTTAACATATCACCAATTCCTCCAGAATGATGTAATGGCGTATTCTTAATCATTCCCACCAACCATTTAGGAACCTCGCGTGATGTATAAAAACAATTAATTATTATATCAATAATAAGAACACGATTAATACGAAACATTCGTCAAAAGATGTCTGGGGAACATGCTGTAATATTATATCGATATGAAGCTTTAGTTTTTAATATTGATGTGAGTGTGAACCTTTATATAATGCGAATGACGATGACTTCCCCGCGGATTGACTGGAACAATGACGGAGATACTATTAAAATCATTAAAATGATGAATGATTGTTTGCTCCAATGCGTTATTGTTGTTTTCGTAGAATACAGTGGTCGGCAACCTGAAAAAACACAAATTTTAAAGTGGTTATTTTGTACTTATGAATGTAGCTATAACTTTGTGGTTATCCATTATTGCACGGGGATGAGGGTAATATTGCGGCTACTCTTTGCTAAGACGCTTATGGATTTCGATAAGTTATGCCCGACCACCAAACAAAATAGGTAAATCACAATTAAGTGGTACTCACGGCTGTTGTGTCTTCTTGCTTGGTTTCCGTTTGGTGTCAGTCATAGATATTTCCATAAGCGCTTGATAAGATTGTTCTGTTTATTAGAACCACGATAAAGTTTGAGTCACGAGTCGATTTACGTAAGAAGTTCACACAAAGCATACGATAGAATACGATATGATTTACACTTTATGTAACGATAGTATAAATAACACTTCGGCCTAGAGCGAAATGTCACGATACGAACGGTGGTTAGCAACGGACTGACTCACTGACGATAAAGCGGTACTTGACACTTGTTTACCGTGTAGTTAGGCACCCTTATTGTGCGAAATTCCAAAAATCTGGATTCCTCCGATCTCGTTTGACAATCGGAGCACAAAACGAATGAAATCCATCAGCGTTATGAAACAATTATAGATAAATGAAACAATGTTACTTTGTTTGAACCACTTTTATATTTGTTTAAAGCCGACCGGTTCCGGAACGACCACAATCCTTAGTAATAATACATTGTTCCCACCCACTATTTTGTAATTGTTAAATCAGTAAACGTTTGCCCCGAGGAAGGAACGGTCGTTCCGAAATCGGTCGGCTTTAAACTAATATATAAGTGGTTCAAACAAAGTAACATTGTTTCATTGAGTTATTTTGTATCTACCTTGTTGATTTCTCATTTTTATCGCATTAATTTACCAGGTGTCAGTGAACTATCTCCATTTCAGGGTCACCTCACAGTGGCTGAAGGCCTTTGGGAGTGCGTGATTTTTTTTTTGTTACTTTATTTCCCGAGAGGTTCCGAAAAAAAAATCCTCTTCCTTCTCATACGTCTTGTATGAAATCGAAAAAGTAGTATGACCTCTCGCTGGGACTAGTAGGTATACAGTGGATGTTATTATAGTTGACACATTCTCACAGGAAGTTTGGTTTTGGAAGATTGTTTTTTTTGGAAAGGTACTCGTATTTGGAAAGTTTCGGGGTTTCTTAGGGTGATTAAGGGAACGTACCCATACTACGTGACACGTTTAGGGGGGAGGGGTCTTCAAAATGTCACGCTTGGTACAAATGAGCGGCAGCGGGCTTAGGTTTTTGGTCACCGGGGGGGGGGGGGGGGTTAAATATTGCATAAAGTTGGTCACGTTCCCTAAAATTGTTTGTATTTGTTGTCAAGAGGAGAGGTAGTTTTAGATATCGCTGTAAAAGATATATTATTGCACTTCTACAGGACCGGCCCTAAACCAGTCGAACCAATAGTCGCCTAGTCAATGATTTTTGAGCTTTTGTAGGTCGGTGTTATAATAAATAATCTCAAGGACGATGTACGAGTATTAGGAGTTAGGTGTTATGTTAGGTTATCAGTGGCAATTTGGAGCCCGGAACGGACGGCTCCAATTGCTCCCTCGTATGGCAGGCCCTACACTGCTAGCTTAACATTTATTTCAAATTGTTTTAAATCACCATCTCGCGCTTCCCATATTCCAATGGAAGGTTCGCCTTCCCTGTTTTTCATACAATACTATAAGACATTAGACCGATCTTCTGTTCTTTATAACATTTGTAAATGTTCATCTGTTCTTTGTCCATTGTGATAGCGTTTGATAACAAATGCCGCCGCAACACGTTCTTCTACCTACTCCACTAGGCTACAAGGAAAACCCTTTATATTTTAACCCGAGTTAAAAAAAGACATTCGATCCATTTAAAAAATCAATTCCATTGGCCAGTAGACACATATGGTGTAGACTTGTGGACAATGACTGTAATAAAACAGCAGTCATTTTAAACTAAGCGCCGAAATACACATAATCACACAGTATCACTTGTGTACGTACCACTTGTAAAAAACTTAAACAAATCCTCCGTAAAGATTAACCTCCCCGTATTGTAGCCAAGTCCCCTAGCAAGTAATTTTTAACGAACAACCATATAAACCATTTTTTTAACAACCATTAGGTATTAAAATTCATGAGAATGTGAAAGGGGCCTCTTTGCCCTCTGTATGCCATTATTTCAAGTCACTTCAAAATACGTCCCGCGCCTATTCCTGGGTAAATCTGCAGTTACAATTAGGAAGCTACTCGGTCGGTAAATAGTTCAATTCAAATTGACATTTTCGTTTCACTGCAACGATGTCCGAAACGTTGGCTAAAGAAGGAGGTAGCGCAACACGGCATAACACCCCAAAAACAAATAACGAAAATGCTTTTGGCCGTGAAAATCTTAAAACTTATCCAATCAAATTGACAATTTAGAAAACCAGACACGGCTCCCGCTCACCGATCCAGAGCGGCTAAGCTACGCAGTGATGTTGTGATGATATGTTGTTGTGATATTGTGATGTTGTGGTTCTGTATTGTTGTGATGTTGTAATGTTGTGACGGTTGTTGGGAAGCTGCACCATGAAGGGATCCGCCCCGGGAGTCCAGGAGCCGCCTGTGTGACCTGCTGCGGCAGGAACGGTTCTAATTCGGGAACAATACGCGGTGAACCTGTGATCTGTGATACTCGAGTATGTAATGACGCCGAATCGATGTGTTTGTGAGAGTTAAACGAGACTTTCGGACTAACTAACAAAATTAGATTTTCTTGGCGGAAAATATAAATATTTTTAATCTTTTTATTCATTTATTAAGTTAAAAGAAATATAACATTTCACTTTCTTAACTTAAGAACAAAGCAGTAAGATTTTTAATTTATTTTAAATATCAATGCTTTTAGGCTGTCTGGAAGGAGATTATGTATTTGCACCAAGCGTGACATTTCGAAGACCCCCCCCCCCCCCTAAACGTGTCACGTAGTATGGGTACGTTCCCTTAACAGTATTTGTGAACAATTTATTATGTTGTCTAGTATAATAATGTTTGTGAACATGTAACGTTTTTATAAATGTTGTGTTTGTGTGAATTAGTCCATTTGTGTTAGTTTTTTGTGGAAGTGTCTGGGTTATAATTAGTTGTTTAATAACTTTATTTTGTATTATTTGTAAGTCGTTTAAGTACGTAATGTACTCGCATGTGTTACTTATTTGTTAATTAAATGTTTTCATTATTTATTTTGTTTTAAATATGCATTTCGGTAATTATAACCAATAATAAACCCACATTATTCTAGTCAAATGATTTATTTTTAACATTGGGTTTAAATCTGAAATAAAATATCAGATAGTCATTTTTTGAAGGTTGAACCCCTTATATTTCAATATCTTTGGTTGAACCATTTATTGGATACCCAACACCCTGCCATAATTCACCTTAAGTGGTTCGCCACATTTGGTGACTTAGCAGGAATGCCTGCGTTTATGGGGTGAGGTTTATCTAGCTCCTTGGGTAAATGCATTTGTCCACCTACTGATGGCATGGCGGGAGAGACTGGTTGAGGGATATCTCACTTAGTCCTCTCGAGCAGGACCCTCTCCATCGCCCTGTAACGCATCGGGGGGCATGAATTATTACGTTCGTCATTCTTGGACACATTGAACCTCAGATTTCTACCCACCCCTCATAACTTTTTCTTTCCTAGATCTTCGTCCCCTTCCTTCCCTAAAAAGACCCTCCACACAGCATCCCCAAAGATGACATTGGCCCTGAGCGAAATTATTTTCCTCACGGCCTCCTGTAGGCTAATGTAAAAAAAAAAAAAAAATATTTGCGCACGTTGGGATTTGATCCCGCGACATTAGGATTGCGAGTCTAGAGCCTTATACTAAGAGGCCGTCAATTCGAATAAAAGCTAAAATAATTCATCCGTTCTAGACATTGCGGTTGCGTAGCGCGTAAGCCATGGCTAAAAATCGTAGAAAATAGTTGATCAGTTGTTATACTTTCACCAAATTTAAAGTGGAAAAAGCTTTCAGAGATATACGCTCAAAAATAATCTCGGCGTCAAAGGCGAAATCGCCGCCATTGTTGTTGACATGGCTGTAAAGTGTGAAGCCACGAAGGATCAAATTGTAATTATACCTGGTGAGAGAAGTGAGGCTAACATCCACCGATAACTCCTTCGAAACCTTTCCCTCACTCCCACAAAAGACACATCTAACAGACAGAGAAGTTACGACGGAGATCTCTGCTGCTGGCTCCTATGTAACCTGTAACCTCTCTTTCTGACAGATGCGTCGTTTATGATAAAGAAGGAGACGTTATAACGTAGCTATCGGTAGTCGGACAATAATAGCGTTTTAATTGGTTGAACGCAAGGACGATTGCGTCCTTTGAGAGATGGTGGAAGGAGAAATAGTCGGTGTTATTATTGGATGCTGGATGTTAAAGTGGCGACAAAGGATTGGAATTGAAGAGGGGCCGCTTCCACAATTAAATAATAACCCGAGTTTGATTGCGGTTTATTTCTCGACTGGACCTTCGTGACTATGCAAAATGACACAACAATTTGATTTAGACTATTTGATAACATCCGTGACGGGGCGGTAAGAGCTTTGGCACTGGGTCGGCGGCTTAATTTTCGACAAAGCAATATATAAAGCTAATATATCTAAATTAAAAAAAAATGTATTTAGATACTTCTGACTCTCTGCTCGCCAAACTGAAATCTCAAACCTGGAGATCTAGCATGGAAGATCGGTAAAACCATGTAACCATACGATATTGACCAAATCCTTTATCTATAGTCAATTATCAATATTTGCGAGCACGGTAAATGATTGATAACAGATATTCCGACCGGCGATAACTTTCGTTAAACTGTCAATTTTTAAGGGTCCGCTACCCGAATTTCTACCGATTCCTTGCATATCCCCTTAAATATTTGAAGTTTTTAAGCTCTTAAAAAAAAGTTATTTTCGAAGATAATATATATACATTCCCCACGCCGAAACGCAAATTATATGAAATTCCCTCGATAGAAAAAAATCGCAAAGTATGCTCCGAAAATTATTTTTTTTAAGTCTGTTTCGGTTATTTTAAAAGTTATATGTATGAATAAATTCACAATGTTTCTTTAAATTGTACTTGACACAGCCCCTACGAGATTTTTGCTATATTTTAAACGAGTCGTGTTTAATTAAACATTTTCTCAATTTTCGCATCAATTTTGTCGCTGTAAATGTTAGCGCTCTCCTCTACTTTCGTAATTTCGTATCTCGCCATTTTCTTCTTTTCGGGCCCCGTTGCGGAGCCTTAATGACGTCGTTCATTATGCAAAATTACTGGATTATTTAATGAACAGATTGAATTAACGAAGCTCTTAGAATTAAAAGAAATCATATACGCGATCCATATATGCATCTAAGACGCAATTTTGCAAAGCAACATTAATCACATAAGAACGGGTCGCTTCTACTCTTCTCTGAGTTTCCTCTCTCCTACAACATAAGTCTCTTCAAGATCCACATTCACTCCTTCCTCTCCTCAGAAATACCCTCAGAAAAACCCTCAAGATCACATATGCCCTGAGGGAAATTATTTTCCTCAGGACCTCCGGTGTGGAGTTATGTACCAATATATCTTGAGGGTCGAGTAAGGATAGGAGGTGAAACAACGGAGGATTTTAACGTCTCCCAGGGGCTGAAACAAGGTGATGGCTTAGCACCCACTCTTTTCAATATTGTTCTGGTGCACGTCGTGAGGAAGACAATGATCAGTACCGACTCAAACATCTGCTACAGAAGCAATCAAATAGTTGGCTACGCAGATGACCTTAACATTGTCGGAAGATCCCTACAGGCTGTAAGAGAAGTGTTTGACCCTTTAGAGACTGCGGCAAGAGGAGGTGGGTTTGCAAATCAATGAAAATAAAACGAAAATCATGATGCAAACCAGAACCCCTCACCGCAGAATAAAAGATAAAGTGAAATTTAAAGACAATTATAATTTCGAAGTGGTCGAAGAGTTTACCTACCTGGGCTCCATCATAACGCAGGACAATGAAGACCCAGTAGAAGTAAGAAAGCGCATTACAGCCGCCAACAAAACTTACTTCGCGATGCTGCCAGTGTTCAAATCCCGAAACGTCCGTAGGAAAACCAAAATAATCATATATAAAACAATTATCAGAACGGTCTTGGCCTATGGATGTGAGGCGGGAACACTGACAGCAAAGTCAGCGGAACAGCTGGACATCTTCGAAAGAAAGATACTTCGAAGAATCTTGGAGCGGTGCGAGAGGGAGAGGCATGGAGAATCCGCCACAATAATGAGCTCTGTGATATTTACCAGGCTCCCAGACTCTCCACCCATTTAAGACTCCAAAGATTAAGATGGGCCGGACATGTGCACCGAATGCCAAGCACACGAGTACCGAAGAAGGTTCTGACATGACACCCGGGAGGTAAACGAAAGGCGGGCAGACCTAGACTGAGATGAGAGGATGATGTCAGAAGGATGCAAGACGATTACTCCATGTTGCAGATTGGAAGACGACGCGACGGCCGAGGACAGAGGGCGGTGGAGGCTTATTTTGAAGGAGGCCAAGGCTCGAAATGGGCTGTAGCGCCATTGAAGAAGAAGTATCTTGAGGGTTCGTCCCCCAAACCCCCTGCAGTTGACCGCACATTCTACCACTTGTGGGAGCGTAGATAATATTATTTACTCTACTAGTAGGGTGTTCATTTCTCTGAGGCAGAAACAACAAATCCTCAATTTCAGCTAATCCAACAATTTCCTTTCGACCGATAATTCACTTGTTTACCCGACAAACAAATAAAGGAAATTATATGAATTACACTCAATCACTTCTAATGTAGACTTTCAGCCAATTACAAATCATTGCCCACAGAGCCGCATAAGTAGGTACTATTACAGTTTATAAATACACTGAACAGAATATCGCTAGAATTGTGATCCCGTTTTATCAATATAGTTCAGATCTCCGACAGGCTGATGAATTTGATTATCTTTTCAAGAAATAAACCTACAGTTTTTAATGTTTTTATTCCGAACTGCTCTCAAGCTCCCAACCGTTTGGAGTCAGTAATACCATGTCTTACCCAAATGGGAGATTTTGTGAGGCTGAAGGTAGAGAAAAGGGAAGGAGTTGAGGAAGATGAAGGTGGGGAAGTATTTGCTACTAATTGGTGATTTTTCAGCAGGTGTTACTGAGAGTATCTTTCACTTGGAACGTGCTGCAAATATACTATAACATATCAGTATTTTTTCATCCTTTTCTTTTATATAGTGCAGAGGTTCCCAAAGTAGGTGCCGCGGCACCCTGGGGTGCCACGGATAGAGATCAGGGATGCCGCGAGGCGCCCTTGATGTCTCTACTAAAAATCAAAATTGACATGAATTCAAACATTTTATGGAATCGAAAAATCATGTAATGCGGGAGCTGTCTCTACAGATGACATAACATGCACATAATTAAGTTTGTAGAGAAGATTTCATCATTCAGGAAAAAACTACAACTGTGGAGGAGAAATGAATTCTTTGCATTTTCACTTATGTTTTCCTACCAATTACACGTTCATTTTAAATAAGAGTTGTATTAGTTTCTTACCTGATTTCTTCTTCATGGTCATACAAATATGAAATATGGCTACTACAGAAAGATAATATGACTAGGTTGCCGTGAGAAATGTCAAATTTTCTAAGGGAAAATATTTTTGTGGCAGTCGCTGTCTATGGGACGGGGTTGGACGCGTTTCTCTGGATCTCCTACCGCCCCCCCCCCTAAAGTCTGAAACGCCCCCCCTCCCAAACTTCTCTTGGTCTTCTACCGCCCCTCTGAAGGTCTGAAATGCCTCTAAGGGGGCGTTATCGCCCACGTTGGGAACCCATTCTATCCGATAACATTTTTGATGTTTTTTTTTTTCAAATTAAAACTTTAATAATCATTAGGTGTTGGACAGTTAGGGGCGGGGTGAGGAGGGTCTGTGCGGTTACGCGTGTGTGACCAGTGACTACATGTGAAAGAATTTTTTTTCTTTTATTTTGAAAATTGAAAAAAGAGACATCAAAATGTCTCCGGTAAGCCAATGGTTTAATTTTCACATTGAATACGGTACCTACCTAGGTACTGGAAGAAGAAATCGTAACGTGCGCCAGAAATACACGGCAGGATCAAAAGAACAACATACCCAAATACATTCACGAGTCGGTCATGTCTCTACAATAGAAGAGTAAAAAATGTACGAGACGATTATGAATATCATCAAATATATGTATTAAGAAATGTGTGCTAAGACAGAGTTGTGTGGCGGTCTATCATCTCAGCCTACCCCTGCGGGGAAATTAATTAAAAAAGTGGTGCTCACCGGCAGGACGTGAGCAACCTCAATCATATTATAGTAATGGAGTCTCATTTATAGACAATTCCGCCAATCAGGTGAAGGGGACATGACGGTACTTGTCGCTAATTCGTCGAAGGGTTAGCTGATTTATTCAGTGGCGAACGTGTTTTTTATTTCGTCGTTCAAAGTTAAGCATCGTGAATATATTAAGAAAAATATACTAATATATTGATAAATCAGGTAGTGAAGACTTGTGAGAATTTCGGGTTAGAACTGAACATAAATAAAACAAAATACATGCTCATAAGCAAAAATAACGCATTTTATGAAAATCTTTATTTTGCTGAAACAAAAAAAAATCTGGAACAGAACAAAATAAAATAACAAAAGAAGGTACAGAGTATTGTATACTTGGGCTGCAATGTACATAAATGATAGATGGGATCCTTCGGTTGAAATCAAATGCCGCATTGAGCAAGCTCGTGCAATCTTTATCCGCATGAAAAATCTCAACCTTGGATTACGAATGCGAATGGTCAGATGCTACGTGTTTTCGATATTATTTTATGGAATGGAAGCATGGACGCTTACTGAAGAACTAATTAGGCGACTAGAGGCATTCGAGATGTGGATCTACAGGAGAATATTTAAAATAAGCTGGATGGACAGGGTTACGAATGAAAATGTTATGGTTCGGTTGAATAAAGAAAAAGAAGTTATTAAAACTATTAAAATCCGAAAACATAATATCTTTGACATGTGATGAGACGTCCACAGAAGTGTGAGATTGCCGGAAGACGAGGCACTGGAAGAAGAAGCCCATGGCTGAAAAATCTGAGACATAGCCAATGTCCGTTGAACGGACAGGGCAGAAGAAGAAGAAGATGCTAACATTGATTATTATTATTGAGATATGTTTTTATAGCTTTCTTATAACTATATTACATGCAGATCAACACATTTTTTACATTATCTCCACACAGGAGGCCCTGAGGAAAATAATTATTTTCAGGGCCTATGTCATCTTTAGGGATGCTGTGGAGGGTCTTTTGGGGAGAGGAAAGGAATGAGAGAAAGTTCTCCGGGGTCAGTGACTTCCGGAGTCGTAAGAATCCATTTATCCCACTGCGGCTAAACCGCCAAGACCCGGACAAACCTCCCCCACTTGCGAGAAAGTATTTCAAGATTATTATTTAGGTAGGTACTTCCCGCACTTCCTCTTTCCACCACCTTCTCCTCAGCACTTTATTCAGCTTTCAAACAATCCAAAAAGTTAATATGACATAGTCTTGTTGGCTCCAAGCAGTTAGGACACAAAATACACGTATTTTTTTTTTAAACTTTTACTCCCCCGCCACTGCGATACCGCATTCAGTTCTCCCTCTCTGTCAACCTCCCACAAATAGAATAATGACACTAGGCACTAGGCGGAAAAGAGCAGTCGGTGGACCTTTCTGCTAATGCAGTGGAGTACCCACCTAGACTAATAATGTTCTCTTCCTACCCCATACAATAAAACACAGTGGCTTAGCGAGCCTCACGTGCGCCGGGGCAACCCATACGAATTCCATCACTTCACAACAATATTCATATATTTGGATATTTTGTCGAAAGATATTTTGTCGGGAATATTTGGTCGCGGGATGAAAAGTTGCGGAACCAATTAAAGTTTGTCAGATACGTTCTGATACATATCCCCTGTAGGTATGTATTACCAAAAGATTATTAATACGTCGGTTTTTTTTTTTAAATATTTTAGCTAATTCATGATCTACCTATTAATACTTGTATTTGTGAATATCTTTCACCCTTTTTATCACATAAAATAATGTTAAATTAAGTAATATAAGAACTTAAAGTGCTGATTGGAATAAATTTACACAGGTAACAAGCTCACCTTTATTAGTGTAGTGTACAACCACGAATTAATAAATGGTTAATAAATTTCGCCTTGTAACAGTTTAAATTAAGATATTTAATTTAATCAGGAAAAATGACACCTAACGTCACTGAAATTAAATACTAAAGTAATACAAACATTAACAATCCTTATTTATATTGATGACCTGAGAAGCACGACAATAAATTCCTTGGCCCCTATCGAAATATTTTCATAAATGCCTTCAGAAGGATTACTATTTTAGTAAGAACGTAGAAATTTAAATAAAAAACACCATAATCAATTTAACCTACCTAACCTAACCTAACCTAAAGCGTCGATGACATACGGCTAGTTTACAAGCTACTATCTACTAAGTTTAAAAGCGGGAAAATCGGCGAGTGAGATTGTCATTATGACACACAAAACTGTCCACTCGCTCAGAAGCGTAGCAAACTGGGGTCGCTTTTAGCGCCAGTAACAAGAATAACGACGCCTGCGTGAACTAATTCTTCAGGATCTTTGACAGTCGAAATCAGCTGTTTATCGGAAGCCATGTTGGAAACGTAAATAAACCAAGCAAGCGTGCAGGCGAGTAAAGTTGACGACCTTTCAACTTTTTTTCGTAGATTGTCAACAATCTGCTAGTTGCTGCTAGTTAGCAAGTGACACGATGACACTGGGCGAGTTTACTAACAGATAGTGAATTTCCCAGATAGTAGCTTGTAAACTAGCCGTGTGTCATCGACGCTTTACATAACTAACCCAACCACCGATTCTAATCCCATTTGCAACCGTTACCTTTTTATTTTTTCTGTTTCTTGTTTTTGTCTTGTTCTGTTTCATGTTTCATCTAGATTTATTAGTATCATCTTCTCCTTCATCAATGACACATTACATTGATTCCTTCAATAGTTCAATACCTACATTTGGGTCTCTCCAGTTAAGTAAAGAGTTCTTTTAGAGTGATAAAAATAGAGTTTTTTTCGTGCGTTTATTAGATATTTGTTACGTTTGAGCTTAAGGCTCTGCAACCGGGTTCGAAAAGAAGAAGACGGAGAGATACGAAATAACGAATGTTAGAGGAGAGCGCTAACATTTACAGCGACAAAATCGATGCGAAAATTGCGAAAATGTTTAATAAAACACGACTCGTTTAAAATAGAGAAAAATCTCGCAGGCATTATCTTAAACAGCATTTAAAGAAACACTGTGAACTTTTTCATATAACTTGTAAAATAACTGAAACAAACGTGTTTATTAAAATTTTTGGAGCATACTTTGCGATTTTTTTCTATCAAGGGAATTTTATATAATTTGCGTTTCGGCGCGGGCAAAGTCTAGATATTATCTTCAGGAATAACATATTTTTTTAAGAGCTTTAATACTTACCGTGTTTAAGGGAAATATGTAATAAATCGGTAGAAATCCGGGTTGCGGGCCCTTAAGCCAAGGAACATTGTTACGCCCCTGTTAACACAATCATCGTCAAACCATCCAACCAAACGAACATCCAGTCTCACAGCTTCCCCTCCCCCATCATTTCAACAACAAGTGGATTAACTAACCATTTCAGATACTCAGATTAAGTGAATGAACCAAGATTCCTAAGGACACTTAATTTGTACAAATAATTAGACTTTATTGAAGGTTTGTTGTTGTTGGTATAAGGGTGAATTAAGGAAAATGTGTGGAGAGTCCTGGCGTATAGAATTACTGAACTACTACTAGAGACCAGCAGTAGTACGATGTATGTGTCTTCCAGATACTTTTTAAATATTTTTATTTATGTCTATTAAAGACGCCTTATATTAGTACTTAGAAGGGTGGGGCGTGTTGTGACGGGGGCAGGTTGTGACATCGCGTTTAAAATTCCCGCTTGTTGACTTAGCAGAGCGCGTATCGCGCCATTTCGTGTGAACCCCGTACGGCCATTTTCTGTCAATAGAGTGGTGCCGTGCGGTTAATATAATTAAAGCTATACGAGTATGTGATTTTTATGTGCTAAACGAACTTTTCCTGCAAATTTTCAAAAGTCATCTGCTAACCTACTTACACTCGGTAAGTCGTTATTTTTTTTTTCTCCAAACACTGTGTCTTTTGACTGTGTTACTTATTAGTTTTAAATGAAATGCGTACGTTAAGGGTAATAATACCAAAATAATGTAGCCAAATTTCCATTAAAATGTCAAACCTTTGATTTCATTAGAGATTTTTCTACCATACTCAGTTTTGTAATTCAGTCACATCTCGCCCCACCTTTCCCTAGGTACTTATATTCTGAGTCCTTCTCACTAGGGATTCCTATTCCGAGGTGGACTGTAAGTTTTTGTTGGACTGGTGTTGTTCAATTACACTTTTTTATGATTTCCTCATCTATGTTTGTCTACAAACATCGTCTCTTGTTTATTGATTTCCTCGTCTTCTTGTTTTTTTTACATTAGCTCCACACAGGAGGCGCGGACGAAAATAAGTTCCATCAGGGTCAATAACATCTTAGGTTCTTTTTAAGGAAAGGAAGGATAGGCAGTTAAATGGGAAAGGAATTTAAAGTTCCTGTGAAGGAAAAAGGTGTGAGGGGTGAGTAGGAGTAGATGGTTCATTCAGAGCAATTCTGTGGTATAAAATTATATCTCAGCATATAAATAGCCCTATATATATACATACATAAACTGGAACACACTTACAATACCCGTTTTTCGCTAAATGAAGGACTAATTGTACCTAAGCACTTAAACAAATATGGGCAAAGAACGCTGGACTACGTGATACCAAATTTATTAAATACGTTGCCTGCTGAAATTAAAAAATGTACAAATGGTAAAACAAATATTATGCTGAAGAATTGGCTCGCCGAAAAAAAAAATTTGTATTAGACACTAACACAAAAATTGTAACTGCAAAATAAAGTAAAATAAGTTTATTTATATCTTGAAAGTAAAAGCACCCATTGACAAACTACTAAAAAGTAGTTTATTGGGACTTTTCTTTTTTCTGTAAAATATTTATATTTTTTTCCTGTCATATTGTATCACCTTGTCTTTATAATAAATAATATATATATTTATTTTTTTTAAATTCCGAGCATACCCAAAATGAAGTCGTTAGGATATAGGTACGGTTGGTAGCCATACTCTCCCATGCAGAAAAATCGCCACGAAAAACCAGCAAAATTTTCAGATTTTTTGATGGAAGTAAGGGTGAATTCAATGTATTGGCAAGTTATTCATAACCCGGAAATTTTGAAGTATCTTTTGAAAAAATATTATTCAACGCCAATTTTTTAATAAATATTCCCATGGTTGTAATTAGATACCTAGACAACATCAATTATAAATATCCTCAGATAAGCACCGCAGTATAGAAAGTACCGCAGCTTAATTACTGAGCAAGTTATTGACCGTAAAATGATGCTGATCACTCGGGTTTCTTTGCAAATAAAAATCACAGACGTTTACAGCTTTTTTACGATTTCCATAAATAAAAAAGCCCCCCTTAAACGGCATGAGTGGATATTTTAATAATTATTTATTGAATAAAAATATTTAATTTTTTATTACTAACGGAAAACATTCATTAAGTCTTACGGATCATTTTGATATGCTGACCATTTAAATTAGCAATATTTCGATGACAACTTCATTAATTTCTTATTTTATCGAGTTGCGACAAAGAACCTTTTAGAATACATACCTACTTATGGCTATGGTGCATAAAAAATATGATTTTCTTCTCTGTTGATGCCTACACGATCTAAGAATTAAACATGTGCAACAATATGACGTACCTACAATTAGATAAAAATGTCCTGAATCTTGTCCACTAAAGTGGATGTTATAATACCTGTAGTCAGCACATTCGCACTAGAGGTTTAAGAAAAGAAGGGAGACGATTAGAAAATTTTTGGATAGAAGATTAGAAGATTTTTGGGGAGAAGATTAGAAGATTTTTGAGAGAAGATTAGAAAATTGTTGGTAGAACATTAAAATATTTTTGGGAGAAGATGAAAACATTTTTGGGAAAAGATTAAAAGACTTTTCGGAGAAGATTGGAAGGTTTTTGGGAGAAATTAGATAATTTTTGGGAGAAGATTATAAGATTTTTGGGAGAAGATTAGAAGATTTTTGGGTAAAGATTAGAAGATTTTTGGGAGAATTTTAGAAGATTTTTGGGAAGGAACATTTTGTTTTGTTTTGTTTATAATTATTATATGCCTGTACGGGCTTTTGCGAACATGTAATATACCTAAATAATAATTTTGTGGAACGGTAATCATGAAGTAAAACATGCTATTTAAATTATAAAGAACCCATGCAACTAAAATGCTAACATTGATCATTTCTATTGTAGCCTGCTTGTGACTATATTACGTCCTACTTACTTCCGTGAAAGTATTGCCAATTGCGAGCAAATTAAGCACGAGCGAGTGTCTAAATGGCCAAGTCCTGTTAGGCAAAGTTTAGAGAAGAATATGGAAAGTTTTTGGGTTTCTTAGTACTCGTAGACGGTAGAGACCATTCTGGAAGGAGGCATCCACGATAGGCTTTCAGCAATCTGCCTACAATGCATTTTAAGACACTTTGGAAACATTGCTTGCCAAACTCAAGACTCCAACTTGGAAAAACTCTGTCATTGGCAAAGTGTTTGGCAGAAGAAGTAGAGGAAGGTCACCAACGCGCTGGAGTGGCCAAGGACACTGGCGCCCAGTACGTCAGTGTCCTTGGCGCCCAGTACGTCAGTGTCCTTGGCGCCCAGTACGTCAGTGTCCTTGGCTCTCCACGCAGAGAGGAGTGGAGGAGCCATGTCTTGTCCACCACGAAAATTGGAGTAGGGGACATGATCCTCAGCAATGAGGAACGGTCTTAAGAAGAAGTAGACGGTGGTTAATATTGAATTTGATTGTGGCCAAGAGGGAAGTGTACATGGTTATTTATATTTTAATTTTGAGAAGAAATTTGATGATATTTTTGTCACTACGTTCATTCAATGCTTCTGTTTCAACGGCAAACAGTGCAGACATGACATGTCTGCACGGTGTGTGGACTACAATGAACATGATATGTTCGTCAGATTTGGGCAAATAAGAAGATACCTACTTCCTTACAGAATATAACTTGGAATATAGGAGCAATGTAGGTGTTAACTGTTCGTATTTTAAACATCGATTTAGCCAGAGCATTTCGTGTCGTTAGCGAGGTCGTTAAAACATTTAAAATACAACCGCCATTAAAATAATGGTTCATTGTTAGTTATTGTCACTAGTTCTGCCCCCTAAAATGTAACAGTTAATTTGTCAGACATTTGACTTATTATATTTAACCACGATATCTGGAGACCAGCGATTTAAAACGCTCGAGGAGGATATTAACCAAATTAACGGTACAAAGACGTTGAAGAAAAGAACGCACTTGTACTTAGATAACTTCACGTCACAGTCCATGACATTTTAACTAATTATGTGTATACGTTCCCGAATTCAATTTAAATCTGCTTTATAAATTGCCTAAAGAAATTTCTATATTTACTGTAGAGTGCTTCGCTATTGAATAAGCTTTAATACAAATCCAGCTTCTCAATATTCGTTGAGCCTTACTCTGCACTGACTCTAAATATCCTCAAATATCGTTCGATGTCCAAAAGACTACCTTATTTGTAACATTAAAAACATCCTCAATTCTCTAAACGGATCAAAGTTTGAGACAATATTGGTTTGGGTCCCTTGTCATCTAGGAATTGAGGGTAACGAGAAAGCCGATTCCCGCACTAAACTTGGAACAATCTCTGGTTCTATTCCTTTAGATTTTAAAATTCCTGTCTCTGACGTCTTCTCTGTTCTTAAATCCAACATGTCTCGTTCCTGGGAAGAAAATTGGTCATGTACGAAAACTTGAACTGGATATTTCTATGCTGGAATTCAAAATCCCATTCGAAGTAGACCTTTTTTTGCGGCAAAAAAAAATCCAACAGATTATTTCCTGCATTTCGAGAATGAGAATTTGTTGCTGCTCTATTGCAGCGCATTTTTTTTTTTAAATTCGAGTCCTCAATAATCCAGTCTGCCAGTGCGATGTGCAAGAGGAGACTCTTGACCATGTCTTTTTTAAGTGCAAAAATCATTCTTCCTTCAAAAGCATTTATTATTTGCTCATTAAAATCACCCACCATTCTCTCCTCAGTATTCCGTATTTGCTGTCTCAAAAATTCTCGCGTTTTTTCAGTTTTATTTAAGTTCATTCATCACTCTAAATTATAACTATTGTTCTAACTTTTTAGGCACAAAGCACTCTTTTTAGGGTGAATTGCCTAATTAAAAAAAAAAAACTAATTATGTAAAATGTAAGCAAATAAGAACATATAAGCTTTTTAAGTTCATGTCCTAAAAATTCTCCAGTCCTAAAGAGTCCTAAATTCTCTATTGTTTCTAAATAAATATCACCTATACTTTTGCCTAATCTCAATCTCATATTATAATAAAGGGTAGCGTAATGTAAAATCATGCAACGTCCAGTGTTTTAAATGTAGTGTCTTCTGCGTGCAAAGTCGTATCTTCTCCAAGCATAAACTTTAAAATAAAAGTGTGTTTATCGGAAGTGATCTGCCAGGTAAGTATGTTTACCTAAAAACTCATAATGTATGGTACAGCATCCCTGATCAGATAACTTATATTTTTCAACTAGTAAATGTTTCCGATTTTTACTTTTCCATCTTCGAAAAGAAAAGAGATTTATCAATATTGTTCTACAGTTTCGGTTGCTATATACTTCTTCTTTTGGTGCTCTCTCTTAACCAAGGTCGTCTATCACCAGGGCAATCTGCTCCTTGCCGACTATAGCCTAGTATTGGGAGTTACAGCTATTTTCACTGATCAGGAGCAATTGCTGCCAAAACGGTCCGCTTTATACATAAATATCTGCCGTTTTGCACAAAAAATTTCAGTATTTAGTAATCTTTACCTCCATATACCTAAGCTTCTAAACTGGAGAGAGTTGGCACAAAACCGAGATGAGTGGAGGAAGACTCTTGAGGAGGCCAAGACCCACAAGGGATTGTATAGCCAAGAGTGATGATGATAATGATGACCACCCTGCAGGCTGCCAAAAATATTCGAAATAAATATGTAGCTACATTTAAACATTTTGCTTATCTTGGTAATCAGACACACTTCAAAAGCTTATCGAAATAATGAAAAGAATAATAATAATAGTTGGGCAATTTGTAGAGCGCCGTTTTTGTGAAAAATCACTTCAAGGGCGATGGGTACAATTTATGATGATTCATTAAACTCTATCTAACTTTATTATTTACAAATAGAAACAAAAACATACTTACTATACCTGGCAGGTCAATTCCGATAAACACCCTTTAATTGGAAGTTTATGCTTGGAGAAGATTCGGCTTTACACGCCGAGGGCATTATATTTAAAACACTGGACATTGCATGATTTTAAATTATTTGCTACGCCCATCACTGTTGGTATTACATTTTAATATTTATTTTGAAAGACTGGATAATTTAGAACTCTTCAGGTCTGGAGAATTTCTACCATTACAAAAGCTTACGAATTAGAATTTGCTTATATTTTTACACAATTATTTATTTACAATGTTGCGGGCAAAGGCGAAGGTGACAGGTTATTTTTACTTAGAAGGGTTAATCTAACAAATTATTTATCAATGCTTTATATCTGGTTTTATGGTGACCCCGCCCAGAGTTCCCATTGGCCGAGAGCTTTAGGGGGCGTCCTCTAGAGCGTGGGTTATTATCCCAAGAAAGCTCGTAAATCCACCGTACCAATTAACCGAGACGAGCACTGGATAGTCGGGTACCCAGGGAATCTACCCACTACCCACCCGGTCACAAACGCGCACGAAACTGTTATTAAATTTTATAATACGGGAAGGCCAAAAGGAATGAACTGTTTTAATGAAAAAATGCTTTATTGTTTATCGTTGGGAAGTTTCAGTAGGTTGGTTATTTATTGCTTTTTGTAATGGGTAACATTTTTTTGTAGCGTGCGAAGAGTTTTATTTGAGATAAAGAATTATCGAAGAGCATTGGTACTTGGTTGAAATGTTAATATTATGTGCTCCGGATTTTGAATGTTTGACAAAAGAATAGTCAATTTGTGAGTTGGGTATGGGTACCGCCTCCTTTTTCGATAACCAACATCTCTGCAATAGGTCACTGCAATGTTTCGATACGTTTGGTGACTTACCACGGAGTGTCCGATTTCATGAAGGGAGGTTTGTTCAGGTCTTGCTGCGTGGTAGGTCGAATCAGGAGGGACTGGTTGAGAGAGACCCTTTGACCTCTACAGCCCGACCTTCTCGTTTCATCGCCTTGCACCGTAGTGGGAGGGATGGATTCATACGTTCGTCACTCCTGGACACATTAAACAAAACCCCCAACAAAAGAATAGTCGATTTGAGAGGCAGGTATGGGTAACACCTCAGGTTCGTTACGTTTCGTTACTTAGCAGGGGTGTCCGACTTCATGGGGTGAGGTTTGCTAGGTGTTGATGGCGGACGCGTCTGCCCACCAACCTCGTAGCTGGCCGGGTCGGGAGAGACTGGTTGAGGGAGACCCTTTGACAGATTCCTACCCACACCTCACACCTTTTCCTTTTCAGTCCTTCCTCCCCTTTCCCTTTAAAGACAAAGACCCTAAGGGAAATTATTTTACTCCGGGTTCCTGATGTGTGGAACGGTTTTCAACCCGCGACAAAGTATCCCTGAGAAAATATCCCCGGCAAAACATCCTATACGGACAAGACATTCTCCTTAAATATCTACTAAAACCTAACCCAACCTAACCTAACAAAAATAAACGAATGTGCTTTAGACCACACGACTGAAGTAAAACTTTTTTAGCTCCATCTATATATGATAGGAAGAGAGAAAGAAAATGTGCGCGCGCAATGCTCTCTCTTGCTCCTACAGTATGATACAGACAATTGGCCTGCACTGTGTCTTAGATAAACGAAGAAAGAGAGAAAGAGAAAGAGAGAAAGAAAATGTGTGCTCGCACCTCTCTCTCTTGCCCCTACAGTCTACAGTAATATACGAAGCGTAACTCTCTCTCTTTCTATCTTCACTAACGTATATCTCCCTCTTAACTACCGTTCGCCTCGCTTTTCGTAACACTCTCGACACGCATTCACCAGCTTACTTCCCAAGTCAAGCGTGAGTAAAGAAGGTTTACTTCAAAAATGGGACAAAAATAATACAGACATCCTGTAAAGTTAGGTTAGGTTTTAGTGGAAATTTATTAAGGGTCGACCGAGATCTCGGTCTCGGCACTCTCGGCTACAAATTCTACCGAGAACTCTGTCTCGGTTCTCGGCGAAAAATCGCCGAGATTCTCGGCCATAACCGAGACCGTTGTAAGTAGGTAGGCACCGTATAGGAATATGAGATTCAAATCTACCGCGCGCGTTTACATTCGTCACTTGGTGACAGTGCGTGAGAGAGCTGTCGATTGTGATTGGTAGGCTAGGGTTTGTTAGGGTGTGTTATTTCGATTTAATGTGTTTACTAAGAAGGTATAATGTTTTATTGTTGCTATACCTACTATGAAAAAATAGCGCATTTTCATTTGTTTTTCTCAATTTATCTATTCTCGGTCTCGGCCGAGATTTTAATTTATTCTCGGTCTCGGTCTCGATCTCGGCCAAGAACGAAAAACCTGTCTCGGCCGACCCTTAGAAATTTTGTTGGGAGACGTTTTGTCCGTAGGATATTTTGTCGGGGATATTTTGTCACGGGATAAAAACGTGCAGTAGGTACCGTGTAGAGCTATTGTAAAAAAAGGTTCCTATCTAATCGTACCAAGCTAGTTCGATTAATTTGATCACCATTAAATTTTTCAATAGCTACTCGTACCTACCTAGATCATTATTATAATCGTCACCGTTCGACATAATTACCCGAGATTTGATGCTGTAAGCTCTATTGCAGGTTCTCTTTCTGTTTCTTGCATCGTCCATGTGAAAGAGGGAGAGATTAGAAGAGAGCTATCAGTGGTAGGTGTAGGTACATCATGTAACGGGTATGAGGTATGGTGTGGCCCAACACAGGTCCATTGAGGATTGTGATGATACAATCAGACGCAGATCGGGCCGAGGTGTTTGATGTGGCCGCCACCTTTGATTGTCGGTGTTGTGATAAAACAACTGCGGAGAATACGTTTTATAAATTCGTAAAACCCAATGCATGTTATATTTAGTCATTGGGAAAACCAAATCATAATTTTCCTTTTTTGTTTCGCAACACGGCGTAACACCCCAAAAATAAATAACAAAAATACTTTTGGCCGTAAAAATCTAAAATCATACCCATAATTATCCTGTTTCCTTATGACAGGATCAATCCCCCTTTATTACGTCAAGCTCCCTTTTATTACGTTAGCTCCACAAGGGCCTCCTCTGAGGAAAATAATTTCACTATGTCATCTTCGAGGGTGCTGTGTGGAGGGTTTTTTTTTAAGAAAGGGAAGAATGGGAAGATCTGGCAAGGAAAAAGACATCTGAGGTATATCACTGCTTACTTTATAAATATAAAAAAATTTGCTGTGGAAAATATTTCTAAATGTAAATGCAAAAATTGTATTTCTTCATTAGAAATGTATAATAATAATAATTGGATCATTTGTAGAGCGCCGTTTTTGTGAAAAATCACCTCAAGGGTGCTGTACAATTTATTAAGAATTCTTAGGTTCTATCTATGACGACCTACGTAGTCCAGTGGGTAAGACTCTTGACTCACAATCCGAAGGTCGCGGGTTCGAACCCGGCATGCGCAAATAAATTTTATTTGATTAATTTGTGTTATTTCACAATTAATTCATTTAAAATAATATATAGTATATTTGCGGCATGTTCCAGAATGTAAGATACTATCAGTATCGCCCTGGTGTAAGACCACCATTCAGAATTGAAACGTTGCTTGAAAATGGCTTTAGCCGTGTTTGGTGACCAGATCTGAATAGCCAGGTACTTCCCAACCTTCCTCTTCCCCACCTCCTTCCCCTCCCCACTACCTTCAGCCTCACAACATACCCCAATTGGGGATGCCATAGTCTCACTGGATCCAGACGGGAGCAGTTGAGATTCTTGTGCGGTATTCACTGTAAAAAAAAAAAATCTTACAAATGGATACAGAAACATACTTACCTGGCAGGTCACTTCCGATAAACACACTTTAATAATAGAGTTTAAGCTTGGAGAAGATACGGCTTTGCACGCGGAGGGCATTATATTTAAAACACTGGACATTGCATCAAGATTTTACATTTGCTACCCCCATCACTGTTAGTATTACATTTATGGAATAATTAGTGGCAAAAGTAGAGTTGATACTTATGACTAGAATTTATCTGTAATAGTTTCCACTGATCAATTTTGTTTTTCTTATAAAATTATTCACAAAATAGCGGTTTAAATCCAGACTGCTGAACTCCGTTTGCTAAGCGATTTTTATGCCCATTAAATGCCTATATTATTTGTAAGTAAAACTCTTATTTTTACGCCTTTGTAAAAGTAATTTCATAATAATTCTCTAGCTCTGAAGATTCCTAAATTATCTCAAAGCATAAACTTTCCAAAGGAATATAAACGTTAGAAATATTTCGAATCTCATGCCTGCTAAATTTTAAAATCGAGCGTCTTTTAGCACGAGGCTAGTAAGCGAAAAAGTGATTTTTATTTATTTTGTGCATAATTTTAAACTAACTAACTAACTAACTAACTAACCATCACGCCGTTTCCCCGCAGGGGTAGGCAGAGAGGACGGACCGCCAAACAACTCGGTCTTGGCACACACTCTTTGCCTCACTCACATTCATACATCGTCTCATACATTCTCTTCTATTATTCTGACTTTTGACATGACCCGACTCAAGTATCTGATTCACTTGATCGTGCCATGTCTTCCTCGTCATAATTTTATAAGAACGAAAAAAAGTTAGAACATGGAAAATCTCAAAAATAGTCTTAACCATAAAGGGGTATTTTTTAAAAATTGTTTCTTGTAGTACTTCATAGTAAAGTCATGAAAAAACATTTTTTTGGTGGTTTACGCTTATATTTTTTGTTACGTAAATAATAATTTTATTGTTATTCCAATACATAGAAAAGCTAGTAAAAGCTTCGATTTAGTCATAACATATTTTTTGATATTCATACTGTAAGCCGATTCGTCGTAAAGATTAATCAAAATAGAATCTAAATAGGATTTCACGTATATATTCATCTTAGTATGTTTATCGGAAGTGACCTGTCGGATAAGTATATTTCTGTATCTATTTGTAAATAATAAAGTTAGATAGGGCCTAAGAATTCATAATAAATTGTAGAGTGCCCTTGAAGTGATTTTTACAAAAAACGGCACTCTATAAATTACCTAGTTATTAGGTATTAATCGTGGTGGCCACACACTAAGAATACATTCATTTTTGGCTTGCGACTTCCTCTTAAGATCACTTATTAGTTGGTTGGCGTTCTGCAGTCATGCTCGGGAACGATGAGAAATTACAAAAAGTTATCAATCCTTATCGATCGACAGTGTTAGGGAACTGGTCCGGAGCTTTATATCTTCATTCATCTTAGATCTGCCCCTTCCACAGTTGCGTTTCTAGGATTGCCATCACCTATTACAATTATTACATATAACCACCGACTCATCAACGCCCTAATGACGGCCATTGTCAGCGGAAACAAGAATCTCACGCGGGCAGTTTTGCCTGATGTAATTAAAAGTGTAATTAACTGCACAATGGACAGTATCGCGCGATGGGCCGACATAGGATTGATAATTGCGGACTGATATTTTATTCAGTACCTCTACCTTCCCAATTGGCCAAATCGAGCATCAAGCAATGATATTTATACAGGGGGTTAAGTGCACAAATTTCGGGAGGTGATTCTACATGATGGTAGAAGTAAAAAAAAAACAACTTTTTAAGAAATTCATTTTTTTTTGCTGGACTTTCGACCCATCGCCATCGCCTTGCACCGCGTTTAGAGGGATGGATTCATACTAGTGATGTTCCGGATATCCGTATCCGTGAATATCCGAGGGAGAAGAAAGATCCGTATCCGTATCCGTTGCTTTTCTCGTGGATCTTTTACGGATCTTTTACCTTATTAATTTTCAATTGATAGGATGAAATGCTTAATATAGGTGATTCGGTAGAATTATAAAACTATTAAATTAAATTTAGAGTATTTTTTATTTCTTGAAATCAAATATTTTATCGTATTAAGTTACCATACCGTTGTTGCGGCGGGCGTAACGTCAACTATCGTTTCAAGTCTTGCGCGCCGACACCGGTTGAATAAGAAAATAAAGATCCGTATCCGCGGATCTTGACACCATTATCTTGACACCATATCCGTATTCGGATCCGTATCTGCGGATATACATTTTTAACGATCTGGCACATCACTAATTCATACATCCGTCACTCCTAGAGACACACTGACCCCCAGATTCCTAACCACCCCTCATATCCTTTTCCTTCCCAGATCTTCCTTTCCTTCCGTTCCTTAAAAAGTCCCTCCACACAGCATCCCCTAAGATGACATAGGCCCTGAGGAAAGTTATAATCCTCAGGGCCTTGCGCAGCGCCGGATCTGCCATACGTTCAATAACGTGCAAAAACCTGGCGCCAACTCCGAAGGGGCGCCGTGAGAAAATAAATATTGTATTAAAATTTAGTTATAATATTCCCTGAATCGTTTAAAAATTACCCATAGTACGAAATAATTATTACGCTCTAGCAACACTTTCCAAAGAAACAGAATGCGCACGCATCAGGTTGGTTTACGGCTTA
The DNA here is from genome assembly GCA_929108145.2 of Limnephilus rhombicus. Lineage (NCBI taxonomy): Eukaryota > Metazoa > Arthropoda > Insecta > Trichoptera > Limnephilidae > Limnephilus > Limnephilus rhombicus. The sequence goes on from OV815292.1 coordinate 44,519,093, forward strand.
CGAATTTATAGTCAGTTACAGAATTTTTTTATAAATTCCATATATTTAGTTTAAATGTAAGATCTATTTTTCCATATATCTTTACCGTCTTTTACGACGAATGGGTGCGATCCAAATTCAATAACCAATCTCAACGCGGTATTTTTGTTCAAGAGAACAAACAAACCGACCGCCTTTCAAAATGCTGACAATTTTAGTTAGCGTACGCTCGCTATGGTTTTATTTTGTACGATTTAAGTCTCTAGGAGAAGGCAGTTAAAGACCATTTTCTTATGAAATCTTCAGTAAATTCCATTAACAAAAACATCGCACGGTTTGCAGGATTTGCAGGTTTCAACGTGTTACGTGTTGACAGTTTGATCATTGCAGATCATTGATTTGGCATATTATTTAAAGTTCGTTAAATATATCATTAATATCAATTATATTTGTTATTTTACGGTGTCAGTGTAAGCGTATTTCGTAAGCCGTTGATACCATACGTCAGTGTTTAGTGTTTGTATGGTGTTTGTTCGCTCAACACAGGGGAAATGCAAGGTACAAATTTGAGGTTATATTCTTATTAGTCAGAAGCTGTAGATGCTATTCTTGTGTTGTACGTTGCCATGAGAACGTATTTGTATTTGCTTTTTCTATTAATATTCGCGTTGGGTATATACATAAACGCAGTAAATCTCAAGAATGTCTAATGGACTTAGTTCAGCGAAACCACCCGCATTGTCTCGTAACCTATATTTTAAATCATGGTATGGGCACAAACAAACAATTCGTTGTATTATTTTAAAGCATAACTTGCAAAAAGAGTTTTTCCTAAAATAATTAAAATAGCACCATAATTTTATATTTACCCAATAGATTCAGAGAGTATAGGGCTCCTGGCGATTCTCTCTTTAAAAAAAAACGAGTGTGAGAGCTACCGCCAGGTCACTTGGAAAAGTTACACCCTTTATATGTCTTGATTTTATTTGATAAATTAGTGTAAAAAAAAAAATAATAAAAAAAACGAATTTTTAATAAAAATAAAAATGTAGGGGGGGGGGGGGGAGCGGCATCGGCACCTACTGCACAGGGCGCCAGATAACGTAGATCCGGCCCTGGGCCTTGGGCCTTTTCCTTGGGGAATTTTAAAAATTGCATGGTGGTTTCTAATAATACTAAATGAAAGCGTAATTCATCATCTTCCACAATTTTTTTTTTACATGAGCTCCACACACGAGGCCCTGAGGAAAATAATTTCCTTCAGGGCCTATGTCATCTTTGGGGATGCTGTGTGGAGGGTTTTTTGGGGAAAGGAAGGAGAGGAGTGTCCGGGGAAGGAAAAGGGTTTAAGGGGCGGGTAGGAATCTGGGGTTCAGTGTGTCCTGGTCATCCGCCTCCAAAAACTTACCCCATGAACCCGGGCGCCCCTGCTAAATCACCAAACGTAGCGAACCACTTGGGGTGACCTATGACAGAGGTGTTGGTTATCCAATAAAGATTCCCGGGGCGGCGGTACCCAATCCCGCCTCCCAAATTGATCTATAATTGTGTTTTATAACAAAACCGAAATATTCTGACGTACTGACGAACATAATCGAGGTCTGAGGGGTTAAATCGTTGGAATTTCGAAAAAAATTATTTATTTTTTCTATTTGTATATTAGATAGGATGCTACAACGTTATTATGTTATAACCTAACCTAACGTTCGTAGTATATCGATAGCAGATAAGACATTGTATTTACCCTTTTTAGCCAAAGTGCATTACGAACAATTTTTTTTACTTAATTTAGGAGGCGGGAACTATTTATTGGAAAACCAACACCTCTGCAATAGGTCATTCCAAGTAGTTCGCTACTTTTGGTGACTTAACAGGGGTGTTCGGGTTCATGGAGTGAGGTTTGTTCAGTTCTTGGCAGTGGACGCGTCTGCTCTAATGTAAAAAAATGACTAATGGAAGTTGGATGGGAAGGAAACCAAAAAGTGGAAGGTTGGGAAGTAGCTAAATATTCAGATCTAGTCACTAAACACGGCAACTTTAAGCAACGTTTAGAATCGAAATATTGGAATTTCATCAGGGCCACTCCGAGAGTAAAATACCTGAACCATCAACTCCTCAGCAAAGGTTACACACCTAGCGAGGTATGTACCTACTATAAAGCACACAATATCAAATTATGTTTATAGCAGGTGTTGGTTACGCAATAATTTGGTAAACCTTGTTTTATATCATGTTTCAAAAATATCTTGAGAAAGCAGGAATTATTAATTAATTTCTTGCGCCAAACAACTTCAGCGTTAATATCAATTCCACTTTAATTAAGTCGCCTGTTTCGCGAAACCGGGAAAATGTTAAATACGCCATCTTGCCGAAATGGCGGATGAAAACTCCGCGGTAAATTGCTGATTTATTAATTAATTAAATGAACATTTAATTTTGGCGCTGGTGATTAAATAATTTGGGTAAATGCGGAGCTCGGTTATGGAAATGGCGATTTATTGCGGATGCTTTTTAATTACGGAGATAAGATCTTGTCGGGGCTTCCTGGAGATTTATAACCACGGATTCTGCGTTACGCTACAAGACAAGACACTCGAGAGAATTCAGAGTGAAATATAACTCAAACTTGATCTCTTAGAAAAAATGCATAGAATAAGCCGATCTTTCCCGCGCGTAATAATAATTATAGAATAATTTTCGATTTTCCGCCAAATCGATAAGTTCGTTTTTATTCGTGAATTCCGCGGCGTTGACGTCACGCCAGCCAAAGTTGGTGACAGCCTGCTTATTAGCCAGTAGCGGTTTCTACGTCATAATGAGCGCCAATTGGAACCATTTCAGTAGTTGTAATAATTGAAAGAAAATTTAAAAGTTTCACATTTTTAGTAGGTACCTTGATCGAATCAGAAAAATAAACTAAAAAAAAAAACATTCTTGACCGAGTGCTATTTTATCTGTAATTTGAATTACAGATAATAGATCGCTTTACATAGAATAAGTAAAATTATGGCTGAATGATGCAGATGTTGAAACACTTTTCTTATAAATTCTATGTAAATCTTCATGCTTCACTTTTCAATACAATACTACTCTAACTTCAAGACTAACTTTATTTACTGTCTTGAAATTAAAACAAAAAAAACATAATTTTATGTTTCACTTTTTTACTATAATATTTTCACAGATACCATATTTCTTTTCTTCTTTATCTTTACTTTAAAATTTACATTTTTTACTTTTTACATACATATTGATGTACCTAATATAGAATTTTTGTTAACATTACCCACGCACAGGCAGTGCCTTCCCATTATCTACTTGTCTTACCTATATAGATCTTGATTCTCTTGTCAAATGGTCGGAACTGAACAACTTACCCTTCAGCATTCAGAAATGCAATGTCGTTACATTTACAAGATCCAAAGATACATTCCTGTTCCCCTACCACATTAATAAACATGAATTAACACGTAAAAATGAGATTCGAGACCTTGGCGTAATCTTTGAAGCAAATCTCTCTTTCAAATCCCATATATCTGATACTGTCTCCAGCGCCAACAAAATGCTTGGATTTGTTCTTCGTAATTCAAGATCATTTACCAACGGAATCGCAATCCGAAGAACGTATGAAGCACTTGTTCGCAGTATCTTGGAATATAGCTCCATTATTTGGGCCCCTTCTGAGCAAAACCATATTCTCGAAATAGAAAAAGTACAAAAGAGATTCATGCGTTACCTATATATGAGGGAATATATGTACTACCCTTTCCTGTATCCATCCTTATTCTTAGCAGGAATGCTCGATCTTAATACATTAGAAACCCGCCAAAAATATTTTTAGGAAAACATTTTTTTAAGATAATCTCTGGAACTATACATAATCCACCTATTTTGAAAGAGATTAACTTATATGTCCCAGACAAGTATACTCGTGGGAGGTCCCATACCCTTTTTTATGCTCCAAAAGCGAGGACTTCTGCCTATCAGAACGCGCCAGTCAACAGAGCGACTGAACTGCTCAACGAGTCTGCATTGACCATCGACATTTTTAACGTAACCTACAGGCAGTTTAACAATTATCTTTTGACGTATGTAACAAAGTAGTGAAAATGACCTTTTTATGTGTTTTGCTATACTTTTTGTCTAATTTGTAATCTTCTCCATAATGTATTGGTGAATAACCGTTTTACGGAGAACATGGAAAATAAATAAATAAATATATTTACTTGTTACTATAACTTTTACGTTAGGTTCTTGTATCTTATATTTGTATCTTACTGTATTTAGATTATCTAAGTAAAAATTACTTTTGAAACGTATGTTGATATAATGGGAAATATAAAGATTTACAAATTAAAAAAATAAAATTAAAAAATGTTCCACGTATTTTTAACGGTATTGATAGTTTTTGGAAATACCTCCGCAATTCATGCAATATCAACGTACCTGAGTCAAATTTAAATTCCCTCTTTATCTCTTAAAAGCTGACGGCAACAATATTAATTTATTGATATTATGACGTCACATTGAATAATTGAGTGTCGATAAAATTAATTGGCTGCGGAAATCAAATGACATTTATTAAAAATTAACTCTAATCAATTAGAGTTGACATTTGGGAATTGCATCTGTCCGTTGCTCGCTGCTCACGGAATTGCTGCTAGATCTGAGATAATGTCATCAAACATAATTTAAGTAATTTATTAGTATTTATAAAAAGTTGAATTAATTGGTAATCAATTAATTATGGTTTTGCAATAGGATTAGTTAACATTCCGATTCGAGTGGTGTTCGATAAATTTTTCAGCTTTTTTTATTAAACTCTCTTCAGACCAGTGGAAATAATAGATTAAAGAAATTTGATACGTTTGTGAAGGAAAATAAAACGAAAAGATAATACTAAAATTGAATCTGGTGGATAAGATTAAGAAGGGCACGAGTTTTTTAAAAATTTTATTATTACTCTTTTTTATTATTATTGTACAACAGACTATCATTCCATTACAGTACAATTCAGTTGCAATACCAGCGTTTAGGCAGGTGACTCTTCAATGACAGTTTAAAGGCATTTAGAGAACAGTCTCTTACATCCAAATAAATGGTTTGCAAGTTTATTTAACAGCACCACTCCCCTCGTCATACTATGCTTTGCCTAGACATATGTTCAGCCGATCGGTACTTTGAACAAATCATGATATCGACTTCGACTGTTTTGGTCTGGTACATATACCTAAATCATAGCATCCCAAGAGTAATGGGCTATCGATGAAATTGTTCCAATTTTTGAAAGGCAGAATAGCAAGACTTGCTTTCCGCCTAGTTTCTAGACTCACAATCTGTTTCCTCGAGTAAGTCAATATTTATTTATTTATTTATTTACGCCCTTTTACGGGGCTTTTACATAAGTATGAAATTTACAAATTACACTATGATTAAATAATATATAAATACTATATATTTCTTTAACAAAGAAATATGATAGGTATTTTGCAACGAAATATATATGTATATTATTTATTGTACATAACTGAACTGCCTCAGTAACAGTATTTTGTATTTGTTTAAAGATAAATTGAAGATGTCCAATGACTTGGTATAATTATTTCCCTCCATTAGTATTCTGGGCAAAATGGAATAAATATGGTAGTTAGTTCCAGAATTTCTGCACTGAAATAAATCCTGACTTCTGGTTTTACGTAGCGGAATCCGAAAGCTTATCAATTCAAGCAATTCAAGAAAATTCTTCTGTCTGACAATTTGAGCATATTCATATCATTTAAAATAGTGTTGTAGTTTAACATAATTGCTGGAATACCCATTTTAAAATTTAGAAAACGAAAGAATTTGTTTTGTATTCTTTCAACAGCTTGTACATGTATATTATAATATGGGTTCCAGACGTGAGAATTGTATTCAAGTTGACTTCTAACATACATATCCAAAATATAACAGTTTAATACAATTTATATTGTTAAAATTTCTAGTTAGCCTAGTTATGAATCCCCAAATTTTTAAGCTCTTGTTAGAGATTTCTGTTATGTAGTTAACAAATGAAAGATTTGATTGAAAAGTGATGCCTAAGTCTTTAATTTGTGTTAATGTCTCGAGAGTATTATTATTAATAATAATAATAATAATATTTGGCTAAATATACAGCGCCGTTTTTTGTGAAAAATCACCTCAAGGACGCTGTACAAATAAGTATTTAAAGGAATTAATATTACTGGCTTACAACATTCAATTCGATTCAATTTGGGAGGCGGGAATGGGTACCGCCGCCCCGGGAACCTTTATTGGATAACCAACACCTCTGTCATAGGTCACCCCAAGTGGTTCGCTACGTTTAGTGATTTAGCAGGGGTGCCCTTGTTCATGGGGTGAGGTTTGTCTAGGTCTTGGAGGCGGATGACCAGGACATACTGAACCCCAGATTCCTACCCACCCCTTAAACCCTTTTCCTTCCCAGAACTCTCCTCTCCTCCCTTTCCTTAAAAAAAACCCTCCACACAGCATCCTCAAAGATGACATAGGCCCTGAGGGAAATTATTTTCCTCAGGGCCTCCTGTGTGGAGTTCATGTAAAAAAAAAAAAAAAACTAAGATTTACAATTATAACTAGTGACTTACATCTAAGACTTATAGCTAGAGACCAAAGATATTCAAATACAGAAGAGATGTGCTATGGTGTCCGCGGAACTGTCGCCGGACTACGCGCTAATTAGCGTAGTTTTCATACAAAAAGAATTTGTTAAATGTGCATTAATATTGGTTAACAATATATTTTGAATAAGGAAAGAATTCGTTAATTTAGTTTAACGTTCGTTTGGTTTATTCGTTAATTATTTGTTCTTTTAGTTTATTTGTTAATTGGTAAACAATATCGGCGACACCCGGAAGCGCAGACCCACATAGTAAACACAGCAGATAGCACATCTACTTATATTTCAATATCTTTGCTAGAGACTTATTTTACTGGCTTACAATTAAGATTTAAGACTTATAGCTAGAGACTTATTTTACTGGCTTACAATTAAGATTTACAATTATAACTACTGACTTACATCTAAGACTTATAGCTAGTGACTTAAGACTAAGACATTTAAATGCTAACCTAAAGCAAGTGACTTAATAACATACAATTAGATTAAGATTAGCGCCAGAAGAAGTAAGAAGATAGAATAATAAATAATATTTTTTGTAATGAGCGCCCTTTGAAAACAAAAGTAAAATTTTATGATACTCTCAGATAGGTATTTTTATTTAAGGGTATGAGAGCCCAAAACGGTAGGTTTTTAATTTGGACCTAAATTCTGTTGGGCTTGATATGCATCTAAGTTTCGGAGGGAGTTTATTCCAACCCTTCGGCCCAGACACTCCGAAAGCGCGATCTCCAAATTTAGTATTTGGCTTGCGTTTAGGTTCCATTAGTTTGCCTATAGCTGATGAGGTTGCTGATCTAAGTGTTGACTGCCTCGTACCAGTATTTTCGGGGACACATAGTTCAGAGATGTAAGGTGGGGCCATTTCATTGATCGATTTAAACACCATCCAGCACAACTTGTACTGGATTCTTTCAGGGCACTTGAGCCAGTGAAGGTTACGAAGGTGTTCTGAAATGTGTGGATATTTAGGGACTCCGGTTATGAGCCGTGCCGCTGCATTAAACACGGATTGAAGTTTGTCAGTTTGATATTTTGGAAGGCTAGCGTAGATGCCGTTACAGTAATCGAGCCGTGAAACTACGTAAGAGTTGATTAGTAGTTTTGTTGCCTCTGTAGGAAGGTTTCTTCGGAACTTCGGACTGACTGTTATCTATGTTGTAATTAAAGATCACTGGATTTTTTATTCGAGAAAATCGCATTTTAGCATTTTGAGATATTTACGTAAAGTTTATTTTCATTACACCAAATTAACAATTTGTTGACAATGTTGACATTATCTTGAAGAATGTTGCAATAGTAAATATTTTGAATAATTCTAAACATTTTGAGGTCATCAGCAAAAAGTAAGAAAAATACATTTGTATGAAATATATTTGTTAGATCATTTATAAACAAGATAAATAAGATTGGGCCAAGGTGTGAACCCTGTGGAACTCCACTCGTTACGTACATTTTTTCAGACAGGGAGGATTTTATTCTAACAATTTGTTGTCTTCCAGTAAGATAGCTTACAAACCAGTTTAATATATTACCATACGTATACCAAGTTTTTCTAATTTCCAAATGAGAATTTTATGGGAAACTGAATCAAAAGCTTTACTAAAATCAGTATAGACAGAGTCTACTTGTTTTTTTCTTTAAAAGCATTGGTTATAAAATTGGCATAAATCTAAACTGGTAAGGTGATATCACAAGTTTTATTTGTGTAAAAAGTTTGTCAAGTATTAGGGTTTCAAAGAGTTTCGGTATGGTGGTGGATTGAATACATATTGGTCTATAATTAGAAATATCACTTTTATCGCCCTTTTTATTAACACGAACCTTGGATAGGTTCCATGCTTCCGCATATAAACCTACCTGAGGAATTTATTCTGAAATGTCTCTAACATATCAATGCACTTCTGGTGGTAAGGTGCCCAAACATCGCTCGCGTACTCCAGCTAGTTGGGATGAGGTTTGCCCGGGTTTTGGCGGTGGATGCGCCTGCCCACCTGCTGCGAGGTGGGCCGGATCCTGAGAGACTGGGAGAAGGAGGCCTTTTGACTTCTCCACCAGGACTCTCTCGCATCATCGCCCTACACTGCAGTGGAAGAAATGGATTTATACATTCTAAGGTAAAATCCAAGTTTTCAATACGAAAATTACGGGTTCCTAAAGAAATAACCCTTAAATTAAAATGAGTATTGTATCTAGATTATCTGAAAAAAAAAGAGCTAGGAAGCTCAACCAGGACTCCTTTTGGAGCTAAATCTAGCTCTAAAGGAGCTGAGTTAGCAAATATGAGCAGAAGATTTATAAAAGGTGGCAGCTACCTACCCACTTAATTTTAAATTAAATTATCTAGTAATAGGTCCATCTTCTGTGTACACACCGATCCCAAACAAACAACGCCTTTGGCAAACTTACATAATTTATAGACAATAATTAAGAAGTCGGTGTCGACTGAATATGGGCGTGGATGGATGGGGGTGAGATATGGCCCGGGCCCGAGGGTGGGACTTACAACTAATAGCCCATAAATTCATTAAAAAAGAGACTCCAAATGGGGTAAATTTGTGAACGTTGAATCATTTAATTAACGCTCTTTTAATTAGTTATTTTTTGTTGTACCTACGTCATTTTTTGGTAAATTAATTTAGTAGATATATCGTAAGTTGGATAATTTTAGAATGGGCGTTTAAACATGCAAAGTCGTTGGTTTGCCACAACGATGAAAATGATTCAGTTATAATATATTTTTTTATATTAGCTTAACACGAAAGGCCCTGAGGAAAACATTTTCCCTCGGGGCCTTAGTCATTTTTGGGGATGCTATGTGGAGGTTCTTTTTAGGAAAGAAAGTTCTGAGAAGAAAAAGGTATGAGGGGTGGGTAGGAATTTGGGGTCTGTAAGTGTACGTCGGTGTATGGTATGCAGTGTATGGAGTATGTCACTCCACATACCGTCCGTTCCTCTCATTGCGGTGCGAGGCGATGGACCGAAAGAGTTCGGCTGGAGAGATTGCTCTCCCGATCAGGCCCGCCATGCAGCAGGTGGGAAAACGCATCCGTCACAAAGACCTAGACAAGCCTTACCCATGAACCCGGACACCTCCGCTAGGTCACCAAACGTGGCGCGCCACCAGCAACAAAAAAAATCTTGTAAACATAATAATTTATAGATTGGTATTTCATCGGGTTTCTGAATTCTTGATATACATTTTCGTTATTTTGTGTTATGCTGTGTTGCGCAACATCTTTCTTTAGCCAACGTTTCGGACAGCGTTGCTGTGTCCATCATCAGGGCAGATCCGGCATAACACCCCAAAAAGAAATAACGAAAATACTTTTGGCCGTGAAAATCTCAAAAACGTACCTATCTCTTAATATACTGTTTAAGTTTTGAAAATTGAAATTAAATTCAGAGCAAATCCAAATTCCAGCCAATTTTTGTTTTTCATCAGTGCTAAAATAAAAAATTAAAATGAAAAAAATCTTATTTGTATGGCTTATAAAACACACGTTTAAACATAATTATTATTTCTTCATTTAGCCTTTTATCCGAACGGATTGGTAAATTCCACTACGCGACTATTAACTAGGAAAATTTTGGCAGGGAACGTTTTGACGGACATATTTTAGTAGGGAACATTTTAATTGGAGACATTTTTACTGGGAACATTATTACCGGCCACGGTGCTGACGACTTGGAAAAACTAATGGCTTCGAATGGGTTAAAAAAGTGCAAATTACATTGTTTTCTAAACTGTACATAATACTATGTATTTCTTTTTTATCTTAGATATTATTCTTATAAAAATAATAATATTTTGATGATTTGTGTAGCTCCGTTTTTGTGAAAAATCACCTCAAGGGCGCTGCACAAACTTATAATACATTTCTAAAATCTAGAAAAACAACTAAAAACAACTTACGGCTAAAAAATTGCATCTACCGGTTCATTGATCGCCGATATGAAAATATATGTAGGTACTATGTTTTGACCAATAAACGCGATGCTGCCTAAAACTTAATGAATACAGGACCATACGTACCTGGGAGGTCGCTTGAAATTAACACTGTTTATTGTCTATTTGAATTCTATTCTACAAGAATGATACTCTCAGATAGGTATCTATATTTAAATTAAGGGTACGAGAGCCCAAAATTAAAGGTTTTTAGTTTTGACCTAAATTCTGTTGGATTTGTTATGCGTCTTAATTCCGGAGGGAGTCTATTCCAAGCCTTAGGCCCAGATACTCCGAAAGCACGATCTCCAAACTTAGTATTTGGCTTTCGTTTAGGTTCTAATAGTCTGCTTATAGCCGATGAAGTTGCTGATCTAAGGGTTAATTGCCTCGGACCAGTATTTTCCGGGAGGCATCATTCAGAAATCTACATTGTAATTTTGATATTCATTTTAACTAGGACGAATATCAAAAACATATGGTCCAAAACAAATCAAGATGTAGGTTATTCATTTTCATCTTTCCAGAAATATCTTAAAATATAATTAACACGTATAATTCACTCAAGAGCAATCTACCAGAAGGAAAGGGGGTCGGTTGTTCTTCGTACGCCGTAAAAGAAATTCCAAAGAAAGGCCTCTTTGTTAGTAATAATAATATATAATATATTATTTCCGTGCTCCGTACGCCGCGGAGAAATAATATAATAATAATAATGGGATATATGGAGCAATATGTTCGCGCCCCGCTGTTCTGATAAGTTTTGTTACGCGTCGTGCCCACGTCTACCCCTAAATATAAATTTCTTTTCACGAGAGCAACCCCGTGGATTCGTGTAGAGTCGCGAGTAGGAACTAGAGCGAAGGGTAGGTACCATTGATATAAATAAAATATTAATTACCTACGCGATATACTCTCATAAATCAAGAAAATATTATGAAAAACATCATTTCAAATAATGTCAGTAGAGATAGATAAATAAACTATTCATATTTGCATGGCGTCGCTACAGTCGGTAATGCAGTTACTCTGGAAAAGCTCGTTCATCGGTTTGTTCCTTTTATGGCCGCCAGAATCGAATATTAGGTTGGTGTATTTTTTAAATTTCCTTTCAATGGTTTTCACGATAGATCTAGCTTAATTATTAAAAAATACTAGCGCAGACAGGTGAAATATCACAGAATAAGCTGAATTCTGGTAAAATCAGTTCCAATTTAGAAAATTGCATTAAAAATAATTTCCTGGCGAAAATATTATATTATTTAAGGTACTTTGTCACTTTTATCTGATTTCTTCAGACAATTGGTATATATCCATTTAAAAAATTACACTTAAATACAAAGCAAATTTAACTTCATCGAACCAGACTTCACGCAGGAAAATTTTTTGGGTTTGGGTACCGCCGCCCCGAGAACTATTTATTGGATAACCAATAGGTCACCCCAAGTGGTTCGTTACGTTTGGGGACTTAGCAGGGGTGCCCAGGTTCAAGGTGTGGGGTTTGTCATGATCTTGGCGGCCGATGTGTCTGTCAGGCGGGCAGGATCGAGAGAGACCTTCCACCCCTCTTGCCTATTTCCTTCCCAGAACTTCCTTTCATTAAAAAAAAACCATCCACACAGCGTCCCCAAAGATGACATAGGCCCTGAAGGGAGTTATTTTCCTTGTGGAGCCAATGTAAAAAAAAGGAATCTGGGAACAGAAAACTAAAATCTCCATAACACATAATCAGCTTACTAGAAGAAGGTTCATCTTGTGTGCAGTATGTCAATGGTGGTACAACATCGTATGGAAGGTAGGTCCAAATTATTACGAGAGGAAACTCGAGGTTTATTAAAGTTGTCTAGAGGGGCACGTTATTTATTAGATTAAGTTCAGTTAATTTAGTTCGAAAACTTTGAACTTGCAATAAAAAGTAATTTTAGTGAACCATATAAAAAATAGACTCATATACTACCAGCTACGATTAGACAAATAATAGAAACATTAATTAAAAAATTGGATTGCTAAAATAGGTTTTCCCACTGCCAAATTACGGTAGATGTGATATATGATTTTAGATTTTCACGACCAAAAGTATTTTTGTTTTTGGGGTTTTATGCCGTGTTGCACTACCTCCTCATTTAGCCAACGTTTCGGACAGCGTTACAGTATCCATCATCAGGGCAGATTTGTAATTGTTAGTTTTTTTTTTTTCATTTACTAGATTCTTATAATTCTTGAAGAGATGAATCATTTAAATTTAATGAATTTAAAGTTAATGTTCTTTATAAATAGAACGGCGTCATTTGCGCCTTGCAATTTTTACCTCATGTGGGTATTTAAAAATGTTTCCTGGCTATTATAGTCTTAAAGGTCTCGTGTTTCATCGGTAGGGAAAAATTGTTATCTAAAAACCCTACTAAAATTGCATGTTTCGTCCAGACTCAACATCAATATTCATCATCAGAGTAGCAGCGGCCGACGGCTATATATAAATACGTGTCTGTTTGTGTTATGTTGGGAGTGGGAAGGAGGCGGTCATGTCCTTTTAATTTGGAGCTCTTCCGCATTTGCCTTCGGGAATGAGGAAACCATGAATAACCTCATCCGCCAAGAGTCGGCCGACAGTCAACATGAAACTGAGCGGCCTTCAGTGATTTCAGTACATGAAATCCTGCATTGTGTGGTGTGGGGTGTATGTGTCTGTTTTTATGTGAAATATATACTTTATGGGAATTTTAGAATAAACATACATATGTATATATATATATATATATATATATATATATATATATATATATATATATATATATATATATATATATATATATATATATATATATATTATACAATATTATCTAGATATATAAATAGATATATAAACATAAGTTACGGGGGGGGGGCGTCTGGTGGTTAGGAATACCTACTGCTCGCTCAGTCGTCTGCGTCTGAATCTGGTTCATACCAGATGTGGTTCAGGTCCATCAGAATATGTTTAGGTAGTCTGGTGTATATCTGAAAGTAACGTCACTAGGTGCATTGTATTGACCGATTTCCTTTATAAGTCTATTTTTACTGTGTCTCAATTTGTAAAATCGGTCTGTCAGTCGGTGTGCGTATTCGAATAAAGTTGGAATGTCTTCTCTTGCATGTAGTCTTTTCAAATTCGTTCTGATTCTAGTGTTGTATGTGATTTTAATGCAGAGATTTTGTAGCGTCTGTAGTTTCGAGTGGTCGGAGTGAAAAATACTACTGCACACGGGAATAGCATATGTCAGTAGGTACCGGTCGAATGAGCGAGTAGTAGATCAGGAGCTTGGTTCTGGGAAGTAGCGGATTCTTCTGTTGAAGATGGGCTTCATCGCGCCGACTGCCTTTCTGGCTCTTGCGTGCATCTTGGCTATGTGAGATTTCCAGTTGAGACGTGAGTTCATTGTCAGGCCTAGGTATACGACTTCATCTTTCCATTCTAGGACGTGCCCTCTCATTTCGATGTTGACGTCTGGTGTTCTTCTTTTACGTTTCCTCGTGTACATGATGACTTCGGTCTTCGCCTCGTTTAGTTTGAGTCGCCATTGCTTGTAGTACTCTACGAGAGCGTCGAGCGCTCTTTGTAGGTATATGGCCGCCATATCTGCTTTCAGCGTGGAAACGTAAAGTTTGAGGTCGTCTGCATATATAGATAGCTTGCATCTCTCGTCTCGGAGGATGTCGTGTGTGAATATATTGAATAGATGAGGTCCCAGTAAACTTCCTTGTGGCATGCCTTTTGGAATCTCACGTGGCGATGACAGCGCGTTCCTGGAAGGATCTGTCCTTTAGGTATTCTTGAATCACTCTCGTTAGGTATATGGGCGTGTTTGTCTTGTGCAACTTGTGCAGTAGCCCTTTGATCCAAACGGTGTCAAATGCCTTCTCCAAGTCTAGCAGTGTAGCGGCGATGTAGCGATGTTCTTTAAATCTTCTGGCGATGAATTCCGCTACTCTGATAAGTTGATGGGTAGTGGAGTGCCTCTTTCTGAATCCAAACTGCTCGTCTGGCAAGGTGTTGTTTTCTTCGTGGTGTGGAAGCAGCCTGTTGAGTATAACCTGTTCAAATACCTTGCTCAGCGTGTAAAGTAGACTGATCGGCCGATAGTTTGTCGGCTGCTTCTTGTCTTTGTTTGGCTTGGAGAAGGGCAGCACGGTCGCCGTTTTCCAGATCTGAGGGAAATGTCCGATGATGAGGCAGGCATTGAACAGCTTTGTAATGTAAATGATGGCTTTCTGCGGTAGATGTTTGAGTAGAATGTTGTGTATTTGATCGCTTCCCGGCGCTTTATTTGTCTTCAATCATCTGATGATGACGGCTATTTCGCTTGGCGTGCTGAAGTGAATATCGGCGGCGTTCGTCTGCTCGGCTTGTTCGAGATTTCGTAGAGACTCTTCTACAAGTCGATCCGTTTCCGGGTCGGTTAGGCTCTCTCGAATCCATCAGCAAGCGCGTTTGCATTTTCTTCAAACGAAAGTGCCATCCCTGATCCGTCTAGCTTCTCTAGCGGGGGAATCGTGTGATCCTCGTGTCTCAGCGCTTTTGCCATTTTCCATAGGCTGTTGTCCTTTGCAGTACCGGATTATCCCTAAGGCAGAGTAGGCAACTGCCAAGGGGCCCCGCATCGGCTAGGGGCCCCGCGTCCCGAGAAAAAATGAGTGAGCAGTTAGTGAGCAACGAAGTTTCGGAAAAAGTCAGCTTTCAAGATGTTTTATTTTTTTTTATTAGGAACATTTACAAGTTAATAACATTAGGTACACGCATTAAAGAAAAAAACAAATTATAATAATTAGGTTATAACCCAATAAATACCTAATGTTCACATCATGCACAAATAGTAATGTAGTAAAAGAACAGATTAATTATGAATAAAATTACGTTTTGGTAGAAAAAAAATAATTTTGGAAGTTAGAAAAGGGTAAAGTGCAGGTTTTTTTTTACAGTTCATTAGGGAATGCAATCCCAATCTCGCGGGATCTCGATCAAAGAAGATCCCGCGAGATTGGGATTGCATTCCCTAATGAACTGTAAAAAAAAAGTACCACGGAAGCCTATGAAAGAAAATTCTACATAATTAGGAAGGTGAGTAGCCACTTGATTACCTACAAAGAATTGAGGTTGAAAAGTCTATAAAGAGGACAACATCTATGATCCCGTTCGAGATCGACGGGATTGGGCGGCAGTAGTAGTCAGCAACGCTACACACGTTCACTCGGGGCGCGAGTTGTGCGCTGACTGACTGACGGTCGGGCGGGAGGGTCCATCGAAGAAAGAAAACTATTCCGAATATTTACGAATATTAGCGACGGATGACGAGCTGGACAGATAATATAAAACTGTGTCGAGTGAGTGAGAAAGAGATACTTGCGTGCATGCAGCCAGCCATTTTTTTGTTTTAGTTGTGCAGTTATGGTCATTATTTTTTCTTAAATTATGCATTTTTTTTTGTTTATGTGAGTTAAATAAACATAATTTATGGATTCTTTCGTTGTCGTTAAAATGTCTAAAAATAATTGCAACGGACATTAGATGCCGTTTAGCAGATAGCTCCCTTAATACACTTTGTTTTTTAAGAAGTTACTTTCAAAATCACCCAGAATTACTTTCTAATCTCCTTTAAGCTATATTTTTTCTTTTGATTATTTTAATTTAAAAAAAACTGTTATTTATTTAGTAACTAATATTAAGGAATGAAGGTTTTTGTTTTCTTTCAAATAATATTTTCATTTAATTAAAGAGGTCCCGAAAATTCCGAGATCTCGCGAGATCTAGAATTTCGATCTCGACCATTCCCTAGTTTGTATGTTAAATTATCCTAAGCAAAACTTTGAAAGCGTTTTTCCAGAAACTACGTTTTTCAACCGAAAAAAAAATTTTTTTTACCCCCCTTAAAGCCTTATTAAGATTTTAATCAAGGGAACAAGAAGACATCTTCAACCCCCCCCCCCCCTCCCCCTGCCGTTAGAACGCCATTGGTAAAGGGGCCCCGAGACATCCATTGCCTAGGGGCCCCGACATGGTTAAACCGGCCCTGGTCCTTTGGCGTGAGTGACGTAACTTTCTTCGTCCAAAGTTCGCGTCTGAGGTCGGTGATTTCTTGCTTGATTTCTCGCTGTAGCGTGTTGTAAGCCGTTTTGAAGTAGCCGTCGTGCGTACGATGATAGATGCGTCGCAGGTGATTCTTCTCCTTGATGAGCGATAATACGTGCTCGGGAAGCTTGATCGTGTATGTGTGTGCATCTTTGAGAGGTATGAATGTGTCTTGTGCATTCTTATAATTGTTAGTGGTGAAATGTGTGCTTATATCAGTGGCGGACTAAGTGGGGGGGGGGGGGCGGCCCGCCCCGGGCTCCCGATCCTGGGAGGCCCCCAAATGCCTCAATGTTCCCTTGATCAAATCCTAAACAAGTCTTTAAGGCACTATAAAAAAAATAGCCATTTTTATTTAATTTTTTGAAAGATGCACTTGTTAAAAATGCTCTCACTATTTTTTTAAAAAGAAATTCGAAAAATTGACGGATATACAACATTTTATGTGAAACCGTTTGAAACAGTTTTGAATTATCCTTCAGCAAAACTTTTTTTCAACCTAGTTGACAACATATTAAACAAACTATACATCCGATTTGCATTCACCAATTCTTAAACTGTTTGAAAATTCAGTGTCTATGGCACCATGCAGGGGAATTTTGATATCTAAAAAAAAGATAAAAAAAGGCGGACCAGCGAATTTTGTTTTCAATTTTTTATGGTAAATTTTCATCTTTCATAAAAATAAAAATAAATTATAAGGGGGCCCTTTATTAATCAATCCCTACGTGGTGTCATAGTCAGATCCGGATTAAACATTTTGGGGCCCCTAGGCAATGCACGTCTCTGGGCCCCTTTTCCATAGGGGCCCCTAGCCAATGCGTGTCCCCTAGGCAGTGGCCTAAACTGCTTTGTGGACAATACGGCCCTGCCAGGGCCCCTAGGCAATGCACGTCTCGGTGCCCCTTTACCCTGGGGGCCTTACCCGATGCGGGGCCCCAAGGCAGTTGCCTACACGTCTTATGGATAATACGGCCCTGGCTATAGTGACTGGATTTTCCGAGGCATGTTACTATACTGCCTTATGGACAATACGGCCCTGCCAGGACTGGCTCAACCATTTTGGGCCCCCTTTACCCTATGGGGCCCCTACCCAATGCGGGGCACCTAGACAGTTGCCTACACGTCTTATGTAAGCAACTGCCTATCGATACTACGGCCCTGGCTATAGTGACTGGATTTTCGAAGGCAGTGGCCTACACTGTCGGGACCCTGGGCAATGCATGTCTTGGGGCCCCTTTACCATAGGGGCCCCTAGCCGATGCGTGGCACCTAGGCAGTGGCCTACACGTGAATAATACGGCCCTGCCAGGGTGGGCTTCTACCCGATGTGGGCACCTGGGCAGTTGCCTACAGGTCTTATGGATAACACGGCCCTGGCTATAGTGACTGGATTTTCAAAGGCAATGGCCTACACTGCCTTATGGACTATACGGCCCTACCAGGGCTGGCTTAAACATGTCGGGGCCCCTAGGCAATGCACGTCCCAGGGCCCCTTTACCCTAGGGGGCCCTACCCGATGTGGGGCCCATAGACAGTGGCCGACACTGCCTTATGGACAATCGGGCCCTGCCAGGGCCGGCTTAAACATATCGAGGCCCCTAGGCAATGCTCATCTCGGGTCCCCTTTACTCTAGGGGACCCTACCCAATGCGGGTTTATCTAATATGTTGTCAACCAGGTTGTAAAACGTAGTGATAAAAATGCGTTCAAAGTTTTACTGAAGGATAATTCAACACACAAACTGTTTAAAACGGTTTCATATAAGATGCTGTATCTCCGTCAATTTTACGAATTTCCTTACAATATTTGGTGAAAAATTACAAATGCATTTTTGAGAAAATAAATTCAAAAAAGTAACATTTTTTGTG
The DNA here is from genome assembly GCA_929108145.2 of Limnephilus rhombicus. Lineage (NCBI taxonomy): Eukaryota > Metazoa > Arthropoda > Insecta > Trichoptera > Limnephilidae > Limnephilus > Limnephilus rhombicus. The sequence continues at coordinate 44,537,653 of OV815292.1, forward strand.
TCCTGGTGCCTTTAAAATGTGCTTAGTACCTATCGAAGAGGTGGTTTGGAGTTGGGAGGTCCCATACAAGTATAATCCCATGCAGATAAAATAGGATTAAACAAATACAGCCTGAATAGGTAATTTACAATTTTTAAAATAAAATTACTACTACTAATCTTTCTATTGTCTATATAGTTTTAGTTCCAGTTTCACTTATGTATTGCGCTTCGATTTTTTTTTACTATCTTAGGCCCTTTGCTAAAGGTTATCTTATCATTAATCGTAAGTATGTTTCTGTATCTATTTGTAAATAATAAAATTAGATAGAGCCTAAGATTCATAATAAATTGTAAAGCGCTCTTGAGGTGATTTTTCACAAAAACGGCGCTCTACAAATTATCCAATTATTATTACAGATAATAAAGATAATAATAAAATAGATAAGTAATTAAAAATAATCAGTGGCAGACTAACGATGGGGGGGGGGGGCGGCCTCTGGTCCCCCCTTCAGCAAAACCTCCTTCCTTCAGCAAAACTTTGAATGCGTTTTTCTCGAAACTTTTTTAACTCGTTTTTCAATCTGGTTGACAACATATTTAAAAAAAATATATACATCCGCCTGTAGGTATTTTTATTGCATTTGTATTTACATTTGCATGTACCAAGTCTTAAACTGTTCGAAAATCCAATGTCTATGGCACCACTTAGGGGAATTTTGAATTCTAAAAAAAAAAATGTCGAAACAGCGAATTTTATTTTCGAGTTTTTATGGAAAAAATTTTCAGCTTTCATAAAAAAAAATTGAAGGGGCCCTTTCTAAAAAAAATCCCTATGTGGTGCCATAGTGACTAACAGTTTAAGACTGTTAGAAAATCAAGTTATGCAAATGCAAATCGGATGTATAGTTTTTCTAATATGTTGTCTATCAGGTTGAAAAACGTAGTTTTGAGAAAAACGCGTCCAAAGTTTTGCTGAAGGATAATTCAACACACATACTGTTTAAAACGGTTTAATATAAAATGACGTATCTCCGTGAATTTTTCGAATTTCCTTAAACATTTTATTAACAAATGCATCTTTTAAAAAAGGAAATTATAAATAAAAGTAAATAAATTTTACAGTGCCCTGGTGCCTTAAAACCTTGTTTAGGTTTTGATCAAGGGAACACGGAGGTGTTTGGAGACCCCCAGGCCCAGGGGCCAGTGTGAACTGAATAAAAATCTTGTAAAATTACATCAACTTTTACTAGGGGGGGGGGGGGGGGGCTCATTCAGCTTTGCCGTCCCGGGCCTCTGACGGGCTTAGTCCGCCACTGGCTTATATACTTAGAAGCGATACCGTGTCGCCAGCTCCACTCCACTACGAGCTGGTATCACAGAATACTTCACAATGGTTTTTTGCGTTTAGCTTTGGTGTAGCCGTTACTTACCGGATACCGAGTAGATACTATTGAGCTTAGCTCCGTGCGTCGTCTCTAATAATTTCATTGGGTTTTTGTGGATAGATGTGTATATTAATTTACATAAAACCTAAATTGTCAAACTTAACTTCCATAATCAATATACATATGCATATATAAAAATTTAGGTTTTTGAGATGGAACGACCATATTGATATGTTAACAAAAAGTATCAGGAGACTTACCTATATTTTTAAAGAACTTCGGCATATATTGGATAAAGAGAAATTAAAATCTGTCTATTACGCCTTAGTACAATCTCGACTTTCTTACAATTTTGTATGCTGGAGATCCTGTCTATAGTCCAATGTAGAGCCACTAAATATTGCTCACAAATTAATTCTTAAAGTCATGTATAAAAAAAATTTCGTTATCCATCGAAACTACTTTACAAGGAATCTAATGTCATGAGTATAAAACAGCTGTAAATTTCTAAAATAATTTGTAGATTTTTTATCAATACTTATTCTGCAGAAAGAACCCAACAAATCCATACCACTAGAATCAGAGGCGGCCCGTGACAAAATTTGCTAGCAGTGCATTTCACAAAAAATGGTAACATTAATACGGGAAAATATAATTGATTGATTCACAGATTCGCGAAAACCAACATCAAGTTGTAATGGTGTTCCTATCAACTCGATCTGACAAACTAAATTACAATACGTTATGTATGTGTACTGGGAGTATGAATATTTATTAACTTTTCAGTAAAATAAAGGCTATCGTTTACACAACTTTCACTCACGTTATCATCAACCACGAAAATTGTTCACAGAAAACAAAAAAAAATGTGTTCAAACGATCACATTCACAAAGCCAAGATGCTTACGAATATTTAACACTTTGTTTTAAAAACTCTATTCATAGTTTTTCCCTTAATCTTACTTGTATTATATTTAGCAAAGGTTTTGGAGGGCCATTATTTTTCAAAAACAATTTATTCTCAAATGAAATTCGGTTGCTTTTAAAAAAATCGACGTTAATCGCAATGTTTTCATTACCACTCATTTTTAAATAAGTTTTTTACAGAGCAAAACTACTAAAAACCTTTAAAAATGTGTCAATAGTGATCAGTGATCTGCCAAATGCTTGATTTCGCCGCCCCGGTGCGATGGTGGAGCTAATACATAACATTGTCAATTAGTTGTAAATTCGTTATTCCTAACTAAGTCATTCCAAACGTTCGGTAACATATAACGCATGTTAAAGGTTTTGTCATAAATCAGGATGAACAGTAGAAATACCACTTCATGTGACGTCACGTCTCGGCACAACGGAAGATGCACGCATTGCTTTTTCGTATGCGCCGATGCGAGTATGAGTACGGAGTCTAGTACGAAAGTTAATTGGTAAGGATATTATAACGAATTGGCGGGAATTCTTCGTGAATGAATGTTACGAATTTACACTTTTGACGTTTGTCGATGTTTGTACAAATTTACACTTTTGACGTTTGTCGGCTTTTGGTAGTGCATTGCACAAGTGCACTAAGGCAGGAGCCGCCACTGACTAGAATTGGCTCAACAATGAACTTTGTCGCAATAAGCACTAAAACATCTTTTGGCCAAAGAAACTATTTATATCAGGCTCCACTTATGTTTAATATTCTGCCAGATTACATTTAGTCTTACAATTCATTAGCTAAATTTTAAAAAAATGTTAATATTTTTGTGTTGTCAGAGGATTGGCTTACTATTTTTTCATCCTTGGCCTTTTTTAAATAATAAGATTTTTTATTTTAAAATCATAAGATTTTTTGGATAATATTTGTTTTTTTTTTAAATAATAAGATTTTTTTAATAAGCAGATTTTATTTGAGTTTCATTTGTCAAAATCGGAGTGTCACCCTAGTTGTTTTGAACTACCTTTGTTTCTTGGTGGGTATAGTAATTAGGGATTTGTTTTATAGTCTATATTGTTACAAATTACCCATCTGGTCACCAATATAATATTGTTATTTCTTACTCTGAATATATTGAAGTTTTTCTTAACTTTTCGCTTGAGTGGAGTTGAAATAAAATCGTTAATTACTTTATAAAAAAATATAAGCTTAAACCAACTTTAAAATGTGTTTTTTTTTCATTAGAAATGTATTCAAGAACGAATATGTAATATGGACCTACCTACCTTTGATTTTGATTAGTTCTTATTATTAACATATCATAAATTAGTTGTTACCTACCTACCACCTACCTATGAAACTTTCTCACTGCATTTAAAAAATATATCTTTCGCAACCAATTAGCAAAAAATATTTTAATTGATTGTTCTCCGAAAGAAGAGGCCACGAAGGAAATAATGGTCACGGGCTATAATATCTGTTATTATTTTTGCTAATAATTATTTTTTATGCTCTGCAATATTTACATTCTCTAAGTAGGTACCTACAATTAGTAAACTATAATCAGCAAAAAAACCAACTCAAGGCCATTTTTTTCTTTTCCTCTTTTCCTCTGCCAAGCCCTCTTGTAATCGACCCCACCCTGACAAGGATAATTTTTATAGTAAAATTATTTGAGTAACATATATAATTGTACAGTGGAGTTATATAAATTACATATCGGTACAGAAATTATTTAAAAATTGCAATCTCACCAAAGAAGAAGCTAGTTCTTGTGCTTGATGAGCGAGTTACACTAATTATAACTGAAATAGAATAACATTATGCAATAGGTAAGTATATAATAGGATCAATTGAGACTTCTGGATCATCTATATGTGTAGGTGTACATACATAGGATACGGTTACATACTAAAATATTGTGTACTTGGGAGAAATTCGAAAAATCTAAATAAAATAGAGATGAATATAGATTAAAAATAAATAGAAAGAAAGAGAAAAACAGGTAATTATTTAGTTAATTATTCCTGATGAAGTGTAGCTTCAGTTTGAGTTTAAGTTAATTGATGTCTTTGGTTTTTTTTTATTTCAATGGGAAGGTTGTTGAAAAACTTTATTCCTAAATAAATATAATTGTTTTGCATTAGTTTGGTATTAAATTTTGGTATTTTGATGTTGTCTTCATATCTTTTTGATTGGTGAGTTTCAAATTTCTTGATGATATTATCTTTGTAAATTTGGATAATTGCATTTTTCTTGAAGATATTTTCTACTCTGCGAAAAGCTTTTCTGTTGGATAAGTGGAGGGTTTCTTTAGGATTACTTTAATGATTAGTTTCTGGATCACTTTGATCGGGGTTAGAATATTGTTGTATGACCCCCCCCCCCATCCAATAATTCCATATTGAATCAATGACTGGATTAGTGCATAGTATACTCTTTTTAGATTGTTGAGTTTTAAAATATTTCTTAATCTTATGAACATTTATTTATTTATTTATCTATATAAGGTATGTTTACATTAAATTATTCGATGCCTGTCTAGGGTATACCTGTGTTGAGACAGGCGTAGAGGTACATAAATGAATATCATACATAAGAATATTTAATTATAACATAAGAATATTTAAGGTAAATATTTGGGGAGTTATATTATACATATAGGATTCTACTATTTTGATTTCTTTATTATGGGTAAGGACATACGTAAGTTGGTAATTCTGTCTATTCGTAATCTATTTTACAGATGTTAGCAGTAGTGTGACGTCCAATACTTATAATCCATTTCTTTATATCTTATTTGAATTTGGTCATTGATTCGGTTTGTCTCATCGTAGCTGGTAGTGTATTGTGTAGTTTGCAAACTATGTATTTAAAGTGTTTTTGTCCAAAGGTGGTTTTAGAAAAGGGAGTTTGGAGAAGTTCTTTATTTTTGGCTCGGGTATTGTGTATCATTTGTGTTGGTTTGAATAGGATTTTGTTGTTTTTATGTAAACAAACTAAGATGGATTTTGCGTAGAGCTGTTTAATGTCCATAATGTTGAAGGTATTGAAGATCGTATCAGTGCTGGTAGTGAGAGGAAGTTTAAGAATTATTTATGTTATTAGTTTTTGTGCTTTAATGATGGGGTCGAGGGCATTAGAATAAGTGTTACCCCAAGCTAAAATTCCGTATTCGATGTGAGATAAGCACAGTGAGTAATATACTGTTTTTAAAAATTGAAGGTTAAGGAAATTGCGCGTTTGTTTGAAAAAGTATATAGATTTGCGGATTTTGTTTGTAGTTTTAAGTACATGTTGCTTCCAATTTAGGTGTGTAAAGGTTAATCCTAAATATTTGATAGTGTTTACTTGTTCAAGGCATGGGCAGTTGCAATTCCGGTTCAGAGATAAGTTATTACATTCGTGTATTTTTAATTTTGGGTGTAGTTTTGGTTTTGTGATATTGGTGAGACTAGACAGTAAGTTTTTTTTTTCTGTATGGTAAGAGTTAATATGTTCGAGTCAAGCCAATATTTAACCTTTTGAATTCCTACCTCCGCTTTCGAATATACGGTAGGCCAGTCTTTTGCTTGGAAAAGTAGGATAGTGTCGTCGGCGAAACTGACAATAGTGGCATCGATATCTAGGTTACACAACTCGTTAATGTATATTAGGAAGAGCGTTGGACCTATAACACTGCCTTGTGGGACACCTTAAATAATAGGTAAATTCTGACTCTTTGTAGCTCTGAGTTTAACACATTGGGATCTGTCCGATAAGAAGCTGGAGAGGAGGCTTAATTCATTATTCCTAATACCTATATTGAACAATTTGCGTTCTAATTTGTTGTGTGATATTGTATCAAACGCTTTACAAAGGTCGAGAAATACCGATAGACATTTCGAGCCCTTATCAAGGTGGCCAGAGATATGGTCAGTGACGGTGGCTATGGCATCGTTTGTGCTTTTATGGTTTCTGAAGCCAAATTGCCGCGGCGATAGTAGATGGTTGGTTTCAAGGTATTCCATAAGACTATTATTAACGATCTTTTCAAATACTTTAGACAGGGAATTGAGTAACGTAATAGGACGATAATTAATAATGTCAAGTTTGGAGCCTGTTTTGAAAATAGGGATAATAAGACCTTTTTTAGAATGGGGGGAAATAATCCTTGGCGGATGCTAATATTCAGCAGATGAGTTAATGGTTGTATTATAACCGGGGCAATTTTTTTAAGAACACTGTTGGGTATTTCGTCAATGCCGGTGGTTGAAGAATTTTTTAAAGAGTTTATTACCGTAGAAACTTCTTTCTCTGTAACCGTTTTGAGAACAAAGCGGGTTGGGAATTCATCATTGGAAGGATGGACGCTAGGGCCAGGCATATGGTTGCTAGTTCTGGACATATATTTGCAAAATAACTGTTTATATGATTGACAATTGTGTTGGGGTTCGATGTAAAGTCTACAGTGATATCATTGATATTGAGAGAGTTTAAGGCGTCGGTGGCTTTATTTGAATTGGTAGCTTCCTTGAGGACATTCCATATTTTTTTAGGATCATTGTTGCATTCGGAAATTTTTTTATTGTAGTATAGATTTTTGGCTTTCCTAATGACTTGTGTGCAAATATTTCTGTATCTTTTGTAGAAATTATGGAGTGTAATATCATATGGATTCGTGGCACATTTTTTATGTATGGAGTTGCGTTTCCGAATGCAGTTGATGATAGTATGGTTAATCCATGGTTTGAGAGGTTTGATCACTCTAGGAATGGTTTTTGTGGTGATTTTGGTGTTTTGGACAAAGGTGTCTTATGTGTAGGTAGAGAAGTAGTTCCATGCCTCTTCTATGTTTGCTATCTTATAGAGTATGTCCCAGGATTTAGAACTAATCGTTTTGTTGAGGTCGTCATAGTTAATTATTTTCTTTGTTATTTCAGTTGATGTTTTGCTTTGTATGTTGTGTTTGGAACTCATTATGAAGGAGGTGGCGTAGTGATCTGTAATTGATGACATGTGGATTTCTGAAGTGTATTGGTTTGATGTTTTAACCATAATATGGTCGATGCAGGAGGAAAAGGAATATATGTATACACTTTCTGATACACTTAACCAATTCACAGATATGGCTCTTCCACTTCATATGTTGTTCTTTTATCACTCCGAGATATTTAATTTCTGATACTGATTGCAATGTTGAACAGCCTTGGATACATGTGATTTTATTACATTTGTTATTGTGGATAGTTATTTTAGTGTTGGGGAGTGTTTTTAGTTTGTTGATTGAGAAGTGTATGTAGTATGTTTTGTTAGTGTTCAATGAGAGAAGATTTGTATGAAACCAATGTTTTAAGATGTTCATGTATTTGCTTGTTCATTTACTCTATTCCAGTCGATCCCATTCACTATGATAGCTGTGTCATCGACATGATATTATGTCTGCGTTAAGTGGTAGTTTAAAAATATCATTGACATAAATTATAAATAGTAGGGGGCCTAGGACTGTGCCTTGAGGTATCCCAAAATTACTTGTTAGTGGTAGACTTAGGAAGTTGTTTATCTTGACTACTTGGTGTCGTTCAAATAAATATCTTTTTATTTACTTTAGAGCTTTATCGTTTATCCCAACACAGTTTCATTTTTTAATAAGTTTATCATGAGAAATACTATCGAAAGCTTTTTTAAGATCTATGAAGATTCCGAGGCATTTCAAAGATTTGTCTAATGTGTTCCGAATAATGTTCGATAATTTGGCAATCGCATCTTGGGTACTTCTATTTTTCTTAAATCCACATTGGTTGTCGTGAATTATGTTATTTTTGTTAATAAATTCAGTTAATCTTTTTTTGATACTTTTGGCAATGTTTGAAATCAGCGATATTGGACGATAGTTTGTCACTTCTTCTGGGTTGCCAGATTTATGAATTGGAGTGATGATGGTTTGTTTATATATCATTGGGAATATTCCACTTTGAAGACTAATGTTGATTAAATGTGTTAATGGTTGTGAAATATGTTTTTTGATAGCTTTTAGTGTTTCGACAGTAACTCCACCGAAACCTGGTGCCGATCTTCCCTTCATGCTCGAAATGATGCGTTCAATTTCCTGGGCTGAAGTAAGGGGAAACATGTCAATTTTGTTTAAGATATTGACGTTAATGTTCTGTTCGTCATTAGATGGTATTTTTTGTATTTGATTTGCAAGATTTTTGCCTACATTTGCAAAAAAGTTGGTAAAAATGTTAGCGGCAGCTGATGGATTTTCTGTGCATCGTATTTTGATATTATTATGTGTAATACTATGTATTTAATTTTTTTAATGTTTTTTCTTATCTATAATTTCGTTTACAACATGCCGGACTTTTTTTGCTTCGTTCTCCGTTGCTTCTAGTTATCGCCGAAAATAGTTTTCTTTTGTGTTTTTTATTAAATACGTAAGTTTGTTTTTGTATGCTTTTAGGTATTTTTTTAAGGTTTCGTTTGTAGGTTGTCGGATAATTTTTTTGTATATTGCTTCTTTGTGTCTGATTGATACAATTGATCCAAAAGTTATCCATGGTTTAACCGGTTTAAATTTTGATGATTGTTTTCTGGAATCAATAGAATGTGCAGTACTTACGTGCATTGATAATTTTTTTCAAATTTATCGAAGCATTCATTCGTATCTTTACAATTAAAAATATCGTGCCATATCTCTTTGTCTAGATTATGTACTAGGGCATTTATGTTGAGCGTTTTGCGTCGGCCGTTTTCATTCTCCGGAGTTTGGGTAGGTAATGGTGAACATTTGTTTTCATAATTGTACGTAAAAATGCACCCGGAATGATCTGTGATTATCGTTTGTATAACTGCAGATGCTATGTTTTTTTATGTCTTGAATATTTGTAAAAACATGATCTATGCACGAAGGTCGTTGACCTGGAATAATTCTCGTAAATGAATTAATACATGATATATAATTTAATTCTGCCGTCATATTAAGATAATTATCTTTATCATAGGACGAGTAATCATTTGCGATATTCAGGTTAATGTCTCCGACAACAATGGTTTTCTCATTTCTGTTCGCAAGAAGAATGCGTTTTAGTTCGTCTACATATATTGGTAATATTGAGGCGTGAGTTCTATATATAGCGAATATGTTAAAGGTATACTTTTGGTAACTGATTTCCATATTTAAGACGTTTACATTGTGCATGTGGATTTCTCTGTTAAAAGTCACAACATATTTATTTGAAACAAATATTGCGATTCCGCTGTTCTTGTTAATTCGGTTATTCGTTGCATAGTATGTATAACCCGGAACATTATAGTTTATATCGCTCGATGAGTGAGTCTCTGTTAATATTATGCAGTCCAGTCTATTAAACGATTTTATTGTTACCAGGAGTTCGTCTAAATGACGTTCGATGCTTCTTACAGTGATTAAGCTAACTTCGGGATTCATTGCTAAAATGTTGTTTGTTTCGTTCACTGATGTATATATTCTTTCGTCTATTGACATGGTTTTATCTATAGCATTTATCACGAAATTATCCATATCGAAGAAATAATAATAATTAATGCATTAGTGGCCGTGAATACATTTGTTTATTTGGGATAAGAGTTTCTGGAGGACGGACTTGTTGAGAGCCTTTGTGTTTCTTTTATCACTAATAATAGTTGTGCAATTTCATTCATAATCTATTCTCTCTTTGGCAATTTGAAGCATTTTATGTCTGTATGTGCAATTGATGCTATCAGCACGGTGGTCGTCCAAGATGTTCGCCCTGAATTTTAACCAAACTGTTTAATTAAACTGTTACCAGAACAGTCTTGCTGCCCGAGGGCCAGTTGTTTCAAATAATTTGAACAATTCATCAAATTTCAGAGTTAATTTTCAAGTTATATTCAGGTTCAGTTTTGGACATCTTTGTGGAATGCTTTTGCGAAGTGAAAAAATTGGATCTATAAATTCGAAGTAGACAAAGTTTTCCAAAAATTCATGACAGAACTTACCGTACGAGGGTTTTTCTGCTTTAGAAGAGTTCACCATTCATCAGTGACCGGTCAGTGGTTGAGTGGACTCCTTGGCTGGCTAAGTCCTCCATCACAACACAAGCAACATTTTCGGCTTTCTGTGGTGGTAGTAGGAGATTTTCAAACATTGTTGGGTTATTCGTAACCCGGGAATGTTTGTCTTTAAAAATATATATATATATATTGTATGAATTCTGACGCATCCACTGACGTGCGTAAAGATTTCCTACAACCATAATTGAGGGCTATATTTGCAAAACTGACTATTTTCAATTTTTATCTAATTTTACCTGTGAATGAAATATTTTATAAATACATTTCTACACAATTATTTACTTCCCTAAACTATTAATTATACTTAAAAACTATTTTTGCAATTTAACATTGCAAAAGCTACTTATTCCCATAGAAAAATAACTCTTCTTATATCAACCAATCAAAACAGACTTTTTCTGACAAAAGAAACAGAACATTATTTGGTCACATGACAAAATGGCCGCCTGAAAACTTCTTTAGCACCGTTGTGATTTGAAACTCGATGAAACGAAAAGGCAACACTAGAAAGAGACAAACACATACATCTATAGGATTTATCCTGCGAGAGTATGAGATAGAATTTATTTATTTATGATGATGATGATAATGATCGGTCTCATCTTTGTGCGGTACTTTGTAGTCTCCCCACTCATGTCTGCTTTAGTTTTCTGAAGATTTCACTTCTACCGCGTGTGAACTGCACACAATTTTTTGTTGTTGTTTATGTTTCATGATTCAAATCTAATATAACTAAAGTAATCTATTAGGTAAGTACTAAAAAAACACAGATAAAAATCACATATTTGACACCTGTATCAGATTTTTGCCATTTCCCAACAAACGTTAAAATGGAATACCAAAGTCAGTTTTGCAAAAATAACATTAACTTTCAAAACGTTAACATTCATTATTCACAATTTTCCGTTGTTTGCTTTTTTGCAACACTGCTTTTAACAGCCGAAATATTATAGTGAGAACATTCTACAAATATTATAGTGAGAACATTCGTAATTAGTTAATAATATAACTTTGCAGAGCCTAACAATGCTCATTGCATTTTACTCCAAACATTAAAAATTAATTCTTGCATAAAAAAACAGTTCCATACTTCAAACAATCATCACAGCCGTCAAACCCGATTTCCACCATATTAAATTTCACAATAATAATTAGATAATATAATTAATTTGCGCAAAAAACATCGTCTGACATTTCAGTATTCACGTCAATTTATTTTTACGACAGTTTCATCCGCCATTGTGCGAAAAGAAACAAACAGAATAACGTAAAAGTCAACGGCTAGAACATTTTAAAGACGTCCCATTGCGACTAACAAGAAGCTTTGAACAAATTATTTGAAATTACATCGCGAGGGGCTTCTTGCTTCCGGTCGGTTTCGAATTTCAAAATTTGCCTTCTATGACCATTATTCTTTTTTCGCATTATATCGGCGTTCATTAATAATGACTTTGCAGCCAGGTCTTTATCGGTACCTACCCGACTTAAATAATAAAACAGGGGTTAATAGTTTTGTTCTTTTGTTGAGGGGCGACTTTTATTCTTAGATTTTTAACTTGCCCCGTGATTATAGTATTTAGTATTTGGGGCACAATGATGAAATGGACAATATCCTTACAATAATAATGTAGGAAGGTGAATTTCGTATTGGAGAAGGAATTATTATTGTAGTTTTCTCCGTGGAATATGTGACAAGTGTGGGAATCTGCGTGCCTTTTGGCGATTGCTTTCAGGGTTCAGCTGTAATTAGGATAAGACGGTTTATTATTTTATCGGAGCAATCGATTTCGTGTGAAATATAACCGTTTTAAAACGTTATGTTGTTACAATGTCATCGTATTATGAATTGGAAGGAGTATTATTATAAACTAAGAAACTATATGCTACATAGAAGATGTCATGTGTCGTGTATTTTGAATATTTTAAAATGTGACGGAATAATTTTACTTTCTATTTCCGAGATTTGAACAATCCGCTTATGATAAAAAAAGACGTTAGGAGCTGTAAATAGATGCTTTAACCTACAAATTCCACACATAAAAGCCGTGTTTGGACTGTTTGGTGACCAAATCTTAATACTCAAGTACTTCCACATCTTCGCCTCTCTTCCCATCTCCTTTCCCTCCCACTACCTTCAGGCCCATAACATACCCCAATTGGGGATGCCATAGTCTCACTGGCTCCAGACGGGAGCAACTGGGACTCTTGTGAGGAATGCACATTAAAAAAGTACCAATCGCCAGAGCTCGCCGTTTCAAACTATCAGACGGCATCCGTCGTCAAGGGGTAAGGTTTTCTATTAGTTATCCGGGGTTCACATCCCGGCGTGCGAAAAAAATTGATTTATTTTACAATTTAATATTAAAAATAATGTAAGGTATATTTGCGGCGAGGTCCAGGGTGGAATATACACTCAGCATCGTCCTGGTGTAAGACCACCATTAAAACTTGAAACGTTGCTTGAAAACGTGGCTTTAGCAGCGTTTGGTGACTAGATCTGAATAGGTACCTACTTCCCAACCTTCCTCTTTCCCATCTCCTTCCTATCCCCACTACCTTCGGCCTCACAACATACTCCAATTAGGGATGCTATAGTCTCACTGGCTCCAGTCGGGAACAGCTTTTGGGAGTCTTAAGAGGTATTCACTTTTTAAAAAAATCACATAAACAAGATATCTGTTTTTTTTACAATAACTCCACACATGGGGCCCTGCCAAAAATAATTTCCCTCTGGGCCTGTGTAATCTTTAGGGATGCTGTGTGGGGGGCCTTTTAAAGGAAAGTAAAAGTTAAGAGGGGTGGGTAGGAATCTAGGGGGTCAGTGGATTCAGGAGTGACGGACTTATGAATCCATCCCTCCAACTACGGTGCAAGGCGACGGGTTGAGTGAGTCCCAATAGAGTGGTCAAATATTCTGCCGATCCCGCCCGCCACTCTGTATGTAGGTAACCGCATCCGCCGCCAAGACCTAAACAAACCTCACTCCATGAACCAGGGTAGGTATCACAAGTCACCGAACGCAGCAAACCACTTGGAATGACCTATGGCAGGGGTATTGGTTATCTAATAAATAGTTACAGAAAAAAACGTGGTTTGGTATTTTAGAAAGATCTAAGGCTGTGTATACACGTATACAGTATACACACGAGAGCCGAAACACGAATTATGGTAAAAGAACGAAGCAACCGCTGAAGTTTCGCGCCCGCGCCGCGCTGTTGCGCCTATGCTCCCAAGTTTATACGCAGCATTAAGTCGTAAGGGTAGGTAAGAACTACCTATTCACGTTCAGTTTTGAAGAATCATGGCGGCTCTCTCTATCATTCTTTTTCCGATCTAAACTTTGAGAGATCTCTGCTTCATTTACCCGATCAAGTACGTCACCTAGTGTTAAATAATCGTCATGTCCCCCCACTCTGTCGTGGTTGGATTATGATAGTACCTATAGATATAATTTCGGCAATTTTCTATTGCATCTACAGAAGTAGGAACCTACTTGAAGATTGGCAGATATATTAAATTGCTCACGTTATAACCATCTCCATTGATCCTTAATCTCTTCAAAACCACTCAAATTCACTCACTTGACTTGTGGATGGCCTCACGAATGAACTCAAGACTTCCCCTAAAACTCCAAAAGACCTTTTCTTTGTTCTCGATGAGCATTTAAGGGCAATCCAGCTTCCCCTGCTATTTCTACAAGTGTATGACATGAAAAAGGGTTGGAAAATATGTTCGAAGCGTCAAAGAGCCGTTTCACCGCGCAGAAAGGCGAATTCCGCACTTAGGCATTCATTCGTTCATTGTACTAAATGCAGTGTTGAACACCGCGGGACATCTAGCGCTGGAAAGACAAAGCTTTCTTTGTCTTCCCCAGTAATAATAATATGTTGAATTTATTGTGTTTCTAACAGAAGGCGAATAACGAAATTGTCTCGGAACTCGGAAGGGGTTACGTCAAAGAAATTTGCAGACAAAGAATTTTTACTCAGCCAAGAAAGTAATTTTATTCTTTAAAATTTTGTTTAACAGTCTGGAAAATATAACTTTATGGCGCTTGCTTTTTAGTTTTATGAAATTCAATGTATAAAATTGATTTATCTTGCTATTTGCAAACACAATTTCAAATAAATCAAGACTTTTTTACATTAGCTTAATGCAGGAGGACCTTGGGAAAATAATTACCCTCAGGGCCTATGTCAACTAAGGGATGCTGTGTGTGGTAATCTTTTTTATGGAAAGGAAGGAGAGGAAGTTCTGGAAAGGAAAAGGTATGAGGGGTGGGTAGGATTCTGGAGGTCAGTTTGTCCAAAAGTGACGAACGAGTGAATCTTCCTCTCCAACGGCGGGGTAAGGCGATGGCGATGGGTCGAGTGAGTGGAGAGGCCCAAACCTGTGATTTATTCGGTATGTTATTGTAAAAAAATAACTATTAATTATTGCATAAAAACAAAAACTTTTAGCAATTTCAAAACGCATAATCAAAGATGAAAAACAACCAACTCGATTCACTGGATTGCTTGTTGCTTGGTTGACCGTGTTTTTTGATTTTCTGAAAGTTTTAATGATTAGGTACAAATTTCTTTCAGTAATTATTTAATTTATTTTATGTAATTATTTTTACAGTAAAATATTTTGTCTATGCTTATTTGCTTTTTTTAATTGTTTTAATTTTTATCGTTACATTAATAATCGACGTTAATGAATATTTCAAATATTCCAACTTAAGAAAACCGGCGAAAAATAAACGACCTAACCTTTTTATTAAAATTATTAAACTCTGAATTTGATTGTTATGAGCTCCTACAATAACTATAGTTTGCATTCCCCAATATAATTTTAATTTTAACTTGACAAACTTCAAACGCCTATGATCCAACTATTTCTACCTATTTCATAAACCGTTGTGAACACTCATTTTAAAATGACTATTTTAATATTATTGTTGTTTTGGAGGATATTGGCAGATTATCTATTTTTACTTAACTTACATTCTATGTTACCTACTCTGTCATCTCTTACATTTTACGTAACCTATTGTAGTTATATAGTTTCGTATATATTTTAAGTCACCTGTATTTTGTCATTGTAACTTTAAAGCCCTTTGGGCATTTAAATAAATAAATAAATTGAATTATTCATCAAAAGGTGAATTTGTAATTATTTCTGTTTGTAAACATCACTTCTTTACCGCTCTCCTTTTGTTGGAGATTGTTATTTTTACTTGTTTATTACAAGATATAACCGATAATTTCCCAAAAGGCTCCATTCCAGAAGCCCGGGATATTTTCCCCAACAAATAACAGCACGGACCAAAATAGGACAATAAATAACTACATTATGATGAAGGAAAGAAAGCCATAAATCCGGGGGACCGTGGGGAGGGTGAGGGGAGCAGGGCGCAGGGCAGGGCACGGGGCCCTTGGCACTCGTGCCCCGGGGGGCCGAGCCTCTTATATCGTCAGGCAATCTAGATTTCCTTCCGGATCCTGTTGGGAACTCGTGACAGATGTTACGGAGGAAATTTCGAGTAGTTGTTAGAGGTATTAGTATTTAGGTAGGTATTTTGGCGCGTGGATCGAGATAAGGGTTTTTTCCTCGTATGTTGTTTTTTTTTACGGTAGACAGATCGCGCTATGACTTTTTTTTGCTATTTCCGTGATTTTCTAGATTCAGACGATTGGTATGTTACCTTCCTTTTTATTCTGTCACAATAACAAACCTTTTCAAATGCCTCTCACTAATAAAATAATCAACCATAAATTCGTAATAAATAACTGTCGTAATAGTAATTTGGGAGGCGGTTATAAGTACCACCGTCCTGTTAACCATTTATTGGAAAACCAACACCCCTGCCATAGGTTACCCCAAGCGATTCGCTACGTTTGTTGATTTAGCGAAGGTGCCTGGGTTCATGGGGTGATGCTTGTCTAGGTCCTCTGGGTCCTGTGGGCGAGTGGGTTTGATTATTTATTGCGATCAGGAGAGACTGGTTCAAGGAGACCTTTTGACCTCTCCAGCCGGACACTGCCGACCCGTTGCCGCCTTGCACTGGAGTGGGAGGGATGGATTTGTACATTCGTCACTACTGAACACATTAACCCCCAGATTTTTTTTTATTTTTTATTTTTTATTATTGAGTTAAAAGAAACATAGTATTTCGCTTTCTTAACTTAAATACAGAGCATATATATATATATATAGTACAGTAATAAGAATAATATTTTTAATTTTGTTCCAACATTTTGAGTTTAAACCATCTTTGAAGACAGTTAGTAAGAAGTAAGTCTTTGATAAAATATTTGTAAGACTATTTATTTATCGTTTGAAACATTTACAGAGTGTTAACAATAGTTACAATAATGAAATTGCCATTGGGATGTGCATAGCTATTAATACTCTAATTATTTAAAATGTTCACAGCATAAATTAAGGTTTATTTGTAACAGTGAAATACCTAACAGAAATAATAATAAGCAAAATAAAATATAGAACATGGTAAATATGCAGTACAGAGAAAAATAAGAACGAAAGAAAAGACACGGGTAATAAAGGATATTTTTTTACATTAACTTCACACAGGAGGCCCGGGGGTAAAAAAAACCTTCAATTCCTATGTCATCTTTGGGGATGCTGTATGAAGGGTTTTTTCAGGGAAGGGAAGGAGATGAAGTTCTGAGAAGGAAAAGGGTGTGAGGGGTGAATAGGAATCTGGGGGTCAATGCGTCCAGGGGTGACGGACGTATGAATCTATTCAAGGCGATGGATTGAGAGAGTCTGACTGGAGAGGTCTAGTTTAGGTCTTCCTCAAACAAACTCTCCCGATCCGGCCCGCCACGCAGTCGGTGGGCAAACGCATTCGTCGTCAAGACCTGGACAAACCTCAACCCATGAACCCGGGCACCTAATACTAAGTGGTAATAAAGCTGTCTCATAATTTTTAATTCATTTACGTGAATGAAATAATAAATAAAAATATCTATATGTAAGCAGATATCAGAAATATCCGATGGGAAATTAATATATAACGTACAAAATGACACAAAAAAATGTTGTAATATTTTAAATAACTATTTTAATAACGTTGGAAAAAACTTAGCAAAATCCATAAATACGACCAATATGTCAATACTTCCTACTCCAAAATGTCAAAAAACAATAGGACAGTTAAATCATAAATATCTCGTAGTTAATTTTTTTAATTCACTACCTGAAAAAATCAGAAACATGAACAGTAACATAAAAAAATTTAAAACTCAGCTTGAAAATTATACCGAAAATTTGAACTGATTAAAAAAAAAATTAAACCAATCTAACAACACCCCCCGTACACACAAGCCCTGCTTATTTATGGGGGAAAATAAAATACATATACCTTTTTGGGCTCTCATACCCTTAATTTAAATATATCTATCTGAGAGTAACATACTCGTATTGCCTATGATATGTCTTAATCACATTTTTCTTACTGAATTAAAATTACTCGAGTCCTTACACATCAATCTGTCTCTTGACGAATCACATTTAGGAAGATCAAATCCTTATAGGTACTACTGCACCACCCACCATTAAATGTTGCTTTTACTTTTCAAAATACACTCATCAAAGAATACATTACATTATACGAGTATTAAAATATTTTTCAGGATTAAATAACATATGTTCACAATTATGTCCCCATACAGGCCAATATCCAACCTACCTTTTCTATCAAAACCGCTTGAGAAAATCGTTGCCAAACAATTGGTGGGGTACTTGGACTCCGCCGGTCTATTTGCCAAAAATCAATCCGCTTATCGACAGTTTCATTCAACAGAAACTGTTCTTTTGCGGGTAATTTCAGATCTAATCATCGGGATGGAAGCAGGTAAGTTGGGTTTGGTATCTGTTCTTGACATGAGTGCGGCTTTCGATACAGTAGATCACAGTATTTTATTAAATGTACTTGAAACCGAATTTGGCGTTCGAGGTGATGTCCTCCAATGGATGACATCCTACCTGTCTGGACGAGTAGCTTCAGTAACTTTCAATAAATATACATCACCTGAATCTCCCATAGAATTTGGAGTTCCCCAGGGTTCTGTCCTGGGTCCCATTCTCTTCATTTTATATACCTACGAATCATCTCGAACGACTCATTCACTCAGCTGGCTTTGAATCACAAGGCTACGCGGATGATTTTTTTTATTTTCAAGTTTTGTTCCCCGGATGAAAAAGACATCCTTAAAAACGGGGTGATTAGCTTCATTAACACAGTCTCAAGTTGGATGTCTGTCAATAAACTCAAACTTAATCCGACAAAGACGGAATTTATTTGGATAGCTTCTCCGGGAAGGCATAAGCCCTCGTCGATTTCAGTCCAATCCGTATTCAGGACACAGATATAATTCCTTCTACAGAAATAAAATTTCTGGGTTTCAATAGTCTTTCTCTTGAATCGCAAATTTCAAAAGTTGTGAGTTCTGGCTTTTTCCAACGACGGCAGATAAAGTCAATCAGGAGATGCCTTCCATCCGATGGAGCAAAGTACCTCATGAATTCGTTCGTTGTCTCACGAATGGACTATTGTAACAGTGCATATGCTGGCCTACCTAAGACACAATTAAATAGAATACAGTCCGTTTTCAATGCGGATCTAAGTACTGTCATATAACCTCGCTTCTAAGGGATCGTCTTCATTGGCTTCGATGTCCTGAAAGAATGGAGTTCAAGATCTGCTTAATGACCTTCAAAGCATTGCAAGGAACGGCGCCAGCCTATATATCGGAACTATGTGTCCGACAAAACTTAAGCGAGAGACAGCTTACTCTAAGGTCAGCAGATCTAGATGTTACTAATCGTCTAATCGAACTTTCTAGGTCAAATCGAGCTGTTTACTATGATCGCTCTTTTCATGTAACGGGCCCTCTCATTTGGAATAAACTTCCCTCAGCTCTTACTAATATCCAGAATTTGGCTGAATTTAAATGGGCTTTAAAAACAAAATTATTTTAAAAATCATACCATCCATGAATCCTAACATCTTTTCAATATACGTGATAATAATAAGCCATGTTCTCAAGCTTCCCGTAATTGTTTGCTTTCGGTTTCCTCATAATTGTATTTTTATTTTATGCTTAATATCCGAATTTATGTCAGAATATCTCTCATTTCTAAACGCAAACTGCCTTTCTGTTAGTATATTATATTTTAGTTTTAAAGTTCTTGTTTTGTCCTGTGTTACAATAGCACCGCTATTGTCTATTATTATTATTGTCCCGTGTGTGCTATAACAGCACTATCTTTGTTAATTTTGTTCTTCTGTCATTGTTTTGTAAATACTGTATATTCTTTTATTATTTTCTCAATATTATAAGGAACACTGTAGGATTATTTTTAAATTTATTATAGTTAAGCGCACTTGAAGTGAAATGTCACAAAACTGCGCTATATAAATATAATGTTATTATTATTATTATTCTGCGTGCGAACTCTATCTAAATATATTTAAATGGACAATATGCAGTGTTAATTCAAGCGACCGCCCGGGTAAGTATGGTCCTGTTTTCATTAATTTTTAGGCAGCATCGCGTTCATTGGTCAAAATATTGTACATATATTTTCGTATCGGTGATCAGCAATTTTTAGCCATAAAGTTGTTTTTAATCTAGCTTGTAGTCTAGCTTGTAGTTTTTTTTTAGATTTTAGAAATGTATTATAATTTTGTACAGCGCCCTTGAGGTGATTTTTCACAAAATCGGCGATATATAAATCATCCAAGTTGTGAATAAAAAAAATTTAAATAAAATATTTGCGAATGAAAAATGATAATTGTGAAGTTTGTCTCCGACAATCATCAGCACCACCTGTCTCTACACTTGAAACATCTCCACGGGACTGGCATACAACCTACAACACTCCATTACAATACAAACATTATCATGACAAAAAAACGCGTATTGGATATTGAATAATTCAATTACACTTTGATTTTCAATTCGATTGGGCACGAACCAACTGCGATCTCGCGGCCATAACGGCAAACGTCAAAAAACAAAGCTAGGCCCGTCGCCGCCTGTCGCATTACGGAACCACTGTATTATTATCAATAAAAACATAAAAAATAACATCTCGTTTTACATCTGCCCGATGGCGGGACAACAATGAGACGGGGCCCCCGGCGGGCCGCGACAGTTGACGATTGTCAGGGCTCCGCGGGGCTCCGGTGTACCACTGCTGGGTGTGACGCTTGCCCGGGTCGGGGTTGAACCCGCGGGGCGCGCGCCTCGCGGCGGGTAACTGACGTCGATGCACAGATCGACAGCGAAATAACACTCAATGGCCGCACAAATTAGTGATTTTTTGATGTTCTGTGTTTGTTGAAAAAGAACAATGACTATGTACGTAGAATGTAGGTAGACATAGCTACCAAGTAATTATATAGCTGTAAACTGTGGTTCCATGCCAACTCAGAATGAAACCGACTCAGAACAACCTCAGAAAGGTCATTAAAAGCTATGAAAAAATAATTTTAAAATAGCCGGTAACCCTAACCTAACTATTTAACCAATTTTAAAAATATTTTTTTTATTATCACTCAATGAACTTTCTGAGGTGGTTCTGAGTTGGTTTCATTCTGAGTTGGCCGTTCACCGTTAACTGTATAATGTCGATTTTTCATCGATATTTGTACTCCTGGGATTATTTGTGCCATAATGACAAAAAGACAGGAAGCTGTATCATTACGAGGACATACTTCTACGTGGAAACCAGTTACTTCTGGCCTGCCACAGGTAGGGTTGCCATCTTCTAAAATAAAAAAGCCTGACTCTGCGCTCTGTAAGGCCGTACATTTTGCCCTAAAAGCCGGACGGACGTACGTACATAATTTTGGACATAACTTTTATACATAATAATAAAAAAAATCAGTTACAAGTTACAGTTGTTTATTAATCACGCATTAACCAATTTGAATAACAGCAATCATTAATCAGTCTTATCCTTGTCATCAGTTGACATTTGTACAGAATATACAATATATGTCAATAACAAAATAAAAAAATATTAAGTCTTCTGTCTGTAGACATACTCGTAACATACTAAACTTATAAAACAAACAAACAAAACATAACTTTTTCTGGTTGACTAAAATTGACTAAAGTTGACTAAAATTTTTCGTTAAATAGATATAAAATAAAATAAAACATATTTATCTTTGTGGACAAAAAACGAAAAACATAAATTAAAATGAAATCTCGACTTCTCCAAACTGTTCAAAAATTTCAAAAATCTACCATATTGTATATTTGGCGTTTTCACCTACTTTAATAATAATAATAATATTTGGATGATTTATATAGCGCCGTTTTTGTGAAAAATCACCTCAAGGGCGCTGTACAAACTTATAATACATTTCTAAAATCTAAAAAACTACAAGCTAGGCAAACAATTATAAACAACTTATGGCTAAAAATTGCATACATCGGTTCATTGATCACCGATACGAAAATATGTGTACAATATTTTGACCAATGAACGCGATGCTGCCTAAAATTTAATGAAAACAGGACCATACTTACCTGGGAGGTCTCTTGAAATTAACTCTGTATATTGTCCATTTAAGGAAATTTAGATAGAGTTCGCACGCAGAGGACATTATTGTAAAAACATGTTATTTAATCCTAAAAATATTTTAATATTAATATGTAATGTATTCTTTGACGAGTGTATTTTGGAAAGTAAAAGCAACATGTAAAGGTGGGAGGTGCAGTAGTACCTATAAGGATTTGATCTTTCTAAATGTGATTCGTCAAGAGACAGATTGATGTGTAAGGAATCGAGTAATTTTAATTCAGTAAGAAAAGTGTGATTAAGACATATCATAGACAATACAAGTATGATACTCTCAAATAGGTATTTAAATTACGGGTACGAGAGCCCAAAAAGGAAGGTTTTTAGTTTGGACCTAAACTCTGTTGGGCTTGTTATGCATCTTAATTCCGGATGGAGTCTATTCCAAGCCTTAGGCCCAGATACTCCGAAAGCACGATCTCCAAACATAGTATTTGGCTTTCGTTTAGGTTCTATTAGTCTGCCTTTAGCAGATGAAGTTGCTGATCTAAGGGTTAATTGTCTCGGACCGGTATTTTCCGGGACGCATAATTCGGAGATGTAAGGTGGGGCCATTTTGTAGATTGATTTAAAAACCATCCAGCACAATTTGTACTGGATTCTCTCAGGGCACTTGAGCCAGTGAAGGTTACGAAGGTGTTCTGAAATATGCGAATATTTAGAAACCCCAGTTTTACCCAGTACTTTATCCAAAACGACGTTTTCTTTGGAAATCATTTAATAAAATCCTTGACATGTCATTCTTAAATTATACAATGTGTACACCATCTTAGCAATTGTTTGCAATTTATTGCCTTCCTTGGTCCACTGGGCGTTTATTAAAGAGAAAACTCTTTGAAAGTAATATTTCGCCAATTTCAGAAGTTCGGAAGACAAAACCGGCGCGAACTAAGAGGCCCCCGCCTTGCGTAGCTTGCGTTGCGTTCGTTCTGCAGGCGCTGCGTGCACCGCGTTACACTAACAAAAAGCCTAACAAAAGCCGGACAGGCCGGACATATAAATATTTAGCCGGACACGACCTAAAAAAGCCAAACATGTCCGGCTAAAGCCGGACAGATGTCAACCCTAGCCACAGGGGATAATCCTGAGTCCGCTGTTACTTATACTTTTTATTAACACTATTGCTAAATTGCATTGATGCATTGATCAACATTTGACATTTAAACAACATATACAAAGTATTGAAGACAAAATCATCCCCTTAATTAGCGTATTTAGCCGGCTATCATATATGTTGCCAAATAAATAAATAAAAAGTTTATATTATAGTCTCGTACAGTCACATTTAAATTATTTGATTGAAATCTGGGGAAATGCATGTGAAACATACATAAATGAATTACAGATAATACAAAATAAGGTAATCAAAAAACTGTTTCACTACAAGCCCAGAACATCCACAAAAACATTATATATGGAAACAAAACTATTAACATAAAGAAAACTATATGAATACAATACATGTCTCCTTATTTACAAAATAAATAATAAACTCGTACATACAAACACAGAATTCATTAAAACGTCACAAGTACACAAACACTTTACACGACAACACGATAACATACATTTACACCATCCACACTAACTATGGTAAGCAATCCATTGGTTACGAAGGGGGCAATTATATAATTGCATCCCAAACGATATTAAAACCGAAAATAAGCTGGGTATATATAAAAAAAATATTAAAGTTTAAATTGATAAACTCTTGATAAATAAAGTAACGACATAGAATAGCGCTGTATTGTTATGTTTAGTTTAGTTTAATGTGTTTTATTATTTCTAGTTAAATAAGTGAAAATGTAATTTTCTTTTTACTGGAATAAAAACGAATTAATTAAAAAAATGTTTCTTGCATTGATTATTTCTTTTGATGATGATATAAAAATATTTGCCATTGTTAGGAATTTAAACGATCGTCTGCTCATCCAAAGCGACTTAGTAAGGTTCAAATCATTTTGCAATGAAAATATAATTTACCTAAGTTACAACAAATGTAAACAAATAAGCTTTACTAAAAATCACAACGCTGTTATACACAATTATTGTATTGGTGACTATTTACTCGAGCGCGTTTACGGTATAAAATATCTAGGCATACTTTTTGATTCTAAACTCCATTTCCATGCGCACATTGAGAATATTGTGAATAAAGCTTACCGCTTGCTAGGATTTGTCATCAGAAACAGCCGCGAATTTCGAAAACCTGAAACCTATCTTCTTCTTTACTACACGCTGTTCCGTTCTTAACTTGAATACTGCACCTCCATATGGACTCCACTTTTTTACAGTGTCTATAATAAAGACAACATTGAAAGTATTCAAAAGAATTTTCTGCAATACCTCAATTACAGAATGAGCGCATCTAAACGAGGGTACATAAATATGCTTTCGAATTATAACGTCTCCACTCTAACTAACCGGCGAACATTCCTTGACCTCATGACTCTATATAAAATCTGCAACAACATTATTGACTGTCCTGACCTACTGAAACTAATAAACTTCAAAATACCACCCAGAGTAGCAAGGCTTAACGATTTACTCCACATTAGATAAACGCGTACAAATGCTGGTGTCAGGGATCCTATCAGAAGAATGTGCCAATCGTTTAATCAAAATCTCAAGGATTCTTACTTATTTTTTGACATACGCAATACTTTTAGTGGAAAATTGAAGGATGTGTTCCTACAAAGAACAACAACTTAGACATACACTTTGTTTATTATTTTTTATCTTGTAGGTATATTTTTTCCCTTACCATCTAAATTTTTCGGATATTGGATATTGCGCATTTCTCTCATCTCTATATTTGTAAAATAATTATCTTGTAAATATATTAATTTCTTCCCTAATTATAAGTAAAAATATTTGTATATGTTTTTATCTGCTGTAAGTCAATTCGTGTGAAATAGTTTGGATGCAGGTGAGTTGTATATTCTTGTTAATAGAAATATGTATCTGTATTTTCTCCTAAATAAAAAAAAAAATAAAAAAAATACTTTATTGCCAAAGGTGCCTCCAAAGTCACACAAAAATTTATTATTTTGGCAAATTCTTTATAATTTAAAACACAAATAAACGAAAAATGGTTCACATCTATACTGGATATAGGCAATTTTTTTATGATGCTATACATTTTAATTGACTGACGGTAACGAAGTCCTGTTTTAACTTGATTTTTTGGCTTTCTTCTGTCGGTAAATGTGTGTGTACGTTCCGTTTCCGTTTCAAGGTGGTGGCCGTTTTAGTGGTTCAGTATCTAAAGATTCTTTTTTCAAATGCAAAATGCTCATGTTTAAGTTCACTCTCATCATTTTTTTTAATGTTTTGGTATCTACCTACCTACACCCACCTACCAAAAGAAATTTTGAATAAATGAAATAAGTATCATAGCGACAAATTCTGTAATTCATAATATGAAAAAAAAGTTACACAAAATGTGTCATGGTTTACAATTAAGTACAGTTTGGCAATTAAGTGTAGAAAATCAATGATGGCGCTGCGATCGTTTTTTAGGTTTTAAATGACAACACCAAGATGGCTCATAAGACAATGAATATATGTTTAAAAAAACACTTCGGTCAAAATCCATATTTCATAACGTATTTGTATTTTCAAAAATTTTGCACAAAAAACTCTAATTTAATAGAAGTAAAATTGTAATTTAATATAAGTAAAATAAAACAAAACAAATTTTAAGTTGGCGTTTATTTCGTAATAAGGTAATGATAATAATAATATTAATACGGCATTATAGGATGGGGCGGTACATATACAAATCAAACACAAACAATTTACATTTCACAAAAACTAATAATAAAAACAATTTTAAAAAAAACCCTACTCACATTCGTCAGAACTTTTATTTAAGAAAATTAAGTGCATTATACTTTCATCATGCGACATTACAAAGTTAAAAAGATAATATTCAAAATAAAGTTGCAAAGTTTATAAACAAAGCCGATGGAATGCAAAAATTTTCGTGAATATTCCCGGCTACCATCAAATCCAATGTCTTCTTCGAGTACGGTTAGTAAAGTTCTGAAAGTTGGGACTTCTTTACGTACCATGTAAAAACAATGAATTTTTTTCGAATGGCACAAATATCAAAATCATCCAACTCTTTTTTAGGGCGCCCTATTTTCCGTTTTCCCGGTTTTTCAAAGTTTCCATCTGCTTTTTTCCCTTCCTTGACGATTCGCCTTACCGTTGATTGAGATTTACCTGTGTGTGAAAAACATCATAAAAATTATTATTATAGAAGGTATTTAAAAAAAAAAACAGTAGATAATAATATTCATTAAGAAAGAAAGAGAAAATTAAGAAAAAAGTTACTTTTCTATCATATCAGATTGTAGTGGTTATAATCGCTCGAAAATTGGCATAAATCTCGTAATACTAATGAAATTTATTAAACAAACTATACTACGTACCAGTCATTTCTGCAGTTCGTTTGTAAACATCTTCTAAATTAGACAGAAGCTTCTTCGTGTGAAATTCGGCTAGGCAACGTTAAAAAATGCAGTATATTACCCCTCTTACATCACTACGTATTGGTTCGTTCATTTTAATTAAACTCAAACATTGCGCAGGCAAACAATGAATAAAGATATTATTAAATGAACGATCTTCTACCCAGATTTAAGACTATAAATCGACCATAACATGCGACAACATGACAGCCATAGGAAACGTCATTGCAAAGCGATTAATTCGGTGCTGCCATAGTAATGAAAGCATTTAGTTCCAATTTATTTCATTTCTAGACTTAATTGCCAAACTATAGGTAGATATTTAAGTACCTATTTACAAAACTTTTCGAAGAACAATGTTGGTTCTGCTAAAAATTGAAAATCGTTTTTTTGGCGTATTTTAATTTTCTTTTGATGATTTCAATGACAGTATTTTTTTTTTTAGATGAGCTCACACAAGAGGCCCTGAGGAAAATAATTTCCCTCAGGGCCTATGTCATCTTTGGGGATGCTGTGTGGACGGTTTTTTAGGGAAATGAAGGAGAGGAGAGTTCTGGGAAGAAAAGGGTTTAAGGGGTGGGTAGGAATCTGGGGTTTAGTGTGTCCTGGACATCCGCCTCCAAGACCTAGACAAACTTCACCCCATGAACCTGGGCACCCCTGCTAAATCACCAAACGTAGCGAACCACTTGGGGTGACCTGTGGCAGGGGTGTTGGTTGTCCGATAAATGGTTCCCGGGGCGCGGTACCCATATACTGCGTGGCGGGCTGGATGGGAGGGGACTGATTGAAGGAGGCCTTTTTACCTCTCCAGCCGGATTCTCACGACCCATCGCCTTGCACCGCAGTGTGAGGAATAGATTCATACGTCCGTCACTCCTGGCCACACTGACCCCCAGATTCCTACCCACCTCTCTTACCTTTTTCCTTCCCATATCTTCTTCTCCTTCCTTTTCCTTAAAAAAAACCCTCCACACAGCATCCTCAAAGATGACATAGGCCCCTCGGGAAATAGTTTCCTCGGGGCCTCCTGTGTGGAACTAATGTAAAAAAAAATAAAAATAGAATATGCTTTCATCTTTCTTAAATAGTTTTCTTAGTCTTAAATAGTAGGTATGCTAGGTAAGTAGGTACTGGTTCGTACCTATTAACCCATCGAGTAGCCGAGCGCCATTTTGGCGCCCCGCGGCCATGGCCCCCCGCCATCTTGTCGATCACAATAAACACCAAAGGAATAATACGGAAAAAACATTATTCCAATCCTTAACGGGCACCGCCACCACTGCTACTGCAATGCCGTGCGGCGGTAATGTAATGGCGGATTGGTTTGACGTAATCGGTCCGACATGATTATGATTATATGGCGAGGGGAAGAGAGACTCCATCAACAGAAAATATCATAAAGGGACGGACCTGCCAGATTATACTGTTACTTGTAAGATACTCCCCGAAAAATATTGAAGTAAGCTACAAACCCGAGGTAATTTCTGGCCTACTGAAAATAACCAAAATAATTAGAAATTCGACAGTGACTAAAACTGAATACAATCCTTGTAGACTACACCCCTCTCCCCCTCCCCCCATATTTTTTTTTTTTTTTTTACATAAGCTCCACACAGGAGGCCCTGAGGAAAATAATTTCCCTGAGGGCCTATGTCATCTTTAGGGATGCTGTGTGGAGGGTATTTTAGGGAAAGGAAGGAGAGGAGGGTTCTGGGAAGGAAAAGGGTTTAAGGGGTGGGTAGGAATCTGGGGTTCAGTGTGTCCTGGTCATCAGACCTAAACACACCTCATCCCATGAACCCGGGCACCTCTGCTAAATCACCAAACGTAGCGAACCACTTGGGGTGACCTATGGCAGAGGTGTTGGTTATCCAATAAAGGTTCCCGGGGCGGCGGTACCCATTCCCGCCTCCCAAATTGTAATGCATATAAAAAAAAATGTACCAGTCTGAAGATGGCTAACTAGCTGAAACGGGTTACGGTCAAATAAGCATAATGAGTAAGATTGAGAAAGGGACCCTCAGATGGTTTGAGCATGTAGAGCGAATGAAAGAAGAAAATAGTGTTAAAAGAATATATGAAGCAAATGTGAATGGACGAAGAAGTCGGGGACGCCCGAGGAAGAAGTTAATCAGATATTTGAGTCGAACCATGTCAAAAGTCAGAATAATAGATGAGTATATATGAGACGATGTATGAATGTGAGTGAGGCAAAGAGTGTTTGCCAAGACCGAGTTGTTTGGCTGTCCGTCCTCTCTGCCTACTGCAGGGAAACGGCGCGCGTGATGGTTAGTTAGTTAGTTAAATTAAAATGGAAATAAGTTTAATATTTGTTTTATTATTTTATTAATTTGCAATATAGTTATGAATGGTGAATACTTGGAGCAGGTGAATGATTTGTGTATCTGTGATAATGTTTACGTGAGATGGGAAGGCTTATAAAGATATTGAAAGTATGGTAAATGCAGGTAACTCCTTTGATGGAGGACTGAACTCCGTTGGTGTCAATATGTCCAAAGAAGTGAAGCAGTTCACAATGGAGTGCTGGTACCTACCCCGATGTATGGCAGTGAGGCAAGAAACTGGCAGAAGAAGAAGAAAGAAAGTAGCCCGAAAGCTGTAGAAATGAGATCCCTGAGGCGTAACTGTTGTAAAACCATATATCTACGATCGTGTGAGAAATGTGGAGATCCCCAAAGAATGCAAAGCTGATGTAAGCGTAGGTAATGAACTTATGAGTAAGATTAAGAAAGGGACGATCATATGGTTTGCGCATTTAGAAAAGGAGCGTAGAGAGAATATATGACTCTAGTCTTGGTGGAACAAAAGCCTTACCAATTCGGCCACTGCCACCTCTTATTTAAATGTCATATTTGTCAATCTCAATCTTAACAATATAAGCTTAGACTGTTTTTACCACATTATTGGCAACTACCTCTTTCATTGGAAACAATTGTTCGAAGAACTGGTTTGTAACCTACAGATGGTGTCTCAGATATATACCTATATGCGATAATATATTACATTGACGGGAACATAACCTTCAAAATCTATAAAAAAATGAATTAAATAATGTACAAGAATGTAAATAAACCCCAATCAAAACGACCATGCACTTTTCTTCTTATTTGAACCCTAGTGCCACATAGCAATGAATCTAGTACCCAATGCGCCCCTGCAAATCAATACCTAATCTATGGTTATGTTTCATGTACACGGTGTTCGTAACGTACATCCCTCCTACAGGGAGCAGACCGCTCGTCCGGTCAATCAACATTAATAGCTCGTAAATGAGCCGGAGAAGAATGGATGGCACAGGATGCATGACCAGACCGGTTTCGCGACTTTTCACCCGCGACAAAATATCCCCGACAAAATATCCTCCGACAAAATATCCCCCAACAAAATGTCTATTAAATAAACCTAACCTAACAAAAAAATGGGACAAAAATAATATAGACATCCTGTAAATACAATAAATTATGTTTAAAAATAGCAAAATGTAAAATAAGGTTAGGTTAGATTAGGTTTTAGTAGATATTTTTTGGAGGATGTTTTTTCCGCAGGATATTTTAGCGGGATGAAAACGCGTAGGACAGACCAGCCGAGCGATTCCGTATCTTTTGTGGGATCGTTATTGGATAACGGACATTATCTCCTGTCAGATTTGTGTGATTTTTACGGTGATCGGCCAACTCAGAATTAAACCAACTCAGAACCACCTCAGAAAGATCATAAAGAGTGATGATATATATATATTTTTTTAAATAGGTTCCGTTAAAAAGTCAATAAAAGGTTAGGGTTGCGTTTAATGATTTTTTAAAGAGTTGTTGAATTGACTTGATTCTATGTTGGCATGGAACCGATTTTTACGTACTTTCTGTCACATATTTTAGTTTAGATCGATTTAAACACGAATTCCTGCAATTACGCACGATTATGTATTCATTTAATGTACGTTGTAAATCAAATAACAGCCATAAAAATCACATAAATCTGACAGGAATCAATCAAATCTGCAGCTGGGAGGGAGTACCGAGTACTGCGCCTTGAAGATCTTTGGTCCAGGTTTAATGACAGATTTGCGCATTATTAATAAACAAAAATTACTAAATTATATTCAAATCAATGACGGTGTAATAACTCCCCAGTATAAGTATAAGTCAAATGTTGCACAGATGTGATTTTAAAGCATCCAATGTTAATCAAGTAGAATTACATCACAGTATGTATTTACCAAAGGCAACTCTCAGTGCGATAAAAAATATTGTTAAAAAAATGAAAAATTCAAAATCCTTGGGAATGGACAACATAAGAATTTATTTATTTATTTAATACAAACGGCATAAGTATGCCATAAACATTAATTACATGTCACAAATTCATATTCAAAATATTAGTAATGGTAAAACAGTGTATGTATAACAGTTAATTGTGACAATACATTGGGAAGTGACACCAGAGATACATTTACATGCAAAAGTCTATAATACAAATAAAATTAATAGTGATTAAAAAAATATGATAGCATAGCCGTCTTGTACCTATGTTCCGTGCAGTTAAATAGATCTATCACATCTGCATATCTATTAGTAACTTCATGCAACCTAGGTAAAAGTGAGTGTTTCGTATACTCAGTCCGATTATTGTTACATTTAAAAAGGATTTTAGAACGAGTGGTTCTCGTGGTAATATGAAATTCAATGAGCTTAGTTAGATCAGGACTGTCTATTCTACCATTTACAATTTACAATTGTATGAATGTACGACATAAAAAGATATTTAGATATTTTAGAACCCATTATAACGCACTTAGTAGACTTATTATAGAAGCTGAATTGCCTAATGATCTTAAATGTGCTATTATTAGACCTATATGCAAATTAGGAAAGCACTCAGAAATAGGAAACTATCGACCAGTATATTACCTGCACTTGAAAAAATTTTTGAAAAATATGTTTCCTTAAAATTAAATAAATACTTAGAAAAATTTGGCATTATAGACCAAAAGCAATATGGCTTTCAGAAGAAAAAGTACAGAGAATTTATTACAGGATTTTTCAAATTATGTTAATGATGAATTAAACCATAAAAGACATATTTTAGCATCTACTATTTATCGATAACTCCAAAGCGTTTGATACAATTGACCCACAAAAATTATTAAAAATCTTAAAAGCATTTGGAATTAGAGGAAACCTACTTAATTTGCTTAAAAATTATTTATTTAATAGACATATCTGTGTAAAAATATTAGAAAAAATGAGTGAGAGGAAAAAAATGTGTGCTGGAGTCCCGCAGGGGTCAATTTTGGGACCAACCCTCTATATTATATTTGTATCAATAATGAAAAAACTATTTAAATATGTAAAACACTTTGCATATGCTGACGACACTGCTCTTGTCATATCTGATGAACAATTATCCATTGCGATTAAATGTATGCAACATGACTTTACGTCCCTTATAAAATGGTCACATGACGCAGGTCTAATCATTAATACCAAAAAAACCAAATTAATTCACATACGATCTCCACATGCTTCATTTCAGAAAACGCCTAAAATAATGTCTCATGACTTTACATGTATTCATCAAAACATTATGTATGTTTGAATTGTAACTGAATATTGACATCCTGTTGACAAACTGCTTTATTGCGGTTTAACGGGATTGTACCTTGAAAACCAATAAAAAAAAATAAAAAAAGATTACACCCGTGACAAAGCGATAAGCTCCTTGGTTCCGAACCCGGGGTAAATTATTAAAACATAACCTTGGGAGGCGGGTATGGGTAACACCTACGCTCCGGGAACCATTTATTGGATAACAAACACCCCTGCCATAGGGGTAGATCTTGGCGGCGAATATGCGTTTATCTACATACTGCGTGACGCGTCGGATCGGGAGAGACTGGTCGAGGGAGAGCTAATCTAGACCTCTCCAGCTGGACTCTCTCGACCCATCTCCTTGCACAGCAATGATTATAATTTATAATTTACAACTGAAAAATGTCCTCTACAACACAGGTGAACTCCTAGTGTGGAGGAAAATATATGATACCTTTGTAATGTAAATGTACTAAGAATAAGAAAAAATAAATAAAATGGGAGATCCCATCTCCTTGCACAGCAGATTAAAATAACCATTTTGTGGGTTGCGAGTTGCGACAGTTTACGTATGAGGGGTCGAATTGTCTTTATTGGGGGCGAAAGGGAAGATAGGTTTAAATAAGAACAGACAGAGGCTGAGTTGGCATCGCGTTTGGGTCACACCCAGGCGTCGCGTGATCGATTCCTTGGCTAGCTAAGTCCTCCATCACGACACTAGCAACATTTTACGCTTCCTGTGATGGTAGTAGGAGATTTATAAATATTGTCAGTTGTCAGGTTATTCGTAACCCGGGAATGTTTATTTTTCTTTTTTAACAAAAAAAGGTTAAGTAGGTAGGTAGTATAGGTACCTACTTTTTAGAGTTAGGGTTATCTATTAAATACAAGAAAGTAAATAACAACAAGTGAAGGGCACATGGGCGTGTCTTTGGGGCTGCCCCGCCCCCGCTCCCGCCCTGGCCCGCCTAGCCGCCCGCACCGTCCCGCCTACCGGGAAACAAACCGCCCTAAAAGGGTGACTGAAGCCTGCGAATAGAGCCTCAAATAATTGAAATTAAAATATATTTTTTCTGTTGCGAGTACCAGCTACATAATATGGAAAGCTGTAGGGGTTTTCTCGGGTACCTACTGCGTTACGATTTTTGCGATGCTGTTTGGAGTGTATTTACTTGTAGGGAGAGGCAGAAGTAATCCTATGTCTTGAAGATAGGTAAGTACCTATCGGTTTAGTAGGATGAGGAAACATAGCGTGGCATGGGTAGCGGATAGCTTCTTTGCTCCAGAACCAGAGGTCGCGAGTTCGAAACGCTGAGGAGTGAAATGAAATTTTAATTCATTTTTAAGGATTGTCTTTTTGTGTGAAGAAGAATTTTACACACCTAACCTTCAAAACAAGAGGAAAGTCACTGCTTACATGAAATTACGACGAACCACACATCCCCTTTTCCCGCAGCAGCTTTAAAGCAGAATAGAGCCGGGCAACGCCGGGTACTTTTGCCAACGTTCCTTATAATTTGATTGAAAAGTGCTTTTATAACAATGTGGCTACATTATATTTTACTATTATTCTACTACATTAACTCCACACAGGAGGCCCTGAGAAAAATCCCTATATGTCGTCTTTGGGGGTGCTGTGAGGAGTGTAGATATATATAGGGAAAGAAGGAGAGAGAATTCTGAGAAGGAATAATGTGTGAGTAGTGGATAGGAATTTGGTGGTTAATGTATCCAGGAGTGATAGACGTCTGGCTGAAGAGGTCTAGGTTAGGTCTCCCTCAACCAGTTCCTCCCGATCCGGCCCACCACGCAGTGATTGGACAAACGTATTCGCCTCCAAGACCTGGACAAACCTCACCCCCCCCCTACCCCCATTAACCAAGCGAACTACTTGGGGTGACCTATGGCAGGTGTGTTGGTTATCCAATAAATAGTTCACGGGGCGGTGGTACAAACGCAGATCTGAATTGTCGAGAACTTCCCAATCTTCTTCTTTTAAGTATTTTCCCACTCTTACTCTCCACATCATACAGCTGCATAAAATACCCTAATTTGGCATGCAGTAATCTCATCATCTCCAAGCAGTTGGGAAACTGATGATATTATTAAATGTGTATCTATATTGACGCGATCATCACGCGATAACTTTCCAGATTAAATAATTCAAAAAAATGTCTCCATCATCTTTTCTAGTGTCCCTCCCACTGCGTTAAAACAACAAAAAAACCTCTAAATGGCTCCAACAAAGCGTTTAAAAACACGACAAACGCGCGCTAAACATGGCGGCAAATTGCGCTCGTAATGCCAAAATCGCTGCTGGATAGTGGCTGCTGTCTGATGACAATAAGCCGTCGAGTGGTCGCAGCGGGCGTCGAACCGGGGACTGAAGTCAACGGGCGCGCGCGTCCGCTGGGCCGTGAGGCTTTGTTCGGGGGCATGTCGGATGGTGTCAGGACCAGGAGTGGATGATGTTGAGAGAGAGAGGGGGGAACGCTAAAACGATGCTTGAACTTGCGCAGAATTGATTTTGTATTGATCTGCCACTATGCCACTGAGAGCTCCGTTGTAACGCCTCCATCTGCCTCCGACTGCTCACAAACGTCTGGAGCCAGTGAAACTGTGAGAAGAGTGTTATTTGTAGTCATAGACTAAAGAAATGATAGAGTTGAACTAAATGCATACAGAAAACGACATCGTAACCTAACCTAACCTAACCTAACCTAACCTTTACTGGCTCAAGTAAGTATCCTGAAAGAATCTAGTACAAATTTTGATGGATGTGTTTAAATCAATCAATGAAATGGCCCCACCTTACATCTATGAACTACGTGTCCCGGAAAATACTGGTCCGAGGCAGTCAACCCTTAGATCAGCAACATCATCAGCTATAGGCAGAATAATGGAACCTAAACGCAACCCAAATACTAAGTTTGGAGATCGTGCTTTCGGGGTATCTGGGCCTAAGGCTTGGAATAAACTCCCTCCGGAACTAAGTGCATAACAAGTCCAACAGAATTTAGGTCTAAACTAATAACCCAACTTTTTGGGCTCTCGTACCCTTAAATCAATTATACCTATCTGAGAGTACCTATCATATTTATATTGCCTATGATATGTCTTAATCACACTTTTCTTATTGGAATCGTTAGACATCAGTCTCTTACCGAGTGAAGTAATATTAGGAAGATAAATATTCAGATCAAATCCATTTACCTATTATTTAGTGTACCGCCCATCATAGAATTTTGCTTTTAAACTAACTAACCATCACGCCGTTTCCCCGCAGGGGTAGGCAGAGAGGACAGACCGCCAAACAACTCACAGTCATCGTCTCATACACGCACTCTTCTATTATTCTGACTCTTGACATTGCCCGCCTCAAGTATCTGATTTACTTGATCGTCATGTCTTCCTCGGGCGTCCCCGACTTCTTCGACCATTCACATTTGCGTCATATATTCTTCTTACACTATTTTCTTTGTTCATTCGCTCTACATGCCCAGACCATCTTAGGGTCCCTTTCTTAATCTTACTCATCATCTGCCTTGCATTCTTTGCGGATCTCCACATTTTTCACAAGATCATGCATGGTTTGCTTTCCAAAATACGCTCAAAAGAACATATTATATAGTATTTTGTTATTAAAATATGATTAAATAACATGTGTTCCCAATTATGTCCTCTGCGTGCGAACTGTATCTAAATTTCTCTATAAACAATAAACAGTGTTAATCTCAAGTAACTTCCCAGATCAGTATGATTTTGTACATTTTCTACCTGTACCGCGTTCATTGGTCAAATCATTGTAAATATAGTTTCGTATCAGTTTATCCAGTGATCGATGAACCGGTGGATGTAATTTTTTAGCTTTGCCTAGTTTGTAGATAGAAGTAAGATTGTAGAAATATATTGTCAGTTTGAACAGCGCCCTTGAGGTGATTTTTCCCAAAAAGGGCGCCATACAAATCATCCAAATATTATTATTATTATTATTAACTCAAATGTTTAGTCCTATTACGCCTGAAAGTTGGCTAAAGCAGGCATCGTTCTGTAACTTAGCCCAAAAGCTTATTACGTGCAATAACCAAAATAATTGGTCACACTTTTTGCGAACAAATCAATCCATATAATATCGGCTTCGTTCGGAACGAATCTTGGAACTAATCGTCGAACGGTAGAAGAATTCGACATGAACTCTAAACGCCTATAAATGATGTCAGTTTGTATTAGAGTAAAGCTTCATTCACTTCATTTTAGCAACTGATAAATTGAAAGCGTTCAAAAATATCAATTACATTACAACACTTTCAAACCAGCATCAGCACAGTGAAATCGATAACTTTAGAATATCGTATTTTATATCGATATCCCGAACAGGGTTTTAGCATTGATGGCCGAACCGATATTGACAGCGATTAAATGAGAAATTGATGTACGCTTAAAACGCTGGAGGCGTTTTCTACGATTTGACTTTCTGAAACGTCAAACGGCATACAATTACATATAAATATTAATAAATTGGCAATTTTTAATTGAAATACTGACCTAAATATGCATTGGCAGTCCGCATTTGCTTTTTGACACTAAACGGGGGTTGATTAGTTAATGAGGTCTTTAGTCATATTTCAACCGGGTCAAGTCGTGTACACGACTTCTTTCAATTCTACGAGCTTCGTTAGTTGAACTCCGTTCATTAATAAGCCAGAAATTTTGCGCAACGAACGACATTATCCAAATATATGCGTATATTGACAGTGTTGGTGAAACGAATAATATATGTTACTCGGCGGGTAGCTCTTTTTTTCAGCTTCATACCTTTTTCCTTCCCAGAAGTTCCTCTCCGTTCCCCCCCCCCCCCGGTGACCAAAAACCTAAGGACGCTGCCGCTCATTTGTAACAAGCGTGGTATTTTGAAGACCCCTCCCGAACAGGTCACGTAGTATGGGTACGTTCCCTAAGATGATATAGGCCGAGTCAAAAGTAAAAAAATTAAATAAAAAAAAACAACACTGCATCGTAAACAAATCTCGATAAGTAACTCATCAACAAACAATGTACTTCTACATTCTAGAATAATTTTAATAAAAAATAAAAATAAAAACCGTAAAAAAGTGTCGACGAGGATGAGATTCGAACTCACGCGGGCAGAGCCCATTGGATTAGCAGTCCAACGCCTTAACCACTCGGCCACCTCGTCATGTAAAAGTCGTGATCTATTATCTGATATGTGATTAATATTTATATTTATTACTTCAAATGATTGCCAAAATACCAAATACTCGCTTCTGTATCAATGGAATCAAAATAAGTAATTACAAAAAGGAGTAGGTAGGTTATATACACATAGGTGTTGATTCAGGTGCCAGTCCATTATTTTTAGGAACAAGCAACCAAATAATTGAAACTGACCCTGGAACCTTACATGCTTATTCGTATTGGCGTATTTGGCATAGTTACATAGAAAAAATAATGTCCATCCTATGTAACTATGCCAAATACGCCAATACCTATGGCCGAGTAAGGTGCCAAGGCGAGAATAGTGTGTACAATTCTTTATTATCCTCTTATCTTTTTTTTATCCTGCTCCATCGAAGTCAGAATCTCAGAAGATCTCAGATCCAATTTCAGAGGCTGGGCGTAGGTAGGTACCTACTGTACAAGGCCACTAGATAGAGTACTTTACATAATAGTACACAACTGCTGACCCTGCACAAATCGCAAGTGCGCCCCACGGTTGAATTTGGTAGCTAGATATCTAGGTATCTGATACCTAAAAAGCCCTCGACTTTTTTTTTCTTTTTTTTTTTTAAAAGACAGACAAACATTCCCGGGTTACAAAAATATTTGAAAAATCTCCTGCTACCACCACACTAAGCGGAAATTGTTGCTTTTGTCATGATGGAGGACTTAGCCAGCCGAGGAATGATCTGATCAGAAACGGGTGGTACGTTTGATAGATTCTCCTATCTTAAGCCGCCGCTACCCGAATTTCTACCGATTTCTTACATATCTCCCTTAAACATTTGAAGTTTTTAAGCTCTTTAAAAAAAATTATGTAATTTTTTAAGATAATATCTAGACGCGTTCCACGCCGAAACGCAAATTATATAAAACTAGCTTTTTCCTTCGGCTTCGCTCGCATGGTATTAGGGGATTCCCACTCAGCCTCCTACACCTTCCATCTCCCCACTCCACTCATCCATCAACCCCCCTCTCCCTCCCCCTCCTTCTCCACCCACCCGTCCCCCATCCCACACCCTCCCAACTCCACCTCCTCCCACCTTCCTCCACCCCTCCCCCTTCCCTTCCTTCCCTCCCCCCTCTTCCACCCCACTCCGCCTCCTCCACCTTCCCTCTCTCCACTCCACTCCCACCATCAACTCCCTTCCCCTCTCCCTTCACCCACCACTCCCCTCACCCCTACCGCTCCACATTCCCTTTCCCCACACCACTCCCCCCATCAACCTCCTTTCCGCCACCCACTACCCCTCCCCACACCCTCCTCCCCCTCCTTCCCCCCTCCACCAACACCCTCCCAACACCCCCTCCCCACTCCCCCCACTCGCCTCTCGCATTTCACACATTCATTCCCGATACATTCAGTTTTAAAACTGCTCGCCTGCCACGTATTATAATTTTTTATAAAAATTTCATAATGCCAGAACTCAACGGTAGTTTTATACAAAATGACAAACAAAAAAATTTTATGCAATTTGATTCAGTCGTTCGGGTTTATGCGCATACATACATTCCGGTGATTCATGTTTAGAGATAGTTATTAAGTACGACGCCAACAAAGTACTCTTTTTAGGGTGAATTGCCTAGTAAAAAAAAAAAAAAAAAAAAAAAAACATCGTTTTCAAGGCAATTGGTTACTGAAGTTTTCAATAAATCGATTTTGTTAGCGACAGAAAACGTATGATAAATAATTTAATAACGCTAGAGATTATTCATAACGCCAGAGATTACCAATATATATAGCCTATAGATCTCGCAAATAATATAGCTTTCTACTAGTGAAAGGATTTTTAAAATCTATTCAGTAGTTTTTGTGTGAAAGAGTAACAAACATAATCCATACAAACTTTCACCTTTATAATATTAGTAGGAAGGATATAATATTAGTAGGATTCCCTCGATAGAAAAAAATCGCAAAGTATGCTCCAAAAATTATTATAAACAGTGTTTCAGTTATTTTACAAGTTATAGTTGTAAAAAAAAAAACACAAAATTTCTTTAAATGATACTTAAGATGCCTTTCACGAGACTTTTGCTCTATTTTAAACGAGTCGAGGTTTATTAAACATTTTCGCAATTTTCGCATCGATTTTATCGCTTTAAATATTAGCGCGCTCCTCTAACATTCCTAATTACTTATTTAACGGATTGTAATATTTAGTAGAAAGGCATCACGTGATAATGCTGTCCTTGTTCTATCGGCATTTAAATGACAGATGCTCCGAGGAACTAGGGCCATTGATAGAGTCATTTTTTACGGCATTTGTAACTAACCAACTAACCATCACGCCGTTTCTCCGCAGGGGTAGGCAGAGAGGACGGACCGCCAAACAACTCGGTCTTGGCACACACTCTTTGCCTCACTCACATTCATACATCGTCTCATACATTCTCTTCTATTATTCTGACTTTTGACATGACCCGACTCAAGTATCTGATTAACTCGATCGTGCCATGTCTTCCTCGGGCGTCCCCGACTTCTTCTACCATTCACATTCGCGTCGTATATTCTTCTTACACTACTTCCTTCGTTCATTCGCTCTACATGCCCAAACCATCTGAGGGTCCCTTTCTTAATCTTACTCATTATGCTTACATCAGCCTTACATAATAATAAATAATAACGTAGTATTTATATAGCGCAGTTTTGTGATATTTCACTTCAAGTGCGCACGCACAGTTCGAGACTGGAACGATTTTCCGGTCTCTGCGTTACCAACCTCCTCGTATCTTCAAGACCCAGGTTTACTCCTTCCTTTCCACAAAAAGACCCTCCATATGATGACATAGGCCCTGAGGGAAATTATTTTCCTCAATACCTCCTGTATAGAGTTAATTTAAAAAAAAAGTTTATTTCATGCAGTATTCCTTTCAATTCTTCTCACTATTGTTACTACATTGTGTATACATAATATTATGATATCGATCGTCCAGTTGATAGTCAAATATCTCCGAAAAATCTAAATTTGAGTTGAGTATGCAGTTATATGTAAAAGTGTACCCTCTATCTGGTAGGCAGGGGAGACCTAGGAGAGTTGTAACAGAGGAGAGTTGTGACAAAGACGATTTCTCCCTACCTATAATAGTTAGCGAAATTGTAACAATGCTCGTTTGTCGCTTTAGAGACGCGCTACTTCACTCAGTACTAGGGCTGCCACCTCTCCGGTTTTGACCCGGAGTCTCCGGGTTTGCATGGTGCATGTCCGGGCTCCGGGTTTAACATCGATATCTCCGGGTCGGGCGGTGGCAGCGAAGCGACAAACGACCATCACGACGCAATGCATCGGTGAATTATGGTGCTCACAATTCCGTGTACCACAAAATTAATAAGAAATATTATGACACCAAAGTCGTTAAAGCAAATTGTAATTGTCACGTTCTTCACAACGCTGGAAGAAACGCCATGAAAGCTTTAACATACGACGTGGAAAACT
Source organism: Limnephilus rhombicus (assembly GCA_929108145.2). NCBI lineage: Eukaryota > Metazoa > Arthropoda > Insecta > Trichoptera > Limnephilidae > Limnephilus > Limnephilus rhombicus. Next base: position 44,578,362 of record OV815292.1, read on the forward strand.
TGATTATGAAGGTGTATGCGGAATTTTCGAACAGTGCAAAACGCACGAGAGAATTACAAACATTTTTTGAGGAGTTCGAAATTGAATACAGAAAAGTTTTACGACATGGGCCAACTAGATGGTTAAGTTTGGGGAGAGCTGTTGACCGATTGATATTGTCGTGGCCTGCCGTATCAGCATATTTTAAAAGTTGTGGTGAAGCAGCATGCCATAAAATAATATGGGAATTCGTAAAAGAGTGCGGCGAAGGCGAATCCAATGACGCTAGAAGTTTATCTACAAAACATTCATCATTACATGAATATGCTGACAGAAGCCATACTATTGCTAGAAAAAAACTCCCTGACAGCTGCTGAGTTGCATCCAATTATGAGAAACATAAAAGACAAGGTTGAAAGCCGACTGCATGATGAATTGTACAGTGCCAAAGTATGAGAAACATAAAGTTTTTGAGGCCTCCTGATCAGGATCAATAAAAAAAAGAAGCCAATGAGGTTTACAGGAAAACTCTTGAATACATACAGAAATATTACGATTTCGAAGATTCTGTATTCAAAATCTTTTCCAAATTCGATCTAGCAAGTGCAGTAAGTTACGAAGATACTGTGGAAGCTGTCGAATCACTTGGTTTGAAAAATGTAGACGAAGATAAACTTTATGACGAGACCCGAAAATTAAACCAAGTATTTCCTCAGTTCGTACAATCTTGTGATTCAACCGTACCTGTTGATTTAAGATGGGTTCAGTTATTAAAAGTCACCTCAACCTTCACCGAACTGCCAAAAATAATTGGAATTTTTTTTTCAATCCCTATAAGCAATGCTTTTATTGAACGCGTCTTTTCTTTAATGGGAAATTTGTGGACAGACGAGCGAAACTGCTTGTCAGTGGACATGATGAAGGCAAAGTTAATTGTGAATATTAGTTACAATATGAATTGCCAAGAATTTTTGAAGTTTTTGGAGAAACCTGAGCAAGAAAAAATGCTTAAACAATCCCTTCAAAATGAAAAATATAGTTTTAAGTGTCAAGCTGGTCCGTCAGACTAGCACTAGCTAGGTCATTTATATTTTTAAAAAAAACATTACCAATGTTAATTTACATTTATTTATTACAATGACATTTTGCCTTAATTAAATAATTCATACTAAAAAAAGTTTTTTCTTCTAACTCAGTAAACTTACTTTGTGGCACCATTTTAATCAAATTAAAATAATTAGTTTTTACCACTTTTATTGTTTATAAAAACATTGTCTATATCTATTATTTTTCCATTGTCTATGTCTATTTTCAAAATTAGTAGGTATTAATAAAACCCTGAAGAAGTGAGCGTGGCTCACGAAACTTGTCGGTTTTTATAAACAATAAAAGTGGTAGCTAAAAACTACATTTCTAAAATCTCCGGGTCTACTGTTTTTGAAAGGTGGCAGCCCTACTCTGTACCCACCGGCGGCGCACGAGAAGCGGTTGCGTAATTACGACGTCTACATGCAAAAAATGTGAAAAGTAAGTTTTTCTTCAAAATTTTGATTGAATTTATATCACGTCTTATTACAAGTGCGTTGTGTTATTTTTTCTTAAGTTGTATGGTTATTTAAGTCTCAAAGCATTGCATTGATCTTTTGTGTTTGCATCGTGTTTAGAAAATATGAATCATTATTCGGACCAAGTCGTAATTTTGAGTACCTAGGAGAGTTGTGACAGCCTGTCTGTGTGACTTCATTTTTCTGCTGGGTTATTTCGACACTTTTTAAAATTAATTTACGATGTCCGTATGTGTGTTTGTGTGTTAGTACATTAAGGTCAAATCTTGCAAGTGCAGTCCGCAATGAAAGCTCGTCTCAAAAGAATCATTTTCGATAAAAAAAAATATTTGGACTTGTAGTATGATATTGCATGCTGGATGACTACTTTTTTTGTTTCAGAATGCCTAATAACTATACACGAAATACTGGTAAAGGCATTGCTAGTGTCTAAATACTCAAATAGTCTAAATACAAAGCTGTCACAACTTACCTCGGTACCTGTCACAACTTACCTCGGTGATAGGAGAGTTGTGACAGAGGGAGTAGTTGTTCTTTTTGTTGATTTACTCGGAAACCGTAATACTTTAATTAATTTTGATGATTGTTTTGGAAAGGGAAGGAATGGTGCTACCTTAATTTACATAGATCATAAATACGGAATATTTCTTGAGCGAGATATGTCCCTTAAATTAAAAATTGTCACAACTCTCCTAGGTCTCCCCTACTCATAAACACCACCAAATCATTTAATTGTAAAGCAGAAAAACTTTTAGTAAATTAAATGAAATGTTGATGTTTCTGGGTCACTGGTAGGATATTTCAAAATGTCATTCTAATGCACCAGACCGTTGCGCGTTGTGCCTCCCGGTGCCTGTTATTTTCTATAGCATCTCTACACATTGTCTGTCTGTCTGTCTGTCTGTTCGCAATAAACTCGAAAACTACTGAACGGATTTTCATGCGGTTTTCACCAATAGATAAAGTGTTTCGTGAGGAAGGTTTAGGTATGTAATTTGTCAAGGATTTGTGTAAATTGGTTGAAACATAACGATAATTGTTAGAAGTGTCGGAAAAGGTCAAGCCGCCTGGTAGCTTTCATCGAAAACACTGCCTAATCCTTTTGGGATATAACAAAACAATGCATGGTGGGATATTCCTCTTTTATAGATCTACAAAAAAGTCCGCGAAGGCATATATCTATCTTTTACGGATAGCTTACTATACCCATTCTATCTTCTAAAAAAATGGTCACGTACATTGCGGTAATTTAAAATTTATTTAGACGGATACAGTATTAATCCTTATTAACTTAAATACGTTAGTTACCCCAAGCATTTCATGCACATACATTATAATAATCTTTCACACCATCTCTACGTATTATAAATTAAAAATTTCTCCGCGGTATCTGTCTGTCTCTTCGCGATAAACTCAAAGACGGCTTTGGTTATAAAGGTTGGATAACCATCCAGTAGATGACGTTGTGTTTTATTAGCCACATCAACGCGTGGCCGGGTCAGCTAGTATTTAATATGTAAAGCATTTGATTTATTATTGCTTTCCTCATTATCTCAAAACTTAGTAATTGGAGATGTCTGCTTAATCAGCTCGACGATCGATGTACTTTAACTGCTACTAATCTAATATGAACGGAACCACAGTATCCTCCTTGAGAGTCCTAAGGATGCCGTTACGACGAATAGCACTAAACGAAATTTGGGAGGCAGGTATGCGTACCGCCGACCCGGGAACCATTTATTGGATAACCAACACCCCTGCCACAGGTCACCCCAAGTGGTTCGCTACGTTTGATGACTTAGCAGGTGTGCCCGGATTCATAGGGTGAGGTTATTTTATAGAATATTTGTAAAATTTTATGAGAGATGGGAAGGCTGATAGAGATATTGAAAGAAGGTGAATGCAGGTAACTCTATTAATGGAGGACTGAACGCCGTTGGCACCAACAAAAAACTGTCCAAAGACGCGACACTAGCCGTCCATAATGGAGTACTGGTACCTACCCTGATGTATGGCAGTGAGGCATGGAACTGGCAGAGGAAGGATGAAAGTAGACTGAATGCTGTTGAAATGAGATCCCTGAGGCGTATGTGTGGTAAAACCATGTTTGATCGTGTGAGAAATGTGGAAATCCGCAAAGAATGCAATGTAAGCGTACCTAATGAGTAAGATCAAGAAAGGAACGCTCCGATGGTTTGGCCATGTAGAGCGAATGAAAGAGAAAAGGAGTGTAAGGAGAATATATGACGCAAATAGTGAATGGTCGAAGAAGTCGAGGACGTCCAAGAAAGACATGGCACGACCAAGTGAATCAGATACTTGAGTCGGGTCATGTCAAGAGTCAGAATAATAGAAGAGCATGTTTGAGACGTTGTATGAATGTAAACGAGGCAAGGAATGTGTGTCAAGATCGAGTTGTTTGGCGGTCTGTCCTCTCTGCCTACCCCTGCGGAGAAACGGCGTGATGGTTAGTTAGTTAGTTAGTTAGTTAGATGCGTGTAAATAATATTTCATTTAGGTATGGTTAGCATTCGAAACATTGCTTTACTCATTATCCCAAAACTTAGTATTTATGAAATGTCTGACTAATCAAACCGATGGCGATGGACATGTGACAAGTAAATAGACAAACAAAATAGAATACCAGAGTATTATTTTTATAATTTTTTTTTTAAAGTTCAAAAAAGTAGTCGACGAGGATGAGATTCGAACTCACGCGGGCAGAGCCCATTGGATTAGCAGTCCAACGCCTTAACCACTCGGCCACCTCGTCTTGCGTGATACTTCAGAAAATCTGACACCTGAATAATTTTCCGTAGGTTTTGTTTAAAAAAACAGATTTGTTTGAAAAACATCCAAAATTGTTTACAACCGAATCAAATTAAACGTTTGTGTACTCAGGTGTCAATATTTTCCAGAAATGTTGCCTAATTAATTAATTATTTTCACATTAGCTCCACACGGGGGCAGTGAGGAACAAATATCCCTCAGGGCAGTCATCTTTGTGGATTTTGTGTGGAGGGAATTTTTTTTATAGAAAGGAGGAGGGAAAGTACTGGGAAAAGTTATGAGGGGTGGATAGGAATCTGGGGTCTTCCTGGGGTCAAGGTGTCCAGGAGATGGGTGTATAAATCCTCCCACTGCGGTGCAAGGCGATGTTCCGAGATAGTACGACTGGAGAAGTAAAAGGGACTCCCTCAACCATTCTCTCCCGATCCGGCCTGCCATGCAGCTGGTGGGCAGACACATTGGCCGCCAAGACCTTGACAAACCTCACCCCATAAACCCGGGCACCCCTGCTAAGTCACCGAACGTAGCGTACCACTTGGGGAGACCTATGGCAGAGGTGTTGGATATATCCGCCTCCCAAATTGACAAAACACAAACCCCCTAACAAAATATCTACTAAAATCTAACCTAACCCAAACTACAAAAAAAAATGAGACAAAAATAATACAGACATCCTGTAAAGACAATAAATTTTATTTTAATTAAATGAAGACAATATAAGCGAAACTCAATCGAAAATCTGGAAACAGAAAAATCAGAAAAAGATATTGACACCTCTGGGACTTGAACCCAGGACCTCTTGCTTTCCGGGCAAACTCGCTAACCACTGCGCCACGGTGCCGATATCAATTTCGGTCATTTTTTTTAACTGTATCATACTTCGACTAAGAACCTTAGAACATTATCTTCATTTTCTTAACGCATATATTATTGGCAACTATCTTTCTGGGTTCATGTCCCACAGGTGTCAATATCTTTTTCTGATTTTTCTGTTTCCAGATTTTCGATTGAGTTTCGCTTATATTGTCTTCATTCAATTAAAATGATTTAGGCAACAAGTTTGGTGGTATTGTAGATGTATTCGCTGATTCCCTTTACATTCTAAAATGCAATTTAAACCAACACTTTGTGGAATCCTACAAATAATTGTAATTTGGGTATAATATATTTAACGATTTGATGTGTTATTGTAATGTTTTATATTATATTTTGTTCTATGTTATTGTTAAATATTAAATTGTTTAATATATTTCACGGTTTTACGCAAGAATATACGAGTGGTTTTTTCTTTAAAAACTACTTGTATATTCTTAAAAGTTTTTTAACTTTTATAACTTTTGGTATATATTCTATGTATGTGTAATCCTCGATATCTTAAACATTATTTTATAATCTATGTAAAAGCCCCTACGGGCGTATAACAACAATAAATAAAATATTACAATTTGAGGTTTTACTCATAAAGTTAAAATAAAAATAAAATAAAATAAATTTTATGTTCAAAAATAGTAAAATGTTAAATAAGGTTACGTTAGGTTAGGTTGGGTAAGGTTTTAGTATATATTTTATTGAAGGATATTTTGTCGGGGATATTTTGTCGCAGTAGGTACCATAACTGCATAGGTAGGAACCGATTTTTTGGAGTTGTCTGACTAATAAACTAAACGATCGCTTTAAGAGTACCTATTACCAACATACCAACCTACATTTTACAAAAGCGTTTGGAAGAAATGGGTCTTTCTATAATCATGCATTAGAATAATAAAACTAAGAACAAGATATTATAAGAGTTATCACTGTTGGAAAATTTTCTCCATAAAAAAGCACAGATTAAACTCCAACAAAACATGAAATACCTCAACTAAATGAAGAAATAAAACCACAACAGCAATAATTCTCCGGCCAACCGATTTAACAAGTAATTTATCGTCAGCCATGTTTGTTGTCTGTGCTCCTAGAACGGTCGATCGTCCAAATAAAGGGGAAGAAGAAAAAATATATTTAGGAGATGTTATTTATGAAGATAATCACGCTGAGTTTGTTGGGCCGAGCACGAAAACTAAATTACCAGCTTCATTTTTGTTTTATTATACTGCCTCCACATAAATATTATATTTCTCGTTGGTCGGGTAGGTACTAGGTACCTAACCATAGACTATATAATATTTTGTGGATACATAAAAAATAGATAGATGGTTAATAGATGTTAGGTACGTCAATGCTCATGCCTCGTGCTTTCACATATTAATATTTTTGTTGGTTGGGTTGTTATCTAACTATTTCATCTATCTGTAATTTTTTTTGTTACATTCCGGTCCGGTTTCAAGATGGTGGCCGTTTTAATGGTTCAGTAAAAAAATGCTTTTCAAGTGTGAAATCATCGTGTTTATTTTTTGTGTGTGAAATCGTCGGTTTCAAGATGGTGAAAGTTTTGAAGATTCTGAAAAAAAAAGGTTTTTCGAGTGCGAAATCGTTGAGTTTTTTTTACATTATCTACACATAGGAGGCTCTGAGGAAAAAATCCCTTAGGGTTCATGCCATTTTTGGGGATGCTGTGTGGAGGGTCTTTATGGGAAAGGAGGGAAGGAGAGGAAGATCTGGGAAGGAATAACGTATGAGGGGTGGGTAGGAATCTGGGTCAATGTGTTCAGGAGTGAGGAACGTATGAATTCTTTCCTCCCACTGCAGTGCAAGGTGAAGGGACGAGAGAGTCTGGTTGGAGATGTCAAAAGGTCTCTCTCAACCAGTTTCTCTCGATTCGGCCCGCCACGCAGTAGGTGGGTAAAAGCGTTCGCTTCTTGAAAAGTTCTTAACTCTTAATTAAAAAATCACAATCAACTATAAAAATTACGTGCCCTTCTATTTGTCACAATTTTTCATTTTTTATTAGAAAAAAAGGGTAGAAACTTGTGCAAAGTCGGGTAGTAAGCCTAGCGCAAAACTTATAGATAAATTAAGAGGGACCATCCTTTCGATAACTTATCCTTAGGTCAACGTATATTAATTAAAATTAAAAAATAAACAAATAAATACTCGCAATAGGAAGAAAACGTGGCTAATTTATCCGGTATATAGCCACTATTCATAGATTCCCGTACAACATAGAAAACTCAGGCATTAAAAATAAATAAATCGTAAACCAATGTATACGTTATGAGATACTCGTAATAACGGATAAGCTGTCAAGGGGATGGTGAAATACCTCCAAAAGTAAATAGATTTGCTCCATATTTCGCATTATTGATCTCGCATGGTGTATTTTATAAGCCTAGCCAAAAACATAATATTTATGTAGGTATTGGCTGAGCTTAGTGAGTCCTATCTTAACTCGATCATTTTGTATTTCGTTTGTCTGATAAAAAAATTGACGCGAGGTCTACTAACTGTCCACAGAACTACCAGTATTATATTTATATATAAGCACGAAGTACCTACCTATATCACATTTGCCATTGCATTTTTCCAGCATAAGATTCGTTAATATTTGTTTATACGCGCGTCGTTACAACGCCGTTGGCGACGCCATAACGGAAGCAGGCGTCGTCCAACAAGCGCCGCTAAAGTGGATTTTCTTGTAACTATCCCATTACACGACGTAATATCGCTATACACCCTGGCGTCTTGCTTTCAGGCTGTACTTTAATCATATTGAACGGATTTTGTCACTTACGGCAAAGGCGTGACTCTTATAAAGTAGGCACCGGCAAATGGGGTTACTTTGTCCAATTTACAATGTTTTTTTAATTTATTTACAATTTTTTAATTAATTAATTTTCAATTTTACAAGTAAAACTTCTTTACGCACGCTTGACTTGGGGAGTAAGCTGGTGAATGCGTGACAGAAGCGTTACGAAAAGTGTGATCGGGCGAGGCGAACGGAAGTTGTACTAAGTTGAACTGTAATCTTGAATTAAAATTAGCAATTTTGGTAGTAAGCAGTTACTTTGAGTTTTGAAATATTTGATGAAATCAAACAAATACTTCGTTTATAACCACGAAATTTTATTTAATTTTTTAATACAGACCGTTTTCGCTTAACACAAGCATCATCGAGGTACAAAATTAAACTGTTTAATTTTGTTAACTGATGATGCTTGTGTTAAGCGAAACCCGTCGGCATTAATAAATTAAGTAATTTTCGTGGTTATGAACAATTTTTTTTTTCATTAAAATATGCTATTTAAATTATATAGAACCCATGAAAAATAATATTATGCTAACATTCATTATTATTATTATTGAGTTATGTTATTATAGCCTTCTTGTAACTATATTCCGTGCAATTGATTAAAACACGAAATGCATTAAAATAACTACCTGCCAACAAACTCTGATTGGTTTTATGAAAATAAAATGGCCTAGACTCTTAGACAAAGACACCCATGTGTTGGCAAAGTAACCCCACTCTACGGTATTATATTTAATAATCAGTTAATAGTTTGGCTGATATGTTGACCCTTAAGGCTTTATTCAACTTAATATAGGATTTGTGGTCCTTGCGCGGTCCTTCCATGGAACGTTGTTGCTATAAATGAGTGCCTTATTGCACGTCACACTTAAAACAAAACATAAATAAAAACATATATCACATTCTACTTAAGACGAAGCCATGCGAATTAAAGCAAAATCATACACAATCATATATTTTTGGTTTGAAAATTTGATCGCTTAGAAATATTATAGATGCTTCAATTAAATACTGCGAACAGAACACATCTTGACCTTGGAAATAATCGAGTATTTTTTTAATTAGTCTTTTTGTAAGTCTGGAAAAAAATATCAGGCCTATAAAAAATAATTTGAAGTACAAAATCTCCTACTAATGCAGCCCTTTTTGGATAAAGTTTTATTATGGTGTAATGTGGCAAATTAAGTTCTTTAGAAAATGATTAGAAAGCATTTTAATATTTGTGCCAGAATTTCACAAAATAAAACAGAATATTGCAATTTCACGCTGTTCTTTTCGGCATGAATCAAAATGGGCGGCGTTCAACGACTTTGGAATTGAGTGTTCATCCTTATGGCGTCCGCGTAAAGACTTTGTGCATTTTGTATCAGTTAAGGCGATCCGAGAGTCCAGAAAAAATCGAAATCAGAATTCACGCCCCTTTAAGGGAGGAGTTTGAAAATACTTAAGAAAAAGCTTTTGAAAATGTTGGAAAAGGTATTTGAGAATTTTTTTTACAGATCGATTTCGTAAAAACCTGTAAAAAACATTAACTCCTTTTTCCAGCGTTGTTTATTGCCATAAAACGGAAATTTAAAAATCAAGCGACGCGGAGCCTAACGTCTGTTCCCCGCTACGGCCGGGGGAGGACTGACTGAAAATGGGTGTGGCGTGGTCAGTAGTTCTTCGGTGGATGGCATAGGGTTCACTTTGAAAAACCAAATTCGTCGACTAGCGGCCGTATTCCAAAATAACATCGCGAAAATGCATATTTTTTATTAATTTGAATAAAAGAAACAGAATTTTCCACATTATACAATAAAACCATATCCGAAAAGGGTTTTATAAATAGGAGAGTTTGGACTAGAAAGTATTTTTTATAGACCTTATACTTTATTTTTTTATAGGCTTATTAAAAGACTTATAAAAAAGTGACCGATGTTTTTAAGGGCTAAGGTATGTTCTACACGCAGATTTAATTGAAGCATCTATGTATAATACTTCTAAGCGATCAAATTTTCAAAACAAAAACATATGATTTTATGTGATTTTGCATTATTTGTGGCTTCATCTCAACGCCCCACTGTGGTGGCGAATGGATATCCCTAGACGTCTTCTGTGAAATCGATTTTAAATTTCCTTGTTATTTATTTATTTATTTATTTATTGTTTTGGAACATTTACAGAGTATTAACAGAAAAAGGTCATTGGATTAGCATTGTAAAAAGCGTACATGTTAATAGTCCACTTAAAAATGTTCACAGAATACACAGTTTAATAGTTGTTAACAGAAATTAGGAATATCAAAATATAAACGGAGGTATAAAAAGAGATAACAAAAATAGTGATGATACAATACAGAGATGACAAAGATAAAAAAAGATCGATATACGATGTAAAAAAACAGAAAAACAAAAAAAGTAAAGTACAAATAGAGTGAAAAACAGCCATTCACATTCAAGTTCAAGATAAGTATTTTCAATTCTCAATTACATGTTAGGTTAGTCTATTGTTAATTTGCTTTTTAAAGTAAGCGAGACTATTTGCATAGATGTCTATATGGTTATCACAACAAACAATGCGTAAGTAAGGAGTTAATGTTTTTACATGCCTTTACGAAATCAACCTGTAAAAAACAACTCTCAAATACCTTCTCCAAGATTTCCACAAATTCTAATTTTTAAATCCCTCCCAAAAAGCAGTGGGGATTCCGATTTCAAATTTTTCAAGTAGTGGAACCAAACGTAGCGAACCACTTGGGGTGGCTTATGGCAGAGGTGTTGGTTATCCAATAAATGGTTACCGGGGCGGCGGTACCTATATCCGCCCCCCAAATTGGGAGGATACTGGGAGAATATTCAACGCTGGAACGCGTCGCAAATATATCTATTATAATATAAGAAATTATTTTGAATGACTAATAAATTGTAAAATAACACAAATTGAACAAATAAAATTTACTTGCGCACGCTAGGATTTGAACTCGTGACCTCCGGTTTGTTAGTCGAGAAAATCGAAACAATGAAAATTATTTTTGTTCTCAGTATGCACTAAATCATGTAAACCGTAAAACTTACGTTGATGATTAATAAATTAAAATTTAAACAATAATTACAGTTAAATATTATCATATTGTAGGTATTTTTTAAAACTGGATGTGATTCGCATTACATCATCTGCGGCAACTAACTCGTCCTGGCGTGGCACGGTAGCTTAGTGGTTAAAGCATCCTTCACCCCGAACCAGAGGTCACAGTTCGCTCCCCGCGGCGCCCAAATCACTCGCGCTTTATCTCCACAGATTTTAATTGCTCAGTTATTCGCTAACAGATATTGATGAATTAAAAATGTATAAAACCGGCCATTTTCTCACGCATTGCTGTCGCCATTTTTTCTAAACTTAATTAAAATAATTCGGCTTTGAAATTTGAGGTTTTACGACTTTTAGATTGGAGATGATGGTCGGTATGTTAGATTTTATGACAAAGTTAAGAGGGAAGTCCTCGAAAGCGTAAATACGAATTGTTTTCTTAGTTTTTTTTATATTATTTAATTCATAAAAAACGGTTTATTTGTAATCAAGTTCTGCTGTGTAATTATTATTAAGCGTGCAAGCTGTTTCGCGTTCCAAAGGCATTACAGTTCAATAATGCCTTATTTGAATATCTTTGAATGCCTTTATAAATAAACTGGTTTATTAGTTTGGGAGGCGGGATTGGGTACCGCCGTCCCGGGAACCTTTATTGGATAACCAACACCTCTGCCATAGGTCACCCCAAGTGGTTCGCTACGTTTGGTGATTTAGCAGAGGTGCCAGGGTTCATTTGGGTGAGGTTTGTCTAGCTATTGGAGGCGGATGACCAGGACACACTCAACCCCAGATTCCTACCCACCCCTTAAACCCTTTTCCTTCCCAGAACTCTCCTTTCCTTCCTTTCCCCCAAAATCTCCCCCCACAGCATCCCCAAAGATGACATAGGCTCTGAGGGAAATTATTTTCCTCAGGGCCTCCTGTGTGGAGCTCATGTAAAAAAAAAAAAATGATGATATTATTGAATATTCGAAAGAAAAAACATTAAATTTAGATTTAGCTCACGATAACACGTACCTATAAGCTATTCCCAGCGAGAGCTCATGTGGACGTCATCAACGTTCGTCCTTTTCCTTCTCAGGCATCGAACGAAACAGACAATATATATACTTGGGATGAAACATTTAACAAATGTAATACAGGTTTAAGAGTGGTAAATAGTTGGTTAAATAATAGTATTTTAACTTTGAACATACAAAAAACCAAATATATCACTTTTAGCATTTCAAGTAAAAGTCAACCTTCCGCCACTCATAATTTAATAATACACAATTGTTTGCAAACCTGTAACTGCAACCCTTTAGAAAATGTAGTCAGCATCAAATACCTTGGCGTAAAAATAGATAATTTTTTAGGATGGAACGATCATGTTAATATATTGGTAAATAATACTAGGAGACTTACCTATATCTTTAAAGAACGCAGACATATACTAGACAAGGAAAAATTGAAGACGGTTTATTTTGCAATAATCCAGTCTCTACTTTCTTATAATATAGTGTGCTGGGGATCTTGCCAAAAGTCTTATATAGAACCACTTAACATTGCCCAAAAACTGATCCTTAAAGTTATGTTCAAGAAAAAGTTTAGATATCCAACTCATATACTTTATAAGGAATGTAATGTCATGAATGTAAAACAGCTGTATATTACACAAACACTTTGTAAATTTTTTAATAATATTAATATTGCAGAAAGAACTCAGCAAATTCGTACTACTAGAATTGGGTCTGGTCTTAACTTTGTGGCAATTCAAACTAAATCTTCTTTTGGTCAACGAAATTACTTCTATCAGGCTCCACTCATATTTAATAGCCTTCCAGAACATATTAAGTCATCTAATTCCTTGTGCACTTTTAAAAAAATGGTTAAATTATTCGTATTAGCCGAGGATTGCCAATTGATTTTTTTCTACATTGTCATTTCTAAATTAATAGCATATTGATTATTTATTACAGTATATTTACTGTTAATATATATTTTTTTTATTTTCTTATTAACTTACCATTACATATCAATTTTCTAACCGAACCTAATTTTAAATATTATAGATTAAACAACTTGCAAAAAAAAATGTTATTTCAAACCTAGATTTCAATATATGGTCACCCTACATGTTTTACGTTATAATGTATTTATTCCTATAGTGCAGTAGAGGCGCATTCTGTGAGAAATATTATTGTAACAATATTGTCTTTCAACACATTATTTTGTGTACACTATAAAATTGTTAATCTTAAGTCAAAATGAAGTTCAAAATTTCAATTTAAACAATAACACCTAAATTAAAAAGGTAAAGAAACAATAAATAAATAAATATATATGGGTTATCGTATCCCATAACTTTGTCAAAACTAAAAGATCACACGGATGGCATTTCTAAGGTGTCACTTACACTATAAAATACAATCATATTTTAATGAAAACGGTCACTTAAATGGAATGAAAACAATAATGTTGTGATCAAAACGGTTTCTTTCATATTTATTTCATAATTATTTGATAGTCACTTTAATATTGCATAAGAAAGATTCGCTCTAATGTAATCGCTTATAAATCATTGTTTTGTTTCATTTTTTTTTTTTTACACATATTTAAAAAAAAAACCTAAGGACATATATTTTTTTAAATTTTATCTGTTGTTGAAAATGGTATGAACTAATGATATAATGAATGAGAACATTTTGTCTGATCTCTTAACACTTTGTTATTAATTCATATATTTTTATCACTTATTATTTTCTCTGTTTATCATTTTATTTAAAAATTTTATTATTTTGCTTTTACTTAACTGTTTTGCATGACCGATAATTGCGTGTGTTATTTTTATTAAATTGTGAAATTATTAACCCCGATACAGGCGAACCCTAGTGGGGTTAATAATTACATGCTAAAAATATATGTATATAAATTGTGAAGAAGCAATAAATAAATAAAATAAATAAATATACATATTTAAAAAAGAATATATATTTTATAATTTTTTTTATTATACTAGAATGATGACGACGTCACGTACGATTTCTTGCTAGGACTAAGAAGGGTGCCACACACAGCAGCTATAAAAGATGTAGCCTGGCCTATTTCAGAATTTCGTTAGCCATATACTTATTCCCATTGGGAATGTACAGCGAGCGATTTTCCGAAATACGCCAATCCACATCTTTTATAGCTGCGTGTGGCACAGGTCTAGTCTAATGTAGCAGTGTCTTCGTAAATTGACGGCCTCCGTGGCTCAGTGGTTACGATCCTTACTCGGACGTTCATAAGGGCGCATACATTATTTACGTGAGCTCAAAAGGGGGGGGAGGATCTAGCAAAATCTCACGTTACTTGAAAAGAATATACGAAGTTGCCCAAATTTATCTCACCAAGGGGGGGGGGGGGGTTAGATTGGAAGAAAAACTGCTCACGTAATTAATGTATGCTCCCTAAGTAAATTTTTTTGTTTCACAATGTATTCATTAGAAATAATAAGTATTACCTACACTTACGGCACGTTCCAGATTGAAAGGTATGTACTTTCTGCATCGGAATAGTGGAAGACCACCATTCAGAATCGAAATAATGTCGCTTGAAATACCTTTAGCCACGTTTTTTGACCCCATCTCCTTCCCCACCAGCCTTAAACTATAGGTAACCCTAATTAGGGTTGCTGTAGTCTCACTGATTGGGAGCTGTTGAGACTCTTGTGTGGTGATTTCCTCAGGAAAACAGATATACGAATATATAAATAATCCAAGATATCGATCAGCCGAGCGATTCCGTATCTTGGATAACAGACGTTATCTCCTATCAGATTTGTGTGATTTTTACATATTTTAGTTTAGATTGATTTAAACACGAATTCCTGCAAGTATGCATGATTATTTATTCATTTAATGTACGTTGTACACGGAAAAAGCAAAAAACAGCCGTAAAAATCACACAAATCTGACAGGAGATCACGTCCGTTATGTAATAACGATCCCACAAAAAATACGGAATCGCTCGGCAGTAGCGTATCGGTACGTTTGGGGCCATTCATTTATTCGATTTAGGGGGGGGGAGGGGGGTCGACCATATCTTGTTTTTTCTTACAAGGGGGTGGGAGGGAGTCTCGATAGTTCTTAAGTAAGTAAGATCACAAAAATTCGCAAAGTTAAATTTATAAGTAGGTACCTTTGTAAGTACAAATAAACATTTCTAAAAATTGTTACTTTGAAAAATAAACATTAAAACAAACCAAACGTGTATTCATTTTTTCCTTTAGATTCTTAGGTAATAAATATTAAACAGGAGGGAGGGGGTCGGAATATTCTTATTTTTTCTTATAATAGGGGGGTGGGGGCCGAAAACTAGCAAAATTCGTCTTACCCTTAGATAAGAGAAATCCTTTTATCTGTGGTCTTACCTAATAAATGAATGGCCCCTTTTGCATTTTTCGATAAGTTACTTCTTATAGGAGTTAGGACCCTTGAAAAATTGTTAAAATTGCCTGGTTTGAACGCCATAAACAGACGTTCAGTACACAAACTAGATTTTAAAAAAAAAACGTAGACATAGGATATTTCCTCCTAATAGAGTTGGTAAAAAAATCTTTAAAATCGGTCTGATTTTGGAGAAGAAAAATGGGGAATAGATACAAAACCTCGATCTTGACGATTTTATTTAGGAATTATCAGCCTGAGGTGCAGTTGTCCCTTTCGCTCAGTATTCGGGAGGGGGAGGGGGGAAGTGAGGGCAACAGTTTAACAAAATACCTATTATGCAAATTTCTCGGCGACCGAATATCCTCTTAAGACAGGAAACAGAATTTGTTCATAAATTACTACGGCAAGTTCCTCTTGGCCAGGAATTTGGCTTGTGAGAAATTTCTGCCGAAAAGATGCTCATTTTAATGGTTTTATCTGTCAGAGCAGCGGAGTAATATTAATAATCGTCTGATATTAAATTATCAGTTGTTTAAAATCGGGCACCTAGTTATCTATGTCTTCGCTTAATTATTCATTTACTTAAATAAAATTACTAGTTACCTACTGACGTGTTAATTTCAAGCGACCTCCCTGGTAAGTATGGTCCTGTTTTCATTAAATTTTAGGCAGCATCGCGTTCATTGGTCAAAATATTGTACACATATTTTCGTATCGGTGATCAATGAACCGATGTTTGCAATTTTTAGCCATAAGTTGTTTATAATTGTTTGCCTAGCTTGTAGTTTTTTAGATTTTAGAAATGTATTATAAGTTTGTACAGCGCCCTTGAGGTGATTTTTCACAAAAACGGCGCTATATAAATCATCCAAATATTATTATTATTATTATGATTTGACATTTTTGTGGCCAAATTATTGAAGCAAAAATTTCTTTAGTACCGTTGTGATTTGAAACTCAATGAAACGGAAGCGAGTGACTCTAAAAGGAGACAAGTATTAATAGGCCAGAGACTGTATACGGTTGAAATTTAAGAATCTGGCTAAGAAAGCAACTCTGACGCCGCGCCTCTTTACGCAAAACCGCTTTCGTACGTGGATTTTGCATACAAATGTTCTTTTGTAAAAGAACCGAATTAAAGCAATGCCAAAAAATGGCGCCACTTGCGTTAACAGATCGCATGATTAGCATCTCTTGGTAGGCGTAAGTACCTACTACGGATTTGTAATTATTATTGTAACTGGCAGTTGTGAATAATAATACCACGCGGCTATATATTGCATATGATGTCATTGCCTGTCGCGGTTACTTTGTCCCGGTGATTAGCTGTCACTGGATCGGGTTTTTAACTGCTAGTTTGCGTTTAATTCTTCAAAACAAACAATGTACTGGTGCGTAATTCGGTTGTAAATCAAATCTCACAAATTTAACGCGGCATGATTGCAAATTATAATCAATAAACTACCTCCTACATTATTTTGAAGGTAGTTAGTTACTCGGTATTCGGTGGGTAGGTACCCATCCGTCTTGAAGTGGTACCTACCGACAAGGAGATATATTTATGGGGGGGTTATGAAATACATCTGCAGTACAATGCCGGTAGCGATGTTAATTGCCTTTGCGTATAATAACACATAAAGTAGTACCACTGTCGAGCACACAGGGCCGTATTCGCAGAATCTTTCGTACATAGCATAAGGGAACGTACCCATACTACGTGACACGTTTAGGGGGGGGGGGGTCTTCAAAATGTCACGCTCCATACAAATGAGCGGCGGGTTGCTTAGGTTTTTGGTCACGGGGGGGGGGGGGGGGGGGGTTAAAAATTGCAAAAAGTTGGTCACGTAGTATGGGTACGTTTCCTAACATGTATGTATTACATTCATCGACATTCAAATTGATAGACTAGCCCCTCAGGAGAAGGGCAACAAACCAAGGTAATTCGAGCGAAGAAGAGACATGACCGTCTACCTTTCTATGATGTCTCGATAAATGAATTTGTCCTTAATTAATGTTTAAAGGCAACTCGCATTGTAAGATCACGATTTAGTCTTCGAAAATAAAGTCTGCTTACGAATGACTAGTCTTCTTTACAATAGCGCGTAAATTAGTGGCTGCGTAAAAAACTTAACCACAATTCCCAAATGGGGTTAACAAAAGTTCGGGCTAGTTTCCAAAATTGAACATTTTGTTACACTATGTATTTAGACACTTTTACAAACAATTGTTGTAATTTACCCTACTCGCAGATTTTTAGCGACGCTACGCAACCCGATTTGAAGGCGGCACTCTGTTTTAACTGTTTTGACGAACATTCAGATCTTGTGCAGAAAAGACCCAAAATGGACAGCAAATAGTTGCCCCACTTTATAGCGAACTTTACTTTTCTGCGCAGGGTTTAGATTATTTCAATGTGCGCTCTTCCATGGTCCAAGTAAGACTGTTGTAATACTTTATGCAAGGCATTCTAGAACTCTCATGGTACCAGAAATACGGTCACATGGATTGTCTCCAGCTTTGGTTTGGGCAAATCTATCAAATTGGATGTCTATGATTACATCACAAAATTGCTCTTCCTGCACGTAAACGTCATACAAGGCACACTAGAGTAAAAGCCTGACGAATTTTGAGGTCTTGTGGTAAAGTCAGTGTTATTGAGCAAAGACAGATTGCAACTGGCGGCGATTGCTGTTGATACTCGTTCTTACTGCTGATTTATGAGTTTTTCTACCGAATTTATGGAAAAAATGGGTAAAACAATGGGGGTGGTTTTTCGAATTTTCATTTAGTGACCTTCCTCTTGTTTTATAGGCCAAATGAGTAAAAACTCATCAAAATCTCGGAATGAAACTGTAGATTTGTGCAATATACAAACCCACATCCAGACTTTCTTCTTTTTATGTATTGTCGCGTACCTCGGTGGAAGTACCCACGTTTTGTAGGGCGTATCTGTGCGTATCGTAACAGTATATATATGTACTAGCTGAAGTCCTGGCGTTGACCGGGCTTTACACAGATTTTTTAGAAATCTAATAACGAATAGTAACCCTCCTCTTGTTTTGAAGGTCAAGTGTACAAAATTTCACCAATATAGGAATAGATTGTATTAAAAATCAAAGTCAAGTCGCCCGCCAGAGAAAATCTTCTTTATGAAGATATTATGTAGATTACAGATAAATATATAGATATATATTTAGATTTCGAATGGACAAACATTGAGAGGTATTGTTAATTTCTCTGATTATCAATACAATTCTGTTAATCGGGAGATTTCAATAATACTTCGGTTCGTCAGTAATTAGGTGTCTTGTTTATAATCATGACGTATTTACAACGAATATCTAACCGGACTTAACGTCCGTTCTAAAGATGGTGTCGCTTAAGGCCTTGCATCGGGCTCGAAAAGAAGAAGATGGAGAGATATGAAATTACGAATGTTAGAGAAGCGCGCTAGTATTAAAAACGACAAAATCGATGCGAAAATTGTGAAAATGTTTAATAAAACACGGCTCATTTAAAATAGAGCAAAAACTTTATGAGGGTTGTCTTAAACAGTATTTAAAAAAACACTGAATTTTTTCATACATATAACTTGTAAAATAACTGAAACAAACGTGTTTATATTAATTTTTGGAGCATACATTGTGATTTTTTTTCTATTGAGGGAATTTTATATAATTTGCGTTTCGGTGCGGGCAATGTCTAGATATTATCTTCAAGAATAACATATATTTTTTTAAGAGCTTTAAAACTTAACGTGTTTAGGGGAGATATGTTAGAAAACGGTAGAAATTCGGGTTGCGGGCCCTTAATCTGCGGCGGGGAACCACGCGCGACACCTACATATAACTACAAACTCCAACGACAACTATTGAGAGACATTCAAGCTACATAACATATATTTACAAATATTACAGATATTGAATTAATAAAAAAGAATTGCACTCAAGATGAAAAACTTGAAAAAACAACTTAAAATTTAAAACAATAAAACTAACTATTTTTTTTATTAAAGTAATAAAGTGAAATCTAACAATATCAATAAATGTATCTGTTCAGATCTTCAGATTACCGTCGAATTTTAAAATTATGCTGACTGGTTTCGGCCCTGCACTCCGCAGAAGGTATGAGAAATAAAGCTCATTAAATAATACTGCAGTGGCCTCTTTCGGACGGCCAGTTCCCAGTTCCCATACTTCAGGATATCTCGAGGTGCCTACACATCAATGCAGGGGTGCTCATCGGAGGTCTGCGAGCAAGGGAATTTTACATGTTTTCCAAGAGGGGTTCTTGTAGGAGTCAAGGTTTGAACACAGATTTTGCCCGGTTTTTGACCGCCGAGTTATCCAAAACATTCGGGCTTGACAAATCTCTTTTTTTTTAAATCTAGGATTATGCATGGTCGACTACAGTACAGAGAACTGGTACTGGTGTGCGATGGATTTTGAAGTGTCACGTGATCAAGTCAATGCCATCGAGCAACTACCATTTACAAATGACGGTGACTGTTGTTGATACTCGTTATTTTTTGCTGGTTGGTGTGTTAGACCGTTTAAAACAGTGAAGTTTACTTAACGACAGTACTGAAATTATATTTTGGAGGTTAGGCCTGTGCTCCAGAGTCGACTTGGATTTAGATTAAGGTATTCCCAATTTGGGATGTGTGATGAGGCTGAAGGGAATTGCGGTAAGGAAGGAGATGTGGAAGAAGAAGATTGGGAAGTATGCCTCAAACTAGTTAGGCATTCTTTTTGGGCATCCCTGGATTGCCCACATAAGTTTGTGTATTATGTCATATAAGTATGTGTATCACGTTGGTCACTTGAAAATTTGTTTTTCTCTACATTATTTGATGATCTTATTTTATATTGTTAATATATGAACAGTCCTCCTGACTAGGTATTCCTGTTCCGAGGCTTAGTGGAGATAGTTGTGTTGGTGTTACTTCTTAATTTTTATGATTTCTTCAACTTCATGTTTGCAGATCTCATCTTCATGACTGTATTTTTTATTGATTTCCTCATCCTCATGTTTGTTGGCTGAGTTTATCGATTATGTATATAGACTTCATCTTTTTGATTGTTGGCTGCGTTTGTTGATTTCCTCGTTTTCATGTATATAGACCTCGTATTCATGATCGTGACAATATTTGTTGATATCCCCATCTTCATGTTGATGTTTTTTTCTTATCTTCGTGATTGTTGGCTATGTTTGTTGATTTTCTTACCTTTGTGTTTGTAGACCGCATGTTCATGATTTTTGATTTTGTTTGTTGATTTCCTCATCTTCATATTTGTTAATGTTTTTTTTTTTTCATTTCAACATCTTCACGTTTGTTGATTTCCCAATCTTCATGTCTATAGACGTCATTTTCATTTATTATTATACTTTTTACGTGTATTTATTATATTACCTTGTAGCAAGTAGCTACTATTGCACTTTAAAATTGACAACAACGCCCTGGTGTTACCCTGATGTTGGTACACCGCAAGCAGCTGGGAATTCTAGTAGGAGTTTGACCGCAAGCTTGAGTTTGGATCGGACAAGCCTAAGGAGAGGAGCACGTACCTACGGCGGACGAAACGGACACACCATGGCGTCTCAAATATGTAAAGTAATTAATCATCGTAACATTTTATTTATATTAGATTGTCGAGGTTACCATTTCGTTATTCAATCTTAAATACTTGAGTGTTGTACATAACTTAATTTATAATTTTAGCATCATAGTTTGATTGTTGTAATTCTCTTCGAGAATTACAAGCACCCCTTGAGATCATATGGTTTTCTAAGAGTCTTTAATAAATACTTCTCAATGTCATTATAAGCTAAATTCAATAAATCATATTTTTATATATTTAATTTCCTTCTTTTATTTCGATTGACTTGACATACATATTTCATGTTCTACTTTTCAGACTGTAGCTAGCCATATATTTAATACATACATAGTAATAATGGTACAATTAGGTTAAACTCTTTCTTAGAACCGTTACAACCTACTATGTATAATTAGCATAATCGCATTGCTGCTATACGAACAACGCAATTCCTTCCTTGTCTTTTTCTAAGGATCACTCTTCCGACTCTTCTAGAGCAATTTATTACCATTCATGACTACTGTCTGTTTGAATGCTGCTTTATACATAATTTTGCATGAAGATAAATTGGACACAGGGGCTGGCTAAAAATTAAATAATTTTATCCATCTACAAGCAATATAAGCAAGCATGGACGTCTCATGGTTTGCTGCTCATGTCCCACATTCGTCTGCGCCTTCTTCAGACGCCATATTGGCCCATAAATCAACACCAGCAACCACTGACCGGTGACCAGCTTATTACAGCCTCGGCCGATGGACTACAACCTACAAGATACATGTACAGTAATATTGCAAGCTACGAACAACAGCCAGTCTTGGGAAACATCTTCACATTATGTATATTGTATATCCCGTATTAAACCTAGGTACCTACTTAATCGCAGCCGAGGACCTACGGCCACAATATAATATGTACTCATAATATAAATATGACCTGTACCTATATCATTACAAGGGAATGTGTGAACTATGATTATCTACTATTTCAACTAAATTAATTAATTTATTTTAATTTTTTAAACTTTATGAGTAAAATCTCAAATTATAATATTTAATTAAATGAAGACAATATTAGCGAAACTCAATCTGAAGTTAAGAAAATGAAGATAATGTTGGTAGTTCTTAGTCGAGGTATGATACAGTTAAAAGTGACCGAATTTCATATGGGTTCCGTAGCTCAATTGGTAGAGCTCTTGCCATGTAAGCAAAGGGTCCTGGGTTCGAGTCTCAGCGGAGCCAATATTTTTTCTGATTTTTTCTGATTTTTTCAGAGAGTTTCGCTAATATTGTCTTCATTTAATTCAATAAATTAATTAAAATTATCCGAGCGCAGAAAAGTTAATGACTTAAGCCGCCGCTACCAGAATTTCTACCGATTTCTTACAGATTCCAGATACTAATATCTACAGCCTGTATATCGGACGAATATCTACAGCTCATATGTTGAACTAATATCTACGAACTTCAGAGTGTTGACTAATATCTACAGAGCTAAGGTCGGACGAATATCTATGACGGTCCCAGTGTTGACTAATATCTACAGAGCGTAGGTTGAACTAATATCTACAGAGCGTAGGTTGGACTAATCAGCTAAATGTGTCCAGTAGTCCGATATTAGGGATTTTTACATACATACACTTACATAAATTAAGTTTTTTAACTGCATACGCAATATTACGTTATTCCAATATGCTATACATAATTGCAAATCCAACCTCTGCCAGTGCTGTAGATATTCGTCAACACTTTGGTTCTCATAGATATTAGTCAGCAGTTTGAGCTGTAGATATTCGTCAACACTTTGGTTGTCATAGATCATAGATATTAGTCAACAGTTTGAGCTGTAGATATTCGTCAACACTTTGTTTCTCATAGATATTAGTTCGATTTTTTCAGTTTTTGGAATTCCTGTAGATATTAGTAGACGCCTCCTTTCTTACATATCTCCATAAAAATTTGAAGTTATAAAGCTCTTAAAAAATAAATGTAATTTTTGAAGATAATATCTTTACATTCCCCACACCGAAACGTAAATTATATGAAATTCCCTCGATACAAAAAAATCGCAAAGTATGCTCCGTAAATTATTATAAACACGTTTGTTTCACTTATGTTACAAGACATTTGTATAAAAAAATTCACAATGTTTCTTAAAATGCTGTTTTAGACAACCCCCAAGAGATTTTTGCTCTACTAGTCGTGTTTTATTACCTAAACATTTTCACAATTTTCGCATCAATTTTATCGTTTTAAATATTAGCGCACTCTCTCCTACATTCGTAATTACATATCTCTCCATCTTCTTCTTTTTGAGCGGGGATACGGCGCCTTAACATGTTTACATAAAATCATAAATTCAATAATTGACAGCCCTGATCTATTATACTTGATTTCTTTCCACATACCTCGCAAACCAACTTCGAGGCAATATCTACCGTTCTATTGTAACAATTCCAATACAGAATCACAATTTTATACCCACGTTAAAATTTGGGTAATGATAATGACTATAAAGATGTTGTTGACATATTCAACAAACAAGTCATAGTATAATTTATATCGGAAAGAACAACAAATTTAATTAAACAAACTACATAGCTCTACTTCGATTTATTTCATCTATGTATTGTACTTTTCCCAGTCTACTAGTTTTCCATCTTGCTATGTGGAGTATGTTGTTTTTATTTTATTTCGTTTTGGAGTCATAGTCAGTAATTTTAGTTAGAAAAAGAGTAAGGTGAGCCATTTTTAAAACTTTTTTTATCTTTTCATTCAAAATTAACATATTTATTTCTAACTAGCGAGTTCCCAGCATGCGTTGCTATGCCACTCAATAAAGAAATTGTTTCTCTCTGCGTGTCCTTTCCCATTCGTCCCGTTCCCTTCCACCTCCCCTTCCTCTCCAGCGGCCCCTTCCCCTCTCGCGTTCCCACTCCGCCTTCACCGCCTTCCCTCTCCTCACTCCCTTCTCCCGCTTTCCATGTCCTGAGTTCCCCTCCCCCCTCCCGTATTCCATACATTTATTTCCCATGCATTCAGTTTTCAAACAGCTCGCTTGCCATCTATTGCAATTTTTTTATACAAATTTCAAATGCCAGAACTCACTATTATATATATATATATAGTATAAAGCAGTGTTTTTCAATCTGTGGGTCCTTTCATATGACCTTTCTAAAACTGTTTTTAGTTTTCGGAAAAATCATTAATATATCATTTATTTTGATTTTATTGCAAAGCGGAAATTTTCTAACCTTACAATATATGCCCGAGGCGTGAGGGGTTAAACATTTTTGACTTATTTTATTTTATGCCCTTCAGTTAAGCCTATTGAGGCCATTTTCAGACTGGTAAAATGATTTCTTATACTACGGTTTCTATAATATTTAAGGGGGGGGGGGGGGGTTAATAGGGTAATAGGTATGGTATTCAATGATTTTATTAAAATTATATGAATTTTTCCATCTTTTTTGCTGCACCATTTCGTTAAATACCACCCATGTTAACCCCCCCCCCCCCCTTTTCTGGGAAGCTGTGTAAAATGTATTTTTAAGGAAAGAAAGGAGAGGAAGTTCTGGGAAGGTAAAAGATATAAGGGTATAGGTAAAGGTGGGTAGGAATCTTGGGTTCAATGCGTCCAGGTCTTCCGCCGCAAAGACCTAGACAAACCTCAACTCATGAACCCGGGCACCCTTTCTAAGTGACCAAACGCAGCGAAGCACTTGGGATGGCAAAGGTGATGCTTATCCAATAAATATTACTCGCTGCGACTTTTTGGACTCGTTCTTCAATTCAACACTCCACAGTCCACACAGCATCCACAAAGATGAAATAGGCCCGAAGGAAATGATTTTCTTCAGAGCATTCTGTATGGAATTAATGAAAAAAAAATTTAGACTTCATATTTATGATTGTTAACTGAGTTTGTTGATTTCTTCATCTTCATGTTTGTTGACTGTGTTTGTTGATTTCCTCGTCTGCACGTTTGTTTGTGTTTTTTGTTTTCCTCATCTTCACGTCTGTGGTAATAATCGTCTATAATAATATTATTTTATTATTATACTTTTAAAATTTATTTATTACATTACCTACGTTCAAACATTGCTGTGGTACCCATTGCCGCCTCTCAAATTTGTAATGAGTTTTCCAAGAAAATAATATAATCGATATCAGAATTTCTGATATCATAAATTTTTGCTCTGGAAAAATAGGGTTACAGAAAGAAAACATGTAAGAGCTAGCTAGATACCTGTATTTTTTTGTTATTTGTTTTTGGGCTGTTATGCCGTGTTGCGCTACTGGATCTGCCCTGATGATGGACACTGTAACGATGTCCGAAGGGTTGGCTAAAGAAGGAGGTAGCGCAACACGGCATAACACCCCAAACACAAATAACGAAAATACTTTTGGCCGTGAAAATCTTAAAACGTATCCAGATACCTAGATGTCTACTTAATACACAATATGTACTGAATTCATAAAATTTTCATTAAAAATGACTTTTTTCGAAATTTGAAATTAGTAATTAATAATTTTTTTTTAAATCTTACGTATGTCCGTATTATAATAGGTATGTCAAAGTGGCATGCAGTTTACAGTGAATAAGTTATCAATCTTAGTTGTAAGCCACTTGTAGTATATATGTAGGTATAGATTAAATGTATAAATGAATGTTTAAAGCGCCCTTGAGGTGATTTTCTCACGAAAATGGCGCTATAGAAGTCATCCAATTATTATTATTATTAATAAATTCAGATGCATGTAATTAACTTTTTCTAGGCCCTGCGGGCGGCTTTTGGTTCGGCTTCGCCCTGTTTGAGTGTTGGTGATCATTTTATAAATCCGATAGACACTGGTTCCAAAAATAGCCGGTTCCTCGGATCCACTGGTGATCCAGTGCCAGCTAGTCACCAGGACAAAGTAACCGCGACAGGCAATGACGTCATATTCGATATATAGCCGCGTGATACTATATAATGTAGCTTTTTTTAGCGTTTAATAGTATAGATGGCAGCACTTCCGTTTGTATCTATTTGTGAAGCGAGTGTGTACGACAGACGCAAGGCTATTAATACTGAATGATGATATATATAGTTCCACTCAGGAGGCCCTTAGAAAAATAATTTCCCTCGGGGTCTTTGTCATCTTTGTGGATGCTATGTGGAGTGTATCTTTAGAAATGGAATGAGAGGAAGTTCTGGGAAGGAAAAAGGCATGTGGGGTGGGTAGAAATCTGGGGGTCAGTGTGTCAAGGAGTGACGGATCCAAACCTCCCATTGCGGTGGGATGTGCAAGGCAATGTTCCGAGAGAATGGATAAATCGCTGAAGAAATCAAAAGATCTCCCTCAACCTGTCTCTCACCTACCAAAAATTACAAGTTATAAAATTTTTCGCTTCATCGAGTTTCAAATCACAACGGTGCTAACGAAGTTTTCACTTGTGTCAGTATGTCCAGGAGTAACGGACATATGAATCCAACCCTCCCACTGCGGTGCAAGGTGATGTTCCGAGAGAATGGAAAAATCGATGAAGAAAACAAAAGGTCGTCCAGTCGTCCTCAACCAGTCTCTCACCTACCAATAATACTAAATCGTAGACTATGCAACATGGCAACACATTATCGCATCTAGATTAGCACTATTTCATCACTATCAATTTCACAGCTGTCCTGATGATGGTGGACTCTATAACTCTGTCCGAAACGTTGCTAAAAAAGGAGGTAATGCAACACGGCGTAATATCCCAAAAATAACTCACAATAATGAGAGTTTCAACCAGAACACTATAAAACCTTTTGCATTTATAAAATTGGTAATTAGTATTTGTTTTTTTTTTATTGATTTCTGGTACCTAGAGTTTATTGTTGCAGTGCAATGTGATAAATCTTCGCAGACCTCTGCATACGCAGGTGGGTAGATCTCTTACAGGTAATAAGTAATCGGTGGGTACTTACGCTTTCACGTAACTTAGAAGCTCTGCTTTACCCAGAGGAAGATCTCCTTTCTCTGGTATTATTAATATGGCCATAAAAATTCGGAGGTACACCCACATAATTAGTATGAAGTATTTAATTTGGTTTTACATATTTTAATCAGCCAACTAGCAGGACGGTTAATATTATTTATTTATTTAAGATTTTATTACAGTGGGTGGATAGTGCAAATCACAGGTCACCCCTAATCGTTCGATAAGTTTGGTGACTTTGGGTTTAAGCGGGTGAGGTTTACCTAGGTCTTCGGTTTGTCTTGGGCCGGATCGGGAGAGACTGGTTGAGGGAGATCTTTTAACCTCTCCAGCCCGACTCTATCGACCCATCGCCTCGCCCCGCAGCAGGAGGGCTGTCAGTCTTGAATACATTGACCGCCAGATGCCTACCCACCCCTCATACCTTTTTCCTTCTAAGAACTTCCTCTCCTTCTTTCCTTTCCCTAAAAAGACCCTCCACACAGCATCCCCAAAGATGGCATAGTCCCCTGAGGAAATTTTATTTCGTCAGGGCCTTCACAAACATTTGTTATGTCATGGGGTGAGGTTTATCCGGGTCTCTTGCGGCGAATGCATCTATCCGCCATCTGCATGGCAGGCCGGATCGGGAGAGATTGGTTAAGGGAGTCCCTTTGACTTCTCCAGCCGTACTATCTCGGATCATCACCTTGCACCGCAGTGGGAGGGATGGATTCATACGTACGTCACTCCTGGACACACTGACCCCCAAATTCCTAACCAACCCTTCCAAGAACTTCTTCTCTTTCCTTTATTTAAAAGACCCTCCTCACAGCATCCCCAAAGACGACATAGGACCTGATGGGAATAATTTTTCTCAGGGCCTCCTGTGTGGAACTTATATAAAAAAGGAGACAGGATAACAGAAAAGTGGGTGTGTTTTTGTACGAGAGTGCGAACGAACCGAGAAGTGTGTATCAAGACAGAGTTGTATGGCGGTCTATCCTCTCTGCCCCCCCTGCGGGGACACGGAGTGATGGTTTGTTAGTTAGTAACTAATAAAGTAACTCCTGCGAAATAGCACAGAACAGAACACAGAGAAGTGAGTAACACAAAGTAAGAAGTGATTAAGGAGTTGGAGGGTTGGGGCATGAAGAGTGGAGGTGAAGAGTGGGGAGAGGTAGCAGCTCGCAGGCTCGCCATAGTCCGGGCAGAAGCACGCGCCCCATGGGTCCGCGGTTCAATTCCCGGCGCCGCGGGGCGCATAAGGCCAGATAGACTAATATATATACACACCATCAGGAGTACACCACCATCATTGGTCGTAACGTCGTAAGATTACAAATTAAGGTCAACGTAAAACTTTAACAATAACAATTATTATAAGTAATAATTACTAGCCTGAAACAATCATCTACATTCACTCATATACACTCAACCACTGAGCTACGTAGGCTTATCTCCTACCCGCCAAATAATTCAATATATACTAGTGTTTCATTCAATAATTACTGCTATTACATTTTTGCACCTGCAAACAACCAACTTTATTTTGATATGGGAATGGCATTGTAAGTGCTAAATCTCCCACTAGGTCGCATCGAGACAAATTATATCTACATTTTTTGGTGATTAACTTGTCAAATATTATTTTTTTTATTTGACGAACTAATGTTTAAGACAAGATTTTTATGCATAGCACAAAGGGTAACAATTAATTATTATAAGTAATAATATTTTTTTATTTTAACTTTATGAGTAAAACCTCAAATTGTAATATTTAAATAAATGAAGACAATATAAGCGAAACTCAATCGAAAATCTGGAAACAGAAAAATCGGAAAAACATATTGACACCTCTGGTACAAAATAAAATAAAAATAAAATGGATAAAGATTTATCCAGACACTATCTAGAGAGCATTTAGTTCGGGTTTGAATCTCTTGCAATCATACATAAAGATAGTTGCCAATAATATATGCGTTAAAGAAAATGAAGATAATGTAGGTGGTTCTTAGTCGAAGTATGGTACAGTTAAACATGACCGAATTTCATGACACCGTGGCGCAGTGGTTAGCGCGTTTGCCCGGAAAGCAAGAGGTCCTGGGTTCGTGTCCCAGAGGTGTCAATATGTTTTTCTGATTTTTCTGTTTCCAGATTTTCGATTGAGTTTCGCTTATATTGTCTTCATTTATTTAAATAATAATTATTAGCCTGAAACAAAATAACTAATTTTTTTAACGTTAGCTCCACATTGAGGAAAATAGTTCCCTCTCAGGGTCTATGCCATCTATGGGGATGTTGTGTGGAGAATAAGTCTCCTTAAGTCTCCAAACGAAGCGAACCACTTAGGGTGGCCTAAGGCAGAGGTGTTGGTTATTCAATAAATGGTTCTCGGGACGGCGCAGGCGGTACCCATAAACGCCTCTCAAATTGGAACCATGATATCTTAATCTGTATGGATGTATATGATCCATTGCATGGAAACTGTGAAATATATCACGAGAAAAAGGCTCTCTATTCGATAGATTTCCCATATTTTGGGTATCTTTCGTTCTACGAAAAGGCCCACAAGATAGATATGGTGGGAATCTAGCATTAGCGATAACGTGATAATTTTTTTAATTTTACTTTATTGATTGCTTTAATGGAAATATAACTTGTGGATTTTTCGACCACCGTGCTAGGGCACTTGCCCGTGTTATGTGTTACATTTAGATTTCCATACGATTTCTAGTATCGATAACTAATTTAATTACAAATCACTAACAAATATTTATTTTGAAGGTAGACAATATTCCTCTATTTTTAAGATGAAGCTATACGTCATATCCTATTTAGATACTATAAAAAAAATGTATTTAGATTATTCTTTACTATAAATCGGTTTGCATTATGAACAATAAGAAATATACTACGGATAAATTAAAGCTTTTACCACCTTTTGTATGTATTGGAATTACAATAAAATTATTATTTACGTAACAAAAAATATAAGCGTAAACTACTAAAAAAAAAATTTTTTTTCATGACTTAAGAATTTAAAAAAAATACCCCTTTATGGCTTAGACTATTTTTGACGTTTTGTATGAACTAACTTCTTTTCATTCTTATAAAATTATACACAAAATATACACAAAATATATAAAACCACTTGCCTCGTCCAAATAAGACGCTCGATTTTAAATTTTGAAGGCGTGAGAATCGAAATATTTCTAGCGTTTATATTCCTCTTAAGATGATGCCATGCGAAATAATGCAAAATCATACAAATCACGTATTTTTGTTTTTAAAATTTGATCGCTTAGAAGTTTTATAGAAGCTTCAATTAAATACCTTGTAGGAAATATCTTGGTCTTTAAAAATATCGGTTATTTTTAAAAGTCTTTTAATAAGCCTAGAAAAAAATAAAGTATTAAAGTCTATAAAAAAACACTTTCAAGTGCAAACTCTCCTACTTATAAACCCTTTTTCGAATGTGGTTTTATTATTTAATGTGGAAATTTCAGTATCTTTTCTAATAATCACAAAATAAAAATGATATTTACGCCCGAACTTCACAAAATAAAATAAAATATCCATTCTCTCCTTGTTATTTTTGACTTCAATCAATACGCCCGACACTTGACGAATTCGGATTTTTAAAGTGAACCTTATGCCGTCCACCTAAGGACTACAAACTTGGCACACCCATTTCGTATCAGTTATGCCCCGCCTGCGTAGGGGAATAGACGTCAAATTTCCTTGTTATTACAATAAACAATGCGTAAAAAAGGAGTTAATGTTTTTACAAAATCAAACTTTATGAAATCAACCTCTCAAATACCTTTTCCAACTTTTCCAAAAGTTTTTTCCCAAGTGTTTTTAAACTCCTCCCAAAAAGAGGCGTGGATTCCGATTTCGATTTTTTCCTGGACTATTGGATCACCTTAAGGCACCAGCGCCAAATGTTTTGTACCTCTAACCCTTGGTAGGTACCTATCAACTAACATCTCCGAGCTCCGTATGTTATTATTAATACAATTATTATAAAATGTGTAGTGAGAACTGCCCTTACGAGATAATGCTTTATCTGAACTACCGATAAACGGTGGACAAAGGGAGACGGCGATATGGTGTAGCTACATATATAGCTCTGTCCCACGGTGGAAAGGTTTCATTTCAGAATAATTAGAGTTGTAATAAAAGTGTAGAGATATCTAACTTACCTCTTTTATATTATAATTTGCATGAATTGAAAAGTTAATTCATAGTTTTTTTATTAACTATCTAACCACCGCGTCAGGACTCCAGGGGGGACTCCACCCCAGAGGGAGGCTCCAGAGAGGGACTCCATCCCAGAGTGGACTCCAGAGCGGAACTCCACCCCAGAGGGGACTCTATCCCAGACGGGGATTCTATCCGAGAGGGGGACTCCAGAGGGGGACTCCAGAGGGGGACTCCAGAGGGGGACTCCAGAGGGGGACTCCAGAGGGGGATTACACACCAGAGGGGGACTTCACCCTAGAAGGGACTCCAACCCAGAGGGGGAATCCAGAGGAGGACTCCACCTCAGAGACTCCAGAGTAAGACTCCAGAACCCCTTCTGGAGGAAGACTCCAGAGGGGACTCCACATCAGAGGGGGACTCCAGAGTAGGATTCCAGAACCCCTTCTGGAGGGGGACTTTATAGAGGGACACCACCGCAGGGAAGTTTTCGACGCCAAAAGGGGACTCTAGAGGGGCACCCCGCAGGAGGACTCCACTCTCCTCCGAGAGGAAGGACCGCCAAAAACTCGGTACTGGCACACACTCCTTGATTCACTCACAAGCATACATCATTCTGTTATTTTAACTCTTGACATTTCTCGACTCAAGTATTTAGTTCACATGACCATGCCATGTCTCCCTCGTCCCTGCATGTAAAACACCAAAGTGAACTGTAACTATAATTTTCGATGGTCTAATCTAATATTTGATGAAAGTGAATGAAGAAGACGATGAATGAATGGAAGGAATAGAAAAATCAGTTACTTACGTACCGCCAGTATAATGATACACTTTTATTTATTAATGTTTTCAATGATAGTCCGACAGTTCATGATCCAGATTTCGTTATTATTATACAACGAAAACGAGAAGAAAACTGATATTTTCCACAACAACGAAAAAACAATCCCTTTCTTTCTTCTGTGCCTAACAATAGAAGTCGATTTTCAGTTTTTCCTCACTTTTGTTGTTCTTCAAATAATTTCAAATAAGGAAATAGGTGGCGGTCGAATTCCGGGACCTTGGTCGAAGATTGGGAAGGAAGGTGTGTAGAGTCTGTCAATTAAGAGTAGAAAATATAAAAAATGGAACTACGATATTTTAGGCTGGTAACACCAATTTACCTGTCAAATATTCATTTAAAGAGCAATGACACTGAAAATACAAATCAGTGTAAATGACACTTTAAAAAAAAAAATTGTTCTTAAAGAAAAAAAAATAAAATCGAAGAAGCACTGTTGTTAAGGTACCTACTTATGACATAAATGGTTTTTTAGAAAGCGATTTGTTTTTATTTTATGTAATTAACATAAATTTTAATTTAACAGTAGGTAGAACCGAAGAAACAGTAATGGTAAGTTCAGTTACACTACTTTTAGATCTGATTTAGATCTAAAATTAGAGACATGATTTGAAAGTTCGGGAAATGCGCTAGTATTAAATAAATGTGACCAATTTCTAACCGTGCTTTATATTTTACTATAATATCGTTATTCTTCATCGTATTAACACAAAATTGCAAAGGTATAATGAACCTAAGTATACGCAATTCTAATTTGGAGATCAGTAGATATCGAAATTGCAATAAAAAAATATTTTTCCTAATTTTGTGTGTTTTTGAATTTTTACAAAAAATGTAGGTTACACAGCTTTACGTTACCACCATGTGTTATATTTTTAGTATTGCTATTTGAACTACAGTGGCGCCCTCCTATGTTTTCTTTATTTGACAGACTATACTGTGTACCCACACCAAAGACAAATGACACGACGTGTAGATAGGAACTAGGAATCAAACGTAATATATATACATACATCCATACATGTACAAACCTTGCTATCGAAACTAATAATAAATAAATATAAGTAACTAGTTGACCCGACAGACTGTTGTATTGTTCTGCCATACAAATTATTTCTAGTGTTAAATAAAAAATGTGGGGATGGAATCTATGACAGAAAGAGGAATGGAGCGAAAAACAAAAAAACACCAACTAAAGTAGGAAAATGAAATAAAGAAAATCAATATGAATTTCGAAGAGCAATTGAGTGTATGATATTTTTGTCAGTCCGTCTTTAGGCAACACAAATAAGCTCGATGGTTTGCCCACGCGAGAACATGATGCCGAATGAAATATCAAAACGACGCGACGCTTCTCGTGAATGTCTTGCGTATGTATGGATGAAAGTTCTATGAGGTGGACGTAGCGCCATCTGTCATTAAACAACATAAATAATTCTATTTGAAATACGAAGGACGGTTAAATTTGTTCATACAAAAATACTAAAATCGCGATTAAAAAATGGGAGGGTGGGGGTAGGCGGGTTAAAATTTGGGGTTGTAGGTATTTTTTGATACCAAACGAGAGATGGGAAGGCTGAAAGAGCAGGTCACAATGGAGTCCTGGTACCTACCCTGATGTATGGCAGTGAGGCATGGAACTGGCAGAGGAAGGATGAAAGTAAACTGAATGCTGTTGAAATCAGATCCCTGAGACGTATGTGTGGTAAAACAATGTATGATCGTTTGAGAAATGTGGATATCCGCAAAGAATGTAAGGCTGATGTAAGCATAATGAGTAAGATTAAGAAAGGGACCCTCAGATGGTTTGGGCATGTAGAGCGAATGAACGAAGGAAGTAGTGTAAGAAGAATATACGACGCGAATGTGAATGGTAGAAGAAGTCGGGGACGCCCGAGGAAGACATGGCACGATCAAGTGAATCAGACACTTGAGTCGGGTCATTTCAAAAGTCAGAATAATAGAAGAGAATGTATGAGACGATGTATGAATGTGAGTGAGGCAAAGAGTGTGTGCCAAGACCGAGTTGTTTGGCGGTCCGTCCTCTCTGCCTACCCCTGCGGGGTAACGGCGTGATGGTTAGTTAGTTAGTTAGTTAACAAAAGAAAAATACAAAAAAAAATTATCAAAAAATAGAATTTTTTTTTCAGAATCTACACCCTAATCACCTAGCGGTATGAAAATACTTTTAAACCTATTCTCATACCTACCAAATATCCAAAAAAAATCATAAAAGTCGGTCAAGCCGTTTCCGAGGAGTGCGACCACAAACACCTTGACACGAGATTTTTATATATTAGATTAATTAATGATAGTGAAATTATTTCCCTGTTGTGATGAACATACAGATAGGTATATTCATTTTTTTATAACTTCTGAAAAACTTTTCCTTTCTCCTTTTCTGATTTTTGTTTCATTTTGTATCCTTCACGTCAGTAGGTATAATGTACCTACATACGAGTATAATGAAGGAAACTTGAACAAGCTAGAATTTATGCAGAACAGAGCTATGACATGTTACTAGGGAAAGGCAAGTATGCAAGGGTTAATCAAATGAGAGAAGAGCTAAATTGGATTCCAATAAAAAAGGGAAAGCTATTTTTTGTGCGTAAAGTTATGGAAAAACAACTTTAAATGTGATTTTTTTTAACAGAGATATATATGTAAAGGAAATATATTCCCTTTAAATTTGAATCCTATAATGTCAATTAGAATGCAATCATCGATTGTCATTTGTTTTGTTTTCTATTATTTGATTGTTAGAAAAAAACCATTCAAAGTGATATTAATA
Source organism: Limnephilus rhombicus (assembly GCA_929108145.2). Taxonomy (NCBI): domain Eukaryota; kingdom Metazoa; phylum Arthropoda; class Insecta; order Trichoptera; family Limnephilidae; genus Limnephilus; species Limnephilus rhombicus. Next base: position 44,613,249 of record OV815292.1, read on the forward strand.
AACATAAATGTCGTTTCTTAGTTAGAAAAAACTTTGCAACACAAGTGTTTTATTTAGAAATTAATAAAAAGGAATTAAACCTATCAACTTATTATAAAACGACATTTATGTTTATTAATATCACTTTGAATGTTTTTTTTCTAACAATCAAATAATAGAATAACAAAACAAATGACAATCGATGATTGCATTCTAATTGACATTATAGGATTCAAATTTAAAGGGAATATATTTCCTTTACATATATAATTATGAAATCAAAAATATAAGTAGAGTTAGATCGCCGCAAATGAAAAAATCAAGAATATAACTGCCTTAAATGTAGGTTTAGAGTTTAGAGGAATAAATTAAAGTCTGAAGAATGAAGGGAGAGAATTTAAAAAGGGTGACCGGACAACTCGGAGTGAAACCAACTCAGAACCATCTCAGATAAATCATTTAGAGTGATAAAAAAAAATATACAAAAAATGGTTAAATAGGTTAGATTCGTTAGGTTAGGGATATCGGCTAATTTAAAATAATTTTTTTTATAGCTTTTAATGACTTTTCAAGGAGGTGTTGAGTTGATTTTATTCTCAGTTGGCATGGAACCTTTGAAAAGGGACGTTATGCTTAGGTACTGTAAAAATGTAATCTTATAAACTCAACTAGCAGACCCGGCCACACGTTGCTGTAGCTAACCCAACCTTTATAACCAACGCCGTCTGTTAATTTACAAACATATCAAAATCACACCGCCCGCTTGCAAGCAGCCCGCTCTGCCTGAATTGAATCTTTGAATTTCTCGACTTTTCTCTACCATAAATTTGGATGACTTACTTTTAAAGGGGAAGAACTATTTTAAAGAATGTCTGAAGTCTACTAATTAAGTTAATTTGCTTTATTATTATTATTATTTTTTAATTCAAATTCAAAAAATAACTTTTGATAATTATCATAAAAATATTTATATATTTATATTTTTATGACTTATTTTCAACATCTCCACAAGAAGAGTCATTCTTTTATTTATCTACTTATCATGTATTTATGTGCCTATTTTACTTAAGCGAAACATCAGCCTACAATAAGAATGGTTTATTTATATGTTTATTATTATATAAATATTATCTACTTAATTGACAAACCACTTAAAGAATTCGTTGTCATACAAAAACATTGTACCTAACTAAACTATATATTAACCAATAACAATTCTTACATTTATACAATTATATACATAAATCGACTACCATAATACGGGCATGTGCCTAGCGTGGTGGTCGAATCACCTGTAAAAACTGTATAAAAATTTATATGATGAATAAAGAAAATAAAATAAAAAATTTTAAAAAATGCATGTATTATTTATTATACATAATAATAATAATAATTGGATTATTTTTAGAGCGCCGTTTTTGTAAAAAAAACACCCCAAGGGCGCTGTACAACCTATTAAGAATTATTAGGTTCTATCTAATTTTAATATTTACAAATGGATACAGAAACATACTTACCTGGCAGGTCACTTCGGATAAACACACTTTAATTAGAAAGTTTATGCTTGGAGAAGATATGGCTTTGCAAGCGGAGGACATCTATACATATAAACCTTCCTCTTGAATCGCTCTATCTATTGGTGAAAACCGCTTGAAAATCCGTAGCGTAGTTTAAAAGATCTAAGCGCACATACAGCGGGAGCGACTTCATTTTATAGGTACTGTGTAAAGAAGAACTATTTTTTAAAATTTACCTACGTAGTTACTTAAAATTGTTATTTTAATTTTTTATGAGTAAAATCTCAAATTATAATATCGTCTCCATGATTTTCGATTGAGTTTCGCTAATATTGTGTTCATTTAATTACCTAAACTTAAAATTGTCTTTGTTTTACAAATTCACACCAATAAATGGGTGTAGATTAGATTTTTTTTTAGATATTCATGTAGTTAGGGTCATCATTTAGAAAATTGAAAAGTCCTGGCAAAAAGCCCGACAGACCAAAAAAAGTCCGGACATTTTAATCACGTAATGCAAATATCAGGTATGAACTTCATAACGATGCATTTTTTAGTATGACGGTCCGTTAAATGTGGGTTCCCATTTTTCCAAACCCATTCTATTGAGTATTTGCGAGTTCATTTTTGCTATCCAAGCTCAAAACGCAAGTGTAGAAAAAGTGTTTTCTCTAATGGGAGCACAGCGGACAAAAGAGCGTAATAGATTATTATCTTTACCCTCGGTCAGATCATTGTTGATGATTCAATACAACCTTAAAACTATGAGCTGCGAAGAATTCTTTAAGAAAACATTGAATGAACGGGAGCTGCTCCGTCAAGTACCTATCTGGCGCTGAAAGATATTAAAATAAATATATTTGTCGAAAACAAGTGTTAAAGTTTTGAAGAAGATATTTTACGTTTGTACTTGTTGATTGTTTGAATTTATTGTTTGATCTCCATGAGTTGATAGTTAAAGAAGATTTGTATTTTGTTTTTAGATGAGTGGGAAATTAATAATGATTAAAGACTTATTTGATATTACTTATGTAAGTTTTATTACTCATATTCCATCTAAACCAAAAAATTCGGACAAATGAAAGGGCCGGACGAAGTCGGACGACGGACATCCCTCCGGATTAATCCCGACGGATGGTAACCCTACATGTAGTCTCTTGTAATAGTGGGTAGGTACTTACCTACCTACCACCAAAATGCGGAGAAAGAATATTTTCGGTTAAGGATATAGAGAAGTTGATTGAATGGCAACACAAACAGTTACTTAAGATCGTAGATCAGATTAGATAAATAAACATTAAATAAAATAAGCGAGGGATAATAATATCAAGGGTCGTATAATGGTTGTTGGAAACAATCCACGGTAATTGGGTAGGCTATGGACCATTATTTTTCTAGCCGTACGTTAAAATATTTTATTGTCTCTGCCATTATTCCCTCCAATCTCCAATCTATCATCTCCTCGAGAGGAATAAAGTATATAGTATAGGGCAATCATAGAGGGAAATGAATGAATGGATACAGTTGTTTATGTTATTAGGTAGTTTATGTACCTACTTATAAAACCTTGACATCCATGGCCATTTAGCGCCATTTTTTCCATGATGTTTTTTTTTCTACAAAAATGGTAGATGTTGGACAGTTGGAGGCGGGGTAAGGGGTTAGTCGGTTACTTGTCTGAGTGACCAGTCATCAACTTAGTTCTTAATTGTCCAAACGACCATTTGAAAATTTTATAGGAGAAGATTTTCTTTCATTATTTCAATGAAAGAAAAACAATTTGGGAGGCGGGAATGGGTACCGCCGCCCCGGGAACCTTTATTGAATAACCAACACCTCTGCCATAGGTCACCCCAAGTGGTTCACTGCATTTGGTGATTTAGCAGGGGTGCCCAGGTTCATGGAGCGAGGTTTGTCTAGGTCTTAGAGGATGACCAGGACACACTGAACCCCAGATTTCTACCCACCAAGGACTTCTAAGGACCAGTCACAGAAAAGAGTAGCATTTTGTCTTGTATTTCTGGCCAGTACATATACCTATATATAATTTTATTTTAACGCCATAATTAATAAAAAAAATTTCACCATCCTCCTGATAGCTTTTTTTACATTAACTCCACACAGGAGGCCCTGGGGAAAATAATTTCCCTCAGGGCCTATGTCATCTGGGATGCTGTGTGGAGGGTCTTTTTAAGGAGAGGAAGGAATAAACATTGGTCTTGAAGAGGCCCATGTTGCAGGAAGGAGGAAACACAGAGGCCGGCAAATCATTCCACAGCCGAGCTGTTGAACATAAGAACGAGTCGAAGAAACGACCCGTTATCATGTGACAAATGTCAACCGTGTACAAATGTTGGGCACGCGTTTGGCGTGTTTACCGACTATGCACCGGTGCCGAAGGGATCAATGACGCTAGTTCCTCGGAGCATCTTCCATTGTAATACCGGTAGAACAAGGATAGCATTCCCACCCGACGCCTGTGCTCTAAAGATTGCAATCCGTCTGTTTAGATGGGAGAATCTATTAAGCGGACCGCCCGCTTTTGCACAGAGTCGAGGGTTTTTTCAGGTATTTTGGAGCTCCAGACCAGAGGTGGCTGTCAAATTCAACCGTGGGGCGCACTGATTTGTACAGGGTTAGCAGTTGTATACTATTAAAGTATCTGCGGGCCCTGCACAGTACGCCCAGTTTTTAAGAGGCTAACTTTACTCTGGCTTCGATGGAGCCCCCATACCTGAGCTGGTCACTTAGGGTTACACCAAGTATATCAATGGAGGGCCTGTCAGAAGACCTATCGGAAGATTGCTACCGTTGAAAGATACTACATTTTCATTTCGATCCCTTTTAGACGTAATCAGACAAGATTGGATCTTTAAAACATTAAATTCAACGAGATTATTTTTACCCCAAGAGAAAACACTCTCGAGGTAACCGTCCATTCTTTGTTTCAAAGTCCTCCGAGCCGTTGGAGTTTGTGAGCCCTTTGGGGGCTTGTCAAACAAAAAAAAGCTATCATGGACTGTACTGTCATCCGCGTAACAATGAATTGGTGCACATGACAAAGGGTCGTTGATGTGCAACAAAAACAAAGTCGGAGACAGAACCGATCCCTGTGGGACGCCAGTATTTATCGAGTGTGAGGAAGAGGTAAAACCATCGGCTACTGTCTGAACGACCTCTCCTCGGAAATCCACGTACACAAGGATGCGGGAAGTCCATAAGAAGGCAGTTTGTTGATAAGTCCTCGGTGCCAAACCCGGTCAAAGGCCTTGGAAATGTCCAGTGCAACCGTTTGGATCTCACCGAAACGTTCCAGGCACCGCCCCCAAACATGCGTCACATACGCGAGAAGATCACCGCACGGTGCTGCTCACCCAGGTATGTGAGCAGTTTGTCGGTGATCACTCGTTCCATCACCTTAGACAGAACTGATGTGATCGCTATGGGGCGGTAGTTGGCCGTGTTGGAGCGGTCACCCTTCTTTCGAATAGGATGGATAACCGCTTTTTTCCAACCAGAGGGCACAGAGCCAGTCTTCAGGGACATTTTAAAAAGCTTCGTCAAAATTGGAGCTATTTCTGCAGCGCACCTCTGCAGTACCAGGGCAGGTATTCCGTCTGGCCGACAAGCTTTATTAACATCAAGCCCTCGTAAAACATGGAGTACTTCACGGTGCCGGATCCTCAGCTTTTTCATACGAAAACCGCAGTGAGGAACCGACGTCGCGACTGCACCTTGGTCATCGAGGGTTGAGTTATCCGCAAACATTTTACCTAATAAGTTTGCCTTTTCGGTGGCGGTGTTTGCTAGTGAGCCGTCAGGTCTGGTGAGAGGTGGCACACTGGATTTGCAGAAATTGCGACTTATTGAGCCCGCAAGCGACCAGAATTGCCTGCTGCCATGCGGGCATGCAGCCAGCTTTCTGCTGATCTGGTCGTGCTCGAATTTTGACCTATTTATGATTCTCTTGGTTTCCTTTGCCATTTTGTTGTAAGCTGTTCTGTCTTCGGAAGTTCTAGATGTGTTGTAGGCTAGGTAAGCCGCGTTTTTTCGTCGCACTGCTTCAGCGCATTGTCGACTGAACCAAGGTTTGAGCTTACACCATTGTCCCTAACAGTAGATTTGATGAAGCCATCCATCGCGGATGTGATGACTTCACCAATTTCCTGGGCACATCTTGAGGGATCCGAAGTCCGAAAACAGACAGCTGACCACGGGAAAGCATTAAAATGTGCCCGCAGACCGAACCAATCAGCTGACCTATAGTGCCACACTTTTCTCTTCAGCCTCTCGTTTGGCGGTCTGAAGTTTATTTATTTATTTATTTATTTAATACAAACAGCATAAGTATGCCATAAACATTAATTACATGTCACAAATTCATATTCCAAATATTAGTAATGATAAAACAGTGTATGTATAACAGTTAATTGTGACGATACATTGGGAAGTGACACCAGAGATACATTTACATGCAAAAATCTATAATAGAAATAAAATTAATATTGACTAAAAAAATATGATAGCATAGCCGTCTTGTACCTCTGTTCCGTGCAGTTAAATAGATCTATCACATCTGCATATCTATTAGTAACTTCATGCAACCTAGGTAAAAGTGAGTGTTTCGTATACTCAGTCCGATTATTGTTACATTTAAAAAGGGTTTTAGAACGAGTGGTTCTCGTGGGAATATGAAATTCAATGAGCTTAGTTAGATCAGGACTGTCTATTCTACCATTTACAATTTTGAACATTAATATTAAGTCTGATATAATTCTTCGATCTGACAGTCTGAGTAAATTTAATTCTTTCATCAAGTAATTATAATTTATGTTTTCAATGGGAATACCGAGGTTAAAATTAATATATCTTATGAATTTGTGTTGAATTTTTTCGATTGAATTTGAATGTATTTTAAAATGGGGGGACCAGATCGAGGAGTTATATTCGACTTGACTCCGTACTAAGGATGTATACAAAATTTTTAAAGTTGAAATATTCTTGAAACCTCTGGAATTTCTAAGAACGAAGCCAAGCATTTTGATACCTTTATTATAGATTGAGTTTATATGGGATATGAAGTTTAATTTAGAGTCGAAAGTATTGTTTACAGGGATTGATGTCGTCACCAGGCAGTGGTCGAACGATCCTAAAGGCGCTGTGACTTCAATCTTGTAACAGTGTGGCACAGTAGTTAAAAATAGGTCTAACAGATTGGAACGGTGAGTCTGGACATCAGGAACCCTTGTAGGCTCCTGCACCATTTGCTCCAATCCGTAGCAAAGGGCAAAGGATTCCGCTTGGCGTCCAGCCGAGTCTGTTGATCCTGAGAACTTCAACCAAGGTTCGTTATGAACATTGAAGTCCCCCAGGACCACAAACTCTGCTGTAGGGTAGCGGGGCAAGAGGTCATCGATAGTGTCGCTTAAATGTTTGAAGAGCTCGGACGTATCTGATTCTCTAAGGTTCGGTGCGCGGTATAAACATGCGTAGAATCTTACCGTACTGGCAGGTGACGCGTACCCACATTACGTCGAATGAGCTTACCTATAAGAAACGAATATTAATAAATAAACATAGAGAAGCATATCAATGTAAATAAATAAATAAATACTCATAACAGGTAAAAAATGGCTAACTTATCCTATGTGTAGCCACTATTTATAGGTTCAAGTACCGAGTAGTAAACTCAGACTTTTAAAATAAATACATACAGCCTTACTAAAAAAAACCACAGCACGTCCGATAACCTGTGTTGCTGCAGCAACATGAATAAAACAAAAATACACTAAAACACGATAACATTACTAATAAGATTTGTTCTTAAAATGTATTTTAAATCTGACAACAATGTAATTTTTCATGGTGTACATTATAAATTGTTTGTTTCCCTACAGAACCGCTAGGTGGCGGCGCCTGCGCATTAGTCATTCGCGTTGAAACCGCCAAAAAAAATTCACTCCGCGGATGTGTATGTAATATTACGCAAATGTGATCGTAATATCTATTAATATGACTAATTCACTTTTACATTCGCATAATTGATATATTTACCGTGTTTTTGGTGGTTTTTAATAAGTTTTAGTCAAGTTATAATAACGATAATCATACTTTGAAAATTGAAATGTCAAAAAGTATTTTATGTAAAACATGAAAATTCAAATTTACATTTAAAGGATTTTATTTTATGAGAATTTCCTAAAAGTGGTATATTTTTTAAATATTAATATCTAATACATGTATTCCTAAACGTATCAATGAAATTAAGAGTTGCAAGAAATCTGTTATAAAAGTCGGTATTATTTTATAGGTTAGTTTTTTGGCAATAAAAAAACTTTTAAATTTTTTATTATTTTTTTATTGTATGCACGATGAAAAAGTGAGGTCACAGTTTCGTTCCAAATTCATTATATAAAAGGACTGTATTTTTTAAATTTTGTTTTTTTATAAATTTCTCTACACTTTCATCAAATATGTTTTGGTAAAAAAAAATCCTTTTTATTCCGCTTTTGAATCTTATAATATAGCAGTTTTTAAAACTAAAGTGTATTTCAAATACACAAATCTAAAAGGTAATTTTATCTAGTTTTCATAAATGGTATTTGTTTTTACGACACTTTCAAAAATAAGAAATATATAGAACATTCAAAATACTATGAAAAAATTCCAAATTTCGTTCAGACATCATTAATAAAACAGAGATAAACTACCCTCTCAGGCTGTGTAAACCAAGTGTATTTTTTTCCACGAACAATTTTTTTAATTAGTAATGTTTTCACATCCGCGGCCGTTTGTCAATTGAATAAAATTTTCACTGGGTTTTTTTAGTAAGGCTGTTAGTGTCTAATTAATCGAAAATGTGCGTTTTTGTATGGATAAATCTATGAGGAGGATAGTGAAATACCTACCCCCAAAAAACAAGGTCAGAGACAATCCGCCTATCGGACAGTGTAATCTATATATTCAGTTTAAGATGAAGCCATAGTAAATAATGCAAAATCATACAAAATCATATGTTTTTGTTTTGAAATTTTGATGGCTTAGAAGTATTATAGATGCTCAATTAAATATTGTGTGAAGAACACACCTTGGCCCTTAAAAATATCGGTCATTTTTTTATGTCTTTTAATAAGCCTATAAAAAATAAAGTACAAGGTATATAAAAAACACTTTCATGTCCAAACTCTCCTATTTATAAACCCCTTTTCGGATTTGGTTTTATTGTATAATGTGGCAAATTTAGTTTATTTTATTATAATCACAAAAAAATGATATTGACGCCCGAACTTCACAAAATAAAATAAAATATGTATTTTCTCGTTGTTATTTTTGACATCAATCAATACGGCCCGCACTCTACGAATTTGGATTCTTGAATTGATCCTTATGGCATGGGCACAAGAACCATGCACTGGGCACAATTATTTCGTATCAGTCGGGAGACAGTCGTGTGACTCCGCGTCGCTTAGTTTCGTGAAATCAATTTTAAATTTCCGTTTTATTACAATAAACAATGCGTAAAAAGGGAATTAATATTTTTTACAGGCCTTTACGAAATCAACCTGTAAAAAAAATTCTCAAATACCTTTTCCAACCTTTCCAAAAGATTTTTCTCAAGTATTTTTAAACTCGTCCCATAAAGGGCGTGAATTCCGATTTCGATTTTTTCCTGAACTATTGGATCGCCTTAAAAAATTTTGAATGCAAAACCCTATCTATATTGCCAGAATGCACCTTACAAAACGGGCAGCAATGAATCTGGCACTTGGTGAATCTAAGTACTGTTATATAACCCCGCTTCTAAGGGATCGTCTTCATTGACTTCGATCTCCTGAAAGAATAGAGTTCAAGATGACCTTCAAAGCATTGCAAGGAATGGCGCCAGCCTATATATATCTGAATTATGTGTCCGACAAAACGTAAGCGAGAGACAGCTTACTCTGGTCAGCAGATCTAGATATTACTAATTGTTTAATCGAACTTTCTAGGTCAAATCGAGCTGTTTACTATGATTGCCCTTTTCGTGTAACTGGCCCTCTGACGTGAATAAACTTCCCTCAGCTCTTACTAATATCCAGAATTTGGCTGAAAAACAAAATTATTTAAAAAATCATACAATTCATGAATCCTAACACCTAACACCTTTTCAATATACCTACGTAATAAGAAATGTTCTCAAGTTTCCGGTAATCGTTTGGTTTCGGTTTTCCCCTGATTGTACTTATCCGAATTTAATGTCGAATTTATTGTAAGAATTATATTATATTTTAGTTTAAAAGTTCTTGTTTTGTCCTGTGCTATAATAACACCGTTATTGTATATTATTACTGTGTGTGTTATAACAGCACTGTGTTTGTTAATCTTTGTTCTCTTGTCATTGTTTTGTAAATACTGTATATTCTTTATTTCATATTATTTTATCAATATTTTGTAATGGACTCATATGGAGCACTGTTAGGATTATTTTTAATTTATTATAATTAAGCGCACTTGAAGTGAAATAACACAAAACTGCGCTATACAAATATAACGTTATTATTTATTATGTATATTACTTGACTCAAAAAACAGAATAAAAACATGAAATCGAAAATGCTTTCGGATGTAAAATATGAAAGCAGTAAAAAATCACCTAAAGAATATTTCTGTTGAAACTTGGACATTATAATTTTGAAATCTTTGAAACAAAAGCCTCTAAAGTTTTCAATGCATTTTTCACATTCAAAAGAACCTGATTTATCGCTTTGGATGTACCATTGTGAAAACAGTGCACGAGAAGCTTTTCAAAAATCTTTATTACCCCAGCCTCCAGCGCAAGAAAGTTTTCTTCCGGGAAGTTAGCATTTGTTCCCATTTATATCATTTGAAGGGATTCACAAAGCGATATTTAGACCTCAAATCTGCCACATGTCACACCTTGAAATGTCACATTGTCTCGGAGATTTTATGGTTTCCCTATTTGTTCTCCCGGTGGTCAGTTGACACAAAACAAATTATTTCTGTGGCACAATTGAAATGCTCCAATTGTGACATGTTTTGTCACTAAATTTCTGACAGCTAATAGATGCTATAATTTTGTTAACGGTCATTTGTAAATACATACACTTACGTACCTAATTTCTATGGCTCATTGTTTGTGATATAGGCATCACTCCTCACCCCAAGGCTGTTTTGAAGTGAAAACTTCTTTAGCAACGTTGTGATTTGAAACTCGAAGAAACGAAAAATAGCGACACTAAAAAGAGACAAACACATACATCTATAGAATTTAGCCTGCGAGAGAATGAGATAAATCGGTCTCCTCTTTGTGTGGTGCGTCGTAGCCTATCGGTTTCCGTGCTTCGTAGCCTCCCCAATCTTGTCTACTTAAGTTTCCAAAGGTTTCACTTCAATCACACGTGTGAATTGCACACTCTGTTTTCTATAACTTGCACTTACACTATGTTTAATATAATTTTAACTAATTTTAATGAATTAATTGTGAAATAACACAATTTAAACAAATTTTATTTGCCCACGCCGGGATTCGATCCCGCGACCTACGGATTGCGAGTTAAGAGCCTTACCCCTAGACCAGGCCGGCCATCAGAGAATGAACGCATATAAGAAAGAACTTTAAAAAATATATTATATTATGGCTAAAATTGTCTGCGACAGTTTCCGTTGATTAACTTTTATTGTTTCTTATAAAATTATTCAGAAAATAAATAAAAACCGCCTTTGCGCTTGAAATCGTGATATCTGGACTCCGTTTGCCAAGCGATCATTATGCATATTACCTATATTGGTGGCGATATAGGGTAGAGTGGGGATGGTTGAAACACTTGAACTTTAAGGCTCTGCAACCGGGCCCGAAAAGAAGAAGATGGAGAAATACGAAATTACGAACGTTAAAGGAGAGCGCTAACATTTACAGACACAAAATCGATGCGAAAATTGCGAAAATGTTTAATAAAACACGACAAATAATAGAGCAAAAATCTCGCGGGCATTATCTTAAACAGCATTTAAAGAAACACTGTGAATTTTTTATTACATATAACTTGTAAAATAACTGAAACAAACGTGTTAATAATAATTTTTGGAGCATACTTTTTGAATTTTTTTTCTATCGAGGGAATATTATATAATTTGCGTTTCGGCGCGGGTAAAGTCTAGATATTATCTTCAAAAATAACATATATTTTTTTAAAAACTTACCGTGTTTAAGGGAAATATGTAATAAATCGGTACAAATCCGGGTTGCGGGCCCTTAACTATGGGTAGTAATATTTCTTTCGTATTTATGGATAAGATGTTTATACTAGATGTTCTATGATGATGATCTATCTAGTTATCAAAGTAAATTTATTGGATGGTTGCAACTCGTACAGGTAAGCTACAAAAACCACTTAAAGACGATGGGGAAATCTGTTTCAATTATCCCCATAGTGTGGACGATTGAAACAGTATGTGGGGAAATGAAACATTCTAAATATCTTTGGAATAATTGGAGTAATTTTAATCAATGTTAAACATTTTATTTATTATAACAGTACTCAATGAGATCATGAATACTGATTACCTAAACTTATTTAGGTAATCAGTATTCATGCGCATTACGCAAGTATTTTAAAAACCATGAATGTATACAAATGTCTTTGAAATGAAAAAACTTTAAATATATTTTTTATTATAAAATGAAACAATGCAACTTTGTATAAACCACTTATAAAATGTGCAAATCCGACCGGTTTCGGAACAAACGTTCCTTCGTCAGGGAAAGCTTATACTAATTTGACAGTTTAGAACAATGTTTTATTAGGGTAGGGGTGGAGCCGTTGTTAGTTAATAATGTAGATTGGGTGGGTAGGTATTAGTGTAGAGTGGGTGGGTAGGGGAACAAATCCATGATTGGGCTATATGACAATATTTTTTGTTTGTTGATAATAGATTCATTATTTTTAAGGGATTTTTTAATTTCCAAAGCTTCTAAGTTATCTAAACGTTTTCCTTTATGATTAATATGAAGAATATTTATCCCTGTGTTTTTTTCAAAACTATGGTTATTTTCAATGATATGGTTAGCGAACTCAGAAAAATTATTATTATTAAGACACCTTAAATGTTCTTTGATTCTGATTTCAAAATTACGAGTTGTTTTTCCAATATAAAATAACAATTGAAAATAACCATAGTTTTGAAAAAAACACAGGGATAAATATTCTTCATATTAATCATAAAGGAAAACGTTTAGATAACTTAGAAGCTTTGGAAATTAAAAAAATCCCTTAAAAATAATTAATCTATTATCAACAAACAAAAAATATTGTCATATAGCCCAATCATGGATTTGTTCCCCTACCCACCCACTCTACACTAATACCTACCCACCCAATCTACATTATTAACTAACAACGGCTCCACCCCTACCCTAATAAAACATTGTTCTAAACTGTCAAATTAGTATAAGCTTTCCCTGACGAAGGAACGTTTGTTCCGAAACCGGTCGGATTTGCACATTTTATAAGTGGTTTATACAAAGTTGCATTGTTTCATTTTATTATAATGGATAACCACAAAGTAATAGCTACATTCAAAAATATAAAATTGGCAAGTACAGCCACAAAAGCTAAAATGTATAAAAATTTGACAGTTAAATATAGAATTGTGTGTTTGAATATATATTTTTACCAACAGTGTTTAAAAATTAAAGTTATTCCAAACTACATCAGAGCACATTTCAAAATAAGTACTGTTTCTCCGGTCTTATTTAATTCCTGCTCCATGAAAGCAAAGGTGTCGTGGCTTAAAGAAGATCTAAAAAGTGCTTTTATATTTAGAAATCAAATTAAACTAAAATTAATGTCTCTTCATCTGGATTTGGTGAGTGAGCTCCACCCAATAGAGTGGGATTTGCTGGATGACAAAGTGCGGATGTATGCCTCAATAAAGGCGTACAATAAACGTGAGATTTTGAATAAAAAGTCTAATTAAATAGTATCTATTAAAATAAAATAAAAAGCTGAATGTGCAATTCACATGCGGTAGAAGTGAAACGTACAGAAAACTAAAGTGGACAAGAGTGGGGAGACTACGAAGCACTTTTTTTTATCAATGTGAAGGATTTTTGTTGTCGGATTCCAGTGCACCTGGAAAAAATTTTAAGCAAAATCGTGTCAAAAATACAGAATTTAAGCAATTGCAAGAGTAGGTACTTACCCATCACAAATGATTCAATGAGGTTAATTATTAAAAAAAGAATAAGAAAGATACGAAATACGAAATTATTAAAGCAACCAACCTATTGAGTGAATATCCTTTAAAACATGTATGGGTATGTTCGTAGGTAATTACAAAGAACTAACCAAATGACTGCCTCAAAACAAGCTAGCCCAGTGAGGCCGGTTACGTATAACCTAAACTTATAACTATAAATCTCTAATATTTGAATATTACCTTCTGTATGTGTATATTTTTTTCTCTGTTGTTAACTTTTGTATTTACATAATTGATAAAACAATGTATCCTATTAACGTAGCTTTTTTTAAAGTTATAAATGTAAAAAAATCAATAAATCACGTGAGGGCGTTTGATGTCATCTAGTAGAATGATTTGAATTTCAGATCTTTTTCTATTATAACTTTTAAATTTTCTCTCAGTGTGGACGATTGAAACATGGTTATAGTTGAAACGTTGCAATCATCTCCATACAAGTTGTTTCAAACATCCCCACGATGCATTTTTTGCTTCAAAGCCAAAAATAAGCCTTTTAAATAGAAATTTAAAGAGATAAAGGAGAGAATGTAAAAGAACATTTCGTCAAGCTGCGAGAGTAAAATGAGTTATAAGATAAACAAAAATGTCTTAAATATTTACTTTTTAGTGCGGTATCCAATAATGTCCCCTATGCACGATTGAGTCACTCGCCGGCTAGTGCGCTTTTGTAGAAACGTCCCAACAGACCTGGCGGAGTTTCGAGTGTTGTATCATACTCTTAGGTATTATAGTTTTCGAGTAAATTGAGATGTTTCCATCATAACCTGTTTCAATCGTCCCCACTCTACCCCACGGCACATTAAGGATATACACATTTTTGGCTTATGGCTTCCTCTTAAATATGGGTAAAATTAAATATTTCACATTCACATTAATTGTACAGCACGCTAAGCATCATTATAATAAAATAAATATAATATTTTGGAAATTAACATTGGACGAATAAATAAATATAAGTACTTAGATACCTATTTAGATAGGTATATACCTACTCGATTCCATGATCGACATAACACATAACCTAGAGACAAATATTCGTTACTCTGAGGTGCCTACCTAAATAGGGGAGCACGGGGTAATGGGAGCCAGCGGGTAATGAGAGCGGTGCGATTAGAGACAAAACTATAGCTCGTATTCACTCCGTTGCCACCTTGGCGCCTTCGTCACACTTCGGCCGTGTTCCCATGCCGCGCTAGGCTCGCCAGTGCCACGTATTATGTGACCACGGACTCTTGTCAATTTTTTGCCCTGCGCTTATAAAAAATACGAAATTTCAACAGCCAGGTAAATGTGAAGTTATACGTTTGTTACAATCAAATCTGTTCCATTTTATAGCTAATGTTATCAATTTTGAGAATCTGTGCGTATAATTTCATTACAAGCTATATTGAGCATATCATTTTATTCAATTTCAAGATGGTGGTATTCGGGTAATCAGAGCTTATTAGGCTCTGATTATCCCTTGTAGCTCCAATTACCCCATACGCATTTTAATATGCATTTTTTTCAGATTACACAATGCCTGGATCCTTAAAATTAATTATTATACGGTTACTTTTATATTAATATTTATATGAATAACTGAGATTTCAGACTGACTTACAGAAAATTTAGAGGCTGACTTAATAATTAAGTAGCTCCCATTACACATATAAGAATTTATAGGCTCTCCCGCAAAATCGGGTAATGGGAGCGATTGTGTATTTTTTTTTTAAAGTTTATCTGTGGCCAAATGACTAATAATGTAACGTTGAAGCTGTGATTAAATGATAGTCAAAAAGTAAGGATTTAGTTTCTAATAAAAAGTTCCTAAAGTACCTATCTTTAAATTTGCCTTTTATTGAACTTTTTCCTTAGTAGGCTGATTACGTCTAAAAGGGATCGAAATGAAAATCTAGTCTCTTTCAACGGAAGCAATCTTCCGAACAGGCCTTCCATTGAAATGCTTGGTGTAACCCTAAGTGACCAGCTCAGGTATGGGGGCTCCATCGAAGCCAGAGTAAAGTTAGCCTCACAGAAACTGGGCGTACTGTGCAGGGCCCGCAGATACTTTAATAGTACACAGCTGCTAACCCTGTACAAATCACAAGTGCGCCCCACGGTTGAATTTGGCAGCCACCTCTGGTCTGGAGCTCCAAAATACCTGAAAAATACCCTCGACTCTGTGCAGAAACGGGCGGTCCGTTTGATAGATTCTCCCATCTTAACAGATGGATTGCAATATTTAGAGCACAAGCGTCGGGTGGGAATGCTATCCTTGTTCTACCGGTATTACAATGGAAGATGCTCCAAGGAACTAGCATCATTGATCCCTTCGGCACCGGTGCATAGTCGGGAAACACGCCAAACGCGTGCCCAACATTTGTACACGGTTGACATTTGCCACATGAGAACGGGTCGTTTCTTCGACTCGTTCTTGTGTTCAACAGCTCGGCTGTGGAATGATTTGCCGGCCTCTGTGTTTCCTCCTTCCTACAACATGGGTCTCTTCAAGACGAATGTTCATTCCTTCCTCTCCTCAAAAAGACCGATGCGTTGTGCGAAATGCAAAAGTTTACAACATGACCGGATGTCCCTGCCCACTCTGCCCTCCCGCCCTAGTGCTGCCAGATGCATTGTTTTTTGGTTAATTTATACATCCATGGTATATAAAACTAAACTTTTCTAATAAAACCTGTTTTTTTTTTACAGATCACCAAGGCAGTTTTCGGGATAAGTTTTTTTAGCATGGGTTGTGTAGGGGAAAATGATGAATTCAGAAATATAGTCCTTAAACTCTGAACTTCGGTACGATTATGGGTTCACAAGGCCATTTATCTAATTATTATGCTTGTCAACAAATAGTATCTATTATATTAGAAAATAATAAAAGTTTACCAAGACCCTAGACTAACTACGATAAATGTATAAAAAATAAATTATTTGAATGATGGAGGGTTTTTTTTCTCCCTCATCTCAGGGATTTGAAAAAACTTTATTATTATTATTTGTGCTTAATAATATTATTATTTAATTTAAAACTAAAGTTCTGTTAATTAAACTTGATAACAAAAAAAACGTGAGTACTTAAAAAAATCCTAATATTCAAAGAAATATTGTAAAACTATTTTATTTAATAACTGTTATTTCCTTATTTAAATTTTCAATTAAAAGTTTAGGACAACACGGTATTTCATTCTTGGGATATGGCAGCGCAACAAACACGTTGATATTGTTGACAGACGAGTTATTTACGCGCATCGTAGCAGTAGTGCAGAGTGGAACGTGCGACGTGCATAATATTATTGTAATCGTTTAAATTTTTCATTCGGGCCCCAAGATATTGTTAACAAATTTAAAATGTCGAAACGTCAGCAGAAAATGCCAGACTTTTTCTCGAAAAAGACAAAATTAAATTCCGTACCGGAAGAATTTGTTGATTAGAAATGAAGGTATTTAAACCAATTTAAATATAACTATTCGGGATATTACATGATACTGTTGTCAAAATTCTGCATCGGAAAATAGGTTAAATGGGTTGTTTTATTTATTTACACCAGTGATTCCCGAGTGGGGCGATACCGCACCACCGACTGGGGCGTTGATCCCCTTGCAAATGTTATGTAACTTTCACATTTTAAAAAAATTCGCCTGCGGCGCTTTTTCTATGCGTATTGTCACGCATATCATAATGAAGGGGGGAGGGGCGTTGAAGGGAATACTATACTTGGATAGTGCGCAGTGAGCCAGATAAGGCTAGGAACCTCTAATATACACTGTACATTAGTATATAAACGTTTGAATAGATATGGATACAGCATACATTTTATGTTTTTTAAAAACCCCCCCCGAATTTTTTTTCTGTATGCGCCACTGATACCTAACTAGCTAACTAACCCTTATGTCGTTTCTAGGCAGACGGACTGCTGAACAAATCTGTCTTGACACACATTTCTTGCCTCATTCACATTCGTACATCGTCTCGTGCATACTCTTCTATTATGCTGACTCTTGACAAAGGCCCGACTCAAATATGTGGTTCATTTGATCGTGTCATGTTCTACCATTTATATTTGCGTCAAGTCAGTGGCGTAGCTAGCATGGGTGGCACCCGGGGCGGATTGTTACCTCCCGGGGCGTGGTGTCACCCCCCCTCCCCCCCCTATTAAAGTTAACTTGAGAAAAAATTCAAAACGCTATTCGGGCACTCCACGGGGAACATATGAAAGAAAATAACAGACCGTGTTCATGTATACAATACTTTGGTGACAATATCCTTCGTAATTTTTTTTCCATGGTCGAGTGTCACCCCCTGTCGGGTGGCACCCGGAGCGGACCCCCCCCCCCCCTCGCTACGCACGCCACTGCGTCAAGTAACTATTCTCCTAACTAGGGAATGCAAATCTCGCGAGATTGGGGCTCAAGCGAGATCCCGCGAGATTATGAATAACAATACTGCGAGATCTCGCGAGATTGGCAGTTTTGTGTGTTTTTTTTGCAAATAATCACAATATTTGAATAAATTAGGAAAAAAAATAATAAACATTTTAAGTATTATAAGATAAACATTTATTTTCACGAATTTTTCAATAGACTTTTATGCATCAAACCTTGTTTGACGAATTTGTCTATAATTTTTTAATAAACTTCAAATGACTAATGAAAGAAACAACCAGTCTCCTCTTCTAATATCAAACAAAAATCTTTTAGTAATAAAACAGTTCTTTTATAACAAACAAAACAACGAGAAGTCAAAAAAATGAAACTTATTATCTAAGTTGAGTTGACTATTTATTTATTGATTTTATTTTAGGGAAATCAACAGTTTACAATTTGAATAATTTATACATGTTTAATTTACCTTACTGCGAAACCAATTATAGATTTCCTCACTATTCTATTACATTGTGTATCTAGAAATTAATAATTAACTTAAACTGAAATCTTACAACAACTAAAAGATATTACATTAAAAGATATTACATATAACAGGAGCTAGGTAGACATAATATATGTCATTACATAATATATCGTTATATTTATGCATTTTTGTACTAATTTAATAATTTTAATACACTTTAAATAGAATTTTTATATTTACTTTCGTTACAATTGAAGATATCTATATCAGAGAAAATGTTATTATATGTTGAACACAGTCTTATCAGGCAAGCATTTTGGTTAGAATTTGTATTACAGTGTTTCTCTTTAAAAATATTACACGAACGTGTGTGCCGTGTAGGTACTTGGATTTAGGATTGTGCGATTTGTAAGAAAGGTATTTTATGATTTTTTTCTGAATCGATTCCATTTTGTTTACATGTACTGCATAAAATGGAGACCACACAGTTGACGCAAACTCTAGATGGCTTCGTACATATGCAAAGTACAGTTGTTTGATAATTACAGTGTTTGTGAATTCTTTTGTATTTCTTACGATGAAACCAAGCATTTTAGCTGCTTTATTTGTTATTTGATTGATATGACATTGATATTGTAACTTACTAACGAGAATCACACCTAGATCGCGAATATTGTAGCAGGTTTCAATTTTGTTTTCATTTAACAGATATTGATGTATAATTTTTTTTGTCATTTCTTGTGAATATGACATGATGACACTTTAAACCGTTTAAAAATAACTGGTTATTCTCGCAATATAAAGCTACGCTATTTAAATCATCTTGTAATTTAATACAATCATTTAGGTCATTTATGGGTTTGTACAGTTTGGCATCATCGGCAAATAATTCTAATTTGGAGTATTTTACGACATTCAATATGTCATTAATATATAAAATAAAAATAATGGACCGAGATGAGACCCTTGCTGGATGCCTGAGGAAATTTCTTTAAAATCAGAATTAAAACCGTTTATTGCTACCGCTTGTAATCTATTGAGTATGTACGAGGTTACCCAGTGAAACAAGTTACCACGTATGCCAATAGACCAAAGTTTGTTCATTAATAAGTTTTTATTGATTTTATCAAAAGCTTTGGAAAAATCAGTATACATATAGAGCGTCTACTTGAGTGCGGTTGTCCATGTGATTAACAATAAAATCGGTGAATAAAACAAGATTGCTTTCTACACTTCTGCCTTTTATGAAGCCATGTTGTTGTTTTGTTATAGTGTGGTTCAGTTGTGAGCTTAAACATTGACATTGTTATCAATGAAATAAAACTATATCTACTCAGTAGATCCATTAGATATTACAGATTAATTAACAAAATATACCAATTAGTCAGACTATTAGAAATTACAGAATAATTAACAAAATGTACCGATCAAAAAACGACCTTTAATTTAATATTTTGTAAAATATACGTGTATATAATGTAAACTCATATTTTTTTATATTACAATAAAAATTTTTTTTTTAAATGGATTTGTTCAGTTGAAATCACAAGCCATTATTACGAATTATTTTAAAGTAGCTCCAAAATGTCCAAAGAATCGTCTGCTAAACGGCTTCTTATTTTGTTGGCCAGATAACCAGCCCTTTCGGATTCAACGTAAGTTGGAACCACAGATCTCAGGCTACCTCAGGCCGCCGCCTCACGCGCACCAAACGAAACCGACAGATCGCAACGCCGTCCGTGTCAGTCCGCGCTTCGAATAAGACGTTTTTATGCTCTAGTGTAATCTCGTTAAACTCGCGAGATCTCGCCCTTTGTTCGTCCGAGATCAATCTCGCTAAAAAAGGCCGAGATCTCGCGAGAACGAGATCTCGCGAGATCGAGATTGCATTCCCTACTCCTAACATTCCATTCTATGTTCATTCAAGGGCGGACCCAGCTTTGGCCCCAGGGGGGGTGTCACATAGCCGTGGTCAAGTCACAAGAAGTTATATTTTAATTTTGATAATAATAGATACAAGTAAAAAGTAGGTATTTTATTAAATAAAATCTATATTGTAACAAAAAATATATAAAAACGTTTTTAATTAGTGGTGCACCTAGGTCCTGGTCCCAGCCCAGGGGGGTCGTGCCCCCCCCCCCCCCGGATCCGCCCTCGTGTTTATTCGCTCTACATGCCCATTCCATCTGAACGTTTCTTTTATAATCTTACTCATTCATAAGCTACCTACGGTACATCAGCATCGCATTCGAATCTCCACATTTCTCGCACAATCATATATGGGTTTACCACACACAGGCCTCAGAGATCTCTTTTCTGCAGCGTCGCCTACAACAAAAGCATCTTTTTAAATTTTTGGAAAATACTGAACCTACTGAATAGAAGCCGCTAAAATTTTGATATTATTTATATATGCGGGAGCGAGAAGTTTGTGACATCATAATAGGTACATGAATGTTGTTTGTGATCATAGAATATTTTTATGTGTGATAATATTACGCGCGGCTCGCAACAATAACATTTGGCTGTCATCAGTTCTTTTGTTTTGCTCTTTCAAAAAATATTCTTAAACCAATCTTTTTATTGTGTTTTGGCTGTAAAAAGTTTAGTGTGTTGGAATCTTCTCCCCCCTGATCTTCCAGGAGTCACTTCTTGCTGCTCATTTTCAGATATTTATATAATTTTTTTACTTCTGTCACTTTTTATATTAGCTGTAATTTTTTGAACAATGGAGGAGGATTTCCCTCCTGTACCCCTTACAAAGCCCCCAGATCCCCCTCCTGACCCTCCAGATGGAGACATTTCAGATAAAATAGACTTTTCAGAACATTCAAACATTTCAGACAATGAATCTGTCATCCTAACCTCAATTAAAAAAAGAAAATTTAGTCCCCTTTCCCCAAAAAAACATGATTCGCCTTTGTCTTCTCAGTCCCCTCCAGCTCTTCCTCAACCTCCTCCAACAATCTTTTACTCTACTCATTCCCGTGGCCCCTACATTGTATATGCGCAAAAAACTGAACAAGGTAAAACCATCCATCCTCTTGAATTTGGTAAATTTCTTTCAAATAACAAGAACCTTTCGATTAAACCTGGAGGTGTTAAAGCCGAGGGTCGCTTCCGAATCTCTGTTGAATTCCTGTCAGGTTCAGCCGCCAACAACTTTATCAAAAATATATTTATTTCATCAAATTCTAAATTCAAGGCGTACATCCCAACTTTCAATGTCACTCGAATGGGCCTGGTCAGGGGTATCTCGACCGATCTGTCCATTCCAGAAATCCTGTCCTCACTTTCAACCCCCCAACATATCGGCAATCCCATAAAAGCCAGGAGGCTAAATTATAAGGACACCTCTGAGGGCATCGTTTCCTGGAAGCCCTCCCAATCTGTCGTCATCACATTCGAAGGACAATCTCTTCCCTCCCATATTTATTTATTTTTCAACTCCTTACCAGTTGAAATGTACACTTATCCCACCACTCAATGTTACAACTGCTGCCGTTTTGGTCATACCAAAGCTGCATGCAGATCCCCTCCCAGATGTTTCAAATGTGGAGAAAACCACTCGGCTGACCAATGTTCTTCTCTCTCTTCACCTAAATGTTTTAACTGCTTAGGCGCTCATTCCGCCATTAACTCTTCTTGCCCCGAACAATCTCGCCAAAAAAATATAAAAATTTCTATGGCCTCTAAGAACTTGTCTTTTCTGCAGGCTTCTAAATTATTCCCGCCTGTCAAAAAATCATTTTCCGAGGTTTTATCCAGTAACTCTTCATCCAACCCTCTCGCCTCCTCCTCAACATCTTCCCGTTCAACAAAATTCACATACAAAAACCCTATCTCTAAACAGGCTCGTGGATACGATCAGCAACAACACAACTCACTTCTCTTAAATCCCAATGGTTCTCCTCTTTCACACGCCACAAATGGGTGCGCAAACAATTATAATTCATCCTCAACAAACTATCAAAAGCTTTCTGAACAACTCTCCCAAGATAATTCTTCATTTATTCAAACTCTTATTATGCTTCTAATTGACCTAATTTCTTCTCAAACTAATCTACCGTCCAACGCTGCTTCTATTATTTCCACATTAAAATCATTTATTCAAAATGGCTCTTCAAGATGTCAGAATTCTTCAGTGGAATAGCCGCAGTGCTATTTCTAACAAATCAAACCTTCTTAACCTATTAAATTCAAACCTTGTTTCTGTGGCTGCTGTCTCGGAGACATGGTTTACTCCATCCACCCACTTTAATGTGGGAGGGTACTCCTGTCTCCGCGATGATCGCCCGGAAGGTACGGGCGGAGGTGCTGCCCTTTTTATTAAAAAATCCCTTCCGTTTTTCCCAATAAATAATATCAAACCCCCCAATGCTGACTTTCAAATGGTTGCAGCTAAAATAAAGGACACTTCCTTTGTTTCTATCTATCTTCCCCCAACATCGCACTTCAATAAACAAGCGTGGTTGCAAATTGTCCGTCAACTAAGCCCTCCTTTCTTTTTATTGGGTGATTTTAATGCCCATTCTCCCGTCTGGGGTTCTGCTTTCTGTGATCGAGACGGTCGAAGTGTGATGGATTTCCTAGATGAATCCAACCTTTTTCTTTTGAATGACGGATCTCCTACTAGAATCTCTCGCCCCAACACAAACCCCAGTGCAGTGGATCTCTCCATATGCTCTATTAATCTGGCACCTCTCTCCTCGTGGGTGGTGTCCCCCGACCCTTGCTCCAGTGATCATTTCCCGATCACCATCACTTATCAAACTTCTTTCCATTCAGACAAGTCCCATATTTCGACAAAGATTAAAACAAAACACACCAAATGGGACGAATTTAACTCACATATGGATAAGTTTATACAAAATTTATCCTATACCGATACATTATCTGTCAAAGATGACTACGATAACTTCAAATCAATGCTCGTAACTGCAATCAATAAATCAAATCCTCCCCCTAAAACCAAATCTCTCAAAAAACTCCCTCCAACTCCCTGGTGGGATGAGGAATGTTCCAAAGTAGTGAGAATTCGGAAAGCTAAATCTCTTTCCTATCGTCACAATATGACTATGGAGAACTATCTCATATACAAAAATGCCGAAGCGAATGCCAAAAGGGTATTGAGGTCAAAAAAAAAATCCGGGTGGTACAACTTCTGCAGTTCAGTATCTCCGAACACTCCAATTTCGGAAGTTTGGTCTATGATTCGAAGATTTCGATCCTCCTTCAGTCCAACATCTCCTCGAGCTTCTCATTCTAAATGGATGGACGAGTTCTTGGACAAAATTGCCCCCCCTTCTGTACCTAACTTAGATGAAATAACTCCAATCCACAACACTCCTATGTCTGATCATTGGCTTGACTCTCCATTCATTTTAATTGAATTAAAAAATTGTTTATCAACAGTCAAGGACTCATCTCCAGGCAGAGATGGTATACCTTATAGCATTATCAAAAATAGTAATGATAATGTTCTAAATCACTTTTTAAGCATCTTAAATAAAATCTTCCAGACTGGCATAATACCTGATGACTGGAGTTCTCAAATAATCATCCCAATTCTAAAATTAAACAAATCACCCAATTCTGGATCCAACTATAGGCCAATTGCTCTTTCATCCACCCTTAGTAAAATTTATGAAAAATTAATTAAAAACCGGTTAGAATTTTTCGTCGAGAGTAATCATCTTCTCTCTCCATCCCAATTTGGATTTAGGAAAAAGAAATCTACACAAGATAACCTTGCCATCATCAGCACTGATATTAATTTATCCATTTCTAACAAAGAAGTATGTCTTGCAGTCTTTATAGACATAGAAGGCGCCTTTGACAATGTTTCCATCCCAATTCTTAAAAAAAAACTTTTAGGCCTTGGCTTACCCCTCATGTTTGTCCAATCTATTATTAATCTTTTTCTCGATAGGAAAATTTTCATTGAGCTACCAGATGTTACTCCTCAGAGTAGGTCAATTTGGAAGGGTTTACCCCAAGGCGATGTATTATCCCCCTTACTGTATAATATATACACACACGATATGCATGTCACCATTCCCCCTCAAGTAAAAGTCGTTGAGTTCGCAGATGACATAGCTTTCTTCTTATCATCCAAAATCATTCCATCCGCCGTCAAATATCTTAATGAAGCCATGGATGCCCTTTGCACATGGCTTACTTTAAATGGTCTTGAACTTTCAGTACAAAAGAGTCAGTGTGTTACCTTCCCAAATCGTCATAATAATCCCCCTGTTCAAATTTTATTTAAAAACTCGCCAATCCCCAATGCTTCCGAAGTAAAATTTTTGGGAGTAACATTTGATAGGAAACTTAAATGGTCTTCCCACATTAATAATATAGTTACCAAATGTGAAAAAAATTTAAATATTATCAGATCATTGACTGGCGTTTGGTGGGGTGCTCATCCTATCTGCATTAAGTTGCTCTACAATGCACTTATTCGAAGTCATCTCGACTATGCCTGCCCACTTTTTAGTACTGCATCCAAAAATGCACTCAGTAAATTAGACAAAATTCAATCTAAGTCATTGCGAATAATAACTGGCGCGATGCAATCGTCGCCCATCAATTCCCTTCAAGTAGAATGTTCTGATCCTCCTCTTTATTTAAGGCGTCAATTATTTGCTGACAAATTTGTTCTTAAATGTTTAAATTCTAAAAGTCATCAGATTATTCCCAGAGTCTCGTTGTTCAACGACTCAACACATTCATCTACAATCAGAGCTCGAACTAAACCTCTCCCTGCCATTTGTAAAAATTTTCGCTCTCTCTCAGAGCTTCAACTTATCAAAAATGATATTCTTCCTTTGTACAAATTAAAATATAGTCACGTCACCCTATCCCCAACGATTTTAGAGGGGATCGGCATCCTTAAAAGTCATTCCAATCTCCCAGCCCGTACTGTCAATAATATGTTCAATGACATTATTTCTTCTAAATGGCCCAACTCTTCTCTTTTATTTACTGATGGCTCCAAATCTCCGGACTCTCCTAACTGTGGTATTGGTATTAACGTTTACCACAATAATTCTAATGAAAGAATATTTTATTCAATTTCAAACCAATTTTCAATATTTTCTGCCGAGTGCATTGCGATTATTGAATCTCTCAAATATATAATAAAAAATAATTTTGAACATTCTCTTGTTCTCTCTGACTCTCTCAGTTCCCTCCAAAAACTTAAAACAAGTCCTCTTCTTCATCCTGATGATCACTTTGTATGTCTTATTCGAGTATTGATAACCTCTATTCAAAGCTCTGGAAAAACTGTCACTCTGATTTGGATTCCTGGACATGTTGGCATAGTGGGTAATGATATTGCTGATTCCTTGGCAAAACAAGGAGCGTCTAACCCTACCGTTACCCTCGTAAACCATATTCCCCTGTCTGATATTTTTTCCATCATCAAAGATAGATCCCGCAATGTTTGGACAGAGTATTGGAACATTGCTAGTCAATCCAAGGGTGCCCGCTACGCCTCAATACAAAGGACTATCCCATCAAAACCGTGGTTTCAAAAATTCCCCCATTTTTCCAAAAAAGAAATTTCCTTACTTATTCGTATGAGAATCGGACATTGTTCCGTTCCTTCTCACCTTTATAAAATTCATGTGCTTGACTCCCCAGATTGTACGTTCTGTGGTCTAGATGTGGGAACTTTAGATCACATATTTTTTGATTGTCCCTCTCTAAATAAATATCCTCTCTTCTATCAAGCGTTATCAAAAATTGCCTCTCCTCCATTCAACATCTCATCTCTTCTAAGTCTGAACTCTACTCCAATCTTCCATAAAATTCTGAAATTTGCACATTTAAATAAAATTAATATATAAATTCACCTTTCCTTTCTCTGTAATTATAAATGATGGCCTAGAACACCCTTGAAGGGTGAAAGCCAGAAATAATTGAAAAAAAAAAAAAAAAAAATATTACGCGCGCCATCTATTACATTTAACGTAAAACCTTTTCTGGGCATTCTCGATAAAAATAAAGAAAAGGTTACATCTCTGCTGAAAGCATTACCGTCCGAGCTATTGCCGACAGTCGGTAAGGAAGCTAGCGCCACACAGCGCCGTGCGGAATAAGTTGGAAACTCTTTCTTATTCTTCCATTGGGGAAGCGAGGGGAAGTGTCTTTTCGGCGGTTTCAAATCGACGCCCTTTGTGTGGACTAGTAAAGCGTTTATAATATAATATTATTGGTGTTTTAGTCGAACTTTTATAAGAAAGTTAACAACAACGTACTGCTTTGAAGTAATATGAGTAATGTTACCAACCAAAATGGATCAGGTCTAGAGCAGCAAGTGAGTAATTCCGTGTTTCGTAAATCTATCCCTAGGACCATTATAATTTTCTTAATGTATCGATTTTAAGTCTTTCTCACACCAAACACTTGTTGAAAAGTATGGCGGTATTAAATAAACCGAGCGGAACATCTTTGTTTTGTGATGTCAAGTGGTTGACAGCTTTTATTGATGTTTTAATCTAGCTAATGCACGCTTTTCTTCCAAACGACGTGTCCTCTAAATACAACATGGCGTCACTCTTTATCCCTTCCGATGAATAAAATTTATTGAAAAACTGTTTTTATAGGAGGTTTAACGTACATGTAACCTTAAATAACTACACGTCTACTGATATTACTGCTTTTTCTATACGCGCACACGACTTCATCGCTATGCCAATCACTTTAAAATTACGATTAATATTTTGAATGACATGTGTTTTCCATGAAAGAAAAAAATTTCTTGACTAAAAATCAATAATTTTATACATGTAAAATAAGCTCGTTTGTTTGATTAGACATCCTTTTACGTTTGTTTTTTACATTTTTGAATGGAATAAATAGCTGATTGCAAATGTCGAAATACGTCTTTGTTCTCGGATCTTTCATAAACGCAAATAAGTTTGGT
This sequence comes from Limnephilus rhombicus, assembly GCA_929108145.2. NCBI lineage: Eukaryota > Metazoa > Arthropoda > Insecta > Trichoptera > Limnephilidae > Limnephilus > Limnephilus rhombicus. The sequence goes on from OV815292.1 coordinate 44,640,778, forward strand.
TATCTGATTGTTAATTTCCGGCAGCATGCATCTCTCGAGCGCTTATTACGTCCCATTTATTACTCATGCGAAGTTATTCAAAAATCTAGCTGAACTTAATCCCACAACCTGACACTTGCGAATCTAGGTTAAATATTTGAAAGGTCTCAAATTTATAACACTAAACTATTAGATTATCGGTTATGTTTGATAAAGTGTTCTAATTTCACATAGTAATTTAATGGAAACGTGAATTTTCAATAAAAATCTTTTGCAATAACATTTTGTTTTGTATATGTAAATATAATTCGTAGTGTTGACAATATGACGCTGAATTGCAATTATAAATCATTTTAGCAATGACAGAAGGTCCACAATACTTGTGTAACACGCTGTTACAATAACTGATACAACTAATATGACGCTGAATTGCAATTATAAATCATTTTGGCAATGACAGAAGGTCCACAATACTTATGTAACATGCTGTTATGCCGGCGCCAGACATGAGTTCAAAGAAGTGATCAAATAAGTGTTCACATGTATGGCACGGGCATTTTATACTGTTGTCACATTTTTGATCACTTAAGTGTGCTTTGCTGTTCCGTGTCGGTTCTTTTTGTGTGCCTGCCACACTGCGCGAAGCCCAGTTACGAGAGCGTCGCCGTGGAGAGATGTCGTGCGTAAACAACCAAACGAACTAACGATGGAGTGGAATAATGAGAGCGTTTTCGAGTTTATAGAGTTGATGCTAGGAGAGCTAGATACATATATGAGATCCGAAACGTAAAGGGCATAAAAATCGAAATAACAAACTATGTCGACCAAATTGTCTTCCATGTTTTGTGAAGTCTATTTGAAGACTGTGAGCTCAAGGGAGTGATCAAATCTTTGAACACATATCTTGGCAGATACAACAATATGTGAGCAAAGTCTTCAAATAAGTGATCGCTTCTGTCTGGCGCCGGCATTACAACTATCATTTGCTTGTTTGAGATACTTTTGTGCAAATGCGATGGAATAATATTTATTTGGTTTTATTTTTGTGTGAGTATTTCCACAATCCTTCCTTAGGCTCTAGGTTAGCGCTATTCTTCCCACTGTAATGGACAATCAAAATGTGCAATTCTAACGGTAAACACAATTAGTTTTTATTTTTTTGATACAATCAATTTGCAAGTATGGCACGGTTCGATAATATCATAAACTTTAACAAGAACTTTGTGGGTTCACTCCCAAAGGAACTTAATTGTTCCCTCACCCGCTCAATTTACCTTTTACCAAAAGGATTACGAGTATATTTACACTAGGTTAGCTGAAATCACTTTCAGTCCTGCCAGAGATTTACCTGAAGATGCACGGTAAGAACCGGAAAGCAACTTAACTTTTTAGAGTTAACACGTGACATTCCATGGACCACATCTGAGCAGCGGGTTCAAAATTAACCAATAGTATCCCTCGATCTAATTAATTAGTAAGAGACGAAGCGATGAGAGAATGAGAAAGTATTTGAGATCGTAGAGCTAATCAATATACACCATCTTAATAATATCAAGATATATAATTTTATCAGGCATATATTGTTTCAACATTTTCTCCACTGTGTGCATGCATTTTCATCCTATGCATGTTATTCTAATTGAGTTTACGTTAGCCATATATTTTGTGGAACGTATTTACGAAAGTCCATTGTACACAGAGAAACAAGAATACGTGACTGCGATGCAACCACAAGTCGCCAACGGTAGTGATGAGCGATGAGGACAATATTGTTCTTCTTTGTATTTATTTTAAGCATAAAAACAATCTAAAATAAAATTTTGGGTTCACCTGTAAAACTAAAAAACTATTAATTTTAAGGCATTCGTCGCTGCCAAGTAAATAAACACAGAATGAAGTCAAATTACCTTTTTTTTTCAACCTCAATTTTCAGTGAGTATTTGTTGGTCCTCCTTGTATTTGCAGTTGGCACTTGTGTTGATAACTGTATTTATTTATTCTGTTAAAATAAATACACCCTAAAGTGAATCGATATTTTTCACCATGTCGGATATTAGTTTTATTGCGAACGATCGCGATGTAAAAAAAGCGACACTACTGATGATCTTTGCTCCGATAAATGGAGACAGTGACGATGGAAGTGACATTATTGTTCATCGCAATACGAGATTGCGAATAGAAAGTGAATCTTCGGATCCATCTTTTGCTTCTTCACTGTACAAATGAAATTTTTGGTTTTATTCCTCCAACAAAAGTCTTTACGAAAACATCTGATGATTTTTTTTAAAATTCCTGGACCTTCTCGCGCTCCTTCTTCTGGTACAAAACCAACAACCTACAGTTGAATCTGGATATAACGACCCTCAAGGGGCCGGCGATTCTTTGTCGTACTAACCGAACGACGCGATTCTAATTTTGAACATCTGGCTGTCACAGTTATTTTGTTTTCGCCTAGGAAAAAATAATCTTTTTTTTATTATTTTAACTAATATTTTTATGTTTTCTGGTCAATAAAAGTGTAGTGTGTTGTTCCTTGAGGATTCTTCTCCCCTCTGATCTTCCAGGAGTCACTTTTCGTTGCTGATTTCCAGATATTTATAACCTTTTTTATTTCTGTCACTTTCCATACATTTTTTCTTTTGTAATTTTGTGAACAATGGAGGAGGACCCCCCTGGACACCCTAAAAAGCCCCCAGATCCTCCCCCTGACCTCCCAGATGGTGAAAATGTAGTAATTTCAGACAGTGAATCTGTCATTCTGACTACCACAAAAAAAAGGAAGTTTAGTCCCTCTTCCTCAATAAAACATGACTCTCCTTCTTCTTCTCAGTCTTCACCTGCTCTTCCTCAACCTCCTCCTACAAACTTTTATTCTCCTCATTCCTGTGGCCCGTTCATTGTGTACGCTCAAAAAACTGAGCAAGGTAAAACTATCCACCCTCTTGAATTTGGTAAATTTCTATCAAATAGCAAGAACCTTTCGATTAAGCCTGGAGGTGTAAAAGCTGAGGGTCGCCTCCGAATCTCTGTTGAATTCCTCACAGGTTCAGCCGCCAACAACTTTATCAAAAACATATTTATTTCATCAAATTCTAAATTCAAGGCGTACATCCCAACTTTCAATGTCACTCGTATGGGCCTCGTCAGAGGTATCTCGACCGATCTGTCCATTCCAGAAATCCTGTCTTCACTTTCAACCCCCCAACATATCGGCAATCCCATAAAAGCCAGGAGGCTAAATTATAAGGACTCTTCTGAGGGCATCGTTTCCTGGAAGCCCTCCCAATCTGTCGTCATCACATTTGAAGGACAATCTCTTCCTTCCCATATTTATTTATTTTTCAACTCCTTACCAGTTGAAATGTATACTTATCCCACCACTCAATGTTACAATTGCTGTCGTTTTGGTCATACCAAAGCTGCATGCAGATCCCCTCCCAGATGTTTCAAATGTGGAGAAAACCACATGGCTGACAAATGTTCTTCTCTCTCTTCACCTAAATGTTTTAACTGCTCAGGTGCTCATTCCGCCATTAACTCTTCTTGTCCGGAACAATCTCGCCAAAAAAATATAAAAATTTCTATGGCCTCTGAGAACTTGTCTTTTCTGCAGGCTTCTAAACTATTCCCGCCTGTCAAAAAATCATTTGCTGAGGTTTTATCCAGTAACTCTTCATCCAACCCACTCGCCTCCTCCTCAACATCTTCTCGTTCAACTAAATTCACATACAAAAACCCTATCTCTAAACCGGCTCCTGGATACGATCAGCAACAACACAACTCACTTCTCTTAAATCCCAATGGTTCACCTCTTTCAAATGCCACAAATGGGTGCGCAAACAATTATAATTCATCCTCAACAAACCATCAAAAGCTTTCTGAACAATTCTCCCAAGATAATTCTTCATTTATTCAAACTCTTATTATGCTTCTAATTGACCTAATTTCTTCTCAAACTAATCTACCGTCCAACGCTGCTTCTATTATTTCCACATTAAAATCATTTATTCAAAATGGCTCTTCAAGATGTCAGAATTCTTCAGTGGAATAGCCGCAGTGCTATTTCTAACAAATCGAACCTTCTTAACCTATTAAATTCAAACCTTGTTTCTGTGGCTGCTATCTCGGAGACATGGTTTACTCCATCCACCCACTTTAATGTGGGAGGGTACTCCTGTCTCCGCGATGATCGCCCGGAAGGTACGGGCGGTGGTGCTGCCCTTTTTATTAAAAAATCCCTTCCGTTTTTCCCAATAAATAATATCAAACCCCCCAATGCTGACTTTCAAATGGTTGCAGCTAAAATAAAGGACACTTCCTTTGTTTCTATCTATCTTCCCCCAACATCGCACTTCAATAAACAAGCGTGGTTGCAAATTGTCCGTCAACTAAGCCCTCCTTTCTTTTTATTGGGTGATTTTAATGCCCATTCCCCCGTCTGGGGTTCTGCTTTCTGTGATCGAGACGGTCGAAGTGTGATGGATTTCCTAGATGAATCCAACCTTTTTCTTTTGAATGACGGATCTCCTACTAGAATCTCTCGCCCCAACACAAACCCCAGTGCAGTGGATCTCTCCATATGCTCTACTAATCTGGCACCTCTCTCCTCGTGGGTGGTGTCCCCCGACCCTTGCTCCAGTGATCATTTCCCGATCACCATCACTTATCAAACTTCTTTCCATTCAGACAAGTCCCATATTTCGACAAAGATTAAAACAAAACTCACCAAATGGGACGAATTTAACTCACATATGGATAAGTTTATACAAAATTTATCCTATACCGATACATTATCTGTCAAAGATGACTACGATAACTTCAAATCAATGCTCGTAACTGCAATCAATAAATCAACTCCTCCCCCTAAAACCAAATCTCTCAAAAAACTCCCTCCGACTCCCTGGTGGGATGAGGAATGTTCCAAAGTAGTGAGAATTCGGAAAGCTAAATCTCTTTCCTATCGTCACAATATGACTATGGAGAACTATCTCATATACAAAAATGCCGAAGCCAATGCCAAAAGGGTATTGAGGTCAAAAAAAAGATCCGGGTGGTACAACTTCTGCAGTTCAGTATCTCCGAACACTCCAATTTCGGAAGTTTGGTCTATGATTCGAAGATTTCGATCCTCCTTCAGTCCAACATCTCCTCGAGCTTCTCATTCTAAATGGATAGACGAGTTCTTGGACAAAATTGCCCCCCCTTCTGTACCTAACTTAGATGAAATAACTCCAATCCACAACACTCCTATGTCTGATCATTGGCTAGACTCTCCATTCACTTTAATTGAATTAAAAAATTGTTTATCAACAGTCAAGGACTCATCTCCAGGCAGAGATGGTATACCTTATAGCATTATCAAAAATAGTAATGATAATGTTCTAAATCACTTTTTGAGCATCTTAAATAAAATCTTCCAGACTGGCATAATACCTGATGACTGGAGTTCTCAAATAATCATCCCAATTCTAAAATTAAACAAATCACCCAATTCTGGATCCAACTATAGGCCAATTGCTCTTTCATCCACCCTTAGTAAAATTTATGAAAAATTAATTAAAAACCGGTTAGAATTTTTTGTCGAGAGTAATCATCTTCTCTCTCCATCCCAATTTGGATTTAGGAAAAAGAAATCTACACAAGATAACCTTGCCATCATCAGCACTGATATTAATTTATCCATTTCTAACAAAGAAGTATGTCTTGCAGTCTTTATAGACATAGAAGGCGCCTTTGACAATGTTTCCATCCCAATTCTTAAAAAAAAACTTTTAGGCCTTGGCTTACCCCTCATGTTTGTCCAATCTATTATTAATCTTTTTCTCGATAGGAAAATTTTCATTGAGCTACCAGATGTTACTCCTCAGAGTAGGTCAATTTGGAAGGGTTTACCCCAAGGCGATGTATTATCCCCCTTACTGTATAATATATACACACACGATATGCATGTCACCATTCCCCCTCAAGTAAAAGTTGTTGAGTTCGCAGATGACATAGCTTTCTTCTTATCATCCAAAATCATTCCATCCGCCGTCAAATATCTTAATGAAGCCATGGATGCCCTTTGCACATGGCTCACTTTAAATGGTCTTGAACTTTCAGTACAAAAGAGTCAGTGTGTCACCTTCTCAAATCGTCATAATAACCCCCCTGTTCAAATTTTATTTAAAAACTCTCCAATCCCCAATGCTTCCGAAGTTAAATTTTTGGGAGTAACATTTGATAGGAAACTTAAATGGTCTTCCCACATTAATAATATAGTTACTAAATGTGAAAAAAATTTAAATATTATCAGATCATTGACTGGCGTTTGGTGGGGTGCACATCCTATCTGCATTAAGTTGCTCTACAATGCTCTTATTCGAAGCCATCTCGACTATGCCTGCCCACTTTTTAGTACTGCATCCAAAAATGCACTCGGTAAATTAGACAAAATTCAATCTAAGTCATTGCGAATAATAACTGGCGCGATGCAATCGTCGCCCATCAATTCCCTTCAAGTAGAATGTTCTGATCCTCCTCTTTATTTAAGGCGTCAACTATTTGCTGACAAATTTGTTCTTAAATGTTTAAATTCTAAAAGTCATCAGGTTATTCCCAGAGTCTCGTTGTTCAACGACTCAACACATTCACATTCATCTACAATCAGAGCTCGAACTAAACCTCTCCCTTCCATCTGTAAAAATTTTCGCTCTCTCTCAGAGCTTCAAATTATCAAAAATGATCTTCTTCCTTTGTACAAATTAAAATATAGTCACGTCACCCTATCCCCAACGATTTTAGAAGGGATCGGCATCCTTAAAAGTCATTCCAATCTCCCAGCCCGTACTGTCAATAATATGTTCAATGACATTATTTCTTCTAAATGGCCCAACTCTTCTCTTTTATTTACTGATGGCTCCAAATCTCCGGACTCTCCTAACTGTGGTATTGGTATTAACGTTTACCACAATAATTCTAATGAAAGAATATTTTATTCAATTTCAAACCAATTTTCAATATTTTCTGCAGAGTGCATTGCGATTATTGAATCTCTCAAATATGTAATAAAAAATAATTTTGAACATTCTCTTGTTCTCTCTGACTCTCTCAGTTCCCTCCAAAAAATTAAAACCAGTCCTCTTCTTCATCCTGATGATCACTTTGTATGTCTTATTCGAGTATTGATAACCTCCATTCAAAGCTCTGGAAAAACTGTCACTCTGATTTGGATTCCTGGACATGTTGGCATAGTGGGTAACGATATTGCTGATTCCTTGGCAAAACAAGGAGCGTCTAACCCTACCGTTACCCTCGTAAACCATATTCCCCTGTCTGATATTTTTTCCATCATCAAAGATAGATCCCGCAATGTTTGGACAGAGTATTGGAACATTGCTAGTCAATCCAAGGGTGCCCGTTACGCCTCAATACAAAGGACTATCCCATCAAAACCGTGGTTTCAAAAATTCCCCCATTTTTCCAAAAAAGAAATTTCCTTACTTATTCGTATGAGAATCGGACATTGTTCCGTTCCTTCTCACCTTTATAAAATTCATGTGCTTGACTCCCCAGATTGTACGTTCTGTAGTCTAGATGTGGGAACTTTAGATCACATATTTTTTGATTGTCCCTCTCTAAATAAATATCCTCTCTTCTATCAAGCGTTATCAAAAATTGCCTCTCCTCCATTCAACATCTCATCTCTTCTAAGTCTGAACTCTACTCCAATCTTCCATAAAATTCTGAAATTTGCACATTTAAATAAAATTAATATATAAATTCACCTTTCCTTTCTCTGTAATTATAAATGATGGCCTAGAACACCCTTGAAGGGTGAAAGCCAGAAATAATTGAAAAAAAAAAAAACCGAACGACGCACAAAACAGCCGGATAATTTAAGCTTGTTTTCTTGAACTGCTTCACGAGGGTTACATTTGATTCACTTCTAAATGGTGTAATACAGCACTTCTTTCTTCAATCAATTTCACTTCACGGAACTCATTGTGTCGGGCATTTAACCTAATCATAACAGATGATAAACACTGAACTGTGATTTACGCGTGCTAATAAGGATAGGTGTTAGCGCGCGGGGAGTAAGCGAAGCGCTGGGCGGCGAGGTATTAGTGTGTAGGTTTTGTAAACAAAACATTGCGTCTCATTCTGACCGGACGAATTATCATTAAAATAGGTCGCTTTAGGCAGTTGGTCGCTTAAAATGGAGTTGTACTAAACGTACATGTTTTCCTAGTACCTAAATATGAAACCTAACTTGAGTTTACATTTCATCGCTAAAACGGTAAGCTGTTATAAGCGAAGTCATTATATCCAAATTCTACTGTATTTTATTTTTCACTTTGTTACTTTTTGATAATATTGTCAAAGAAACCAATTGTTATGCTGCACAATGAAATTTGAAAACGAATTCACGGCCAAAAAGTAGACACCAACTACTGTGAATGAAATAAACGCATTCATTATCCGTCTTATTGGAAAAGGGATTCCCCTTTATGCTGGAAAACACAATTGTGTAGTAATATAATCTTATATTTAAACGTGAGTTTTTTTGTTATTTTTTTAATAAAAGCGTAAAATGTCATTCTTTACTTGTATTCTTGCAAAAAGAATCAATAAAATTGATTGATGTTTGTTCAGGTTTGCATTGTTATTGAATACACTTTTTATCTAAAAACACAAAATATCTAGCGATTTTTGTACATACCTACTTGCGAAATAAGCAAAGCATTAAAGTGGTTAAATTCAAATCATGTTCGTGCGCCATTTCTATCAAAGAAGGAGAAGCATAGCGCGCTATCAGCACTGCCGGTAGCATGCTATTGATTTCAAATGTAGTTGACACATCGTATTGTGTACAAACATTAGCAAAGTAGTATGATGAATACTCAAGAGCGACATCTAGGCTACGCGTGCAAAACTCAAGTCGCTTTAATATCTGTGTACGTTGGGTCTTATTCACAAAATATTCTTAAGGTGAAAGAGTGTCCGAACATGAAAATTGTTTCCGGTAAATATTTTGAGAGAGGTGTGACAATTGTTTGAAAAGCTGTCAATAAGTAGATTTGTAAAACAGCAATGTCTCTGCCAGGGACATGCAGCAAGTATGGAAGATAGAAAAACATAAACAGGGCTTTTCTTTAACCTTTTAAAAGCCAGGCCCTTTCACGAAAATTCACTAAAAAAGCACCACTTTGAATTTTGAATTGAATGTTTTGTGGATTAATTTTGAGCTATCATATATTTTATTGACCGAAACACATTCCTAGAACAATAAAGTATGTACCAAAACAACATTACATTAATTACGTAAATTGATAGGTTTTACGATGTTTACGTCAAGTAAAATGCATCCACTTTAACAGAAAGAATCGCGGCAAATTTGACATTTTGATGCCACAGATAAAATCATTTAAAAATATTCTGGGGTTGCAAGGTGAATGAAATTTTTACCCACCTTACGGGGAAATGTTGGCGCAAACGATTCTGACCTTGTCCTTCATACAAATTCTATACATAGAAGGGTCAAAATCGCAGACAAACATAATGTGCTCCTTTACTTTCGTAAATACAAATAATAACTACTAACAAGTTTATTAGGAAAAATAGATCTCAATAATAAAACATTTATTAGTATTATAATCATAATGTGTATGATTTAACGTGTATTGATTGTTTGTTTGATTTTTTTAGTTCGCTGGTCTGGACTTGCAGTCGCAAGGCTCCGGCGGCCGCTATATCCCGCCTCACCTGCGCAATAAGCAGGCTACCTCTTCTTCTCAAGGTAACTACTCCTTCTTCTCTTATTACCACAGCCCAAGTCCGGAAAGTGTCCACAATCTTCAGGAAACAGAACTCAAACTATCCAACTGCAACCGATACTGTTATGGTTTGAAATTGTACATTCGTCATACTAGAAACACTTCTTTGAAACCACTTTTCATTTCTGAAAATATTGACAAGTTTTAATATGGGCTTCAAACTCCTATTACGGCAGTTCTTCTTGAAAATTCTTATACAGGTTGTAACAGTATGTACCAGAAGGATTTTAACCAGCGATTACCAAGCATATTTGGAGTAAAAACTGTAGATGCTATTTTGCTGTCTGATGTTTTTTTTTTTTCAATTAAAAAATAAATAAAAAATTGTTTTTAATAGAAAAAAAGATCATTGAAAAGCAAATTGATGACTACTTTTTTTACTCTAAATATGCTCAGGAATCGCTGGTTAAAATCTGTCCAGTATGTTTTGTTACGTCCTGTATTATTATTATCAAATCATTTTTGTTTTCCCCAACTTTGGGGTAGATTTTTGATTTATTGCATTTAGATGAAACATGTAGCGAAAAACTAGGTTCTATTTTTGTACGTCTAATTGTTTGATTTGGCTTCTTAAAATGTAATTAAAGATTATCAAGTTGCGCAAACGCCCAACATTCCAAAAAAACAACCAACATAGTATCCAAGTTCATTACTCAGGCGCTTTAAACCTAATGTCACCTTTGTATGACTAAATGAAGTTTAAATATAATCCATAGATACTAAGGAAATAATAGATAGGCAATGTCTAACCACATTGGATTAAATTACTCCACATATATTAACAATTTACCTTAATACGTTTTATTGATTGCAGTGTCACCTACCTGCTATACATACAGTTTTCCCTCTTTACAGGCTTGGTATATTATTGTCGCAAGGAAGTTACAATACAATAAATAGATTAAAATAAGTATCGTGGATTAGTAATTCTTCTGTCGAACGTCACCAGTATATCTAATGCGATAATTTAATTTTATAGAATAATGTTAACCCTCGGGCATCAGCCATATTTTGGAGGAGGGTTGGAATATTTCTGAATGTATCTGAAAACTAAAAACTGTTTTTGAAAGATGATGAAATACACTTTCAAATTTTATAATCGAAATAAATATGTAATTGTATTTTGAAATACAAAATTTTTGCATGTAACGATAAAGAGTTATAAAAATGACTCACTTTAGGTTTTTTTCTAAGTAAAATTACTGATATTGAAAAAAAAAAAACAACATATCCTTTTTTTATTAGACAAATGTATTATAAAGGTTATTTTCACCTCACTTTGTCATCACTCAATGCAAAAATAAAAAATTCCCAAGATTTTACCCAAACTTTGGATTCTTAAAAGTCTACCTTTTACTTCTTTTGTTGTTAATTTTTAGATTTGAATCTAAAGCATGGTGTTTTCTTATTCTAACACCGTTGAGATAATTTTTCTCACTATGATAGATAGTAAGGGAGACACAATGATTTCTATGAGACCTATACGAGTTGTTCCGAAAAGCGAACAAATTAGCCTGACAAGTTAAATGTACACAATTATTATGTGTATGATCATTATTTTACAGTTGCATTTATGGGTCTTTGTTTTATATTTCAGATTGTTTATGCTAGACAGTAATCACAACTCTGGTATGTTTGTGGGAGCGATAATTGACGATTTTATTTCCATCTATTTTAAGCAACTACCTATGAAGATTATAATCATAATTAATATGAAACTTCTAGTAAACTATACTATTTGTTAACCGCTCACTCATAAAACAATAAAAGATTTCGCATAACGTTGTCAGGAAATATTATTATATTGTTTATGTTCCTTATGACAACGTACAGACAGAACAACACCTGTCAGCACTCATTTAATATAATGTTAGAAATCCACTTTCATATATTTGCTTCTTATTTGAAATATTATAATGTTGATAGAAACTATTAATAGCCTAGCGACAGCGACTACTGTTGAAATTTAAGAATTCGACTAAGAATACAAACCGTTTTTGTACGTGGAGTTTGTATACAAATCTAATTTTGTAATAGAGCCGAATTAAAGCAATGCCAAAAGATGGCGCCACTTATGTTAACAGCCAGCGTAAGGAGCGTCGCCTGGCTGGCGTAAGTACTATTGGATTTGTAATTTCGTGAATCTCTCCGGGAATGGAGAGATTGACGATAATATGATTATTATTAGACGTGGGTCGTTACGCCGTTTTCAAGAAACGTAACGAAACTAGTTTCTTGGTCGGTGTAACCTGTTTCAAAACAGGTTATTTTTGTAACTAGTTATTTTCATTCAGCTTCAGTTACACACGAAACTGTATACCCCCACCAACTATGAAACGAAACTAAGTTAAAACACTCTCTAGTATCTAAGTGTTTGTAGCTATACAGTGAAATCAACGTATATGAAATTAACTTCCCTTCATACTTTATTAATTTTGATAAAATTTAAAATGCATTATTTTCCGCCACCCCAAATGCAATAAGTTTCCTTTTATAGTAATTAAGGTGAATCTAAAGGTTTTTTTCTAAAAATTGTTCGTAATAAGCGTTGACAATGCGATCGAAAATTTACCGAAAGTGCTTAATATTATACACAAGTACAACGACGAACTAAAACAAACTGAATTATTTTACTTTAAATTCAAAAAATGGTCGCTCGCTTCCCAGAAACGGAACCCATTCCCGCTTACTCGAAAATGTTCGATTCAAAATCTTGCACGCTCGGCCGACCGGTAAACGCAACTATGCGAAACGCGGCGAAACTACTCTGCAATCAGTTACTCACATCACACCCAACACAGAAATAACGCATTTACAAAAATAACTACTTGCAATTTTATCGAAACTAGTTATTTCCGTTACATACCGTGTAACTAGTTATTGTATCTAGTTACGTTAAATAACGCCCACGCCTAATTATTATTGTAGCTGGCAGTTGTGAATAATAATACCACGCGTCTATATATTACATATAACGTCATTGCCTGTCTAGGTTACTTTTGTCCCGGTGACTAGCTGTCACTGGAACCAGTTCCTATCGGATTTATAAAATGGTCACCAAAACTCAAACTGGGCGAAGCCAAACCAAAAGCCGCCCGCAGGACCTAGCGGCAAAAACCTGCAGAGCGGGTTTTTAAACTAATGCAACAAAGCACATCTTACAATATATATGTAATATATTATTAACCTATTGAATGTCAGGATTTTTTGTCCATATATCGTATGAAATCTCAGAAAGAATATTTTTGAAGTAATATTTTGTGCATTTATTTTGAAACTATCATCTATTTTATTTACCGAAACACATTCTTTGAACAATAAACTATCGATAAAAACAACATTAGTTGTGTTTATTTGATTAATTGACAGGTTTATCGAAGTTTTTGTGACTGACCATCGACTGACTTTGACAGTTCATTTCGCGGTTAAATGTGATGTTCAAATTCCACTGAAAATTCATTTGAAAATATCCTGGTGCTGCCAGGTGAAAACTTTTGGCGGTATCGGGAGTACTGTTGGCGCAAGCGATTCTGACCTTGTTCTTGATCTCACCGATGATCGAACGGCCTAGAAGTGGTTTTAAAGATATATGTCTTTGAAGAAAAAGATAATACTAATAAATCTAAACAAAAATATGAAGAAAAAAATAAGAGACAGAAAAATAAAAAGGTAATGGTCTTTCCGGGATAGACGGCTTAGCCAACTCGGCCATTGGGACCTCCTATTTTTGTCGATTAAGAATATTATCTACAAACAATTTTTTCCATTTTTTTGGCAGTCACCTTTTTAAATAATTACACAGTTCTAAAGAATTGGTTTGTAACCTAGATAGTGTCTCGGATAAATATAACATGATATATTACATTGATGGTTATAACCTTAAAAGTTATTATAACAAGAGTTATTCCATTAAAAAATTATTATCCACTGAAGCGATTTTTATATTGGCGTCATTTTAAATGTCTCCGATTGCATTTCGTATAAAAAAGGCAATTATCTCCTTGATTCGGCAAAATTAAAAAATATATATATTGTATTTCCCACGTTTGTTATTTTGGACTTAAAATGAAGCTTTTGAAATGCTTTATCTATTATGACCATAGACGTCGCAAATTCGAACTTGGACTATTTTATAACGATGTTAAAAATAAATTTTTAAAATATTTTTTTCACGCAGAATTTCTGATCAGCTACTGTTAAAATTAAGTCCCTTTTCCATAGATATGCACCTTTCATTATCAAGTATACCACAGACAATATACAGAAATCGAAAATATTCTATGTTGACTCCAATAAGTACATCTCACGGCATTTTCTAAGTAATAACCATGCAGGATTCGCGCGGTTATAAACTTTATGATTTTTTTTTTTTTAATCATACAAATGTGAGATAAACGGTAAAATACAGGTTAATTCATTGGCTATATAGCACTATAATAAATTTTTATGTCTCCATGTTAAAATTCGTAGGTATGATTTTTTTAATGTTGGTGAAAAGTGTAAAAATTGGTCTTCTGAAAATCTCGAGCAAACGGAGAAAAAAGATTTAAAAGGCGCTGTCGCTCCATTGGTTATTAATGTATTTAAATTAAAAGCAGAGTACCAATTTTAAAGGTTATAATTTTAGCTCTTCTGTGAAGTGGATATTATTTTGTGACTTGAATTGCAAGTACAGAAATGTGTGGGTGTTTCTCAGGACAGCCATTTGTTTGACTTTCTCCTCTTTTCAACCATTTCCACCCACATTGAATTCTATTACATTTTGTTTGACCGTTTGAAACGGCTCTTACCCAAGCTTCAATTATTGTTGTTAAATTGAATCGAAAGGTTATTCTTTCTGCAGGTTTTCACGCAACCATTCCTCGGATATTTCACTTAACCCCTCCGAATTTTCGAGAATATTAGCTTTTTGTGTCTTAAACGAAATGACATTTTACGAAAACTTTTAGTTATAACCGCTTCACAATTAAAGCTCTATAAATGAAACATTTCTGAACGTAGCCGAATAGTAAAAACTGTTTTAGACAGGTTACAAAATAAGCTTTCGAATTATTATATTACAAATAAATATTAATATTTGTAAATATTAAAATTTAGAATGCAAACATTAAAAAAATGTGAAAATGACTCACGTGATGTTTTTATGTGAAAACGGTACTAAAATCACAGATTATGTAAACAACAATACTTATTCTATTGTATAAATGTGTAATAAACACTTTTGTCACCCCACTTTTTTATCATTTCATATAAAAATATTTTATAGAAATTAACGATGTCGGGCGCCCGTCGGAAATTTGGCGGGATAAATTATGTGTCAGACTGCGCGTCTGACAGAATGTTCTTTTTATGTATTTCTATGGACAACTTGAATAGAGATGTGCAGCATGATTCACTATCGACCTTTCACTTTTTATTTTACGAATGTAACTAAAACAATAACGGAGTTATAACGGTTTCTATGGAGACACACGTGCTGACGTGTAAACACGCTTATTGTACTTGACTGCTGTCGTATTTTTAACGCATATATCTGCTTACGTTGCGGAGGGGTTAAATAAAAATACGTTCTTGTCCAACCCACTCTGTAATTAAAGAAGACTAAAAATAAAGTACATATTGTGTAATTCCCAGACTGTTAATTATTCACGTCATTAAAAACTTCCTTTGCATAAAAGCAAATGGGCTTAAGCTAGTTTTATCAAACAAACATTTTGATTTGAAACTCAATGAAACGGAAACGAGCGACACTAAAATGAGACAAACACATACATCTATAGGATTTAGCCTGCGAGAGAATGAGATAGACTAATTGGTCTCCTCTTTGTGCGGTGCTTCGTAGAATAAAATCTAAAAATAAATAAACCCTTTGTATCCTACTACTGATACTCTGCATTTGTCTCATTCTCTCTCGAAGTTTAGTTTTCTGAAGGTTCCACTTCTACCGTGTGTGAACTGCACACATGATTTTTATTTATTTTTTTATTCATTGAAGACAATATTGGCGACTCAACGAAAATTTTAAATAGAAAAAAAAAGTCAATTATTTTTGGGGTGTTATGCCATGTTGCACTACCTCCTTCTTTAGCCAACGTTTCGGACAATGTTACAGTGTCCCATCATCAAGAAAGAGGTAGCGCTAATAATTCTTTTAGATAGATAATACTTTTGGCTGTGAAAATCTAAAAACATCAGAAAAGGATTCGGTTGCATCTAGGGGTTGAATCCAGGACCTTTGCCTTGCCGGGGCTCTATTCTAACCACTGAGCTAATTCGACCTATTTGGTCATTTACCTTGTCAAAGGCCCGCAAATTCCAGGAAAAATACGTAAATTTCGTAACAAAACACGATTTTGAATTAAATGTTTTGTTGATTAATTTTAAGCTATCGTATATTTCATTGACTGAAACACGTTCCTAGAACAATAAAGTATGCACCAAAACAACATTACTTGCGTTAATTACGTAAATTAATAGGTTTTATGATGTTTTAGTCGAGGAACACGCGTCAATATTGACAGCTTCAATTTGCGCCAAAAATGACATTTCGATTCCACAGATAAAAATCATTTAAAAATAATCTGGTGTTGTCAGGTGAATGAAACTAGTAGCTATATCATCAATGATGTTGGCGCAAGCGATTCTGACCTTGTTTTCATACAAATTCTGTACATAGAAGGGTCAAAATCGCAGACAAACTTTTTTATTTCGAAATATTTTTTTCGCGCATGCGCAAAAGCTGCGCGCAAATGAGCGTGTCCGGCCGTTTACAGCTTAACTATATCATACTTTATCTTCTTTTTCTTAATGCATATTTTTATTGGCTGCTATCTTTGTGTATTATTACCAGATTCTTCCCGAACTAAATGCAATCTAGATAGCGTCTTGGATAAATATATTTGTTTTTATTTTAATATATGATATCTATTTACCTTTCTGCAAGTGTTGGGATGAATATTTTTTTTAAATAACTTAATGAGTGAAACCTCAAATTGTAATATTTAATCATTGAAGACAATATTAGTGACTCAAATTTGAAACAGAAAAATCAGAAAAAGATAGTCACATCTAGGAATTGAATCCAGGACCTTAGCCTTGCTGGGGCTCTATTCTAACCACTGAGCTAACTCAACCAATTCAAACAGACTTGTTAAGTTATACCAAAAATTTAAAAAGATAAGTTTTTTTCAAATTTTTATAATAAAGTTTCTTTCCTCACTGGAAAATTCCAAATTAAACTCTTTTCTCATTATTTCACAATTGTTTCTATTACAAGAGTCATTTCCCTTTCTCCTATAACATCATCACTCTAAAGTGTAATTGAATTTATGAAATTTATCAATAATTCATACCAGAACCAATCATTGCAAAAGACACGGTATTTCACACAGCAAAGTGCGCAAGAGAGTTCATTCAACCCGGGAACAAAAAAATTACATTAGCAGTAAGTTCTTGCAACAAGTATTTATGTTGTAATTTAATCACTGTTCAATTTAATGCAAATTAATTTACTTTTGCCACTCTATTATCTATTATTAGATTACCAATGTGATTTTCATTCACTCAAAAAATTAACCATAAATTATTTGCATTTCAACTTGATTTATGGCAAATCGTTTTCTATTTGACTTGATGGTTTAGTATTTCATTTGTGCAGCAAATTATTGGAAAAATAAATAAACAAACTAGTGTTGTTGCCAGTTATCATTAATTATTAATTATGTAATTTGTAAATATTCACTGTAGTTGTACATTCAATTTGCAGAATGTTTTGTTTGAAAATACACTGCGTTAAAGTACACTAGATGAGTCCATCTCAATCAATTTAAATAGATCAGGCCTACTAGTAGTGATGGGTAGATTCCTTGAAATTATTTTTTTTAGGAAAATCGCGAAACGAAGAATATTACCGGAATTTTCATCTTAACCTTCTAAATTGGCAAAAAAATTTAGTTTTCTGAAAAACTCCTTCGAAATTGTTGTCTCTCATTCTATTATGGTTAGAAATATGATCTAAAAGGTGTTAGAAAGAAGAAAAAAAACACGCTTTACATCGAATCTAAAAGTTAACCGTAAAATATTAAAAATGTACATCTTTAGGAAACCAAAGTTGACGATAAAGTTTATAATACATTTGCTTAATAAAATGTGATTGAGCCATTTTGAAAACTTTTTTTTTTTGTTTAAAAATTATGTTTCTTTCGAATTATTATTTAATTTGAAAGCGTATTTCATCACCTTCAAAAACATTTTTAATTTTTTGGATGCGTTCAGAAATATTTCGACAAAATAGGCCCGAGGCCTGAGGGGTTAATAAAATTTCTAACTTTGAAAATTTGTATATCTAATTTATTTTTCAGTTTTCGATAAAAAAAATGATTTATTAACTTCATGACAGATAAAATTAGATGTTCTCTTACCGTGCTTATTGATGGGCCGTACGCCATACTTGCTCATTTACTAATAATGCCAGTCCAATCTTGTCAATTTTAATTCAGTGTCGAGAGGATGTTTATACATTGAATCATGGACCAGTAGACTAGTAGGTGTGCCAGACAGTTGACTGATTACAATAACTGAACAATGGGTTTATCTTGCTAGTAACACCATAATTATAAAGCACCAGACATTCGACCCCCAATGCATTAAGATAAAACGGCTAGGTTCATTACATACAAATGCGTCTCTATGATAACCATTTCTTATTACAAATAAATATACTTCATTTTTTTTTCTTTCACATGCATTATGTCTTCCAACAATTTATTTAGTTGATAGATTATATAATTTTATTAAAACATTATTATTTTTAATTGTTAAACTAACGTTTAAGACAAGATTTTTATGCATAGCACAAAGGATAACAATTATTATAAGCAATAATTATCAGCCTGAAACACTCATCCACATTGAAAAATCTTCCGAGAAAAGATACATGACGCCAACGGGACTTGAACCCATGCCCTTCTGATTGCCGGTCAGCTGCTCTGCCAATTGAGCTATGGCGGCTTATCTTATACCCGCCAAATGATTCAATATATACTAGTGTTTCATTCAACAATTACTGCTTATTATATTTTTTCCACCTGAAAACAAAAATCTTTTCTCGGAAGATTTTTCAATGTGGATGAGTGTTTCAGGCTGATAATTATTGCTTATAATAATTGTTATCCTTTGTGCTATGCATAAAAATCTTGTCTTAAACGTTCGTTTAACAATTAAAAATAATAATTAATATTTGACAAGTTTAAGTATTTCCCCAATAAATGAAGACATAATTTTTCTCGACGCCACCTAGCGAGGGATTTAACACTAACAGTGTCTCTCTCGCAAAAATAAAGTTGGTTGTTTTCAGGTGGAAAAAATATAATAAGCAGTAATTGTTGAACGAAACACTAGTATATATTGAATCATTTGGTGGGTATAAGATAGGCCGCCATAGCTCAATTGGGAGAGCAGCTGACCGGCAATCAGAAGGGCACGGGTTCAAGTCCCGTTGGCGTCATGTATCTTTTCTCGGAAGATTTTTCAATGTGGATGAGTGTTTCAGGCTGATAATTATTGCTTATAATAATTTATTAAAACAATCTAAGTATCTCAATTTTTAAAACAATCTAATTGTCTTAATTGTTAAAACAACCGTAAATATCTCTATTTTAAAAGGAGCTAAGTATCTTGATTATAAAAACAATCTTAGTTATCTTTAAAAAATCTATCTCGATTATTATAAACATTCCAAGTATCTCGATTATTAAAACAATCTAACTAACTTGATTATTAAAACAATCTAAGTGTCTCCATTGTATCAACTTCTTCTGTGGTATTCCCACTTCCTATCATCAGGACAATCTTGACCCTGGCAGCCTGGAACAATTTGGCGGAACAGCAATTATTTGAACAGATAATTCATTAAATCATTATATTTCGAAACAATTCATTTTGATGAATAATATGACATGTTTTCCCTGGGTGATTTAACCAATTGATAAATAATCAACCAGACGTGAGTACCTAAAAAAAATTAATAATCTTTAAAAAAAATTGCGATAAGTAATTGAAAACATCAATGGATTTTATCAATACATGCATACATGGATTAGGCCTATTACTAATGTTGGCACATGTAGGTCAGATATTATCAAACGCTGTATTGAGGACTAAATATATTATCACACTGTTGCTAAGTAAAGTTTCCTGCTCGCGATGTGAACAAGAAAGGAATTTATGTTTTTTGCTTCTGTTTATTGAAATGACATCTTGTTGGATTTTTATTAGATTGGATGGTGCAATCTTACTAATTCAATGTTGCAATTGATTTGCTTTTAAATTGGTAGAGATGTTTTATTTTTATAAGTATTTTCAGAGGCCTGTTTGGATTTCTGAAGGGAGGTAAGTTAAAAAGTCTTTAGGAATACACTGAAGATTGGTTAGATAGATTCTTTTCCTCAAATGACTCTTTTTGTGTATTCCGTATCACTGATGAAAGTTATAAGAACTGAAAGATTACATAAATGCTGTAAGTTCACGGTGTTCAGATTTAAATGTAATGATTTTTACATTGGAGTGTCGAATGTAAATTGTTACTTTATTTCAATTAAATTGATCTTTTGTAAAATTGATACATTATTTTCACTGTCCTTGTGATAATTAATTACTGCATAAATTTATCTTAAATCAGTTAATTTAAAATTGTAACAAATGCATATTTGGTAGAGAGCTCTACTTTAATAAATATTAATCTTCGATTCACCACAATGAATTTTGTTTCTTGAATTAGCTACAAGAGATTTTTCTTTGTAATTTTGAACAGTTTTTATTTTGTAGGCAAATTTATGAACATTTTTGCTAAATACAGAAAAGACTGTCAAATATATCTATCTCAAATAATTTTTAACTATATGAAAAGAGTTTAATGAAGACATCACACAAATAATGCTGTGGCTAATTCAAACGTTTTCAAGTTCGATGCCAGCTTTCGACTGAATAATAAAAAAATGTAAAACGAATGAACAATAAACATCAATTGCTCGCGGTCGTTTCATTAACGGTTGAGTTAGTCTGGTGGAAACTGCTTCCTGGTGGTTGTCCAGTGACACACGTGACATTAGGGTACAGCGTAATTGGGGTGAAGTCTTCAATCCGACGCATCAGAAAGTTAGGGCTATGCTCTTGAAGCTTGTCTCGCTTGACGTGTGGTTGTATTGGTTGGGCAGGGAGCGGAAGCGAGGAGGGCGTGCGTGCGGGGGGCGGAGGCTCGGAGTCGCGCGGCGGAGGCTCTAGGGGCTACCAGGGGGGGGTCCGGGGGCCAGGGGGGTCGCTACCCACCCCAGAACAGAGGACAGGACTTCTACAATCGCAGGGACAGAGGTAACAACACACACCTAAAACCTACCTGCACTGTGAGGGTTCCTTTACACCTAAACTGACCAATATTATTGTATAAGCAAAAGAGACATTTTGCCCAAAAATGGCGTGCTTACAGCGGAGTTCGGCAACTTTACCCAACTAAATTCACAGCCGAGCATCTTTTTTTTATTGATGTTATGAACAGGAAAGTCACTTGCATCTTTCAACTCAATTAGTAACATAATGTAAACCTACCTGGAATGAAACTTACGTTACTTTGTGCACTTCAGAAATGGTTTCGACTTAATAGTTACTTTGTCAGAACGAATTTAAAATAACTTTTTGGTAGTAACGATTTTTTTGTTACTGGTTTTTATCAAATTTCATTATTTGCAAAATAATCGAAATTTGTTGACAAGTTTCGACAATTTTTTTTACAATGTTATTTGATAAGACAACGTTTTTTTAGCTAACCCTTACTCTTGATACTTCAATAATTTACTGTTCATTTTGCTGAAAAGTGTAGTGAAAATTGCTAACTGTTTGTTGGTAATAATATTGGTTGGTTTTGGGAAATGATTCTGAATGAGAGTATAGCCCGCAAGGGCAGTACTAAGTACTAGGTGTAGTCCAGTCGGTATAGATCTCTTACTTGAAGGATGCCTGCTAGTCCATGTTTCCCAACTGACTAATGTAAGAATGCTATGAAAACTAAAATGTTCAGGCATATTTATTGTTTTTTGGTTGTGCCAGTCTTATTTTCCATGCTATCATTGAAATACTTTTAATAATTTGTTTAAAGTGTGTTTTCTAACCTTATTATTATATTATTGTATGTATTACTATTATATTCAACCTTGTTATCTGGACTAAAATTTAGAATTTGTCAAAATGCTTTTTAAATTGAATTAATGCTTCTCCCCAAATGTGCTAATCTGGGTTCAAAGGTCAATGCTCTATTTCCAACTCACTGTAATGTATACTCTTGCCGAATCCCGAGCAGAAACGATAAAATGAGGTGGTCTCCTATAACGAAATTTCATGTTTTCTAATCAGAGCACACTTTTAGAATTTTGGAAAAATACCAATGATATATAATATATATAAGCCGTCAAAATGTTGATATTTGCGGCTGGCCGAAAAGCGGCGACATCACAGAACATGCACAGCTGTATTGCAGCACTACCATTTAAATTCTTATTTGTACTTAATCGTGCATTGTATAACGTCAAGAGACACGATTTTCTACGCTTTACTCAAGCTCACTTTGAAAACATATAACTCCGTCTTTTTTTAAAAACAAATTTTAACTCTTTAAATGTAATACATTTTCAAAATGGAGACAATCTCGTCAGACTTGTTGACCGTAGTAATGGTGTATTGTTTATTTATAATAATATGCATGTATCTCTCAATCCCCATAATCCCATCTCTATTGTACTGCTACAATGTTGATAGTGATTGTGTGCGTGCTTGTTGCGTGAACGTGTTGAATGAAACCTTTCCCCTTTGTCCACCACTTTCTCTAGTAGAGGCGAATCCTCCGGATTCCGCAGGACGCGAGCCGTACCAGAACGGAGGCGGCGGCGGCGGCAGAGACGACTGGGCCCGCGAGGATAACCGGGACATCCGGCGGGACGACAACCGCAGCGGCGGCGGACGCGACGACTGGGGACGCGGTGGCGGCGGGCGAGACAGCCGGGACAGCCGCGGCGGCGGACGGGACGGTGACTGGGGAGGCGGTGGCGGGCGCGGGGGCGAGCGGGATGACCGCTACGGCCCTCCCCCGCCGGCTAACGACCGCTGGAAGGAGGAGCCGCGTCGCACCGAGAGGTGGGACGACAGGCGCGGCGGCGGTGGCGGCGGCGGAGGTGGTGGCGGCGGAGGCGGCGGCGGCAGGGGAGGCGGAGGTGGCGGGGGCGGGGGACACAACGTGAGTTATTTCACATTACTTATTCACTAGATTTTCTCATTGACAGGCGATTGGTAAAGGTACCAAGCGATTTGATGTATGAATGTGAATGAAGCAAGGAGTTTGCGCCTGGGTCAAGGCGTTCAGTATGGGCATTTTCTTGCAAAAAGGGGCCAAAGAGCTTACAATTTTTCACGGTGTTATTTGGGTTGTAAGCGTACTTTGAAACCCATATCGCCTACTTTCCTGTACCAAAGAAGACTCCTACCAGTGAGCCACTTGAAACGATTTCCTGCAACTAGATTGTCCTTATACTCTAGTGTTGCTACATTCACTACCTCACTTTCTCTAATGGCGAATCTAAAGACTAATCTGATGAGATTAGTGTTTCTTAAAGATTTACAAGGTGATGACACACAAGGACATTTTATGGAATTTAGTGAATATTAGCATATCATAACCTCACGTGACACATGTCAGTTTAGTAAATTTTCAACTAAATCGAAAGTATCAATGTCATTGATTATGTAGATACTGTTGTAATATTGTTATAATGTGTGTGTATGTTGTGTGATGCGCAGAGCAATGACTGGTCCACGCTGCTACCCCGGGACGAGCGCCAGGAGATGGAGCTGTTCGGCACAGGCAACACGGGCATCAACTTCTCCAAGTATGAAGACATTCCCGTGGAGGCGACGGGCGAAATGATCCCTGAGAACATCAACACTGTAAGTACTCCACTGTCCACTAGCCCTGAGTAGCCAGCCCCTACTTAATAGCCAATCGAGGACACCAAAAGAAGAAGTAGAATCCTCATAAATTAACATATCTTCTTAACCCATTGGCCACAAACCCCGGCAGCCTGTTGGGTGTGTAACTCAGGTACTTAACCACAAACCCCGGCGCGCTGACGGGCTAGAGTAGGTTCGTCAAAAAATGGAAAACGAGCATGACAGTGATATTTTTAAATAAAATTTTAAATGCCGAATGCTCTGTAGGTAATTATTATTCATTAATTTCGTAGAATTGGCAATAATATGTTTCTTATGTTTTTTCCCTCATATTTGAGTTCTAAATTTTGTATGCAGCCAGTCGCCATTTAATTTCTTCAATATTGCGAGTGGTTCTAGGCTTTTAGTAGTGACCCTGAACGTCCCTGATTGCTTTGAGGACTATCGTACCAAATTATTTTATTAGTTATAAGTATACATGTGCGTAAAAAACAAAAATTATTATTGTTAGATTTTTGAATATTACGTTTTTTGTAACTTTTTGAATAAAAATGTGGAAAAAACTTACGAAAAAAGATAAGGTTATATTTGTATCCTTATTTACACATATTTTAATATTTAAAAAAAAAATGGTTTTATGTTTTTCTTTACCTTAATCCAAAATGTCAACAAATTTGAAGAAATTAATTCATTTTAATATATGGTTCAAAAGTTACAATAGATTGTACACCAATGCAGGTTTTTCAATTTTTGGTACAAAATTTATTCAATGGTGAAGGCCAATTTTTTAGCTCATTAATTCTGTGGCCAATGGGTTATTGTTAAGAACATCTAGCTTTACTAAATTTGTTTTTAAGTTGCCTCTCTTTCCCAACAATTCATCTACTTCATCTTCTAAAATAATATCTAATCGGTTGACCATTCTTGTCTTACAAAGCTTCTATGTAAGTTCATTGCCAATATGAACTTACATATAATATAACCTCCCTTCTGAATTACGCTGCATCATCAACCAATCAGAACAAATAAATAAAATAAAACAATTTTTCAAAAAAACTTACAGTAAAAAGTAAATATTTTATACAAAACAGATTATAACTTACAACGCAAGTAAGAATCGTGGCTCCCTTATCAGGCACAAGAGCCCCTCTTTTCTGATAAGGTATACATGACCAGAAAAGACCTTTAATTTAATATTTTGTAAAATATATGTGTATATAATATGTAACTCATATTTTTTATATTACAATAAAAAATAAATAAAAATATATATATATGCCAATAATTTTAAAATATGTAAGTCTTTTGAGTGCTTTCGATTGAACAGAACAAACTGCATCGATTTTTTTTTTTACAATATCTCCACTCAGGAGGCCATTCCTATGTAATTTTTGGGGATGCTCTGTGGAGGGTATTTAAAAAAAAAGAAAAGGAGAGGAAATTCTGGGAAGGAATAAGGTATGAAGGTGGGTGGGGAAACTGAAAGTCAATGAGCCCAGGAGTGACAAAAGTATGATCCATCCCTGCCACTGCTGCACAAGGCCATGGGTCGAGAGTCCAACTGGAGAGGTCTAGATCAGGTCTCCCTCATCACGTCTCTCCCAATCCGGCCCGCCACGCAGTAAGTGGGCAAACGTATTCCCCACCAAGATCCAGAAAAACCTCACCCCATGAACCCGGGTATCCCTGTTAAGTTACCAAAAGTAGCGAACCACTTGCGGTGACCTATGGTAGGGGTGTTGGTTATCCAATAAATGGTGCCTTGGGCGGCAATACCCTCACCCGCCTCCCAAATTGTAAAGTTGGGAAGTGGGTAATTTAAAATTAATGAATAAACTGTTTGTACTCTGTTAAAGTTAATACTGTGAATGAACCATAAGTGCGGATACATCCTCAAATAGTTTTTTATTCCTCATGAACATTTTTTACAAATGATTTTTCCACGGTGTTGAACTTACACTGATGATATAATGTTTTAAGGATAAATATTAAATGAGTGTTATTATATTTCAGTTTGAGGACATAAAACTGACGGACATAATCCGTAACAATATAGCGCTGACGCGCTACGATAAGCCGACGCCTGTGCAGAAGTACGCCATCCCCATCATCATGGCCGGCCGTGACATGATGGCATGCGCACAGACAGGCTCCGGCAAGACAGCGGCCTTCCTGGTGCCCATTCTCAACCAGCTGTACGACAGGGGGCCAGACCCCAATGTGTGAGTAACCGACCAACCTCTCCCTATCATCTTCTGTCCATTATCTTATCACCTCTGGACATATCGTGTGCTCCTGGTAATACATGTGCCTCATATTGTAAATCATGTACTCCTGGAGCTATTTATACATACGCTCCTGGTCATCTATTCAATACTTGAAGACCACAGGGGAAAACTGGTTATGTCAATTCGAGACAACTTTGTGTAAGTCATCATTTAATGTTTAACCCCTCAGGCTAATTGTTTGCTTTTGGGAACAACTCATATAGTTCTCATAAAAATAGTGAGTAGTATGATCTATATCAGGCATGCCCAACCTGGGGCCCAATTAAAGATTTTTTTTGCGGCCGAAATAAAGTTTTCAGCTCTATATGTTTTGGATTTTGGTATTAATAAAAATAAATCATTATCGTAAATTTATCACATTTTTATTATATTTTGTGAAATTACAACTTTCTTGTTATTGGACCTCGGACTCTCGATGGAAGTTTTAATTTATTCCTTAAAAAGTGCTTAAGATGCTTGGCCGCATTAGGAATTTATTTTCGCAATCATTTTCAACCAGTTTATTTTTTCCGCGCATTTCTTGGAAATTCGAATGCAATTGACCTGATTTTAATAAGTGGAGGGTGAGTGCAAAGGACACGTAGGCAGGCGCGTGTAGTCGGTTTATGCTTTCTAGCATTGAAGGTCGTGAATTTATAATATGAAATGTACACACAGTAATGCCATTGTTACTTCAATTTAAGATTTTAACCGACATTCCTTGTTTTTGACCGGTGGTCTTCATTTGGTTTATAATTTTTATATATATTTATTCCCTCATGAAAGAGTAGACCCTTTTACGACATTATTTATGAGTACTTGTCCTGACTACTTGATTAATCTGTGCAGTGTGTACAACAAGCGCAAGCAGTACCCCCTGGCCCTGGTGCTGGCGCCCACGCGTGAGTTGGCCACACAGATATACGACGAGGCTAAGAAGTTTGCCTACAGATCAAAGCTGCGACCCTATGTGGTGTGAGTATTGCACAAACCTATCTAACGGGAACTTTCAATTTGGAAAGGCAGGTATGACAAATATATCCTGACTTCTAGTTTTTATCAATGCACACAATTCTGGACTATCAAATGCATAATTTAAAATTTTATCTGGAATCAAGTCAGTGAAAATCCTTCTCAGACAATTTAAGCATATTCATATCATTTCATCAAAGCGTGTTGTAGTTCAACAAAATTGCTGGAACCTGTTTTAAAACTTAGAAAATGTCAGAATTTATTTTGTATTTTTTCAGTACCTCATACATGAATATTGTAATGTGGGTTCCAGACAGGAGAATTGTACTTTAGTTGACTTCTAACGAAGGCAAAATATAACAGTTTAATATAAAAGGTTTAGTTTTTCTAGCATATGTCCAAAAATTACAATGATTATCATCAAGTCCCGGTAAGATACAGGATTTGGGTTTTAGTCCCAGTTGCTGCCGTTGCCTTGTTTTTTTCTGTTTTCATTGAGTTGTTGATATCGATGATTAAATAAAACATTGTTATTCCAGATACGGAGGTTCGAACCTGTATGAGCAGGTTCGCGACCTGGAGCGAGGCTGCCATCTGCTGGTGGCCACCACGGGTCGCCTCACCGACATGATGGAGCGCGGCCGTGTGGGACTGGACCGCTGCCGTCACTTGGTGCTGGATGAGGCCGATCGGATGCTGGACATGGGTTTCGAGCAGCAGATCAGGAAGATAGTGGAGATGATGCCCCGCAAGGGAGACAGGCAGACGCTCATGTTCAGCGCCACCTTCCCTAAACAGATCCAGGTAATCCAACTTGCCAATTCGTTGGGCCCCAAATGAAGAAGTCTCTAGGAAAATTAGATAGCCCTGAAGGAAAAAGTTTAAAGGCGTTAAATCGCACGATCTCGGTGGCCAGTTTGTCATGCCCTCAAACTGCTCATGCAGAATGTCCATCGTGGCATGTGCTGTGTGGCACATATACACATTCTAATGGAACCACATGTTATCCATATTCTATATCCAGTTTAGGGCACAAGAAGTTGCTCAACGTCGATCTGTACATTGGCCAGAAATTCAGCCAACACCCATTTACAGTTACGGATGTCAGCTGCAAGAGAATCACTTCTCCAACTCATTCTCATATAACACGGCAAATATAATCAGTTACTGGTATTTACAGTTACGGATGTCAGCTGCAAGAGAATCACTTCTCCAACTCATTCTCGTATAACACGGCAAATATAATCAATTACTGGTATTTACAGTTACGGATGTCAGCTGCAAGAGAATCACTTCTCCAACTCATTCTCGTATAACACGGCAAATATAATCAGTTACTGGTATTTACAGTTACGGATGTCAGCTGCAAGAGAATCACTTCTCCAACTCATTCTCGTATAACACGGCAAATATAATCAGTTACTGGTATTTACAGTTACGGATGTCAGCTGCAAGAGAATCACTTCTCCAACTCATTCTCGTATAACACGGCAAATATAATCAGTTACTGGTATTAACAAATCCCTTTCTGCAGACCCTCCTTATTTACTCTCCCTTATTTTACACTTTATAGACAGGGTAAATCTTGTGAGGTGTTATTTAAAAAATTATGTTTGGACACCTTATGCAGTGGAATTTAAATTTATTAGCTACATACATATATGGGTACTGTCGCCCCAGGAACCATTCATTGGATAACACAACACCTCTGCCATAGGTCACCCTAAGTTGTTTGTTCATAACTAGGTGGCGGATGCATCTATAGTCGGATTCTCTCGACCCATTGCCTTGCACTGCAGTGGGAGGGATGGATTCATACATCTGTTCCTCCTGGACACATTGATCCTCAATTTCCTACCCACCCCTCATTCGTTTTTCCTTCCTAGAACCTCCTTTCCTTAACCGGTCAAAGGCCGTGACATTTAGCGGAAATTCGCGGAACTTCGCAAAAAAACACTAAAAAACCACAACTTTGAATTTTGAATTGAATGTTTTGTTGATAAATTTTGAGCTATTGTATATTTTATTAACTGAAACACGTTCACAACACAATAAGCTATCTACTAAAACCACATTACTTGCATTTATTACGTAAATTAATAGGTTTTATGATCGTTTTATTCGCGATACACCCATTAATTGCGACCGTTAAATTCGCGGCAAATTCTGACAGCCGATTGTCATAGAAGATATCGTTTTAAAAATATTCCAGGGTGACTAGGTGAATGAAACTTGTAGCGTCTCCGAGAGTAATGACAGCGCAAGCGATTCTGACACTGTTCTCCATACAAATTGTGTACATAGAAGGTCCAAAATCGTGGACCAAAAGTTTTTTGTCGGATGGATTATTCAAATATTTGAATTATTTTCTCGCGCATGCGCATATGACGCGCGCGCCGGCGCGTCTCCGGCCTTTGACCGGTTAAAAGACCCTACACAGCATCCCCAAAGATGATAACTTGTACATTTCTGATGGTCTTTTATTTTAAATGTAACATTGTGTTGTTATTTGTATTTTTTTTATAAACTGCACCTCCACTTATAAGTACGCATTTCCAATGGTATGATGCTGATTGTCTTTTATTTTAAACGTAATATTGTATTTTTACAAACTGCGCCCGCTCTCAAAACAGGAGTTCCTAGTGAGACAGACAAAGTTCCAATGGTAATACAGTGAAACCCTCTTAACCCCTCCGAATTTTCGAGAATATTAGCTTTTGGTGTCTTAAACGAAATGACATTTTACGAAAACTTTTAGTTATAACCGCTTCACAATTAAAGCTCTATAAATGAAACATTTCTGAATGTAGCCGAATAGTAAAAACTGTTTTAGACAGGTTACAAAATAAGCTTTCGAATTATTATATTACAAATAAATATTAATATTTGTAAATATTAAAATTTAGAATGCAAACATTAAAAAAATGTGAAAATGACTCACGTGATGTTTTTATGTGAAAACGGTACTAAAATCACAGATTATGTAAACAACAATACTTATTCTATTGTATAAATGTATAATAAACACTTTTGTCACCTCGCTTTTTTATCATTTTATATAAAAATATTTAATAGAAATTAACGATGTCGGGCGCCCGTCGGAAATTTGGCGGGATAAATTATGTGTCAGACTGCGCGTCTGACAGAATGTTCTTTTTATGTATTTCTATGGACAACTTGAATAGAGATGTGCAGCATGATTCACTATCGACCTTTCACTTTTTATTTTACGGATGTAACTAAAACAATAACGGAGTTATAACGGTTTCTATGGAGACACACGCGCTGACGTGTAAACACGCTTATTGTACTTGACTGCTGTCGTATTTTTAACGCATATATCTGCTTACGTTGCGGAGGGGTTAAGAAGTTCCCTCTTCAGACGTTTTGTGGCTTAAGAAGTTTGATGTTTTTGGTCCCTCGGACCAAAATTGCCCCAATTTTTCCCACATATAAGGTTTTCCTACTTAAGAAGTTTGTTTTTTCCAGTCCCTTGGAAAACTTCTTAAGAGGGTTTCACTGTAGATTTATAAATAATAAATAACAGTAATAACTTGGATCCTGAGAGAAATTATTTTCCACAGGGCCTCCTGTGTGGAGCTAATATTTAAAAAAAATAGCATTACCGTCCCATGGCACCCGTCATTAGACTTGTAGCCAAATTCACAATGAAAACATCTAGGTCTTCTATGAGGTCAGATTTGCTGCTGGTGGATTTTGTGTTTCTACTTTTAGGCTTAGGCCACCCACAAATGTACAATTCATTTTGGCATATTTTCAGCCACTAATTTGTCCGTCAGTCAGCTCACTCGCAATCTTTGTATCTTTATCTCAATCAAAGATGCCATACACAAGTTTGTGGTAACGACTATTATGTAATTCCAGAATCTTGCGCAAGACTTCCTGGACAAGTACATTTTCCTGGCGGTGGGCCGTGTGGGCTCCACCTCGGAGAACATCACCCAGCGCGTGGTTTGGGTAGAGGAGGCTCACAAGCGCTCGTACCTGCTGGACCTGCTCAACGTACCCGGCAAGCCACCCGCGGACGAGGAGAGCCTCACGCTGGTATTCGTCGAGACCAAGAAAGGTACCCCTCAACCCACACATCAATATATTATAGTCTTGTCTCATTCTCTGACAGTTAAGTGGATGTTTTAAAGCTAATGGTGGAATTACATGGCTAACTCAAGAGACAGGAAAAAAAAATTCTAGCGGGAAAATCTTGTATGTGGGATAAATTGGGCCATTCAATCTCCAAAGGACCGAAAAAGCAAACTTCTTAATAAGGAACTCCAGTGAAAAATATTATGGCTTTAAAAAAATATGTTCATATAGACCAAGAAACGCTGATTCTGAATATATAAGTTTTATTTCATAATATTAAATGCAGAGTTTTTAATAAATTATTAAAAAGTGCATTTTTAAACCTCTTCGGAAAACACAGCGTTAAGTTGGCATTACTGAAATGGTTAACCGTGACGTCACAGTTAACCTGTCACCTGTGTATTGTATTGTATTGACATTTGAAATGACTTGAAGTGCACACGTACCTATGCAATTCAACATTTCGTGTTTTTGGTTTATTTTCATACTGTTTATAGAGATTTAGATAAATAATAGTTATTGTGTTTATTGAAACATAATTTAGGCCCTCAACAATTTACGAAAGGGGCTATATTTGCGGACAATCTGCAATAAATGTTGTCTATTTGAGGTTAAAGTCGTGTCATATTTTGAAGTTTGTTTTTATGTATTTTCAAATTGTTTTTAGTATAGGGCTTATTATACAAGTTGTTACACACTCGTCATGATCAGTGTATTATAAATACCAGTGTTTCTGTATGTATTATACATAAAACAATGCACCTACAAAGTAACACCTGACACAAAACACGATGTCACATGTATTTGCGATGAAAGAGATGATTTATTGTTTTTATATTGCACTTTTATTAAATACAATAACAGTAGCGGTAAAATGTGGACATTTTACCAATGTTTTTCTATATTAAAAGCAGTTAATCTTGAATAAAAAACACACCTCACACCTAAAAGTCATTGCAAAGCATTCCGCCATGATTATTCTGCGTTCTTCACAGTGTTGCCAACAGTTAGAAGTGAAATTTCCCTAGAATTTCACATTTACGCAATTACCTACGTAGCCACCTGATTGTGTAACACTAATCCTGTTATATGTTAATTAATATGATAATTAATTGGAAAGATATCGGAACTTGGTAAATATACTAATAATACCGTGATTTTCCAAATAAAACACTTTTTGCTACGTGAAGTAATAATTTAAAAGTACGAATACACTCACCACTGAATTAGAAACTGAATTCCAAATTTAAAAAAAACACTTTGCAAAATAAAAATCATAAGCAACCCGCCGCTCATTTGTACCAAGCGTGGTATTTTGAAGACCCCCCCCCCCCGAACGTGTCACGTAGTATGGGTACGTTCCCTAATATCATTTTGAGTTGTCAGTGTTAAAAATAACATGGCATGTAAGTACATGAAAAATAATTAAGATTCATAGGAATTCCAAAAAATATATATACGTATATATATAAATAATACCAGTAATACTGTCATATGTAATAAAAATTTTGCCAGAGTTCGAAATTTCCCTAGATTTTGTCCTGATTTCCCTTATCCCTAAAAAATATTTTTCTCCCCTAGATCTAGGGAAATTTCCCTCGCCATAACATCACTGATTCAAAATGACAACTTAAAAAGTAAAAAAATTAGACCACCATAGATACGGTGCGTTTCTGGGAGTCTTTAAAAATTAAAACTTTGACAATTATTTTAACTATTAACCGGTCAAAGGCCGGAGATGCGCCGGCGCGCGCGTCATATGCGCATGCGCGAGAAAATAATTCAAATATTTGAATAATACATCCGACAAAAAACTTTTGGTCCACGATTTTGGCCCTTCTATGTACACAATTTGTATGGAGAACAGTGTCAGAATCGCTTGCGCTGTCATTACTCTCGGAGACGCTACAAGTTTCATTCACCTAGTCACCCTGGAATATTTTTAAAACGATATCTTCTATGACAATCGGCTGTCAGAATTTGCCGCGAATTTAACGGTCGCAATTAATGGGTGTATCGCGAATAAAACGATCATAAAACCTATTAATTTACGTAATAAATGCAAGTAATGTGGTTTTAGTAGATAGCTTATTGTGTTGTGAACGTGTTTCAGTTAATAAAATATACAATAGCTCAAAATTTATCAACAAAACATTCAATTCAAAATTCAAAGTTGTGGTTTTTTTGTGTTTTTTTGCGAAGTTCCGCGAATTTCCGCTAAATGTCACGGCCTTTGACCGGTTAAAACTAACTATAAAAATAAAAATAAAAATGCAGTTATTTAAGTTTGAAGGTCTTTATTCATTAAAAAAAATAAAAAAATTGGACTGGAGTTCTCTATTGGGAACTTCTTATGAGAGTTTCACTGTAATGCTTTTTTGTTTGCTGATTATTGAGGCTTTATCATTTATATGCTTTATCTATACATAGAGTCTTGCATCTCTTATTGCAAACCAAACTGTAAATAATAGGAATCCTGCAGTTTTACAGTTTCTTATGCTGCTGATTGTAACTGTACTCGTTCAAGAGTCCCACCTACTCCCAACCGTGGAGCCAGTGGCATCCCCGATTGGGGATGGGGATTTGGTAATCAGATCTGATCACCAAACATTACTAAAGCTATTTCTAGAAGAAAAAAAATATATTATTTTGTTGGCAACATTGAACTTGGTTCGGTAGATGCCTCGTGTCTTTTTTCACGTGCGACAAAATCAGAGTTTTGAATTGTGATATTTTATGCACGATGCGTGTAATGCTTTTTTTTATACATGATTTTTTTCTAATGACCAAATCACTATTATACTAGTATAATTCAACGTAATAGAGAACTCCAGTCCAATTTTTTTATTTTGTGTTCCGTATCGATGCCTGGAATCCATTATGAGAGAGAGCTAGCTCTTTCGCCCTTATAGTTTCAGTTTCGCGCGTGTTTATTCCCTATATTTGCCCTTTTTTTATTCGACTTACCACATTTTCTCTCTGCTGGCAACACTAGTGACGCGCATCTCAGATCACGTGATGTTATTGTTTGTCATATGACGCCGTTTTTTCGCGCCGAAAGCAGTTTTCGTGTTTCGCTGTACTTAAAAAACCAATTTTGAGTCGAAAATCGAAGTTTATTCCCTGCTCCTTCAGTTTAAACATTAAATATACCGTGATAGATAGTTTTCTGAGAAATTGACTAATTATTTAGTGTGTTTTTTCGGTTGTTTACGTGTTTAAACTGTGCAACAAAATGAGTGATATCGACAACAGACGCTTCGCCGGTCGGAAACAATGATCAAGCACGAGTTTCTCGGAAACGCCAAATGCCGCGCGAAAGCTCTGGATCCGACACTTCGGAAGAAAGGATTACTATCGGGATCCTCGGGTAGACATCCTGATGCAACAGATGTCGGCCATGACGGACGTTTTATCTGGGAATCGGGTAGAGTTCGCGGAGAAAACGGTCTCGGACAAAGAAGACTCCGCGGGAGAGATGCGGCAAGAGGTAGAATTGGGGTTTTTAGAGATGCCCGCCAGCCTAGCCGCTCAGAAAAACGTTTTGGAGTTCTGCAATCCAAGCACATTGGTGAAGGAATCGCCGATTCCGAAGGCAGGCGCAAGAAGAGTCGCAGTTATCTCGGCTCTTCAGCGTTTTGGCTCGGAGGAATGATCGCGTGTTCGCTATGCCGAAACACAGAAAGTATACACCGCCACGCCCGCCTTCGTAGAGCTGGAGGTAAATGAAGAACTAGGAGGTTTGATAAGAACTCCTTCGCGCCAGCCCTGGACCGTTCCCTGGGAGCCCTCTCCAATGCAGTGCTATCCCAAACAGAGTCGGTCAGAGGAAACATGCAGGCACTGGTAAACTGGGCATCCGAACCAGGCACCTGCTTGACCCCTGCGACTCTGTTTGACAAGATTCAGGGGATGTTTGCCAAGTACAGTAAGACCACGGACGACGTCCTACAGATTTTATGCGGAAGGCGAACGGAATGCCTACAAAGTAGGCGAAAGGCCCTGCTAGAGGGAGTAAGGGACCCGTACATCAAGGAAGGCCTTGCCAGGATTCCTCCGAGCGCCAGTCACCTCTTCAATAAAGAGGAACTAGCAAGTTATATCGTGGCAAACGGGGGACGAGACAAGATATTCGGTAGTGCATCCTCGTCGTATATCCCCCGTCAACCTCAACCCTCTACCTCACAAGCAGCAAGACCGGTGATAGAGGCTCCACACTCCCGACCTAGGAAGCCCTTTCGACCTGCCCCTAGGCCAGAGAAAGACAGGACGTACAGGCAGCCCGCCAAAAAGCCAGAGCCCTCTCGCAAGGCGGCCAGCGATCGGGGTAGAAGGCGATGGAGGTGACTGGAGGCCGGAGCCATTCTGGGGAGGACGCCTAAAGGCATATCAGGAGGTGTGGAGGGAGCTGGGAGCATCACCGCTAATCCTGAACATTCTAAAAGGAGCAAGGATACACTTCATATCAAAACCTCCTCGGGCGCTCCCATCGGCCGAGGTGAAGCAGAATTTCAGGACAAGGTTGTCTCCAGGCATGACCGCACACATCGAAACGATGAAAGCGTCAAAAATCCTGGAGGCAGCAGACGACTCCCCAAGCTTCCTGTCAGGTATGTTCCTTACCTCCAAATCAGACCACACCCTCAGGCCCATCTTCAACCTGAAGGCCTTGAACGTCTTCATAGACTAAAGCCCTTCAGACTCTTCAGTCATTTTCGGGTCCCGGAATTCCTCCAACCCGACGACTGGCTGATAAAAGTCGACCTCTCTCAGGCTTACTTCCACGTGCCAATCGCAAGATCACACCGGAAGTTCCTGCGCCTCGTGTACAACGGAGAGCTCCTTCAGATGACGTGTCTGCCCTTCGGCCTGTCATCAGCGCCAAGGATCTTCTCGCTGCTCTCAAACTGGGTAGCAGAACTACTAAGGAAAAAGGGACTCAGGATTGTAGTCTACCTAGACGACTTCTTAGTAGCAAACCAGTCCAGAAAACTTCTCACCTCCCAAGCCGTTGCTATAGTGCACACACTTCAACAGCTAGGCTGGTGCATAAACCCGGACAAGTGTGTCCTGACACCCACGCAGAAGTTGGAGTTTCTGGGTATAACATGGGACACAAGAGCAGATCAAAAGTCTCTCTCCGACCGCAAGTGCGCTGGTCTACGCCAAGCCTTGCAGGTTCCCTTGGAAGTCGGCAGTTGCTCTCCCAGGCAGGCTCTCGGTCTACTGGGAAGACTCAACTTTGCAAATTTCGTGATCCCTCGTGGTCGCTTGCATTGCCGCAGACTGCACCCGGACAAGTGTGTCCTGACACCCACGCAGAAGTTGGAGTTCCTGGGTATAACATGGGACACGAGAGCAGATCAAAAGTCTCTCTCCGACCGCAAGTGCGCTGGTCTACGCCAAGCCTTGCAGGTTCCCTTGGAAGTCGGCAGTTGCTCTCCCAGGCAGGCTCTCGGTCTACTGGGAAGACTCAACTTTGCAATTTTCGTGATCCCTCGTGGTTGCTTGCATTGCCGCAGACTGCAGAGGTTCAGCACCTGAAACCATCGCGGCCCGTTGCTCTGCCCAACGCAGCACGGCAGGATATACAGTGGTGGCTAGCAGCCATTGGAAGGACAAGCCCAATGTCTTATCTTAACAAGACGAATGTCTTATTGCAGACAGACAAGACAGTAGTGGCTTATGTCAACAAGGAAGGGGGTACAAAATCGTTAGCCCTTCTGGAAACAACGCGGGAGCTACTGGATTTCGTAGACCAGATGGAGATATCTCTGACAGCACAATACATTCCAGGAAGATACAACGGAATTGCGGACCGTCTCTCTCGGGGCGCACCGCTTCCAGAGTGGCATCTACTAAGTCCGGCAACGAAGGAGATATTAAAAAAATGGGGTCGCCCTCAAATAGACCTGTTCGCTTCAGCCACTGCTCACGTGGTACCAACATACGTCTCCAGAGACTCAAGCGACTGCTTAGCCTGCTTTCCCAACGCGTTCAGTCAACCTTGGGACTACAATCTAGCTTGGGTATTCCCTCCGCCAAACCTCGTTCCGAGAGTGCTCACCCACCTAAATCAGGCAAAGGGCATGTTCCTTCTAGTCGTCCCAAAATGGGAGAAGACTTTCTGGAGAAGCGACCTAAAACAGCGAACAGACGAACCTCCCATACGCCTGCGCAACCTAGAGGGAGTCCTCATAGACACATCGACAGGACTACCCCCTCCCAGGATTCAGGATCTGGAACTAGAGGTCTGAAGAATTGCGGGTGGGAACAAGCCCTGACAACATGGAGTCAGGAAGAATGCCAACTCCTCAAGTCATCCCACCAACTACGGTTGCCAGGTATCTAGCCTACCTATTTGTTCAAGGAGGCCTAGCCCCAGGGACCATTCAGGTCCACAAGTCAGCCATTGTTACCTTCTGCGGCCCAGCTCAGAATGCGAGAAAAATCAGCTTTGATTTCTTGGTAAGACACGTTCTCAAGGCAATCTCAATGGCAAGGAGGACCAAGGAGAAAGCCCCTATCTGGTATCCCAGATAAGTAATAGACTGGCTGGTCAAGAATTCCCCCACAGAAGACTCGCTGTTTGAAGCGTCACAGAGGGCAGCAATACTCCTCGTCCTGGCGTCAGGCAGGAGAGTTCATGATTTGACACTGCTCAGAATCACCCCAGAACATTTCATCGACAAGAGGAACTCTATTACCCTGTGGCCAATTTTTGGGGCAAAAACCGACACAGCCAACCATAAACAATCAGGTTGGAAACTGACAGGCTCACAAAAAGATAACATCAACCTCCTTAAATGGTTGAGAAAAGTCGTTGCCCTCTCTACAGCCAGAAGAGGTCCACTACTAAAGAACCTATTTGTGACCACATCAGCAGAAACAAAACCGGCAACGCAAACGATAATAGGGGGATGGATCAAATCAGTCCTCAGAAAAGCTGGAGTCCACGTAACCCCGGGAAGTGTACGCTCGGCTGTAGCCTCCTTAAACTGGTTGGAAGACTACCCCATAGAGGAGATTCTTGCTAGAGGGAATTGGAAGTCCGAGCACACCTTCCGGAAGTTCTACCAGAAGGAGATAGCGCACTCCAGAAGTGAGCACCTCCAGCACTCAATGGCTCCATTCTTTACTCCAGTGTAAATAGCATCACATATAACGCTAAGTTTTCAGATCACCAGGTGAGAGCAAACACATCTCATAATGGATTCCAGGCATCGATACGGAACACAAAATAGAATAATTTTACCTACCAATAAAATTTATATTTTGTTTCCATCGATGCCTGGAATCCAGGTAATCCCTACCTGGTGCATTACGAGTCATATGACAAACAATAACATCACGTGATCTGAGATGCGCGTCACTAGTGTTGCCAGCAGAGAGAAAATGTGGTAAGTCGAATAAAAAAAGGGCAAATATAGGGAATAAACACGCGCGAAACTGAAACTATAAGGGCGAAAGAGCTAGCTCTCTCTCATAATGGATTCCAGGCATCGATGGAAACAAAATATAAATTTTATTGGTAGGTAAAATTATTCTATTTTTTTTAATGAATAAAGACCTTCAAACTTAAATAACTGCATTTTTATTTTTATTTTTATAGTTAGTTTTAATAGTTAAAATAATTGTCAAAGTTTTAATTTTTAAAGACTCCCAGAAACGCACCGTATCTATGGTGGTCTAATTTTTTTTACTTTTTAAGTTGTCATTTTGAATCAGTGATGTTATGTCGAGGGAAATTTCCCTAGATCTAGGGGAGAAAAATATTTTTTAGGGATAAGGGAAATCAGGACAAAATCTAGGGAAATTTCAAACTCTGGCCAAAATTTTATTACATATGACAGTATTACTGGTATTATTTATATATATACGTATATATATTTTTTGGAATTCCTATGAATCTTAATTATTTTTCATGTACTTACATGCCATGTTATTTTTAACACTGACAACTCAAAATGATATTAGGGAACGTACCCATACTACGTGACACGTTCGGGGGGGGGGGGGGGGGGTCTTCAAAATACCACGCTTGGTACAAATGAGCGGCGGGTTGCTTATGATTTTTATTTTGCAAAGTGTTTTTTTTTAATTTGGAATTCAGTTTCTAATTCAGTCGTGAGTGTATTCGTACTTTTAAATTATTACTTCACGTAGCAAAAAGTGTTTTATTTGGAAAATCACGGTATTATTAGTATATTTACCAAGTTCCGATATCTTTCCAATTAATTATCATATTAATTAACATATAACAGGATTAGTGTTACACAATCAGGTGGCTACGTAGGTAATTGCGTAAATGTGAAATTCTAGGGAAATTTCACTTCTAACTGTTGGCAACACTGTGAAGAACCCAGAATAATCATGGCGGATAATGACTTTTAGGTGTGAGGTGTGTTTTTTATTCAAGATTAACTGCTTTTAATATAGAAAAACATTGGTAAAATGTCCACATTTCACCGCTACTGTTATTGTATTTAATCAAAGTGCAATATAAAAACAATAAATCATCTCTTTCATTGCAAATACATGTGACATCGTGTTTTGTGTCAGGTGTTACTTTGTAGGTACATTGTTTTATGTATAATACATACAGAAACACTGGTATTTATAATACACTGATCATGACGAGTGTGTAACAACTTGTATAAAAAGCCCTATACTAAAAACAATTTGAAAATACATAAAAACAAACGTCAAAATATGACACGACTTTAACCTCAAATCGGCAAAATTTATTGCAGATTGTCCGCAAATATAGCCCTTTTCGTAAATTGTTGAGGGCCTAAATTATGTTTCAATAAACACAATAACTATTATTTATCTAAATCTCTATAAACAGTATGAAAATAAACCAAAAACACGAAATGTTGAATTGCATAGGTACGTGTGCACTTCAAGTCATTTCAAATGTCAATACAATACAATACACAGGTGACAGGTTAACTGTGACGTCACGGTTAACCATTTCAGTAATGCCAACTTAACGCTGTGTTTTCCGAAGAGGTTTAAAAATGCACTTTTTAATAATTTATTAAAAACTCTGCATTTAATATTATGAAATAAAACTTATATATTCAGAATCAGCGTTTCTTGGTCTATATGAACATATTTTTTTAAAGCCATAATATTTTTCACTGGAGTTCCTTATTACTATTTGTTATTTTTCACCGGTTTCAATTCCGCAATGGTGGGCTCTAGAAATCAGTGTCTCTGGAAAATTGTGTGATAGATATTCTGTAACTTTACCAATGATTATGTTGTTGTCAGGTGCGGACCAGCTAGAGGACTTCCTACACATGAACAATTACCCGGTGACGTCCATTCACGGTGATCGCACACAGCGGGAGCGTGAGGATGCTCTCCGTCGCTTCCGTACCGGGCACACGCCCATCCTCGTGGCGACCTCCGTCGCCGCCAGAGGTAAATAACAACACCTTTCCTTCATAGCTCTTGATGCAATTATTTAACTACTTGTAAGAACTCCTGCGGAGGACTATTTCTCACTCTCCCGATCTTATTTCTTTATTATCTCCCGATGTTATTGAATATGTAATAGAAAAATAAAATGGAGTTCTACAAATTAAAGTTGATAACAATAAAAAGTGTTGTGTTGACCTGATGTGTTTGCTTGTACCAGGTTTGGACATCCCCCACGTACGTCACGTGATCAACTTTGACCTGCCGTCAGATGTGGAGGAGTACGTGCACCGCATCGGCAGAACCGGGCGAATGGGTAACCTGGGGCTGGCCACCAGCTTCTTCAACGACAACAACCGCAATCTGGCACGAGACCTCGTCGACCTGCTGGAGGAGGCCAAGCAGGAGGTGCCCAGGTAATATATCACACCACTAAACTAACCATACATCTGATAAACAGTCACTTGGGACCGCTGGAACTGCGTGAAAGTAGCCACTGCAATATCCTACAGTCTACCACACCTTGATTAAAAAAAAATTAAGAACTGGCCACCATGTGGCGCTGTCAGTCACCCGATTGGAATTCTTTTTTTTTTTTTTTTGTTAGGTTACCACATTTGTCATTGACACTTCTCTCCATATTTCAGCATCACAGCTTGACATTTGTAAAAGTTACGCTACAGTACAGTACGCTTAGTACATCTACCTTTATGGTTTTTGTCAATTTTTTACAACTTGTGAATTTTGTTTGCACCACGATAATGCACCGTCGCACAATGCGATCCTCATCCGTGAGTTTTTGACCAAACACAACATGAATACTATCCAGCAGCCTTCGAATTCACCTGATCTGGGTCCCTGCAACTTTATCCTGTTCAACCAACCTAAAAAATGACCTTTGAATGTAAAACAATATCTTTTGCTCATTCTATAACCAAAATAATTTTCAGTATGCAAAACAATAACAATAATAAAACCAAAAGAGATCAGTCAATCATATACAATAATACTAATTTTGATATTTTAAAAAATATAATTAAAAATATATCTTGGCAAGAGCTTTTACAAATAAAAAACTCATATGATGATCAAAAAAAACATGCGATCGGGAGAGTAAAATATGTATTATGAAAAATCCCTGCCTTTTGTTTGAACATGCGATCAGGAGAGTAAAATATGTATTATGAAAAATCCCTGCCTTTTGTTCAACAGGTATTTTGTTATTTATTCTCTCTTAACATTATTGTGTGATTTTGTAGTTGGCTGCGTGGTGTGGCCAGCGACGGTCGCAGCGGTGGCGGCGGGGGCGGCAGACGCACGGGCGGCGGGCGCTCCGGCGGGGGTGGCGGACGCTTCTCCTCTCGAGATTACCGCACACAGCCCGGAGGCGGGCGCCCCGCACAGAGGGGGCCCTCCTCGGGCTCCATCGGAGGGTTCTACGGCGGTGACGGGGGCTACGGAGGGAACTACGGCGGCAGCTACTCGGGCGGGGGAGGGGGCGGCGGTAGTGGCAGTCGCACCGACTGGTGGGGCAACGAATAGACACTCTTCTGCTGCCCTGTCACTCCCAACTACACCTCTACCCTCTCACTCATTACATTACAGACACCTCTCTTCATATAATCATTTATCAACCCGTGTTACTTCTAACTAACTAATCAATTAGTTTGTGAAACATCGTGGTGAAGTTATATGACCAATTTTCGATCAAACACCGACCATTCTGTTTGTAATCCTGAAATATAGTCAAATCACTTCTTTTACCCTAGTAGTTACTGTACGAGTACATTGAACAGTGTTTCCTTTGAAAGTCAAAAGCTGTGACCAGAAGTATTAAATCAATATTATATAGTATCTAGTTAAGGCATCACTTTTTTAATAAACCGTTTGTAAAACTTACATTGATGTTGTGACATAAAAAAATATTTATTGTACAAATTTTTTTTTATTTTCTCAATCCGCCCCTTTTAAAAAATCCTTAGTAATTAATTATCTCGGCAAAGGGGAATGGAAAAAAAAACACGATATGAAAGTTGGTCACAGATTTTAGAACTTGGATCAAATCTTCTGTAATGATAAAGATTCCTACCCGTCCCTTCCCGCGGCAGGGCAGCCCACAAACTTATCCTTGCGTAATAACGTTTGCAATCAACGCAAATCACTCGAGGACGACAATATCAATAATATATGCTTTATCCTGACCGACCCAGATGTACTTGTTGAAACGGAATACACTGCCATCCGTCAATTCCAATCGAGTTGGCTTGTTCAAGGCCAATACGTGTATTCTTTATCAATGTTCATTCTCCCGATCGAACAATTTTTTATTTAAGCAGCAAGTCTGTGTTTAAAATTCACGTAATTTTATAAAAATGAATTGTCTATTGGAGTAAGCTATCTTAGTTTTCAAAAATTAGTATGTCCTTTTTTTAAATTTTTTAATCCACATTTTATTTGCAGTAAAAAAAGAGCTTTCAATAAGGTTGTCGGATGATAATTCTCATTGTAAAATTAGACAATAGATTGAAACCAGTTTGTACGATAATCCGATAGTTTGGTGTTTCATTATTACTACATATTGGTGTTTTTGGAAAGATGGGGTTTTGAACCCATTGTCTTTAAGTTGTGAAGTTTTGCTGTCCCACCGTGTTTTAAGAACGACACGTCGTTGAATACGCATATCATGAATATGCCGACAGATCTCTTCCCAGTCTACTATTTGCGATGGATTTAACATACATCTACTTCGCAAGGATTTGGAAGATATCTTATTTACCTTCCTTATGCCACCAGACAATGACCTTCTTTGACTTCAAACTAATCTATTTAGGTATTGATTTCCAAAGTTGCGTTATTTTTTGTTTCGAAATATGACTTTACTGAATAACGACATCTTAAGAAATTTTTCGGTAATATGGTACGTATTGCGATGAACTTTCTGTTTGAAATATCAAAGAAGGTTGTTTTATATATTATGGCATAAATGAAAGGTTTTTTTTTTATAAAACAGTAAATTTTTTGGGCCAGTTTTGTCAGATAATGATATTTAGTGGTTTTGCGTGCGACGATTGACTAGTACCGCAGATGGTACAATAACAATATGCAGACGAGAATGGCTCAGAAAGTGTACTGAGTATTAATGAAGTAAACGCGGTTGCAGTTACAGCCTCTTGAGAAAAGTGAAGGAAGTCGGGGAGAAGTGTTCCCTTATTTCTTGCGTCGACTAAAGCGTGCCCGCAGAGAGCGGCGTACGCACGGTGGACGATCTGGTTGCGTGGAGGGAAAATGCCCACGCCACCAAACAAGTTGTATCTCATTCAGGACGATTTTATTTTATTGCTCGAAGAAGTGCTTCGAACAAGTGCAACGAGACTCAAGTGAATGTTGAGCGAAGGAGTGATCAGTTCTTCGGGGTCCGTTCCCAGCGACTTGGGAAGCTAACCGTGTCTCCGGGGAAGCTACGACTTCCCCCTGAGGCCATCGCCGTGACATCACGGCCCGAGCCACTTGACGGAGTTGTTCCGCCCGAGGTCCACAAGTCAGGCTTGCGGGACCGCCACGGGAAGAGGGTCTTCCCCCGGGCGGGTCCGCTCGTAGCCTGAAGTGTGCGAATTCGGTTTATTTTCGCCACCCCACCCGAAAGGCGACCGATCGAAAGAAAAATATATAAAGGAATAGGTATATTAAATAATAAATTTAAACTAGTATTGTTTTTCCTTTTTATTTTACTTACAGTTTATGATGTTCATTTCTGTTTATGTTCTTGTTTAAATCGTCTGTGATATATAATGAGATCTTAAGATACTTTGTTGTAAGTTAAATGGTTTATGTGTTTAGCGAGAGGGGTTGTGATTGCTTTACTCCCACACACACACACACCGCCCATCTCCCACTTCGATAAGTTACACTTGGTATACTGGTGGAGACTGACAATGTTTGCCTTAGCCGGA
The DNA here is from genome assembly GCA_929108145.2 of Limnephilus rhombicus. Classification (NCBI taxonomy): domain Eukaryota; kingdom Metazoa; phylum Arthropoda; class Insecta; order Trichoptera; family Limnephilidae; genus Limnephilus; species Limnephilus rhombicus. The sequence continues at coordinate 44,685,283 of OV815292.1, forward strand.
ATTGCTTTCCATTTACTCAATTTGGACTTGACTAAATTGAAATCAGCTCGAATAATTGAAAAAATAAAACTTTTTTATTTGTCACAAATGAGGTTGGATTGATATCACGCCTCGCGGCCACTCCAGACATGATTAGAATTATCTCGTTAGCTTTTACGTATTGCTAAAGTCAACCTATCGCATATTCACCTATTGTTTACCTTAAGAAATATATAACCAAAGCATTATTTGTTACATAAATAAAGTTTCAGTATTAAATATTTGCCAAAATATTTTTGCTATTAAAATAGTTGCCACTACTTGAATTTTAAAAATTCCAAAGTGACTTTTGACAAATTATTTTTTATTTCGTCACAAATTATACGCATTTAAAATTTGATTGTAAACTTTTTTTTTAATAAAGTACTCTATTCTATAATACTTTGGCTGTCGAATATTTAATATATTTTCTCTGAAAATTATGTTAACATTATTATCTACTGCATTTTATATTATCTATGGTATTTGGATCAAATCATAGGACAGTTTGTGAGTGATGTTTTGTTTTTACTATTTATTGCTTAGAGTGTTTGGAAGGGAAGTATCGGCTCGAGGGGGGGGGGGGGGGGGGGGAGTGAAATACATGTCCTAACAGAAAACAGGTTTATGTTGAAAATTAATTTACTAGAAAAATAAACTTTTGCATAACTTAACATATATTCTAGTGAATTTATTGTAATAGGAAAAAATATTCATGGGTCGCAGAAGAATTGATTAATTTCATATTGGGTGTGTTGTGATTTATCATGGTCACTATTCAATTTGACCATGAAAAGGGTGTGCACAAATTTCGAAAAAGTTTATGTATTCATTTTACTACACATTTTTTTTATTTCAAAATTTCAGTTTCTTCAAGAAAATTATAGCTAATTTTTAACTTCCATCTTTCAACTTTTAATTTCTATGCAAAACGTCCATGACAAAATCAAAAACTTGAAAACATTTTTGGAAACTGCACTGAGTATGAATTTTGATAGATTTCGAAAAAAGCGTGTATTTTTGTTTTCTTTGGAAATATAACTTCAAAGTATTTCCTAATCGTTCCTAACACAGACGCAATTCTGCCGGTGAGATTTACCCAAAATCTACTGCAGCTGTGTGGGGCACACTATAATTCACAGGGTTCTTTATAATGTATATCTATGATTTTTCAACCCACATTTTATCTTCCAAATACCATTACCATTTTTGAATCAAGTGTTTTTCATTTTTTTTCATTTATAAAAAGTTGGCCAAAATATTTATAGCTAACTATCAAAATAACATTTTTTAGTTTTTTTTTTAATTGTCTTGATTGATTGCGAGACCATTGTTTAAATCAAACGTAAAACTATTTCAATAACTCCAATGTAAAATAAATTTAAACGACAAGGATACGGTTGTTTTAAACTATTGTTTGAATCTTATTTTGCATTGTATATATTTAAGATAAATCATGACCATACAAAAACCTCTCCCACATTTATTTATAAGAAAAGTATAAACATTTCTTTATAATATGTTTGTTTTGACATAAGTTATGTCGCCTTGTTTTATAATAATTATTTGTATTTATATATCACATTTCCCCGTCAGGAAAAGTACCGCAAAGTGAAATGTAATAAATTAACGGGAAATAAAAACAATTGTGTTGTTTGTTTTAAAGCTCCAATATTAATAATTGTTGATCAGATGCGGACCATTATTGTTTCGTGGTGACAGTATTGTTTGAGACAACATTATTGTTTTTATTTGTTGAACAATGTCAAACCACAAAGTGAAGGCTTTCTAGGAAAATATGAAATAAATGTATTTAAGAGAATTTGTACGGGAACATGTGTATTAGTAATCACGCTGTGACTGCAACTTGAAGAGGACCGCTCCGCGCGGCCGGACGAAAATGTTTTTAAAAATGTGTAAAAGTCTATTATGTAAGGGATGGCAAAATGAATCTTATTACAAGCTGTGTAATAAAATAAATATTATAAATAATAACTGCTCTTTCTTTCTATTGCCTGATTCCCTCTTTCCTTTTTTTCTGTATAGGTACGCATTGATACAAACCTCTGGTGCAGAATTCGTTAGCAGACTTGATAAAAACTTCTGCTACAGTATTCATTAGCAGACTTGATGAAAACCTCTGGTACAGTAGTCGTTAGCAGAAAAAACTTCTGCTACAGTATTCATTAGCAGACTTGATGAAAACCTCTGGTACAGTAGTCGTTAGCAGAAAAAACTTCTGCTACAGTATTCATTAGCAGACTTGATGAAAACCTCTGGTACAGTAGTCGTTAGCAGAAAAAACTTCTGCTACAGTATTCATTAGCAGACTTGATGAAAACCTCTGGTACAGTAGTCGTTAGCAGAAAAAACTTCTGCTACAGTATTCATTAGCAGACTTGATGAAAACCTCTGGTACAGTAGTCGTTAGCAGAAAAAACTTCTGCTACAGTATTCATTAGCAGACTAGATGAAAACCTCTGGTACAGTAGTCGTTAGCAGAAAAAACTTCTGCTACAGTATTCATTAGCAGACTAGATGAAAACCTCTGGTACAGTAGTCGTTAGCAGAAAAAACTTCTGCTACAGTATTCATTAGCAGACTTGATGAAAACCTCTGGTACAGTAGTCGTTAGCAGAAAAAACTTCTACTACAGTATTCATTAGCAGACTAGATGAAAATCTCTGGTACAGTAGTCGTTAGCAGACTTGAAAACCTCTGGTACAGAATTCAGTAGCAGATTTGATAAAAAAAAACTCTGGTTCAGTTTGTTTTTTACATACGTGTATACTAATAGTAATAACAATAAAATAATTTTGGTATGATAGCCCTCAAAGCAATCAGGGACATGCAGGGTCGCTGCCAAAAGTCTAGAACCACTCGCAATTTTGAAGAAATTAAATGGCGGCCGGCATACAAAACTTGGAACACAAATATCAGGGAAAAAACAAGAAAAATATTATTGCCAATTCTACGAAATGAATTATTAATTACCTACAGAGCGTTCGGCATTTAAAATTTTATTCAAAAAGGACCTACACTAACTAGCTCGTCAGTGCATCAGGTTAAGTACCTGAGTTGCACACCCGGCAGGCTTCCGGGGTTTGTGGCCAATGGATTAATGAGGGGGTGGGTGATTTGGTATATTTATGATGAGGGACCTGAAACATAAGCTAGGCTAACTTGAATCTATTCAGACCTACGTAATCCAATTACCGTCTCCTATATGCTGTGCTCCTGGCATAAAATGAGGCTTATTTGTATTTTGTTCAGACCTCTTCCATCTACCTCCTATCTTGATCTCCTGGTATGAACAACAATCAATAAGTCTAGTTTGAAATATTTCCACTTCATTTTTATGTGCCCCTGGTAAAAATGATTACAATCTTAGTGACGTGCTGGAATATCTCCGACCACTTCACTTTTATGTACTCCTGGCACAAATCTAATCTATTCAAGGTAATTTGTTGTTGTAATTTTGGATATTTGTTCATAGAAAAAGTACACAAGGTTAGCTCTTTTAGATGGTGATTGGCTAGAAAGTTGTAGCTTGAATTATTTTTCCACCTTCTTCTTGTGCCCTGTCTGTTCAACAGACGTTGGCTATCATGTTAGCCATGCGGACTATGTTTACTGCGATCCGGAACAGCTCTAAGTAGACTGGCCAAACCACTGTCTCGGGTTTTTCAGCCATGATGCTCTCCTTCTTCCAGGGTCCCGACTTCCGGCAATCTTTCCCTGCATTATGAGATGCAAGATCTCATACTTCTCTGGATGTCTCATCACATGATTAATAACTTATACAGACAATAATTAACAAAACAATATTATGAACAATAACTTGAGAATTCGCCGGCACACTGCACCCCAACTATTTCTCACTGATTGGCTTGATAATTATTTTTGTTTATCCATCCGAACCATAACATCTTTATTCGTAACTCTGCCCGTCCAGCTTATATTGAGTATTCTTCTGTATTAGAATTTGAAATTAAAACACTTTTGTACTTTCTTCCACTTATTTGTTTTTACCAGGACCGGTTTCATCCTATTACGGACATTTTCAGACTGGTAGTTGAAATTCTTACGGTATTTATACACACTTAGGCAGGGGTACACAACATTGTCTCTATAAAATGAATGTTTCTATTTTGTTAATTTTAAGGTATTATATTTTGTTAATTTTAGGTACATATAGGTAAATATAAAGTTTATTATTAAAATTATGAATGATGTTACATATTAAATAGATATTTTTACTTCAAATGAATACATATTCATTTGAATTTATATAATTGAAAAGGTTTGTGATTACTGATATTTTATTTTGGTAATGTTGGGTTATTCCCTCCTTGTTGCTTCCTTTGTTGCAAGAAATCCTTCATGTTTGCAACAAAGGACCAAAATTAAATGACAATTACTAAATTATGTATGAATGAATTAATTGTGGAAATACAGCATCCGCATAACATCTTCTCCACAGTGGTCAGAAAGCAGTTTTGTCATTATAAGGTTGCATTCATGTTCGATACAACCACATTCAGGATCGAAACATGGACATTGCTTGAAATGTTTTTACAGATATGGTATTATACATAGATTACAAATGCAGTGTACAGCTATGGTAAGGAACATAGGTAAATAAAAGTGCATTAAAATGTAAATTATCTTTATTGACTCGAACAATCACAGTCGAACACGTGATTTGGGGACTTCAGATGATCCTTTCCATACAAACACAGTCGCCACACATTGCCAATTCTCGGTGGGCTCACATACACAGAGAGTACATATAATTATGACATTTTTTAAATGAATGGCTGCTAGCTTCAACTAAAATTACATATTATGTTTAAATGATTCACGATTCAACATGAGAAAAGATATTATGATAAGCAATAGCTTTTAAATGAAAATCAATATAAATTTAGTTTCGAAATGAGCAGAGAAATCACGATACAGCATTTATAGATTTCCATCTAAAGACGCCATACTTAAATTTATGGAATATATTTTATTTGTGTTTGGCAATGTTCAGTTGCGTTTTGAAAAATTGGATTTTTATTATTACATATTCTTAAAACTATTGATATAACTTTTATAATTCTTACTTCTTACAGCTTCCGAAAAAGCTAAATTCTGTGGTAATAAATAATTTATTATGTGATTGTGATTTTTACATCACAAAAATGCACGGAAATCAAGTAGGTGTTACATTTTTTCACACTCGGGGTGAGTTAATCACAAAAATGTGCCAAAATAAAAGGAAATATTTAAATGGTGAATTGAATAATAATTGACAACGGAAAATCAAAAATCCTATAAATATTATTAATACACGGTGGAAATAATCATTTTAATTAGTGGAATTATTCAACAAAAATATTAGAAAGAAAGAAAAATAAGATAATATTGTTGGTGATGGCTTGATAGAGATATCGGAAAAACAAATCTGTACCCCCCCCCCCTAAACATTACGTAACGCCCAAGTGACAATTTTTACCTGAAAGACACAATTAAGTTGCGCAAAGTACTGGAAAGTCGCTTAAATACCTTGTTTGCAGTAATAAATAAAACAAGAGATTTCAAGAACGAAAAGGGTTGCCAAGATTTTAGAGTTGGAAAATTTTAATTCCCTAGTTTTTTTTATCCAAATAAAGAAAAACATGTTACGTAACGCATGGTTCGAACCCCCCCTCGTAATGCACAGTAATGTTTCACAAGACCCCCAAGTGTGTTACGTAATACTTGAACGGCCCCAAAGTTAAATATGTTGATCGGTAAATGGCACTTCCTTCTTTATCAGTAAGTATCTTTAAGTCAGTTCAACTCACAAAATTAAGTGCAATGTTCAAGTGCCATCACCGAGAAGTTATCAGAACTAACTTTCGCAAACTTTATTTTGTAATTCAACATGAAAAACGGTTATTCCAAAATTCAGCATATCCACACAATGGTGACACGACAGTTGATCCCTGAAAATTGGCAACCCGAAATTGTAATTGTTATAAAATTATAATTTTTTACACATTATTTACCAATTTCAGACGTAAAATCGACTTCAAAATTACCTTTAATAATAAGTTGGTATGGTATCAAACGAATTTATTTACAGTGTAATTTTTTTGTATTTAAACGCTGGTATATTTCTACATATTATAAATTAAAGTCGACTGCCGCGTCTGTCTATCTGTCTGTTTGCGATAAACTCAAAAACTACTGAACACGGATTTTCATGCAGTTTTCACCAATAGATAGAGTGATTTATGAGGAGGTTTAGGTATATAATTCCTTATCTTTCTTTTTCATTTTTCTTCATTTTCATTACATTTTCTTTTTTGATTTCAGCAGTTTGCATTAAATAACCTCTTCAAAAATGTTACATATTACCCTTGAAAATACATTTTTTGTAGATTTAAGTGAGTAGATGCACTTTTTCAGAACTGTTTATATTACATACATATATTGTTTTGTTTGTTTTTCTTTTTATTATGGTCTCAAATTGTTATGTCGTTATTTTAAACTGTTACTGTTATATATGAACTTGTAATGACTGTTTATAACGCTAACAAATAAAATAAAATAAAAAATATAATTTGTCAAGGTTTTGGGTAAATTGGTTGAAATATGTAATATACAGAGGGAACGGGCTGGGTAGATTTGATTTGTATGCAAATTAACAGATGGCGTTGGTTGTAAAGTTTGGGTAATGGCATTGTGTTTCATTAGCCGCATGAACGCGTGGCTGGGTCAGCTAGTACAGTATACAGACAAGTAGTTTTATCATCCGATGCATTTGAATTAAAAAGTGTTTTATACTTTTATTATTTGGCGGTAAATCTTCTCTGCTCGCCCCTTCGGGGACACTTAGTTATATTTTGTGTAAGCAGGTATACCGTATTTTCCCTAAGCTGACCACACATTATTGTATATAAGTACGCCGGGGGAGGGGGGCCAACTGTCTGGGTATCAACTGTCATGGAACCCTCGTAAACAACATACACAAATATTACTACATATTATAATGTGATGAGTCTAAATTACATTGTAATCCTTGTTCATATATATTTATAATACATGATTAACTTTTTCCACGCGATCGTAACAACAGTTGATACGGCAAAAAGCCATGCCTCACACGCGCCCGTATCAGCCCTTGTTACGCTAACTTCGACTGCCGATATCACAGCGCTCCTATGTCACAGTTTTTTCTCCCGCTCGCTAGGACATTCGTGTAACTATCACGATGCTGACATCTTCAGGCATATTTCGAAACTAAAATTGTATTTCGTAAGGAACATCTATAATCAAGTGAATGTGTCCTCGTGCCTTTGAGTGCCATAGTTCACAATTTAGTCGACAGATGGCGCTAGTAGTTTGCGCACGCGCATGCATTCGATTCCGACTGACCAAATTGGACAAGCGTCGATAACATTTATTGTCGAGATCGCGCGTATTCGCACACGTTTGTTTATGTTGTGAAACTATGATTATGAATTTACATAAAAATTTTATTAATTTTAGTGTCATCAGAAGTTTTAGAACTTGTTTATAGGAATTAATAATAATAAGTGATTGAGGTACCACTTGTGTCTATCAACGCAGTGTCCTGAGTACAAGCACGCGGATAAATGGCGCCGCCTTTAAGATAACATGGGTATGTTTTTGTATGGAATTGTATGGAATTTAATCTTTTTGTTTTTATAAACATCTAGGAGTGTTTACAGACGACGATTTGGTTTCAAATTGTAGATAATAATCTCATCTGTTTATATAGTATGATAAATCATGCCATAAAATGCTGTAATTTGACATAAAATTGGATGGATAGGTATTTGAAAACATGTACCGCGTATGGGTATTGAAAAAACGGAGTACTTCAACGCGGGGAAAAGGTTAACAATTAGAGGTTGGATAAATATTGTTGCTTTATAAAACATGTCATAAATGCAAGTCTTTTCTAATCTACAATATGATTTCATAGCAAAGTTAATAAAAAAGTTACAAATTTAAACAAAGAGGAATGCCAAATTTACACACCCTGTTTTGGCAGTCATCAACCAACCTCAACCATCAAACACATTTTTAATCTTTGAAACGGCGAGATCCCACCACCTAATACCTCCATTTTATACGAAGGGTAAAAATCCAGCAAAATCTCACGTTACTTGAAAAGAATATACGAAGTGGCCCAAATTTAACTCACCAAGGGGGGGGGGTCTAGATTGGAATAAAAACTGCTCGCGTAAATAATGTATGCCCCCTTTTGTCTAATAAAATGCATGTGTGTTTTAATTTTTTTTCGTTATCAGATATTTTAGTTAAAATAAACGCAAGGTGAACCCATTTTTAAAACAAAATATGGCAGGTTTGTTTCTAAGTGCCTCCGTATATGACGCTACTTATAAACTACTCAATCCTCGTGAGCGTATCATACGCGCCGATCGTAAGTACCCCCCGTATGATTTTGCTGGTGCCCGTACACGGCGCTATGCGACTTCTGTCGGTTTTCAATCTACTGATTGATACGTGATACTTCACGATACCGACTATGCTGATCGCACGCGACGCGTTGCATCATTTGTGTCTGATACTTATTCGTTTGACGTTTGACAGAAATGGCGTCCGAACATGGAAGTAATGTTAGATTTGTTCTGGAGGTGGAAAAAAATGCGTATTTACCAGAATATGTAAGAGAGGATTTAGTGGAGAAGGCATGGATTGATGTTGGAAAAAAAGGCATTAGACATTGCTTGACATTGTGTTAACTCCATGGCTGCATGTGAAAAATGATCAAGTTCAGTATATTTCGGGTAGGGCCGTGTACGGAGAACAGCATTAAAACGTAGTATATCAGCAGGGTACTTACGGTTGCGTCACAATTACGTAGTTTGTAAGTGTCTCCATGAACGGAGGGCCTTATAATAAAATTTGAAAAACCGTTTTCAGATATGTTCAGAAGTATTCCATTTATTTAGATTTTATTGCAAAGCGGAAATATTCTGACCTTCGGACAGAATATGCCTGAAGCCTGAGGGGTAAAACACATATTATGTAATTTAAAACTATGCAGTTTGAATAGCAGGTGCAAATAGGAACTATGTAGTATACATTAAGTACCTGATTTGTTGAGCAAAAATAGTTTTGTCCGACTTTAAAATTACTTATTAATTTGCACACAAATGAGTTAGTTGAATCTAGAGTTAATTCTAACTAAAAGAGTACAGGTACATATTACGATTATTCTTAATCCAAACAAATGGTATCATGAAATTGATTTTAATGACAGATATAAAATAAAATGCAAATAACTTATCCAAAACCTAAACAACAATAAATCAATAGCAGTGTTTGCAAATTGATTTAAATTGAAAAACAAAAATAATATAGAACTCCAAAAATCTCCATAACATTTTGACCCTCAATGTTCACTCACAGACTCACAGAATGTACAATAATATAAGCTGCACACAATACTAATTGAGAATAAAAAATATTTAACTAGCGTAAGCTAGACTATGATTGACCACAACTAGTGATTGCCCACTCTCACTTTGGTTGTCCTTTTCTCACTAATGCACCGAAATCTTAACAGATGTCTCTATTAGTTCAATGAGCCAATGAGTTGAAAAGTTCATTATTATATTGATAAAAAAAAAAGAAAATAAATAAGTGTGTTATCACTGTCAATCTCTATGAATGAGTAGGCAATCCCCGTACATATACCCATATTTTTTGTTCAGTTAAAAAAATTATCATTTAGTTACAGTGTAATCGATGGAAGGATTTAATAGGAAATTAATTAAATATAATGCAACTATTTATTACAAAACAAAGTAATAATTTCCTTTACGGACAATCATTACCTATTTTACCCCTATATAATAATGTATTGGAGCAAGTGATGATGTTGGTTGAGAAGGGGTCACCAGATGGTCTCGTCAGTCAGTACGCAATATTGGCAATGTTCGCGCGGTCCCACGACACGATGAGAATATAATCTAGAAATCACAATGGCTCTTACAAAGGAATATTGAGCTAGCCGAGCTGCAACTTTGCGGCCATCATAATTCGGAATGCTTTGCGTGTTGTATTTCTGGAAAAGAAAAAATAGCTGAAATTAGTATCTTTATCAAACTTTTTATTTTATTTTAGCCCTAAGGAAAAAATCTCTCAGGACCTATATCGTCTTAGGGAAGAGTGGAAGGTCTTTTTGAGGAGAGGACGGAGTGAACATGTTATAGAAGGAAGGAAACACAGATATCAACAAATCGTTCCACAACCAATTAATCACGTGAGGTTCGAAAGAGGGGGGGGGGGGGGTTCGGAAAAAAATCACGAAATATAATAAATATAATGAGATATCACGTGTATTTACTTTTCGTGATAATATTTTGAAAATTTTAAAACACTTTGTACTAAAAAAAATACACGTGATTTGGGGGGGGGGATTAAAAAGTTGGTAAAAAAAACATCACGTGATTAATGGACAACCCCCAAGCTGTTGAACTCAAGAAAGACTCGAAAAAATGACCCAATCTTGAGCCTCATTGATCAAACATTGATGAGGCACAAGACTTTTGTATACATAAAAGATATGAAATGGTGTGGTTACCTGGTATGTCAGGATCAGCAGAAGGTTCCACGTGGTCTCCAATGTCCTGGCTGTAGAAGCCCTTGTGTATCCGCTGCTGCAGCCCCTTTATCTCCTCGTCGTACGCCGTCCACTCGGGCACTATCCTCACGGCAGCCGTCAGCTTGGCCTCTTTGGTCTGCGGGTTGTTGCACTACAAAATAATAACACATTAAATCAGAGGCGGCTCTAGGGGTCCAGAAGTGGAAATTCACTGAAAAAAATTGATATTATGATATCAAACTAAATACGCTCATATTATCAACATTCACTTGTTGGTACCTCATGAATTTGAGAGTCAAATTACATTTAATTATCTCATGCGACGAGCTCGCAATATGCAAAACCAACCTATGTTTATCAAACCATCTCATTTAGACGCATAATATTCATCACACTGTCTCCCTCACGGCAATGACCCAAGCTGTTATCAGAATGCGAAAACATTTTTACTAGGCAACATAGTGCCATTTCGTTTATTGTATGGCACGTAAAGAGACAAAAGACATGATATTAAGACATTTGATAAGTTGACCCAGCCAATCATAGGTGTATGGGAAAGGAAGCTTCCATTCAAGCTCTTATGCACAGAACAAATATTTTTTTTAATGCGATTTTAACCCTTATGTATAAAGAAACTGTATCCAGGACAAGGTCAGAATCGCTTGCGCCAACATCTTTCTTGATATAGTCAAAAGTTTCATTCACCTAGCAACACCAGAATATTTTTAAATGAATTATCTGTGGAATTTGGATGTCAGATTATGCCGCGATTTAAACTGTTTAATTTTTAACTTTATGAGTAAAACCTCAAATTGTAATATTTAAATAAATGAAGACAATATAAGCGAAACTCAATCGAAAATCTGGAAACAGAAAAATCAGAAAAACATATTGACACCTCTGGGACTCGAACCCAGGACCTCTTGCTTTCCGGGCAAATGCGCTAACCACTGCGCCACGGTGTCGATATGAAATTCGGTCATGTTTAACTGTACCATACTTCGACTAAGAACCACCTACATTATCTTCATTTTCTTTAACGCATATATTATAGATGTAGCATATTAAATAAAATGGATAAAGATTTATCCAGACACTATCTAGAGAGCATTTAGTTCGGGCATCGAAAAATTCTTGTTTTTATAGATAGATTATTGTTCAAGGAATGTGTTTCAGTAAATAAAATATACACTAGCTCAACATAACAAAATACTACTTCAAAGTGAAAAGTTCTGTAATTTCCAGTATGGAAGTTAGTTTCAGCTACAGCTTCCATCGGTTAATGGGTACTTACGAGATCTATAGTCTTGGCGGTGGCTTTGGAGGCATCATCACACCAGGTCTCGCACCACAGCCACTCCTGGGGGAGACTCTTGATGGCCACCTGGTGGATCATGTTGTTGGGGAGATCCTGATCTGCAATCCACACAACATGGAAACAAGTTAGCAGTTTTATAGGCCGGGCATTCAACCACATACACATAAAATAATTGTCATTACAGTAAATTATAAATACATAATATATTGTAAAATTTAAATCAACCTTGGAGAAGAGTATTGGCATATTACTAGTCAATCCAAGGGAACCTGTTATGTCTCAATACAAAGGACTATCCTATCAAAACTGTAGTTTCAATAACTCCCCCATTTAAAAAAAAAAAAAATTTCCTCATTTATTCAAATGGACGTTGTTCCGTTCCTTCTCGCCTTTTTAAAATTCACATCTTGACTTTCCAGAAGAGCGATTCTATTGCAATTGCAAGCCATAGACAATCACAAAAGTTTGACAGGCGATAACATATGGAATCGATTCCATATCCACAAAAGATACAGAATCGCATGGCAGATTGTACATTCTGTGGTCTAGAAGTGGAAACTTCAGATCACATATTTTTTGGTTGTCCTTCTCTAAACAAACACATATCCTCTCTTCTACCAAGCCTTATCTAAAATCTCCCCTCATCCCTTGTCTCCCCTCAATTCAACATCTCATCTCTTCTAAGTCTGAACTCGACTCAAATCTTCCCTATAATTCTTAAATTTGCACATTTATATAAAATTAACATATAAATTCACCTTTCCTCTTATCCATAATTTGAAATGAGGGTGTTTGGTTTTGAAATAATGATATGCATAGTTACCACCGGGATTTAATTTATCTAGTACCTACCCTCCCTTATCACACCACCATGTTGGAAAGGCATTTTGAATTTGGAACAATGGACAAGAGTGAATTTGAGTGCATTTGTTTCTGAAAAACAGAAGAAGATTTGGAACTACATCAAGCAATTTTTTGGTGTTGTTAGTGTTCATAACATAAGGTTTTTGACCTTATCAAGATCGTTTTATACTTATTTGTGTTGTTGTAGCGATAATTACCTCGAGGTACCGCGGTGGAACTAAATAAACTATATTTGTGATTGTGTTGTGTTCACCTTCGCAGAGGTTAGTGATTGGTTGTCCATCTTCCTTGTATCCATTATTTCTCCCTACACACATATCACCCAATTCCAGCAAGCATCATTTTGTTACATTGTCTAGTATTTACAGTTCATTTCCAAGTGCATCTGAAGCTGTAATTTGTAGGCAGTTTCGGATGCAACAGATGGCCCAGAACACCCTTGAAAGGTGAAAGCCAAAAAATAAAAAAACCTTGGAGGAATAATATTAATGTAATATCAAACTCTAAATAGTTAACTTACTGTTGTTATTTTTCCGTAGCGTGAAATAAGAACATCCGCGTAGATCAAGATAATGTAATAAGTGTTTGTGTGTGTGACTGACCAAGGTTGCTGAGACTGTTGGGATCCTGACTGAGAGCCTGGTACTGGCCACGCAGCCTGTCTCCAGCGGCGATCCTGCGGAACCTCTTCAGGTCCACCACGTACAGCGCCGAGATGTGATAGCGCCGCCCCTGCAGGTGGTTGCGCCAGTAGCCCAACTTCCAGAATCTGTAGCCATACAACAACATCATTAAACTCTCAGGCTAATATGTTCAGTTTTCGGAACAACTCATACAGGTCTCATAGGTGTTAAAAAAGAAAACACCACGCTTTGTATTCCAACAAAATGTAATGTATTTAACCCGGAGGATCCGACCAACTACATACGTAGTGGAAAGGAAATTCTCGTGTGGGCCGACCCACTGCATTAGTAGTGTGGAGAATTCGTCATGTTCATCTCCAAATATTGAGATAATTTACTAGTAAATGTTCGAAGTAAAAGATTCAAATTATACAACCAAGTGTTTTGTACCATGTCAATTAATGAGTTAGACCTTTTTACTTACAGTTATTTTTTAAATTAATTTTTTCATCATAGCGAACCTTTCAAATCTAGATGAACTTTTTTAGGACCGCATACAGTCTCGTCTTGCGCGTCGATGTGTTAGTGCGTGCCGGTGCCAAGCAAGTGTGTTTTACATTAGCAAGCAATGATATCGTTTATTGCGGTGCACATTCTTTCGAGAGGTCTTATCTTTTTATGGCTAATAATAAACTGTTTGAGATGAGATATGTCCTTTGTCGGCTTTATGAGATCCGTGTAGATATTTATGTGACACTTGAAACCTATGATTTTATTTAATGAACATTTATTATTTCGGTAACTTTAAAAATATTTCATTGCGGTGCATATTCTTTCGTGGTCCATGTTTTATTATATTTAATAATTTCTGGCAAGTAAATCAGTGTACAGTGGGTTTATTATTCTTAAAATGGATAACGAAGAAATCGAAAACTATGTGTTAGATTGCGATTCGGACTTCTCCATGAGTGATGAAGAAGACTACATTCCAGAAAATTTGGAGAGTTCAGATGAATCAGAAAACGAAGATAATGAAATTAACAATTCGGGATTGGACGAACATACCTCCTCTGATATAGATTTTATGAATTTCTCGCCAGTATGGGAAAATGCAATTAACTTCCAACCCGATGTACACAATTTCAACCAACAATCAGGTTTACAAGATTGTGAACTCAATCCGGAGAGTAGTGAAATAGATTTTTTTGAGCTTTTCCTAAATAAAAATGTCATGTGTTGCATTACAACCGAAACCAATAGATATTTTTCCTCTGTAAAGTCACAAAAAGTATTTGCTCCAAATTCAAGTTTACACAAATGGAAAGATGTTGACATAGAGGAAATGTACGTATTCATCGCCCTTACTATGCTTATGGCAAGAAGCAAAAAGGGGAAAATTCGTAAATATTGGACATTGGACAAGCTGATTGCATCCCCAATATTTGGAGAAACCATGTCAAGAGATCGTTATATGTCGATTCTGAGCATGCTCCATTTTTCTGATAACGAAAAACAAAAAAAGGGCGATACTACCTTCAAAGTTAGAGATTTTGTGGATATGGTGTGCGGCCAATTCAAAAAATACTTTTATCCGTTCGAAAATTTGTGCATTGACGAATCGCTGGTGCTATTCAAAGGTAGATTATCAATCAAACAATATCTTCCAGCAAAAAGACATAGATTTGGCGTAAAACTATTTGTTTTATGTGATTGCAAAACCGGGTTTGTTTTACAATTTGTAATTTATTGTGGCGCCAAAACGGACATTGACATATCAAATATGGATGAAGGCATATCGAAGCAATTGTTGGTATCTGGAAAAGTTGTGGTTTCATTACTAGCCGACTATTTAGGAAAGGGACACACAGTGTACACGGACAACTGGTATACGAGCCCCTTTTTATTTAGTTATTTACACAATAAATATACGAATGCGTGTGGCACTGTTAAAAAAACACGAAAATGTTTACCACCATTTGGAGATGTAAAAAAAGGAGATGTGGAAAGGAAGAAATCTGGATGCCTACTTGCAATAAAATGGCACGATAAGAGGGATGTTCATATGCTCACTACCTCACACAATGATTCAATGGTAGAAACAGGAAAAGTGAATTGGAAAACAAAGGATCCAATAATAAAACCCAATTGTGTAGTAAATTATAATAAGAATATGGGGGTGTTGATAGGTCGGATATGTTGATAACATTTGTGCAATGTGTTCGTAAAACCGTTAAGTGGTATAAAAAAATTGCGTTTCGGACAATCGATGTAGTTTTAATAAATGCCCACGCGATGTATAAATACACAACTAAAAAAGAAGTAAGCCTAACAGATTTTCATTTAGAAGTCATTAGGCAACTAATTCAAAAACATCACGTTCCCGGCTCAACAAAAAGAGTTAATCGAGTTGGTGAATATCCGCTAAGGCTAACTGCCAGACATTTTCTGTCGGATGTTCCACAGTCTGTAAATTCGAAGAGAAAAACAGTTTACCGGGAGTGTTATGTTTGCAAACACTCAATGCGAAATCCAAAGCGTCGAGTTCAGACACGTTATTGGTGTTCGAACTGTGAAGTTGCCTTATGCCCCACTACCTGTTTTAAAATATATCATACTGTACAGAAGTTTTAATAATTAAAAGTGTCCGCCGCGCCTAACAATCTTATGGTGACCCTATCTAATATGGACATGGTGTCGTGTAAGTGTATGTGTGATCGCCGGAAAAAATGACTGCGTAGTAAGAAATCAATAATTGTAATCAATGTGTAAATAAACTTCCGGATAAATCTTGATAATGTCATTGCCAAAAGTACATTCTTTATGTGAAAAGAAAAAAATCTTCGATATTACAATGAATAAATAGGCTGTGAGTGATTATAATTCGGGTGGCGGCATTTTTTAGGTAAATTTTCATTTATATTTCACATAACACATAATCTAAAACCAAAAACCTAATATAAGATGTAAATATAGAACAATTCAACATTTAAGAATGCATTAAAACAAAATTTATAATGGAAAACCTGGATGGTGCAGCTGTATAATTTTTTAAACAAAAACAAAAACAAGAAAAAAAATCAGAAATTCATGCCGTTCCAGGCTGCCAATTTATTAAAATCCTTCTCGGTGCCTAAGGGTTAACCACAAAATAATTAAAATGTACACCTTTATGAATCTAAAGTTTCCAACTGCAATTTGAAAAAACATTAAGAAATTTTGGGATTTTTTTTTCATTATTTTTACATGAAACAACAAAAAAGTTTTTTTATTTTTTTATGTGAATACCTCACAAGAGTCCCAGCTGCTTCGTCTGGAGCCAGTGAAACTATGGCATCCTCAATTGGGGTATGTTGTGAGGCTGAAGGTAGTGGTGAGGAGAAAGAGATGGGAAAGAGGAAGGTGGGGAAGTGAATTGATGATAATGTTTATTTATTTAATACATGAATTATCGAAAGTACATATAGTTTTTTTGTGATATTTCACCCTCCATGCTAGGGATGACCCTGTGTTATGGCGGGTGAAGTTTAAAGTTTGCGGATATACATTCATTAGTATAGGTTAAATTTTTTCACTAATTGATACTATTGTCACATAAATATTATGTGACTAGTGCAGTTCTTGCCTATTTGGGTTTTTTGTCTATGGTGTTTTTTTTTGAGACTGGTAATTTTTTGGGAAAGAGAGAAGCTCTGTTTTTGTTTATGGTCACTTCCTCCCGGGCAGCGATGGGCTAGCTGTTCGTGAATTAGTCACTCACTTAAAAAAGTGTTTCAATTTCATTATATCATGTGGATTTAAGTCGATCTTATCTTAAAAAGGCGCGGGGTGTTTTTTACGTAACACGAGAAGTTCGTGTACGGTATTATTTTTAGTGGATATGTTAATCCCACTTTTTTCCGTTGTTGGCGGTTGGCCATTTTGTGGAAATGTGTTCTGGAAATGAACTGGTAAAGGGATTGGTCCTTGAGGTGGCAGAATAATATGCCTTTGTGACCCCGCGTCGTGAAGTCACGGACGGTTGACGGTTCTACCGAGAGACGCAGGTCTTGGTGATCAGTTGGGACCACGTGCTTTTTTCATGGAGCTTGTTAAGATAGCCCTAAGCTAAATACACTCCTTGGAGGCGTAGCAGCCTTCTTCCTACAAAGAAGGATGACCTAGGATCTCGGGATTGCGCGACGTCCCCGGTTAAGGACCCTGGAAGTGTCTTCTCGTCTTCTCTCTCGTCGTCATCCGTCGTAAATTCGTTTAGATAGGTTAGCGTGTTCAGGAGTCCATCTGGTATGTTATTGCTTTGTATTTTTTAAATTTGCACTCCCATGTTTGTTTTTTTTTATTGCATACAATATAGTTTTATAAGATTCATCTTCTTTTATTTTCTGATTTCTCACCTACTTGACAGAAAAATACCTTTCCCATAATCCTGAGCCCTGGTCTCTGCTCTGCCGTATAAAATTACACTCCTATTATATTGTACCAGAACTTGATCCCGTTACAGTGGCGTCCAACGTTACAGTGGCGCCCAACGGAATTGTAAATCCTGGTTCAATAATGACAGTTAGATGATCCAATGTAAGATCCCTACTCTGTCCACGTCTGATAGACAGTTTGTATACTGATTCTATATTACTTATAACACAGAAAAGTATTTTCTTGTGTCCTAGTTTTGCCAACATTGAACTCCATTGTTCTGAGTTGAAAAATGTATATCTATATAGATATTTTCATAATTTAGGCTTCTTTAATTTTAAGTATTTGTTTAATTTTAAGTTTTATCTTAAGAATGTTAAACCGGATGGACTTAGTTAGATAGGTAGCTTTTTTTTTGCTATTCAAATATAGCGTAAATTCAGTGCGAGTGAGGGCTGTTTAACCCTAAAAAGTGAAGCCAAATTGGCCTTTATTTCCTGTATAAGGAAAAGTGATCAATTTTTTTTTTCTTTTCTACAATTTATTTGGTTGTGTTTTTTCTTAAATTAAGTAATGTTGAGTATTTTATAAGTATAAATCTTGTTAAATTGACACGAAAACAACAGGTCTTCTTTTTTAAGTAAATTCAAAACTTTGTTTAATTTAGTAGATGATGGTTGACTCCTTGTTTTCGTGCCTTTCTTTTCTTGTTTGTTCTTTATTATTAAGAAATTTATTTTTAAGAGATTTACCTTTAAGAAATTTAGTTCTAAGTTGTTATTTTAATTACTAATTAATGTTTTGTTATCATTTTTCTAGATACCTGATGGACTCATAGTTTAGTTAGTTTGTGGACTTAATTTTTCATGTTTGAGGGCAAACATTTTCGTGGGAAGGGGGAATTGTCACATAAATATTATGTGACTAGTGCAGTTCTTGCCTATTTGGGTTTTTTGTCTATGGTGTTTTTTTTTGAGACTGGTAATTTTTTGGGAAAGAGAGAAGCTCTGTTTTTGTTTATGGTCACTTCCTCCCGGGCAGCGATGGGCTAGCTGTTCGTGAATTAGTCACTCACTTAAAAAAGTGTTTCAATTTCATTATATCATGTGGATTTAAGTCGATCTTATCTTAAAAAGGCGCGGGGTGTTTTTTACGTAACACGAGAAGTTCGTTTACGGTATTATTTTTAGTGGATATGTAAATCCCACTTTTTTCCGTTGTTGGCGGTTGGCCATTTTGTGGAAATGTGTTCTGGAAATGAACTGGTAAAGGGATTGGTCCTTGAGGTGGCAGAATAATATGCCTTTGTGACCCCGCGTCGTGAAGTCACGGACGGTTGACGGTTCTACCGAGAGACGCAGGTCTTGGTGATCAGTTGGGACCACGTGCTTTTTTCATGGAGCTTGTTAAGATAGCCCTAAGCTAAATACACTCCTTGGAGGCGTAGCAGCCTTCTTCCTACAAAGAAGGATGACCTAGGATCTCGGGATTGCGCGACGTCCCCGGTTAAGGACCCTGGAAGTGTCTTCTCGTCTTCTCTCTCGTCGTCATCCGTCGTAAATTCGTTTAGATAGGTTAGCGTGTTCAGGAGTCCATCTGGTATGTTATTGCTTTGTATTTTTTAAATTTGCACTCCCATGTTTGTTTTTTTTTATTGCATACAATATAGTTTTATAAGATTCATCTTCTTTTATTTTCTGATTTCTCACCTACTTGACAGAAAAATACCTTTCCCATAATCCTGAGCCCTGGTCTCTGCTCTGCCGTATAAAATTACACTCCTATTATATTGTACCAGAACTTGATCCCGTTACAGTGGCGTCCAACGTTACACTATGCACAGAAATTCTTCTACAATAAGAGAGTTTATGTAGTTATATTGGATTACAAGAATAAGGTGAAGAAGTTAAAGAATTATTGGAAAAGATAAGTTATTATTAGTATATTAAGGAATTATTGATATATAGTTCACAGTAATCAGTCTTATACATATAATGCTGCTTAGATAGTAAATAAAGATAAATTATGTTTTGCCTGCTCTTAATACTATGCACACAGATCTTCTATAATAAGAAAATGATATACTTATAGTTAGATTGGGTTACAAGAAGAAGATGGAGAAGTTAGCGAATTATTATAAAATGAAAAATTTGAGGAGTTGTTAGCTATAGATCACACTAATTAATCTTGTACATACAATGCCGCTAATTTAGAAAATAGAGATATATTATGTTCTGTCTGAGAGGTGATTAAATTGATAGAGTGTAAGGTGAATGGGTGTTAAAATTGTAATGTATTCCATGTGTAAGGATCCATTTCGTTATTTGTTTTTTAAAGGAATGGGGTTGACTCAACGTTTTTAGGTTTTCAGGGATAAGGTTAAAGATTTTAGGAGCTAGGAAGAAAAATTGTCTTTGAGCTGACGTGGTGTGTAGTGTAGGTACATTGTAGTGTCTGTTGGTTATTGTTCTGGTGGTGTAGTTGTGTTGTAAGAGAGTTTTGTTTTTGTATTTGAACAGGAAATGTATTAGCATAAATTTTAGATGGAGTTGCCGTATGTCTAAGACGTTATACTCGATGAAGAGTCGTTTAGAGGGGTATCTTGTCGGTCGCCTGTTAATGACACGTATTACCATTTTTTGGGCTTTTAGTAGAGATTCGATGATAATTTGTGCACAGCCACCCCAAGTTATAATACCGTATGCTAGTAGGGATTGGCAGAGAGCGTAGTAAACAGTTTTAAGAGTTGAGGTAGTAAGGATATTTTTTAGGGTTCGAAAAACATAAGAGAGTTTGCGGATGCGTGGGGTTAGACTGGCTAAGTGCTGATCCCAACGAAGGTGTTGATCAATGATGACCCCCAGATATTTTATGTGGGTGGCGTGTTCCAAGTTTGGGCAATTACAGGAAGTGCAAGTTCTTAGACAGGAGTGAATTATTATCTTCTGAATGTTGGTAGGTTGGGTTGCAGCAGAAAGACTGAAGGTTAAGAATTTTGTTTTTCCAGCATTAAGGGTTAGGAGATTATCATCTAACCATTTCTTTAACTGGCGTATGTCGTTTTGAGCTATGTCGAATGCTCCTTTCCAGGTTTTGTGTCTAGTTATCAGTACAGTGTCATCTGCAAAAGATATTAGTTTCCCGGTTATGGGAAGGTTACAGAGATTGTTGATGTAGATGAGGAACAGAATAGGGCCTAGAACACTTCCTTGGGGGACTCCGAAGTGGATTGGTAAGGGGTTACTTGTTGTGTTGTTAATTTTCACAGCTTCTGTCGGTTAGGTATGATGAGAGCCAGTTAAGAGTTCTACCTCGGATGCCTATTTGAGATAGTCTTTCTAGAAGTATGGGGTGGGAAACCGTGTCAAATGCTTTGGCTAAGTCTAGGAATATGGTTAAGCAGGAATCACCTTCGTCCAGGCTGTTAGTGATCTTATCCGTCAAGTCTAAGATTGCAGATTCTGTATTTAAATTATTTTGAAAGCCAAACTGATTAGGCGAGAGAAACTTCTGGGATTCAACATGGGAGACAAGCCTACTTTTAACAATTTTTTCAATGATTTTTGACAGGACACTTAGCAAAAATTTGTCGAAAAAAATATGTGTTTTTTTCTTCTTCATTATCAGTAATTTTATTTAGGATAAACGTAAGATCTGCCATTTTTAAAACTTTTTTATATTTGCATTAAAAAATTTAATATTTAAAAAATTACTTTTATTTCAAATTATAAAATTTGACAGCGTATTTCAGATTTCATCACCTTTCAAAAACAGTTTGCAGTTTTCAGGTTCATTCAGAAATATTCCATTTGTTTGGATTTTATTGCAAAGAGGAAATTAGACCTTCCGAAAATATAGGCCCGATGCCTGAGGGGTAACTGAAACATGGATTCAGTCAAATAAGTGGCGTACTGTACAGGGCCCGTGGATACTTTAAGAGTACACAAGTGCTGACCTTGTTCCTACAGCAGGTACACCCCACTGTTAAATTTGGTAGCAAACTCTGGTCTGGAGCCCCAAAATACTAACCCTTAACTCTATACAGAAACGGGTGATCAATTTAATTTAAGATTCCCTTATCTTAACAAACGGATTGCAACTTTGGAGTGGCAATGCTTTCCTTGTTCTGCCAGTATTTCAATAGAAGATGCTGCAAAGAAGTAGAGTCATTGATCCCTTTGGCATCGGTGCAGTCGGGAAACACGCAACACGCGTCTTTTCTGTGACTCGTTCCTAAGTTCAACAAATCGGCTGTGAAACGATTTGCCGACCTCTGTGCTTCCTCCCTCCAACATCTAGGCGAAAGGCAGTCGGCGATTGTCAACCCAGCAAATTCCACACAACACATTTTTTTTTTTTACATGTGCTCCACACAGGAGGCCCTAAGGAAAATAATTTCCCTCAGAGCCTATGTATGTCATTTTTGGGGATGCTGTGTGAAGGATTTTTTTTAGAGAAAGGAAGGAGAGGAGAGTTCTGGGTAGGAATCTGGGGTTCAGTGTGTCCTGGTCATCCACCTCCAAGACCTAGTCAAACCTCACCCCGTGAACCCGGGCACCCTTGTTAAACCACCAAACGTAGCGAACCACTTGGGGTGACCTATGGCAAAGGTGTTGGTTATCCAATAAAGGTTCCCCGGGCGGCGGTACCCATTCCCGCCTCCCAAATTGAACACATTGGGGCCATTGTTTCTTGAATTGGATGCAGGTTCACCAATTAGTGTGGCAATACAGCGTGTATATAAGATTTAGTAGGTTGAACCACTCTATTAATTTCTGCATTCTGCTTGTGCAAACTTGTTTGTCATTTGCCTAAAGTGGCCTTCTCTGCAATACAGCAGCTCCCCTGGCATTGGTGTAATCTTGCCTAGAGTGGCCATCTAGAATGATATTATGTAATGTAACGAACCTGAATCCGTCCATCTCGACCCTGCTTTCACAGAATGGGGTGTACCCGTAGGGAGCGCCTCCCAAGTCCAACTCCACCAGCTCTTTCATGTCGGCTCTGACTATCTGAAAACACAAAATAGTAATATAATAATTTAGTTAGCAAACAACAAACTATTGTTAACCATTCATATTGTTAATCTCTTCATGATTTTTATGAAGAGAGGAATATGGTAAGAATGTAAGCTGTCACCACAGCTAACACATTTTTTTATTAAATTAGCTCCACTCAGGAGGACTTGAAGAAAATAATTTCCCTCAGGGCCTCTGTCAACCTTGGGGATGCTGTGTGGAGGGTATTTTTAAGGAAGGGAAGGAGAGAAAGTTCTGGGAAGGAAAGGAAAGTTCTGAAAAGGTATGAGGGAGACGTATGAATAACGGTGTAAGGCAATGGATCGATAGTCTGACTGGAGAGGTCAAAGGGTCTCTTACATCCAGTCTCTCTCAGGCAGACCCATCTGCCGCCAAGACCTAGACAAATGTAGCGAATCATTTGGAGTGACCTAAGGCAGAGGTGTTGGTTATTCAATAAATGGTTCCCAGGGCAGCTGTTGGTGCCTAGCATTGCTCCTTTCCCTTTATTTTCCCAACTTTCTACCCACCAATTCTTATAATTTCTACCAAACAAATCATATTTTTTATCATTTATGATACAATCATGTATCACATTATTTAGTTGAAAAATACCAAACATCCTGTCAACATCTATATTGAATACGGAGCCTTTCGTTGTAAATTACTAAACGTCCTGTCAACACCTATGTTGAGTATGGAGCTGCTAATTGACCGTGTCAAACATATATATAAGTGAAAATCGTGAGCTCATGAGTTCAATTGATGAATGTAAAAGAACCAGTGGAACTGAAAAGGACAAGCGAAGGGAGAAAACCTGCGGGCTAAGTCAGCATTCCTCAATTTTCCTTCCTTACGCTTTGCGGGTACCTTGTGAAACCCCAACAGCAGCTGTACCCATTACAGCCTCCCAAATTGATACAATATAACACCTATGTAAATAAAGAAATTAAGTAGATTGTCAATGACAATAATAATAAAAAACTCTATCTAAAAAAGTAGCGCTGCTTGCTGCTACAGTCAGGGGAAGCAATATACTTTGTGTGAATACCACGTCCCAACTGTCCGGAGCCAGCGGGATTATGGCATTTAATTGTGACTTTCAGGTAAAAATTGTCACTTGAGCGTTACGTAACGTTTAGGGGGGGGGGGGGGGGGGTACAGAAAAACATTATGGCGCGTTACAGGCGGGGAGGGGGGGGGGGTCAAAAATCTTCGAAAATTGCGTTACGTAATACATAAGGGATATAAGTGTGTACCTGGTCAGCATCCACAAAGATGATCTTCTTGACGTGCAGTGGGAACAGTACGTCGAGGAAGAGGATCTTGTATCCCCAGATGATGCGCTGCTTCTCCGACTGCTGATGCAGCCAGCGGGGCCACTTGTACTGGACCAGCTCGTAGTCAAAGCCATACTCCTTGGCCATGTAGGGCAAGATGTCCTAAAATACAAACACATTGTATTAGTAAAAGAGTTGGACATTAACACGAGAGTTTTGGATTATATGTACAAACTTTTGATAAACTCTTTCAGTATTACTTAGCCAGTCGAGCGTTCGTGTCAATAATTGAAATACTCTTCCAGCGTCTGGGATTTCTGAGTGTCAGAACGATTTGAAAATTTTCCCTCCCATATTAAAAAAAATTTTTACCTCTGAATTTTAATATGGAGGCATGTAAACTGCTTATAGTGTAAGAGAACCATTTAATGCAACTATATTTAACCATTTATCCCATATTGTTAGGATTCAACATCTTTAATTTCTAATTAAATGAAGACAATATTAGCGAAACTCAATCGAAAATCTGGAGACAGAAAAATCAGAAAAAGATATTGGCTCCGCTGGGACTCGAACCCAGAACCCTTTGCTTACATGGCAAGAGCTCTACCGATTGAGCTACGGAACCTATATTATAATTTGAGATTTATTAAATATTATAATTTGAGATTTTACTCATAAAGTTTAAAAAATTAAAATAAATCTTTAATTTCGTTGAAAAGTGAAAATACTAAGTTATCTGTGGGATTTATCGAAATTGTTCTTTTTTATTTGAAAACTTCACAAGACTTGCTCCCAATCATCCGGAGCTATGGCAACCCAAACTGGGGATGTTGAGAGACTAACTTGTTACCTTGAGAGAAGGACTGAGGTAGTTCTTGAGGAACCAGAATTTGACGGGCGTCTTGGTGTGCTTGAGCACCGACAGCATCATGATGCGCAGAAATCTCTCATACAGATGGCCCGATGCCACCGAGAAGATGTTGATCTTGTCGTCTTCCTGGTCACCCGAGTCTCCGGCCGAGAACGAACTGGAATTAATCAAACAATTAATAATCAAGCCTTCATTAGGTGGCTGATGATAGAGTTGGGACAAATACGGCATTCTAAGGCATAAGAATAAGCAAGAAAAAGATCATCAATGAGTTACCAAAACCAACAGGCGTCTGGAAAGTTACTGTCCACGGCTCTTCATACAGCACAGGACCACGACGAGTGGAGATGTCTTCACAATGAAGGAAATTAGAGTGAAGTCGATCTTCACCAATAAGAAAATTGTTGTAATTCCGGGTTTTTCAGCAAAACACTTTGGACTTTATTTGGTGATAGATTATAATGAGCTCCGATGGCTTACTCAGCAGGCGGTAGGAATTAATCTGGGCCTCGACCTTGAGGTTGCAATAGTATTTCTTAAATTCTCAATCCCTTCATTATCGACAGCTATGTGCCATCTGTGGGAAACTTTTTAAACTACTATCTAGTGCCATCTATGACCAACCTCTTAAACTAATTTCTAGGATATCATAAAAATTATTAAAGAAGGCTGATGGAAATAGAAATGTTCTCTAGAGGCAGCTAAGACTCTCCGAAAGTTTTAAGTTTATTATAATTAAGCGCACTTGAAGTGAAATATCACAAAACTGCGCTATATAAATACTATGTTATTATTATTATTATTGTAGCACCCAAGATGATCATGGTAGTTGTGATAGTTCAAGCTATGAGATATAGATGGCTCTAGTGTAGATAGATAGGTTATAGAGTTATACGACAGATGTCAGTAGTATAAATGGTCGGCCCTCCATGGTTGAGAAAACATAATAGAAAAGATGTTGGCCTCCAGGCTGTTATGAACAATTGTTCCTGATTAATAAGTGTGTTAGTCTAAATAAAAGACACAGTATTTTGTTATGAAGAAGGAGTTTCATATTAAAAACCATTCACAACAATAGCTAAATTATGCATGTATTTGAATGGTTGTTAAATACGATATGGTGGAAAGGCTGGGAAGACAAACAGGGTATCCAGAACGAAGACAAAAATAAGACAATAGAACATTATTTATAAAACACAAATAAGGCAGCCTTACTAAAAAGTGTTTTAAATTTTACAGAACTGATAATATAAACATTCATTTATCATTATCAATTGTGTAAAATTTAAAACACATTTATTACATAAATGATTTGTTTATCGGTTGTGCAAAATTTAAAACACATTTATTAGTAAGACTGTTAAAATATAATTATGGTTTGACCAGTGTGGTGAAGATGTCTCCGTTATTAGTTATTTTGTAGGTCTTATTATTTAAGAGTTAAAGGAGTTGAATGATAAAAACAAGAGATAAAGCAAAAAATAACACAAGACGAGCAGATTTGAGAGACATTAACTCAAAACAAACAAACTGAAGCTTTCATCAATCAAAACTAAGCAAATCAAATTGTTGGTAAAATGCAAATTGAATTCCAGTCATAACATATCCCTGTTGAAAACTCGTAGGACAAGATGGAAACTGGTGAATTTACTTCACGTTTGGAGTCGGTTTTTTGGTATAACTTTTTTTTTGAGCTTTCGTTTTCGTAATACAAAAATTCTGCATTTGGCCAAAATTTAAACTTAATTATGTTTTCCTTATTTCGATCAGTGAAACAAAAAAACGATCGTGGAATATTGAGAACAAATCATTATTTGTTTTTTAATATATTATGTAAATATGCTTGATACAGCAGATGCGGGGAAACAATCATTTCTGTAAGGAAAAAACTTTCAAAAACAATATACTCCAGTCAATGATGATAAAATCTGTAATTAAGTTTTTTCAAAAAAGAAATACCTACTGAACACTTTAAAATAATAAGGGCAGTCTGTTTTAACGATTGCTAGAGTAAAAGAAATTGTTAAAGTTAACTTTCACCAAAATGCATTTTTCAATCAATTTAACCCCCTGTTTCATATTACTTTTAACTTTTGATTTTACTTTCCTAAAACCGTCAGTTACTCTAGGATTACTTTGCTATTTTGACAGTTCTTTTTTAGGAGGTATGGTAGGAAAGTGCGCACTTCAACATTGATTAATATTATAGAAGATGATGATAGTGACGATGAATTCCTCATCCAATATGTCTTGCAGCAAAAAGCAAAAACATTTTTTTCCCATGTTAATAACATGGTTATTTGTGACGATTGCGAATTTTAGGCGTGGAATTGCACGTTGAAAGATCTTCTAAAATTTGTAACACATCAAATTCAAGAAAATATAACGACTACTGGAAAATAAATTATATTTTTTTCCATGTAATATTGTACAAATATTAATAGGTCATCATTTATTTTAAACACACACAAATATTTTAAAGGAACAAAGCTGTCACATCCTACAAAGACGCAAAACAAAATAAAGTGGGATATTTTGACAGCTTTTTCACAGTATTTGGAGGAATATTCTAGAATGGCCACACTAATAACTATTAGAATGGTCACACTAATAACTATTACTTTAACAAAAGTAAACTTCAAATGGCGCTTGGTCTTATTTCATATCCTTGTGATGAGTTAACTGACGGTTAGAATGTAAAATTTAGCTCACGATTTACCTTTCTGGTGAAACAGACGGAATTTAATTTTGTTATTCGTAGTTCCTGATTTAACCCCTCACATGCTGTCGGTAGCGTGAGTAACACTTGTAACACTCAAAACATTTACACACACGTACACATACTTTACAAATAAACGTCAAATTGTTGGTTGGATTTGTAAAATACCAATCTAGAAAAGGAACTACAAGGGATGAGATAAGAACGAAAATTGATAAAAAATCACACTATTATTATTATTAAAAATAAAACCATAAATCAATAAATTCTGCGAACATTTACCTTTTGAAAGCACTGCAGAATGTCGGCATGCATTAGTGAAAATATAAAAAAAAAAACAAAAAATAATTAAAACAATATTATAAAAAATAAAATGACAATATTAACCTTCCTTAACTCCTACCAAGATTCCCCTTTTATATATAATCTGCAAATCATTAATCCCCGGTAATTTTACAAAACAAATTTTGCTTTTCATTTACAAAATACATTCACTTTAAAAAGAAACACATGTAAATATGAAGTGAAAATTTCCAAGAAAATATCTATTCAATATTTTTAAAGTTAGCTCCACACAGGAGGCCATGAGGAAAATGAATCCCTCAGGGCCTGTGTCATCTTTTGGAATGCTGTGTGGAGGGTCTTTTCAGGGAAAGGGAGAAGAGGAAGTTCTGGGAAGGAAAAAGGTATGAAGGATGGGGTTCCATGCCAATTCAGAATGAAACCAACTCAGAAACACGTCAGAAAGGTTATTAACACCTTGTTTGCCGCTCGTGCACCGGTGTGTCATGAGATTTTACACGCGATTTTGACCCTTATGTATAAAGAAAGTGTATGAAGAACACGGTCAGAATCGCTTGCTCTATTATCGCCCTTTACCATAGCGAAACCTGCAATGCGCCTAGTCACTCCAAATAATTTATATTAATCTGGCCTACCCCGGCAAACAAGAGGTTAAAAGCTATGAAAAAATAATTTTAAAATAGCCGGTAACCCTAACCTAAATTAACCTATTTAACCAATTTTTTTATCATCACTCTTAATGACTTTACTGGGGTGCTTCTGAGTACGTTTCATTCTGAGTTTTCCGGTCACCGAAGGATGGGTAGGAATCAGGGGGTCAATGTGTCCAGGAGTGACGGACGTATGAATCCATCCCTCCCAACTGCAGTGTAATGCGATGGGGTCGAGTGAGTTCGGCGGGAAAGGTCTAGGTTAGGTCTCCCTCAACCAGTCATGCAGTAGGTGGGCAAATGCATTCGCCGCCAACACCTAACAGACAAACTCTATCCCATGAATTCGGACACCCCTACTAAGTCACCAAACGTAGCTAACCACTTGGGGTGACCTATAGCAGGGGTGTTGGTTATCCAATAAATGGTTCCCGAGGCGGGGGTACCCGTACTTGCCTCCCAAGTTGAATATTCTAAAGGCAATAAATAATTTAAAATCAGCAGGACCAACACAAATTATAACGATAGGTTTAAGAACAAAATAAAAAAGCCTAAATTAAATGCATTATTTCTAAGAAATGCAAATATTTTGGCAATTATAAGCTGTTTTAAATAATTAGTGCAAATATTAATTTGTGTTTGACACTGTCAATACGAAACATAAAAGCATTTTAGCAAAATACATAATACTCTGACCTAAAATTACAATTTAATTGAAAGTGCTACACGACCACCTTAAAAACAGACGTGCATTCAGAAAAATTAAAAATAATGAGGTAATTTATCACTCTGCCCAAAACAACCCAGAGAAACTGCACTAACACGAGGGGGGACCCAAAAGTAAGAGGACTTTCTTTACCACTTTTTTATTTTTCAATATTTTTATACCAAAATTTGGTGGCCTTCAAAGTGTTCGCCTTTGGGGTGTATGCACTTGTTCAACCTTTTTTTCCACTGTTCAAAACAATTTTGAAACTCACTTATTGGAATGTACTCTCTGAGGATTGTCGCCTTCAAGCCTGCCACGAATTGAAAAATCAGCTGGAAGAGGACCCAGATTTTATCCAAGGTTATTATTGGTGATGAGTGATGAGTCATCGTGTTATGGGTACGATCCCGAAACCAAGCAACAGTCAAGCCGATGGAAGAGTGCTCTCTCTCCTCTTCAGAAAAAAGTCAGGTGAATTTGAACATTAAGACGATGCTCATTGGTTTTAGAGATGTTGTGCACTCAGTGTTTGTTCCTCCAGGCCAAACAGTTAACCGACAGTTCTACATGGAGGTACTAAAGAGGTTGCCAGAGAGCATCAGGAAAAATCATTGAAAAAGGTTGAATCCTTGGTTCTACCACCATGACAACATACCTGCTAACACCACGTAGTCTGTGAAGCAGTGTTTAAGCAAGCATGGAATGACCCTGCTAGTTCACCCGCCCTATTCACCTGACCTGTCTCCCTGTGACTACTTTCTGTTCGCTAGGATTTAAGCTAAGTTTACACGAAGCCAGTGCTCTGCCGCCAGTCCTACAGACAAGCCAGCGCTGGCCCGGCCCGTGTTGTTTAGACGAGGCCAGTCATTTCTGGATATTTCTTGTGGTGAGCACACGTTCGAAACAAAAACGAATTCGGACAAATCCGGCTGTTGAAAAAAAATGTTATATAAAAATATCTCTGCACTATTATTAGAAGAGATAATTAATATAATAGAGGAAGAAATTAATATAATAGAGGAAGATAACCGATATAACCAGTACTGGAGCTTCTGCTTTGTTGCTACAACAACTAAGATTAGAAGATCCTTCTGAGTACAGGTTGGCCTTGCGAGTTACGACTGAAAACTTTGACGAGTTACTTTCACTTATAGAAGGCTCAATTGAGATGATGAGAGATGCATTACCAGCAAAAATAAACACACTCAAACTGTATACACTCCACGGATATGCGCCAGTGACTGGCGCGATGCGTCTACACGTGTTGCAACGCTGGCACGGGGGCTGCGGGGCACGCGGGCAGAGGTCACTGGCTTGAAAAATAGACTCGTGTTCTATTTTAGCCAGTGCTGGCAGCCAGCGCTGGCTTGGCTTGAAAAACTGTTTATACGGGGCCAATACCAAGCCAGCGCTGGCTGCCAGTGAGACTGGCATCCAGCGCTGGCCTCGTGTAAACCATACTTAAAAAGAGACTTGAAAGGGAAACATTTTCATACCGTAGAAGAAGTGAAACAGAAATCGCTGGAGGCCATGAAAGACATTCCAATCAGTGAGTTTCAAAATTATTTTAAACAATGGAAAAAAAGTTGGACAAGGGCATACACTCTAATGGTGAATACATTGAAGGCGACTAAATTTTGGCGTAAAAATATTGAAAAATAAAAAAGTTAAAGAAAGTCCAGTTACTTTTGGGTCCCCCCTCGTATTTATATAGCCACATTTGAAATGCTTTTATCTTGGTGTAAATGTTTTTTTTAGTGCCCAGTTCCCATACAGAAAAAATAGAGTGTTTAGAAGGAGGTTGTATGTTTGTTACCTGGTGATGGAGTTCCATATACCGCCCCCCTGTTCCTCTGCATCAGCCAGGAGGTCCATATTCTGCTTGCCGGGCTTCTTGTTGACCTTCAGCTTGAGGACGTGGGAGCGGAGAGAGGAGATCAGCACCTTGATGTCGGTGCTGTTGGGAGGGGTGTCCGTACCCTCGTGACTGGAGATGGAAACAAATGGAATTATGTAGAATATTTTGGCCATAAGTTACATTGACAGTTAAAATGTTTAATCATAAAATCATAATGCATCAAGATTAATAAACTAAAAAAATAAATTATTTACAAACAAAAGATTTGGTAACTGAGAAAAAATAGTATTTACCCAACAATATCGTAGATATCAGCACTTCTGCCCTGACGCAGTCGGAGAATCCAAGCTCCAGGGTTTGCTTTCAGCTAAAATAAAGATAAAATGTAATTGTTAAAATCAATAACCAGCTAACACAACCAGTCCACTATGGAATAAAATGTATAATAAATATAATATTGTATAAAATGGTTCGGCGCTTGGCTGAACCCCTGTTGTCTGATCTATTAATTAATCGTCGAACTTACAAAACTGACCGATGCACTGGAGCGTAACGGTTACCCAGCAAGGCAGACAAGGCAAATCATAAGAGCCAAATCTGCACCAAACGAAGACAGAATTGAACAAGAGTCAAAAGGCTGCGCTTTCCTGCCTTACGTTCACAATGTGACAGACAGAATTGCCAGACTATTGAAAAAAGAAAGCATCAAGACTGTCTTCGGAACCACGACAAAAATACGAGACTTTTTGAGACCTGCAAAGACCAAGTTTCCTCTGGAAACAGATGGAGTATATAAACTCAGCTGTTCCGGATGTGATAAGGTCTATGTGGGCCAGACAGAGCGGACGATCTCCAAAAGGATATCGGAACACTTTCGAGCATGTAAACTTGGCCACCCTGACAAATCGGCAATCACCGAGCATTTAATTGAAACCGGCCATTACTTTGGATTTGTTCCTGAAGTCCTAGGAAGACCAAAAACTCATAGAGCATGCCTGATTACGGAGGCAATTGAATTTCACAAAAATCCTATAAATATTAATAGAGACGGCGGAGCTAAACTCAATAGTTCTTGGTATCTGGTAATTGACGGTTACATCAAGACTAAACGCAAAAACATGTTGAAGTATATTGTAGCACCAGCTCGTAGAGGAGTAGAGCTGGCGACAAGGTATCGCTCCTAAGTAGATAAGTACTAACATCACCCCTAACTATTACACATCTGCCCTGATGATGGACACTGCAACGCTGTCCGAAACGTTGGCTAAAGAAGGAGATAGCGCAACACGGCATAATACCCCAAAAACTAATAACAAAATAATTTTTGGCCGTGAAAATCTAAAATCGTATCCAATCGTCAGATGGTAAAATAGATACATATCTAATCCAGCCGATTATGTCTCTTTGACATTTGTGTGTTTATTTGTTTACGCCTTGACGGCTTTTACATGTAAAGTAAATTGTACAGGAGCATTATAACAAGTATGTAGCATCATAAGTATATATGTAGTACATAAAATGATAACAGAGCATGAAAGATATAAGTAGGCACAACATAAGTAGGTATCAGTATTCGATAAGTAAATTGTTTACAAAGGAGTTCAACCAGCAGATTCGTATTTGGGCTCAGGCTACATTAGATTCAATCATTATTGTCACAATATCATACAAAATATAATTCCAAACATACTCGAAGCATACCGGTATTGCAGTGGTGTTAAACATTTTTTAACGAGTAATATAAAAGTAGGTAATTTTCTTGTAATTGAATTTTGTTAATTATTGTTATTTTTTTTTTGCTATCATAAATGTACGTTTGTTTGTTATTATTATGAAAAAAATAAAAGGTACACAGCAATTACATATATAAAAAAGTAAGTAGGTACTATGAAAGTAGTTACAGAGCAATGGGTATTAAATTTGTTAAACTGTTAATAATCTGGAACATTTAAGGATTTTTGCATCTGCATACAGATACGCTTTTTGAAGGAAGCGATGTTTTTATAAAAAAATATGTCAACAGAGCAAGTTTCATTCCCCACACGATGCAATCTCTGAAGACAAGAGTTAAACATAAAATTAGTGCGAGAAGCAACTACGTTAAATGGAGCATGGAGTCTGGTGTTGTAATTGTTAGGTACTTGATAATGTATCATGTTCACAAGTTCAGGGCTATCCAAATATCCATTGATAATTTTAAATAATTATAAAACATCAGAGATTTTTCTTCGCTGTGACAATTTGGGTAGTTTAACCTCTTGTTTGCCGGGGTAGGCCAGCAAAAAGCTCCACCAATTACGACGCGGCATCCGGCACAGAAATGACACTTCATGTCCAGCGATTCTGACACTGTCCTTTACAAATTCGTAGGGTCAAAGGGTCAAAATCGTAGATAAACATATTTTTCCCGCGCATGCGCAAGAACTGCGCACACTCCCGCGCTCCGGTAAATTATTAATATAAATTATTTGGAGTGACTAGGCGCATTGCAGGTTTCGCTATGGTAAAGGTCGATAATAGAGCAAGCGATTCTGACCGTGTTTTTCATACACTTTCTTTATACATAAGGGTCAAAATCGCGTGTAAAATCTCATGACACACCGGTGCACGAGCGGCAAACAAGGTGTTAAGCAATTGCATTAAATAATTATAATTTAAATTTTCTATTGGAATCTGTAATTTATATGCCTTAAAAATTTATGTTGTACTCTTTCAATTTTGTGTGAATGTACATTGTATAATGGCGACCAGAGAGCGACGACCTCCGTAGTCCAGTGGGTAAGACTCTTAACTCACAATCCGGAGGTCGCGGGTTCGAACCCGGCATGCGCAAATAAATTTTATTTGATTAATTTGTGTTATTTCACAATTAATTCATTTAAAATAATATATAGTATATTTGGGGCATGTTCCAGAGTGGAAGATACTATAAGTATCGCCCTGGTGTAAGACCACCATTCAGAAAGAGAAGAATTATACTTAGTGTTGTTGTTTTAATTATGTTTGTTCTTGTTTGTTAACATTTTTATAAATAATACGATGTGCTTCTTTAATCTTCTCTCTTTTTACCCCAAACTACCGACCCATATTACTTGAAGAATCAAAGAATAGTGCAAGTCATATCTACAATAAATTGTCAAATACTTATTTTGAAACTGAGTGCGTTTTATTGAATTGAGACCTTAAAAATTATACAATAATAGTATAATTACACTGTGATGTGTTACAATGTGAAAGATTTTAAAGATGTACATAGTTGGTCGGAGGTGGAAAAAATTCTCTTTTAATTATTTTCTTTCTATATTGTGTGATGGTTGGAGAAATGTGGCAACCATCCACTCGAGCAATTGCATCAATTATAAAAAAACGCACAGAGCGATCGTGATTTCTTTGCACTCGTTTTGGAAATTTGCCGCCCATATTTAAAAAATCACATCTCGGAATTTGAATATGGAGACTTATAAACTGATTGAAGTGCTATACAGAGTGTCCGGGAGTAAAGTGCATTCATTTCGGGAGGTGATTCTACATGATGGTAGGAGTAAAAAAGATTAACAACTTTTTTCGAAATTCCAAATTTTTTTTTCACATACAAAAAGATCTACCCATTAAAAATCCTTAGTGAGGTACGATCTTACTTGCCGGGAGTCTGCCGGGCACGGTCGTGGCAACATTGTATGGCGGTGATGGGCCCGCATCGTAACAGCGGAAAATAATAAAGCTGGCCACGCACGCCGGTCTAATCTTACCTTTTTACCACAAATCTACCCCTAAAAGTTGGAATTTTGAAAAAAGTTATTTTTGTTTTTTACTTATACTATCATGTAGAATCACCTCCCGAAGTTAATGCACTTTACCCCCGGACACTTTGTATAGCCAATGAATCCACCAATATTTTACCATTTTTCTCATATTTTTAGAATTCAATATGATTGTGAAGCACTCACCTGGAAGTATCCCAGGTTGGCCATGACGATGGTGTCCACCTGCGTTGGGTCGGAGTTGGTGCCCAGGGTCACCTGGAGCCCCCGCGGTGGGGTCCCTGCAGTGGCATCCCAGCAGTGACCCTCCAGCAGCAAGTATTCCAGTTCAAACTCACTGTTGGCAGAATAATAAATCATGATTATTTGAGGCTGACAAGAACACCTGGTGATTTTATACTATTGAAATTAGAGATGCCACGAATATTCGGCTACTATTCGGTATTCGGCTTATTCGGCTACTTTTTTTACTACTCGGTATTCGGCCGATTATTGCGAACCATTCGGCCGAATACCGAATACCAAATGATGAAAAAAGCATATAAATTTAATATTCAATGTTTATTGTCTTCACTACAAATTTCATAATATTCCCAAAAAGGTGATTTTTTTATTAAATGGTGTCATTACGTAAAGCTTTTCGCGAACAAACAGACATGTTACACACTAAAGTAACATAATTTGATGTAACAATCAACAAATAATGCGTGTTGTGACACGACATACACGCAAATGAAACAAATACGTAGTTATCACACGCACTTCAATGATGTAGGTCGGAACCTATCACCCGCGAAATGTTCTAAGTGTCACCGAATATTCGGCACTTTGACCGAGAGCCTAGCCGAATATTCGGTATTCGGCAAAATCACTATTCGTGGCATCTCTAATTGAAATCTCATTTGAGAACCAGAGTCGAGATTATTTTTATTATTATTATTACATATAACAAAGCTAAAACTATTTGAAGCATAAAAATTTCAGTTTATAATGGTTGCGGCAATCTTTCACCCGGATAATACTGACAGTATCTTCCCTTTCCGATCTGAACAGTACATGTATTATTGTAGTATATGTGAATATATATGTAGCTTCAATGTCTGTCAAGAGATGTCATTAGTATAGGTAGTTGCATGTAGTTTTAAGGTGTCTCAACAGATGTCAGCAGTTGTATTATATGAGAGAGACAACTGCCAACTGTTTGGGTTTTAGACCTGAATGGCTACGAAGATAGCCGATCATACCCGATCTACAGGTAGGCACCTCCAGTGATCAGATTTAACCTTTTTATTCAAAATACTAAACTCTGAATTCAACTGTTGTGAACTCCTTCAACTAAACTTACGAATACCCACAGTAAAAACACAACAAAATACACTATTCTATTGCAGCATTCATAAGCGTAACTACATTGCTCACTCTCCGATGCAACGATTTCACACTATCAATCATAACTTCAGGGAAATCAGTACTTAGGTGATGTTGACATATTTAATATCAACTTGGTGAGTTTTGTGGATCTAGCAAAATATTTGTTTCAACACTATTCCTAAACACATCTTGTATTTTTGTAAGCCTATCTAGTCGCTGTAATTTTTCAGTTTTTGTTTCTTGTATTTTTATGACTTGTGTGCATTTGTTATCTAATGTAATTTTATTTTTATTATTTCTTTGCTTCAAAATTATGTCATGTTAAAATTGTACAACCAATCATGTAAAGCACTCTGGGCGTTAAATAAATAATTATGAATCCTATATGATGGTCATATCTATTCATAACACCACTCACATCAATTGTGCTCACTTGCCAGATGCTCAGAGGCCCTAAACCCTAGACTGATCCGGTTTAAAGTGGACTGATAAAACCCGCCCGTCCGATTCAAAGTGGATCTCTGGAAGTAGCGCGCTTACCTGTGAACCACCTTCTCCACATCCTGCAGCTTGATGTTGTCAAGGTCGTAGACGGAGCGCACGCTCTCCACCAGCCAGTTGCCCGGCACCTGCGGGGACAGGGTGAGCAGCGAAGACTGCGGCAGGTGTGTGAAGCGCGCCAGGGGGCCCCACGAGACGCGCCCGTCCGATTCAAAGTGGATCTCTGGCTCAATCACAAAGCGGTAGAAACTGAAAGATAAACACAGATATATTTTAATTACCATTCAATTTCATCAATTTTTTTTTTTTTTTACATTAGCTCCACACTGAGGAAAACAATTTCCCTAAGGGCCTATGTCATCTTTGGGGATGCTGTGTGGAGGGTCTTTTTAAGGAAAGGGAGGAGAGGAAAGGGAAAAGGAATGATGGGTGGGTAGGAATCTGAGGGCCGATGTGTCCAGGAGTAACGGACGTATGAATCCATTCCTCCAACTGCAGTGCAAGGGGTGTTGAGAGTCTGTCTGGAGAAATCAACAGTCTCCCTCAACCAGTCTCTCTTGATTTGGCCCGTCACGCAGAAGGTGGGCAGAAGCATCCACCGCCAAGATCTAGACAAACCTCATTCCAATGAACCTGAGCACCCTTGCTAAGTCACCAAAAGTAGCGAACCACTTGGGGTGACCAACGGCATGTTTCTCACATGATCCTACATAGTTTTATCACACATACGCCTCAGGGATCTCATTTCAACAGCATTCAGTCTACTTTCATCCTTCCCCTGCCAGTTCCATGCCTCACTGCCATACGTCAGAGTAGGTACCAGCACTCCATTATGGATTGCTAGCTTTGCTTCTTCCGACACTTTTTTTAATTAATGCCAACGGCATTCAGTTCTCCATTTATTTTATTTATTTATTGTTTCTTTACACTGTAGGTAAAAATGTTTACAATACAATTTGTTACCTCACTAGGACAAGCCTGTGTTAATGGAGTAACCTGCATTTACCCTTCTTTCAATATCTCTTTCAGCCTTCCCGTCTCTCGTAAACATACTACCCAGATACATAAACTCATTCACCTGCTCCAAGTATTCAACATTCACAATTATATTGCACACTGTTTTCGTGCTTTCAAACACCATGACCTTAGACTTACTTATATACCATTCATCATTAACTCATTCTTCATACATACTTCATTCATCTTAGACACGAGAGACTGTATATCTTCCATACTGTTAGGAATCAGCACCGCGTCATCAGCATACAACAGGCAACATACTTAATTCCTTATTTGAGATAAAAAAATATTTCAATAAACATATGGTCTAAAATGAAGTAGGTAAGTATTTGAAAAGCTACTGATAAATCTTACAATTTCAGAGGAAATTATTGGTTTCGATTTACATACATTAACCCCTCCGCAAAGTAAGCAGATATAAGCGTTAAAAATAGGACAGCAGTCAAGTACAATAAGCGTGTTTATACGACAGCACGTGTGTTTCCATAGAAATCGTTATAACTCCGTTATTGTTTTAGTTACATCCCTAAAACAAAAAGTCAAAGGTCGATAGTAGATCAAGCTGCACATTTCTATCAAGTTGTCTATGGAAATACATAACAGGAATCAGCTGTCAATCGTGTAGTTGACAAAAATATTTATCCATGCAAATTTGCTACCGGCAGCTCCACCGCGCTCCAATTTTAAATTTTTATTAAATATTTTTATATGAAATGATAAAAAAGTGAGGTGACAAAAGTGTTTATTACAAATATATACAATAGAATAAGTATTGTTGTTTGCATAATCTGTGATTTTAGTACCGTTTTCACATAAAAACATCACGTGAGTCATTTTTACCTATTTTTAATGTTTGCGTTCTAAATTTTAATATTTACACATGCTAATATTTATTTGTAATATAATAATTTGAAAGCCTATTTTGTAACCTTTCTAAAATAGTTTTTACTATTCGGCTACGTTCAGAAATGTTTCATTTATAGAGCTTTAATTGTGAAGCGGTCATAACTAAAAGTTTTCGTAAAATGTCATTTCGTTTAAGACACCAAAAGCTAATATTCTCGAAAATTCGGAGGGGTTAATACTAAACACAATTTCACCAACCTTTTTAGAGGCATATCCGAATTCTTCTCCACAGAATTCAGATAGAGAGTAATCTTGCAGTTGAACACCTGTCTCAGGGTGGACAGGAGTGGCCCCAGTTTCTGGGCGGCTCTCGAAACGGGGTCCACCACCGCCACGATGTTGAGTGCGCTCTCCGCTTGCTCAGGGGGCAGGACCAAAACGGAGTGCTGCTCCTTCAGACCGGAGGGCAGGGCGAACCTCGCCTTCGAGGCGGGCCGCGATGCCAGCAGGCTGATGACCTTGAGGATGGAGTCAGGAGACAGGTCGGCAGGTTCGTCTGGTGGAGAAAAAATGAGTGTGTGAATAATTTATTTATTTAATTTGATATTCATTTACAAAACATGCGATATAAATAATAGTGGAACCAGTAACTGGGCGTACTGTACAGGGCCCGCAGATACTTTAATAGTACACAACTGCTAACCTTGTACAAATCACAAGTACGCCCCACGGTTGAA
Source organism: Limnephilus rhombicus (assembly GCA_929108145.2). Taxonomy (NCBI): domain Eukaryota; kingdom Metazoa; phylum Arthropoda; class Insecta; order Trichoptera; family Limnephilidae; genus Limnephilus; species Limnephilus rhombicus. The sequence goes on from OV815292.1 coordinate 44,724,799, forward strand.
TTTGGCAGCCATCTCTGGTCTGGAGCTCCAAAATACCTGAAAAATACACTCGACTCTGTGCAGAAACGGGCGGTCCGTTTGATAGATTCTCCCATCTTAACAGACGGATTGCAATCTTTAGAGCACAGGCGTCGGGTGGGAATGCTATCCTTGTTCTACCGGTATTACAATGGAAGATGCTCCGAGGAACTAGCATCATTGATCCCTTCGGCACCGGTGCATAGTCGGCAAACACGCCAAACGCGTGCCCAACATTTGTACACGGTTGACATTTGTCACATGAGAACGGGTCGTTTCTTCGACTCGTTCTTGTGTTCAACAGCTCGGCTGTGAAATGATTTGCCGGCCTCTGTGTTTCCTCCTTCCTACAACATGGGTCTCTTCAAGACCAATGTTCATTCCTTCCTCTCCTCAAAAAGACCCTCCACACAGCATCCCAGATGACATAGGCCCTGAGGGAAATTATTTTCCTCAGGGCCTCCTGTGTGGAGTTAATGTAAAAAAAATAAATAAAAATAAAAGTAATCATGAGATAAATTATGCTAATTAAATTGTATAAAAACCCATGGAGAAGATAATAATAGTAGGTATTACGCATTGCTTTATTAACCTCTAATTGGCCGGAGACGCGCAGGCGCGCGCGTATTATGCGCATGCGCGAGAAAATAATTCGACAATTTGAATAAAATTATCGACCAAAAACTGTTAGTCTGCGATTTTGGCCCTTCTATGTACAGAATTTGTATGAAGAACAGTACAGAATCGCTTGCGCCAACATTACTCTATGAGACGTGTAAAAGTTTCATTCACCTTGCAACACCAGAATATTTTTAAACGATTTTATCTGTGACTTAGAAATGTCAGATTTTGCCGCGAATTTACCTGTCACAATTTTTGCGTGTTCCTCGACTAAAACATCATAAATCCTATTAATTTACGTAAATAACGCAAGTAATGTTGTTTTGGTACATAGTTTATTGTTCTAGGAACGTGTTTCAGTCAACATAATATACGATAGCTCAAAATTAATCCACAAAACATTCAATTCAAAATTCAAAGTGGTGCTTTTTTAGTGAATTTTCGTAAAATGGCCTGGCCTTTGAGAGGTTAAGGGCTCTCCTCAAGACACTGCATGCAGGGACTCTGCTGCAGAGAGTCCCTGCATGCGTCTCGTTCTAGTGGCACTTTAACAAATGAGACAGCGCTAGTTCGCTCAAACCCATGCTCTCTGCAGGCAGTGTCGTGTGGAGAGCCCAACATACCCAGAGGTATGTTATTGTAGCCTGTTTGTAACTGTATTATGTGCAGTTCAACACATCTACTACTTCTTAGGAGGTGGGTATGGGTACCGCCACCCCGGGAACCATTTATTGGACAACCAACACCCCTGCCATAGATCACCCCAAGTGGTTTGCTGTGTTTGGCGATTTAGCAGGGATGCCCGGGTTCATGGGATGAGGTTTGTCTAGATCTTGGCGACGGATGCATTTGCCCACCTGCTGCGTGGTGGGCCAGATCGGATGAGACTGGTTGAGGGAGACCTTATGATTCCTCGAGCCGGACTCTCTTGACCCATCGCCTTGCACCGCAGTGGGTCGCTCCTGGATACGTCGACCCCCAGATTCTTACCCACTCCTTGTACCTTTTTCCTTCCCAGAATTTCCTCTCCTTCCTCATTCACGCGTTTTAAAGTTAACGGTTTTTTAATAATGTTTTTTATAAATCATAAAAATACGGGATAGACGGTTATATAAAGGTAAATTCATTGGCCTTATAGCGTCATAATCAGTTTACATGTCTGCATATTAAAATTCGGAGGTACGTTTCGGGAATAAGGGTGGGAAATTTATAAATCAAAAGTTCAGAAATCGCGGTCACTCAACTCGTCTTTCAATTATTAATGCGATCGTTCAAGTGGTTACAGCTTAATTAGATACATTGGTCTTTGCCTAATAAATTCTAGGGATAAACTTTAGAAATAACATTTCATAAGTGTTTCAAATTATATTATCTACGTTTGAATTAACAAGGTTCGAAGATATTAAAAAAACAATTATGGACATACCATCATCATCCTCAACAACAACATCATTTTCCGATGATTTAGCTTCTGGGAAGAGCGCCTTCTTGACCTTATCACCGTACACCTGATTGCTGAATCTGTAAACATAAAAACATAATTAAACAACACTATTTAATTTAAGATGTCAACAGATGTCTCTGTGGTTCCATTTAGTTTTCAATGTTAGTAGATTCCTGTTTCACCGTAGTAACCATTTTTCTTCATAAGCACCCCCCACACGCACACTTCGGAGCTACCAAGTCCCACGCCACTTCAAAAAAACCGCTCAAAAAAAGTAAAGACCGATGGTAAGATAATGGCTTACAGCGCAGTTCACTGTGAGACTTTTCTGCGCCGCGGCCTGAAGTGGCGCGGGACTCAGTTGCTCCGAAGTGTGCGTGTGGGAGGTGTTTTATCATCTCCACCATTTTTCCTTTGTTTTTTCAAGATAAAATTTTCCCTCTTCAAATTTGCAAACTTGTGGGAAAATAGCTTGTGATGGAAGCGCCCCACTGTTTTTATTATTATAAAAGGAGGGGATTGAATAAAATATGTGATTGACCTAAATAACAGTGCCCTTTATTTAACAAATATCATTACATAGTATAAAATGAAGTCGCTCAAAATGTATGTGCGCGTTAATCTTTTACGCAACGAATTTTCTTACGGTTTTCACCAATAGACAGAGTGATTGAAGAGGAATGTTTATATGCAGGCGCGGCCTGTCCTAAAGTGCACTCGTGCGCCGAACCGCCAACAAAATTGAACAACATTTTGCATCGTATTCCTTCATAATATTTTTAACTATAAAATTGCACACAATCTATAAAAAAAATAAAAATTAACTACCAATCTAAATATACATGAATTTGGTAGAGAATAATTAATATAGCCGCCAAAAGCGTTGTTTCCCGTGCGCAAGTTATATCGGCTAGGTTCCGCGCGTTTCAGTGAAGCGCCCCGTTTGTAAATTATCATTTGTATGTAGTCCCCAGCAACATGTTCAGACCGTCAGAATACACAATCGTATCGAAAAAATTGCTCCTGCCGTGCGCCGCGGAGATGACGGAAATGCCCGAAGAATTCCGAAGAAATTGTTCCGGCGAAATGACTATTCTTACTAGGGTTTGAATAAGATAGTAATTATATTTTTCTCTTGTAAAATGTAACGATGAGTCAACGGGTCAGCGGGTCCGATATTATCTTGATGGAGACGGAACCAATTTGACATTATCATTATTAGTTCTTGTGACCTTTCGTTTGTGTGCATTTTTCTCACATATTGCAAACTTCATTTAAAAACTGCGAGAAACGTTTTGTTTACTTGTGTTGTTATTGTGTTATTATTCATTATATAGACATATTCTGGTATAAATAAATTTTCTTGCCTTTTTAAAATTAGTGATGTAATAAGGAATATGGACTATATTAAAAATAACCATTTGACCCATGAAAATAAAAGAGAATTATAGCCAATGGCCCGCCAAAACTATATTTTTGATTATCAACTAAGATTGTAAATTCACAAGGATAACTTTTACCCAAAATTATAATAATAATAACAAATGGATAATAATATTATACACATAAACATATTTATGTAAAGCGCTGTTTTTTTGTCAATGATCACCTCAGGGGCACTGTATAAGTATGAGTTACTGGGCTCTGTCTAATGTTATTTTTATTTATTTTCCTACTTTTGTTTTACGTTTTTGATGAGTTACTCAGTGAACCACCAACAATTTAAGGCACCGGCCGCGCCTGTTTATATGTATAATAGATGTAAATTATATTAGAGAAAAGCCAAGAAATTTAAAGAAAACATATTTTTGTGTGATTTAAAACGGCTGGCGGGCCGTACTATAGTCACTTTTGAAATTCGTTCTATGGAAGAAATTGGAAAATGGATGTCCTAGAGTAATTAGGTATTTGATTTGAATTATTTTATTTGATGAAATTGCTCAAAATGTATGTGCGCTTAGATCTTTTAAACTACGCAACAGATATTCATGCGGTTTTCACCAATAGATAGAGTGATTATTAGAGGAAGGTTTATATGTATAAAAACATGCTTATTATAGTAGAGAAAAGTCGAGAAATTCAAATATTCAATTCAGGCAGCGGGCAGCGGCTGGCATGCGGGTGGTGTGGATTTTATAAAGGTTGGGTAATGGCGTTGTGTTTCGTTAGCCACAGCAACGTGTGGCCGGGTCTGCTAGTTGTTAATAAAACGTACTTGAAAGAGTAAACAAAAATAAATAAATAAAATATGTGATTATTGCACAAGATTTCCAACTGCCCAGAGCGAGTCAGACTATGGCACCGCCATTGGGGAAGGAGATGAGAAATAAAAAGGTTGGGAACTACCTGGCTATTCAGATGTGGTCACCAAACATGACTAAAGTCATTTTAAGGAATATTTTTATTCTGAATTATGGTATTTCACCAGTGAGATACTGAGAGCCTAATTGGCAAAAATCGAGTATGCAAAAATAACTTATGAACCGAGTCATGTAACTTTAATAATAATAATGATGCTGCTAACTTGTGAAAAATCACGGGATATTCGGAATTCTTGATATATATTCTTTAATATTACAATTAAAATAATTTTCTTTTAAAATATTATATTAAGGGTATATTACCGCAAGCGCAGCATATTTAGGGATTTTTGATGCAGTTTTAAGAACATTTCTATATTGTTTATTAGCAAAAAATATTATGTTTTGAAAAAATAAACTATTCTTCTAAATGGTGCGTTAAAAAAACGTGTTAAAATGTTTACAACAATTGCGTGAAAAAATATTTACAAAACCTCTAAAAATAGCTTAAAGTTCGATTATATCTTTAAATTCTAAATACAGGAGAATTATAAAAAATATACATTATCACCACATCAATGTTGTCTAAACGACTGAATAATAAAATTATTTTAAAAAGCATTAAAACAATGCTTAAATAAATAAAAACAGTTTTTCAATATCACGATATTGTTAATTTGTCTCACGCCATTATATAAACCAAGACACGAGTTATTTCTAGTCAGTATGCGAGATGATTTCAGAGTGAAAGCACGTCAAATTTTACAAAAAATAAATACGTAAATGTGTAGGCACATAAGAAAAGGGGTCACACTAAAGATTAGTCGTTATGTTATTGTGTTTTATTTCAGAACCAAGTTGACTTTTTTACTAGAACTTCCATTTCGCGGCCGCCTGTTTGCAACCAGCGGCATAGAATGGTTTAGAGTGCCCCTTTACCCGTATTTTCGTATTCCTAGTTTTATTTATTTACGTCCTACTGTGCTTTTACATAAATTAGGTAAAGATAAAGATATATATAGTATTGTTCACTTTGCAGACATATTATTAGTATTTTTTAGTGAACAAAAGATAATAATTGAGAATAGTAGGGAAAAAGTTTCATAATAACACGAAACGATCCTCACCATATATAACTCCCAGTACGAATCTAACAAACCTTGTAGCAATAATTAAAACTACCAAATGTGAATAACCAACAAATTGTGCTATTTCATATTGAAAAATGTTAGTTCACATTCCTGCCGCAAGTTTTTAATGAGAACTATGGAATATAATATGAATATTTTCAGAGACCTAGGTATAATGCCAGTAGCCGAAATAACAAATGGTAATATTTTTATAGTCTGAGAGTGCCAAATTCTTTTAATCTCATTTCCTAAATCTATGTATTTTCTAATTTTTCAGAAACTGTTTTTTTTTAATATTACAGGAATTTGGAATAGCTACATCAATGATATAAGTTATTTTTTTTAATTTTGTCATGTAAAACTATATCAGGTCTATTATGACTAATTGTTGTCTGTTAGTATAGTTTTATCATAATATATTTTATAAAATTCATTTTCTAAAATGAATTTGGTTCATATTCATAATATGGTAGTCAATCGTACGGTCAAGTATTACGGAAGTCAATCAAGTTATGTTTAATTACCAAACTTTGGTGGATTATTTTTAAAACCTGATTGTGCCTAAATGTATACTCAGACGGCGCTAATATAGAACATCCCGATATAATATGTTCTATAGTTTCCGGAAAAGCCAAACATTTTCTACATAAATCATCAATTTGATTTATATCTTTGATTATATGCTTCCTATAATTTTTGTATTAATGACTCTATCTTGAATGGCAAGCATAAATTCTTCTATTTCTGCGCTCAACTCTCCAATACTCAACCATTTGTTTGACGAAAGTTTGTCAACTTACGTTTGGTTGAGATAATTGAAGTGTTTTGCATGAATAATTTTATTTGACCAGGAATCTAATAATTCCTGGTTAGTATTTATAAGAATTTTGGCATTCTCGTCATATAAATTTAAAGGTGTAATGTTTATATCTGCCTTGCAAATTATTTTGTGCATTTCTGAGCTATTGGCTTTCCTATGGAAAAAAATTCTAAGCATTTCTACCTGATTGTGTTTCAAAGATGTTATTTTGATTACACCTCTACCTCCTAAATTTCTAGGTAAATTAATTCGTTCTATAGCTGAATTTGGATGATGGCAATTAAAATTTGTTAACGTTGTTCTAATTAATCGTTCTAAACTATCTAAATCTGTATTGGACCATTTAATTATGCTAAATGAGTACGTTAGTAGAGGTATTGCCCAAGTATTTATTGCTTTTACAAAATTTTTAGCAGATAGATTGCATTTTAAAAATTTTCTGATCCTAGTTTGAAATTTAATCCTAATATCATTTTTAATACTAGTGTGATCTAATCTATTCGATTGCGGGTATCCTAAATATTTATAAACCTCACCCCCTTTCATACTTTTAATTTTGAAATTTCTAAATATACCCTCGTCTCCATCTACAATTTTGCCTTTCTCTATATGGATCGTTTTACATTTATCTAAACCAAAAGTCATTTTAATATCATCTGAAAAATTTTAACTACCTTAATCATTTTCTCTAAATTTGATTCAGAATTTGAAAATAATTTTATATCATCCATATATAATAGATGTGAAACTATACTACTCTCTCTTGTATTACCGTTAATTTTTATTCCAAACTTGCTTTTAATTAACATTTTAGACAGAGGATTCAATGCTAAGCAAAATCAAAGAGGACTCAATGAGTCTCCTTGAAAAATCCCTCTTTTTATTGAAATGCCCGGTACTACTATTTTCTTACCTTTTAAATTTACTAGTAAATCTGTATTCCAAAAGGACATAATATTTTTCAAAAATCTAATTATAATTGGTTTGACTTTATATATTTTGATTAGCCACGAGTGCGGGACACTATCAAAATATAACTTTTATATAAATATATAATTTTTATATATATAACTTTTTGTAAACAATAATAATAAATATTGAAAATGGCCGATATTTTATTTATCTTTCCAATATATTCAGATATAATTATGATCACATATTACGAAAATAATGCGAAATTGAATACCGTATTGTTTTGACATCTGTCAATGAAGAACTAATGCCTACCGTCCAGCAGTGTAGTTGGTTGTATCGAATAATTTATCAAAGAAGTTTGATCAAAATCTGATAAAGCGTCATAAAATCATGAGCTCCTCCTGCAATAGGTAATGTTTCTATCTAAATTTACCTAAAACATGCGCATTCAATTTAATAAACATAATTTGAAAGATGCCCAATATTTAACGTTTCATGTTCAAATCTTACTCAAGTGTACCATCTAGTCTAGATTCTTCGCTGCTCTGACTTCGTCGGTAGCGCGCAGCGGTTCCCCATTCGAGCATACTTCATACTTCCCCACCCCGAAATAATATTTCGGTTTTGGTAAATTACCCCTTAACAGGTAGGCTCTTGCTTGTCTGAATTCTTAACACAATCAGTTCAAATTTTGAAAATGACACTTAAACTCTTGCACATATTTTCTTTTTTGGGATTTTGAATCTTAAAAAATGCTTTTAACATTCTAAAAAAATCATAATATTTGATAGGAATCAGATTTCACTCAGGACTAACACACAACACAGATGACTGAAATTAGTATATTTGATTCCTGTATAAATTGGTCAAATAAATAATAGCATTCATAGATTTTTTTTAAATAAATGTAGAAGATTATAAAGAAATAAACAATGAATTTTGTATATACAAGTTTGTACTCGTATATCAGAGCACATGATGTGATTAACTAACTTTTTTTTTAATGTGCCTGTATTACCTTTCCAAAAGCAAAAAATCCTCTTCATCGAAAGTCTCCTCGTCCCTAAAGGGCCCCAGCACCCGGCCGTTGTAGACCAGCCCCAGTTGCCCTGCGTTGCTGAAACCCAACACCCGAGTCACATACACTCGGGATATCTTCAGCAGCCAGTCCTGCTGGTTTAGAGCTGGCACTATTTCTTTCTACAATTAATAAATCAAACAAAACAATTAGATTATTTTATATGGAACAATATGACACTATCGCGAAGACTTCTATCTTGTTTTTCAGTTCAGAAAAGATTTCTAAGGCGTTCAACAATTTTATAAACTTTTTAAGTGTAAATTTTTATTTGTAAAACTCTCTTTTTATAACTTTTGAAAGTCATTACCATCAATGTAATATATCATTGAAGAAGAAGACAACATATGAGAGAGAACAAACCACAGAAAAATAAAAAGATAACGGTCGCCACTGGGACTCGAACCCAGAAACTCTCGTCTTACCAGGATGAGCGCCTTACCCAATTAGTTGCCAATAATACGAAGAAAAAAAAATTGTTGAAGATAATATTGTCAATTTAAAAAAAAAAAAAATTATTGTCAACAGTGACTTACATCAGTTTTGTCAACAGTGACTTATATCAGAGCTTTCACAGATACAATTACACTGAACATGGTTGATGCTATCACTAATTAAAGACAAACACAACATTGATAACATAATACTTACATATACATTACATTCATTCAGGTACACAAATACCATATATTAAAAACAATAATAAATTTTTTGAACAAGTTTTTAGAACAATCTATGTATATATATATATATATATAAAAATTTAGGTTCCGTATGTTTGCGTTCGCAAATCTCGTAAAGTAATCAATGGATTGACTCAAAATTTTTACAGAACACTGCATTTTAGCAGAAGAGTGTTTCTATATACACTGATGAGCTCTCTCATTATGAAATTTGTGTAAAAAAATTGCAGTGGGTGGCTTGAAAAAGGAGTGTATTTCATGTATTTTAGCGGCAGGGTGGGTAGGCAGGAGGGGAAAGGGAATCCGGGAGGGGCGGAGGGGAATGAAAGGGGAAAGCTTCGCGGGAGGGGAGGGGGTCGATTGATGGGAAAAAGGGAGGGGGAAAGACGAGGAAGGTAGAGAGGGAACGCGAGAGGGGAAGAGGAGGCGGAAGGGGAACGGGAACGAATTGGAAAGAACATGCAGGGAGAAACAATATCTTTATTTAAGTGGCATTGCAACGCATGACGGGTTCAGCTAGTAGGTTTATAAGTTTATAGAACAATATACTCATAACAGGGAGCTTTAAATCTTGTTAAGCGATGATTTGAAGTTGGCCAATGACGACATTGTCAAATTAAATTTTAAATATGAGATTGACCAATATGATGGTTTGATAAGAGGTGGCAATGGCCTAATGGATAAGGTGCTCATCCCGATAAGACAGGTTAACAGTAAGAGAGGTTCTGGGTTCGAGTCCCAGTTGCAACCGTTATCTTTTTATTTTTCTGTGTCTTGTTCTCTTTTGTATTTTCGTTTAGATTATTAGTGTTATTTTCTTCTTCAATGATATTTTTAAATTGTATTTTTAAGTCACGTAAGGTGCATTTTTTTAATAATCAGTATTATAGGAATATAATAATAATACTTGGATGATTTATATAGCGTCGTGTTTGTGAAAAATCACCTCAAGGGCGCTTTATGAATTTAATATGTAATGGTTGCACGCTTAAACATGTAAAAAAATGCCGTAAAATTTACCAACACAAACGGTTTTATAAAAAACTTGATAAAATCACCCCATTTAATAGTATTAATTAACTCACAATGATATCGCAGTCTTTCCGCTCATGGCAGCCTTCGTCCGCCAGAAGCTTGGCAATGTACTCCAGGGCTTGCTTGGTGGGCAGCACGTTCAGGGCCGCCACCACCACCTTGTTCAGCGACTGGTCCACTCCCGCCTCGCCGTTAATGTTGGGCAGGAAGGTGACGCGGACACCCTTGTTGGATTTCTGGAATTACACAATAAGTTAATGTTGGGCAGGAAGGTGACGCGGACACCCTTGTTGGATTTCTGGAATTACACAATAAGTTAATGTTGGGCAGGAAGGTGACGCGGACACCCTTGTTGGATTTCTGGAATTACACAATAAGTTAATGTTGGGCAGGAAGGTGACGCGGACACCCTTGTTGGATTTCTGGAATTACACAATAAGTTAATGTTGGGCAGGAAGGTGACGCGGACACCCTTGTTGGATTTCTGGAATTACACAATAAGTTAATGTTGGGCAGGAAGGTGACGCGGACACCCTTGTTGGATTTCTGGAATTACACAATAAGTTAATGTTGGGCAGGAAGGTGACGCGGACACCCTTGTTGGATTTCTGGAATTACACAATAAGTTAATGTTGGGCAGGAAGGTGACGCGGACACCCTTGTTGGATTTCTGGAATTACACAATAAGTTAATGTTGGGCAGGAAGGTGACGCGGACACCCTTGTTGGATTTCTGGAATTACACAATAAGTTAATGTTGGGCAGGAAGGTGACGCGGACACCCTTGTTGGATTTCTGGAATTACACAATAAGTTCAATGAAACATAATATTTATTTTCATAACATAAGATTTAAACAATACATTTTTAATGTTGGGCAGGAAGGTGACGCGGACACCCTTGTTGGATTTCTGGAATTACACAATAAGTTCAATGAAACATAATATTTATTTTCATAACATAAGATTTAAACAATACATTTACCTATTGCCAACAAAATCAACTATTTCTAAATGTCTCAAAATGTCATCACATTACATTTTCAAGAAATAAAAATAAAACATTATTTAATTATTCGATAAATAACAACAACATTGCAACGGTCTCAGATATTCGTGATCTTGGAATAACCCTCGATAGTAAACTACAATATAACCTTCATATACAACAAATCACAAATAAAGCTGCTAAAATATTAGGTTTTATCATAAGAAACACAAAACTTTTTAATAGTATCAATGTCATTAAGGAACTCTACTTTGCCTACGTACGAAGTCATTTGGAATTTGCGTCAATTGTTTGGTCTCCATTTTATAAAATCCATACAAACAAAATTGAAGCAATTCAAAACAAATTCCTCAAATATCTTTGTTACAAGTCTAATAATTATGCAGAGGCAGCTTCATACTTTAAAATTGATTCATTGAGTGTACGAAGGCATCATATGGATGCAATATTCCTGTATAAATTAGTTAACAATAATATTCAATGCCCAGAGTTGCTGAATAAAATTCAATTTAATGTACCTGCGCGTACAACACGCTCTTCTGTCCTATTCAGGGTGGATCAATGCAAGACAAACTGTAAGCAAAATTCTTGTCTGAACAGACTATGCAATAGTTACAATAGCATATTATCCAAGGTGGACATTTTCAATTCTGAACTTTCCAAATATAAAGGGCGCCTTCCACTGCGAGCGGAAAAGAGTTGAGCGGAGCGGGGTGGGAGCTGAGCGAAATAGTTTTGACCTTCCATCAAAAAAGAGTCGCTTAGAAGATGGGTGTTTGCCTTCCACTGCCCGTGCGAGAAATGAGCGAGGCGAGCGGAGCGACGTCAATGAAAAATAGTTTTGCCTTTCATTAAAAACGAGTCAGTATCGCTTTGACGTTTGAAGTGAGCGAAATGATTTTTGTAATGTCAAGTAGTGTGTTTTGTGATGCCTACTGATTCTAGTGAAGATGATTCTGACAGCATGTATGCAATGAAAAAAATGTTTGCAAATGTACTTTTATAAAAGGAATCTCATCTCAAAAATTAAAAAACTTTTTTACTTTCTTATTTCCGCCAATTTCGTCTCAATTATGGTTTTCTAAGCCGAATTCTTTTCGTCGACATTGCTACAATCTTATCCAGTCGTATCCTATAAACAAAATTGGCAAACCTCTTCAATAAACACCTCCGTCTCGACAAAAATGCAGTAGAGCCAACTGAATTGACGACGGTTTTTGAGCGGAGTCCGCTAGAAACTAGTCGACGATGGTGTGCGCGAGCGGACTCGTTTGGACCTAGTTTAACCGGTCACGGGCCATGACATTTAGCGGAAATTCGCGGAACTTCGCAAAAAAACACTAAAAAACCACCACTTTGAATTTTGAATTGAATGTTTTGTTGATAAATTTTGAGCTATTGTATATTTTATTAACTGAAACACGTTCACATCACAATAAACTATCTACGAAAACCACATTACTTGCATTTATTACGTAAATTAATAGGTTTTATGATCGTTTTATTCGCGATACACCCATTAATTGCGACCGTTAAATTCGCGGCAAATTCTGACAGCCGATTGTCATAGAAGAAATCGTTTTAAAAATATTCCAGGGTGACAAGGTGAATGAAACTTGCAGCGTCTCCGAGAGTAATGACAGCGCAAGCGATTCTGACACTGTTCTTCATACAAATTGTGTACATAGAAGGGCCAAAATCGTAGACCAAAACTTTTTTGTCGGAAGTATTATTCAAATATTTGAATTATTTTCTCGCGCATGCGCATATGACGCGCGCGCCGGCGCGTCTCCGGCCTGTCAGAGGTTAACTAGTTCGGTTCGTTCCGCTCACCTCGTTCTTGATGGAAGCACTTGTATGCAGTTAACGTTTGCGAGTCGAGCGGAGTTCGTACGGAGTCCGCTCCGCTCGCATTAGCGGAGCGGACTCGTTCGAACCTATTTTAACTCGTTTTGTCCGCTCCACTCACCTCGTTCTTGATGGAATTGTATGCAGTTAACGTTTGCTAGTCGAGCGGGGTCCGTACGGAGTCCGCTCCGCTCGCAGTGGAAGGCGGGCTTAAGGGGTACATAAAAGAGTATTTCTCTGATGTTTCATGAATATGTTATGTGTCTATGTTTCTATCTTTTATACTTTAATTCTGTTATGATTTTATATATATGTACAACCTGGCTTCTTATGGTTACCAATGTATTGATATTTTTATGTAAATTTTAGTTTTATATAATTTTTGATCTCATACTCCTTTATTATAAATTTTATTATTTAAAATTTGTTATTATGCTGTTTAATCAGAGGTAAAGTGACATGGAGGAAATCCATAATTGGTTTTATTTTGGCTACACAAACATGTACAAACTGGAAAAATGTAAACTGTTGATTTCCCGAAAATAAATAAATAAATAAATAATAATATATTGGGATTTTTCACGGTCTGCACTAGTGATTTTATTTTAGTACATAAGTTATGATGCCCGAAAATTTACATACATGGATGATTTAAATACATTGTAATAACAAAAATATTAACAGAAATAATTAAATGAAACCATATTACTTTGTTAGAACCACTTATATATTTTATTTACGCCGACCGGTTTTGGAAAGATAATTCCTTCCTCAAGGCAAACATATAACTTGACATGACAAAACAGTGGGTGGGCACAATGTATTACTAAATGTTGTGGTAGGGGTGGAGATGTCGCTAGGGATTAGTGAAGAGCCGGGGGAGGAGATAGAATGGACAGTGAAAGGGATCACGTCTAAGATAGGACTATAAAATAATATTTTTTTGTTTATTAATAATGAACTGATTATTATTGTTAGTAAAAAAAATCCCTTAATAATAATAATGAGTCCATTATCAATAAACACCTTTGCCATAGGTCACCCCAAGTGGTTCGCTACGTTTGGTGACTTGGCAAGGGTGCCCGTGTTCATGGGGTGAGATTTGTCCAAGTCACCTTCTGCATGGCGGACCGGATCGATACCTGGTTGAGGGAGGCCTTTTGACCTTTCCAGCCGGACTCTATCGACCCATTGCCTTACACCGCAGTGTAGGGATGGATTCATACGTCCATCGCTTCGGACATACTGACCCCCAGATACCTACCCACCCTTCATACCTTTTCCTTCCCAGAACTTCATATCCATATTTGACGGCCGGCATAGTCCAGCATTAAGGCTCTTGACTCGCAATCCTTGGATCGAATACAGGCGTGGAAAATAAATTTTATTTGATTAATTTGTGTTATTTCACAATTTTATTCATTTAAAATAATATATAGTATATTTGCGGCACGTTCCAGAGTGGAAGATACTCTCAGTATCGCCCTGGTGTAAGACCACCATTCAGAATTGAAACGTTGCTTGAAATGGCTTAAGCCGTGTTTGGTGACCAGATCTGAATAGCCAGGTACTTCCCCACCTTCCTCTTCCCTATCTCCTTCCCCTCCCCACTACCACAACATACCCCAATTGGGGATGCCATAGTCTCACTGGCTCCAGACGGGTGCAGTTGGGACTCTTGTGCGGTATTCATATAAAAAAAAAAATTTAAAAAAGAATATATTATCTTATAGTCCTATCTTAGAAACGTTCCCTTTCACTGTCCGTTCTATCTCCTCCCCTCACTCTTCACTAATCCCTAGCCACGCCTGTAACCCAAATGCATAGGACAAAACCCAGCATTCTCAGTGAAGTACCACACAAAGAAATTGTATTTAATGGTTATAAAAAATTGACTCACCATATAATCAATAGCCGCCTTCAAGGTCTTCCTGCTTCTGGGGCAGTTGAGGTCTCCGATGACCCAGATTGTGGCGGGCAGCTCCTTCTTGGACCTGGTGCCGCCGCCCTCCGGAGCGCCCTTCTCCAGGTAGCGCAGGTTCCTGATGGCCGTGGCCGTCATGTCTGCGTTGCTGAGCTTCAGCAGGTCGGGCAACTTGGAGGGGTCGAAGCCTGCGGAACTGGGTGTGCCGGATGTGTCCAGGTATTGGGAGGTCTCACTGTTGAGAATGCGCTGGTTTAACCTGGAAAAATATTATTTAAACAAGTTATTATTTATTTTGTTAAAACAAACAGGAATATTACTATTAGTTCTGTGAACAGAAGACCTCGCATCCAAAGAAGTAAGTTTTTAATTTCGTCGTATTTAATAAATCAAAACTGAAATTTCCTCTGACTAACTAACTAACCATCAAGCTGTTTCCTGCAGAGTAGGCAGAGAGCATGGACTGCCAAACAACTCAGTCTTGGCACACACTCTTTGTCCCCCCATCGTCTCATACATACTCTTCTATTATTCAGACTCTTGACATGGCCTGACTCAAGGATCTGATTAACTTGAACAAGCCATGTCTTCCTCGGGCGTCCCCGACTTCTTCTACCATTCACATTTGTGTCATATATTCTCCTTACACTCCTTTTTCAGAACTTCCTCTCCTTTTTTTTCCTTTAAAAGATCCTCCACACAGCATTTCTAAAAATGACATAAGCCCTGAGGGAAATTATTTATTATTTTCTTCTATTGTAAAAAAAAATAAAAATCATACTAAACTGTGCAAACAGCTTACGAAATTTTACAAAAACTGTTAATGAAATTGTTACTTAAATAACAAACAAAGACTGCGTTGCTCTTTTCAATTGTTCTATCTATCCCATCATGCAGCACATTCAGGCTTTAATGAAACTTTATGGATCATATACAGCGCCCTTGAGGCTCTACAAATGATCCAATTATTATTGTTATAGGCAATATCCGAGTATTGGAATCGCCGCTGATGGATCACATACGCGACAGCTGCGAAGATCAGGTTAAGTGACCAACCTGGGCATAACATGGGGCTGTCCCATGAGGTGGTCCATGATGTCGTCCTGGTCGGTCAGCTCCCCACGGAAGACGGCCTTCTGCAGGCGCCCCGTATGCTGCATGATCTCTGTCAGCACCGCCTCCTCAAACTGCTCCGCGGTCATGTCCTCGTCTGGCAGGGGTACGCCGTTTATCAGCACCTAGTCATACAATCACTTATAAGACAATACAATAATGGATAGATAAGTTGTAGTTGTAAGTCACTAGTTAAATCTTAATTGCAAGTCACTTAAATCTATTTGTAAGTCATTAGCTAAATCTTAGTCATAAGTCACTAGTTAAATCTTAATTGTAAGGCACTAGTTAAATCTTAATTGTAAGTCACTAGTTAAATCTTAACCTCTAATGGGCCGGAGAAAATAATTCGAAAATTTTAATAAAATGTTCGACCAAAAACTGTTTGTCTGCGATTTTGGCCCTTCTATGTACAGAATTTGTATGAATAACAGGGTCAGAATCGCTTCCGCCAACATTACTCTGTGAGATGCGTATAAAATTCATTCACCTTGCAACCCCAGAATATTTTTAAACGATTTTATCTATGACATAGAAATGTCATTTTTGCCGCGATTTTTAGCCGTCTAAATTTATGCGTGTTCCTCAACTAAAACATCGTAAAACCTATTAATTTACGTAATTAATGCAAGTAATGTTGTTTTGGTACATAGTTTATTGTTCTAGGAATGTGTTTCAGTCAATAAAATATACGATAACTCAAAATTAATCAACAAAACATTCAATTCAAAATTCAAAGTGGTGCTTTTTTAGTGAATTTTTGTGAATTTTCGTGAAATGGCCTGGCCACTCAGAGGTTAATTGTAAGTCACTAGTTAAATATATGTGTAAGTCATTAGTTAAATCTTAGTCGTAAGTCACTAGTTAAATCTTAATTGTAAGGCACTAGTTAAATCTTAATTGTAAGTCACTAGTTAAATCTTAATTGTAAGTCACTAGTTAAATCTCAATTGTAAGCCACTGGTAATAAATCTTAACTGTAATAGGTCGTGAGTTAGAATAAGTGATAGGATATATGTTATGAATTATATAAATTAAGTTTTAAACTAATTAAATTGTAGATTAGTTGTGATATGAACAATAATATTCATGTATCGCTTCATAAAGTATTGAATTTCGAAAGTTTAAACTTTTAGTAAGTAATTTTAGCATTTTATGGCAAGGAATCGCTCAAGATGTTTGCAAAAGTGCCATAATTTGCCAAAAATCACTCGAGTGATTATACAGCTGATGTAAAAATAATAAAGTAACCTGTGGGAATGTGTGCATGCCAGTCCTAGTGATGAACTCATTGGTGATCTTCCTCCCAAAGTCATAGTCGGAGTCCTCGCCCAGGATGTCCTCCGTGTCTACTCCAGAACCTCCCAGTTCTTTCAACTTCTTCTTGATGTCAGCCACTGTGATCTCTGCTTCATTCACCATCTCGTTCAACTGAAAAACAAAAAGTATTTATTCAAAATTGCACTCAATTCTGTTATCACACGTTTTTAATATAATATGGTCAAGAAAGTGTCATGCTACATAATAATACTCATCCTTATTAGAATCCTAGAATTATTCCCTACCCCGAGCATACACCATTCAACAATAGTGCAGAACGAACAAACAGAAGTGTTTTTTTATGGGTTCTCTGTGTGGTGTAGATCCACTAGTTTCCGGATACCTTGTTCACCTATCATAAAAATATATATTTACTCACACTAATGATGAAGCCCAGCGCATCCCTAGTTCCTTTCTCCTGTGCCATGTAGTTGTATGCGCAAAGAAGCGCGACACCGGCATCTTTCAGTCCAGTGACAGTCACGTCGGGGTTGACGCGCATCGCCAGACCAACGCGGACTGGTGCCGAATGACGAACAAATGATTCTGCCAGTTTGACGATTGGACGGGAGTCCACCGAGAGAGGGTCCATTATCAACACCTAGAAGAAATGGTTATTATTGTAATATTTAATTAACCTCTGAGTGACCATGATATTTCACGAAAATTCACAAAAATTCACTAAAAAGCACCACTTTGAATTTTGAATTGAATGTTTTGTTGATTAATTTTGAGCTATTGTATATTTCATTGACTGAAACACGATCCTAGAACAATAAACTATGTACCAAAACAACATTACTTGCATTAATTACGTAAATTAATAGGTTTTACAATGTTTTAGTCGCGGAACACGCATAAATTCCGACGGTTAAATTTGCGGCAAAATCTGACAGGTCTATGTCATAGACAAAATCGTTTTAAAAATACTCTGGGGTTGCAAGGTGAATGAAACTAGTGGCTATATCATCTATGACGTTAGCGCAAGCGATTCTGACCGTGTTCTTCATACAAATTCTGTACATAGAAGGGCCAAAATCGCAGACCAAAAGTTTTTGGTCGAATATTTTATTCAAATTTCCGAATTATTTTCTCGCGCATGCGCATACGACACGCGCGCCGGCACGTCTCCGGCCCATTAGAGGTTAAATGATGACAATATTAGCGAAACTCAATCGAAAATCTGGAGACAGAAAAATCAGAAAAACGATATTGGCACTTCTGGGACTCGAACCCAGGACCTTCTGCTTACATTGCAACAGCTCTACCAACTGAGCTAAGGTGTCTATATCCAATTCGGTCACTTTTAACTGTATCATACTTCGACTAAGAACTACCAACATTATCTTCATTTACTTAATGCACATATTATTGGCTGCTATCTTTATATATGAGGAGCTCAGTATCAAAGTGGGACATAAGCCATTTGGATTATTTTTCAGTAGACTGAGTTTCTTGTTTCAAATATGCTGGTATGAAATATCTGAATTTTTTTCTACCTGCATAATCCTTGCGCATAAAGAATCACAAGCCATACATAACATTCTATAATTTAATACTCTAACTACTTGTAACAGTGCTGCTAGCGTATTCGCAATTTTGCATGGGCTGGTTGGCTGCATTGTTCACCGAAGTGTTCCACGCATGACTCAGGTGTGATTCGAGAATCTTCGGCTCGTCAGTTGACGGAATTACCGCGATTGGTGCGGTTGTGTGGTGGCACGGGCTGTCATTTGCTGGAACCCATTTCATCATTATCGGACTACGAGATGTGAGATTGAAATTTTATTTTTAACAGATCGAGTTATAGTTTGAGTTAGATTTAGAGATTACTGAGATAAAAATATGTTTTCGTTTATACAATTACAGGCGCCCATCAGTTTATTCTTTTAAATTATACCTGCAAGATTCGTATTGACATGGTCAGAGAATTTATAATCAATTTACAGCTGGATAGATTTTACGCATCCAGCCACCCCTGATGATTAATTATATTTATTTTATTAGAGTCTCATTGCTAAATTAGTATGTTCCCAAGGGCAGGTTTTTTATTACAATAAATTATTCTATGTTCTGACTTGGCATTCTTTTACTAAATACCTACCTTCAGTGCCCTGCTTGTTATATTTGTGTATATACACTCTTTTACATTGATGGATGACCAGCCATGGTGGGTATACTTTATAGGTAAATATCACATGTCGCATTGGCGCCCAACGTGGGGCCCAATGTAAATTTAAAAATGACTATGTCCGCTTTTGATACTAAAACGAGCAATTGTCCGTTTTTGAAACACATGAGCCTGCAAGTGTCCGTTTTTAAAACAAAGTTTTACAAAGATCCAAGGTCCATAAAATGAAAGAAAAGGCTATTCAAGTTCATTTTTATGAAGTTTATTTTTTATTAATAACGTAATAATAAATTGTTACAAATAAAATTGCTCACTTTGTGACAATAATAAGCCAACTCCACACAGCATCCCAGATGACATAGGCCCTGAGGGAAATTATTTTCCTCAGGGCCTCCTGTGTGGAGTTAATGTAAAAAAAAAAAAAAAAACTCCGGTATAAACGCAAAATAAGCGCCGTAAACTCAATATTTAATTATTCAATATATTGCCATTTTTTCAATTCTAATTTTGATTATATTCATCAAAATGGGTTTATTAGTCTTATAAATGTAGGATTCGAGGTTCTAATCATCGTATTTATATAAGAAAACTTCATTGAAATGAGCACAGATATGAATTAGTATTGTGGGTGAATTGACTTACTTTAACGGCTTTTCTTTTGCTCGTTTCCAATTTTCGGAGTTGGTTACGCGCTTACAAGCATTAGGGATCTCTATTTTATCATATTTTGGTGAATTTGGTGGTGGAAAACTTTAATAAACCTCAAATTTCAGCCTAAAACTGTTAACCCACGATCACATTCGGCGGTTGGTGCTTGACTGTCAAAATAACAGCCGCCATGACACTTTTTGTAACGTTTTTGTCGGTTTTTGTATTGAATGTCCGAGTTTGTTGCAAACATGAGTTGTAAGTGTCCGCTTTTGAAGCAAAGTGCAAACTTTAACATGCGATTTCTTGTATTAATTGTCCGTTTTCGATAGATTCTCTCAGTTATTCAGTTAGAGAATCAGACGTACTACCATAATCAATCAAAATATGCATTTTAGAAAAAGTGCCGTATGTCCCTCTTTGATACCGAGCTCCTCATATGATTGCAAGATTCAAACCCGAACTAAATGCCATCTAGATAGTGTCTGGATAATTTTTATTATTGTAATTTTAACTTTTTTAAATATTTATACAGCCTTACTAAAAAAACGTCTAGAAAATTTTATTCAATTGCTAAACGACGGTGGATGTGAAAACATTATTAATTAAAAAATGACAAAAAAAATGTTCCGGGAAAGATATATACATTGCTTACACAACCTGTGGGGGTTGTTTATCTATTGTACGAGGGCTGTCCATAAAATAAGGTCTTCAAGGTGCTGCGGTCGCGAGGAACAACGCGGCAACACTGGCATGTAGCCTGGTTTCCCTACACCAAATCCCCACCACGCTGGACTCTCTGCGACACTTAGTCTCGGCACGACGGCCGTTCGCGATGGAGCTTCAGCTCGCCGCACCCGCCAGGTGTGAGTTATGCTTTGTAATTTGTTTTTAAACTTTGCTTCAGCGAATCTGAATGGCGCCACTAGGATTGTTGCTTTGTCTCTGGTGTCGTGTAATTTATCCGTGTCTCGTCCCCAGTCAAGAATTCTTCGCCATCGATGTCGTAGCCATGCCGAGACTAAGCGTCACAGAGGGTGCAAAGTGGTGGGGATTTGACAAGGGGAAACCAGGCTACACGCCAGTGTTGCAGGATTGGGCGTAAAATCGTTCCTCGCGACCGCAGCACCTTGGGGACCTTATTTTACAGACAGCCCTCATAATGCTTGTTTTATTAATAATTTCTGAACAAATTTTTGAATTTTTACGACATATTTTAAATGTCTTGTACATTTCTTATTTTTGAAGATGTCTTATCATATTTCTTAGATGTTTAGATAATATTTTTCGCCGGACAATAAGGGAGATACAACGATTTATATAAGATCTACTAGCTGACCCGACGAACTTTGTACCGCCTCAGAATCAATAACTGTTGAATTAAATTAAGTATTTTTATTAAGTTAAAAATTACACAATGAAGCAATTATCGATGCCCAACTGTCCGTGTTTTGTTTTTGTCAGTATCAGAGATGGCGTTGTGTATGAATTTATATTTGTGATTTTCTTACTTTTCCACTTACGGGAATTTTTGAAAGGAAGCGGGTACGGGTGCCGCCGCTCCGGGAACCATTTATTGGATAACCAACACCTCTGCCATAGGTCACCCCAAGCGGTTCGCTACGTTTGGTGATTTAGCAAGGGTGACTTTTGTGCGGGTCTTGGCGGCGGATGCGTCTGCCCACCTGCTGCGTGGCGGACCGGATCGAGAGAGACTGGTTGAGGGAGGCCTTTTGACCTTTCCAGCCGGATTCTCTCGACCAATGGGTCGAAAGAGTCCGGCTGGAAAGGTCAAGGTAAAAGGTCAATTCCGCTCAAGGCAATGGTCTTGCACTGCAGTTGGAGGGATGGATTCACTCCCGGATACAATGACCTCCAGATTCCTACCCACCCCTCATGCCTTTTTCCTTCCCACTTTTTTACTCAACAGAGGAGCATATGGTACCACCCAACGATTGTCAGTGATTGGACCGTGAATCATGTTTGTAGTAACAATATCAAACAGTAATTGATTAGTAAAAAAATTAAAATTAGAGAAAAGAGGCCGGCTTCGTTCTCATCGGGTCAGAAGTGACACCGGTTTGAATTACTAATATCACTTTTAAAAAATAGGGGTTAATGGTAGAAGGGTGAAAATTTAGGGTTGCATGTATTTTTTAATGCCTCACCATAAAAAAAATAAAAAAATTGTCCAAAAAAAATAAAATAAAAATTCGAAGTGGAACACCCTTTACTTTTATGGGTATGAAAAATAGATGTTGGTCGATTCTCAGACTTACCAGATAAGCACACAAAATTTCATCAAAATTGGTCCGGCCGTTTCGGAGGAGTATGATAACAAACACCGTGACACGAGAATTTTATATATTAGATATAAGCTGGGACAAATTTGGTCTCCTGTGATTAAACGAGTTAAAGCATGTCCCATATAAGAAGATTAGATATTGAGATACATTTTCGTTTATCAAAGATCGAACGGAATAATTGCCCCCAGGGCCTACGTCATCTGAGATGCTGTATGGAGGGTCTTTTTAAGTATAAGCAAGCTAGACTTACCAGGTTGTAGAGATTCCTCCTTATGCTCCGGAGCATGCCGGGGTAGGTGGGTCTCAGCAGCTCCATGTAGCTCATGGTCCAGCGTCGGTACTGCGCATCCGTCTCCATATCGTTCACCCACAGGATGCCCGAGTCACGGATGTCCAGGGCAAACTCGGCCACCGGCGGCCCGGATCCAAACATGCCCGTGCTGGCCGAGGACCCACCCGACTGGGAGATGTCCAGCGAGAGGAGATCCGACATCCGGGAGGCAGGAAGGCCTGTCGTACAATAAAAATTTTCGTTGTGCACCTGAAGGTTTCTATTTATAATGGTGAGCTCTGGCATTATAAATTTGTATAAAATGTTTACAATAGGTGGACCATGAGTTGTTAAAAAATGTGCATATTTCATATAGTTTAGCAGCAGGGAGGGAAGGAAGAAGGGAGAGGGGAATCTGGGAGGCGAGAGGGAAACGTAGAAGGAGGGGTGACGAGGGAAGGAGGAAGGCAGGGAATGAGGAAGAAGAATGCGGGAGGGGAAGAGGACGCCGGAGGGGAACGGGGGCAGGAACAGGGTCGCATGGGAAAGAACAGGCAGGGGAGGGATGACAGAAGGTGGGGGGTGAGGAAGGGACAGAGTGAGGGTTTGCAAAGGAGACATAGTAGCGGTAGGGGATAGCAGTGAATAAATTTGGAAAATCCATGCTTCTCGTAAGGATGTGGCCTGCCCACACGTCACGGAAAACCTTCTGATTTATTTGTGTACCCACCAGACAGAAAAAAATATATATTGTGTATCCAAAAGCACTTCAATAAACAGAATTAAAACACAAACACTTTCTTTCTTTGAAAATTTAAACATATACCATGTACTCGCTAATATATTTATGAAAATAGCATAATCTACCATAAGTAGATCCTCTAAATGGCTACTTATATTCAGAGAAATGTTTTTTTCTGTATCATGTTTCCAAAAATATAGAAAATATAATATGTTTCACAATAAAAAAAACATTGAATACAACAAACTACACTAAAAAGTACAAGCACTGGTAACTTTATTATTTTTAAATGGCTGCTATTTACGAAATGAACAGTAAGAACTCCTCAATGCTTAACGTTAGTGTGTAAAATTTTTTACACACTAACGTTAGTGGTTTTCCACTTAGATCTTTTAGATATATTAGAAATTAGGAAAAATGTCAACAGAAATTTAAATATTATTAACAATCAAATTAATTTTGTGAATAACCCTATCTTAAACATATTTCCATTGTAATTTTTGTTTTTGTTCTTCTAAGAACCCCCCTTTCCACCCCCCCCCCCCCCCCCTCCCCCTTGTTGATCTTCTAAGCACCTCCCCTTTCCACCTCTCTCCTCCCCCACTACTTCCATTTCTACCCACGCCTGTCTTTCTATGTTCGATCATTTAGTTTTAGTACATTATATGTCCTGATGAAGAGAACATCGTTCTTGAAACATGTCGACTTTTAAATAAAGTTTATTGTGGTAAAAATAAAGTGTTTTTAATTATTTCAAATAAAATTTATTTTAGTAAGGTACAAACATTTTTCACATTGCAAAATCACATGAAAAGAAAGTATGTTTTTAACCCTCCGTCGGGCGCAATGCAAATCCTAACACGATCGGGCGCAATTCATCTGTGAGATTACATCATAGAAAAACAAATTAAAATAGATTTTTCCCTTGAATTTTTCAAAAAAATTTTTTTTTCTAAAATGTTAGTGATGAAAGAGAAAAAGTCACAAGGCCACGCCCCAAGATCGGCGATATTTAACCTTTGGCACAAAAAGAACAGATCACTTTATCTCACAGATTAGCCGCACCCGCCCAAAGGTTAATGTGCTAATCGGCCACGGCGGCGTAAAACAGGTACAAAATTTTCACTTCCGGAACTTAAAGAGTTAAATAATTTTCAAAAGTGTTCCATCCGAGTGTTGCATTATAAAGAATAAAATAAATCATTATTCTAAGTAGGTGCTTTATAAAGAATAAAATAAAACATTATTCTAAGTAGGTACTTACCTAGACTATGCAGCCCTTCCATGGTGGTAACCTCTTGCCTAAGAGTCTGTAACAGCGTGATGATATCCACAATGTCCATGTCGAAGAACATGCCATTGACAAAGAGGGCCGCATCCGTGGGGTGGACGTTTAGCGCTGTGGCAAATGTCTCCTGATTATTTTTAATTTCATCTTTGAGCTGGGGGCTAACTGCAATTCTTAGAAGATTGTTGGCCTGAAAAAAATAATAAAATTACATATTTTATAAAAAGCTTTAACACTTTAAATTACATACCAATAAAGAGAGTTGAATTGTATTGAGGCTGTAATGACTTGAATTTGTTCAATGTTATTCAATGAAATTTTTTTTTACATTAACTCCACACATCTCAGATGACAGGCCCTGAGGGAAATTATTTCCCTCACGGCCTATGTCACCTGAGATGCTTTGTGGAGGGTCTTTTTGAGAAGAGAAAGGAATGAACATTGGTCTTGAAGAGACCCATGTTGTAGGAAGGAGGAGAGACAAAAACACAGAGCCCGGCAAATCGTTCCACAGCCGAGCTGTTGAACTCAAGAACGAAGAAGCGACCCGTTGTCATGTGACAAAAGTCAACCGTGTACATATGTTGGGTGTGCATTTAGCGTTTTTCCCGACTATGCACCGGGGCCGAAGAGATCAATGATTATATGTACTGATGCTATGATTTATATGTACCAGACCACTACAGCCGAAGTCGACATCATGACTTATTTAAAGTACCGAACGGCAGAACAGACGCCTTGGCAAAGCACAGCATGACGAGTGGAGTGGGGCTGTTAAATGAAATTGCAAACCATTTGGATGTAAGTGACTGTTCTTTATATGCCTTAAAAACATTATTGAAGAGTCACTTGCCTAAATGCTGATAGGGTAACTAAATTGTACTGTAATTGGAATTATTCTGTTGTACAATAATAATAAAAAATAAAATAAATAAAATCAATGACGCTAGTTACTCAGAGCATCTTACGTTGAAATGCCAGTAGAACAAGGATAGCATTCCCACCTAATGCATGTACTCTAAATATTGCAACCTGTTTGTTAAGATGGGAGTATCTATCAAAAGTACCGCCTGTTTCTTCACAGATTCGAGAGTTTTTTCAGATATTTTGAAACTCCAGACCAGTGGTGGTTGCCAAATTCAACAGTGGGGCGCACTTGCAATTCGTACAGGGTTAGCAGTTGTGTAATATTAAAGTATCTGCGGGCTACCATCAGCCAAAACCAGTATATTATAATATAGGCATAAAATAAATTTCCCAAATTTGAGTTTTTTTTTATTCAGAAAATTACATATTCTAAATGAGGTTATTTTTATTTTTAGTTATTTATTTATCTTATTATAGTTGTGTTGTTATTGTGTCTCATGTCATCTCGTGATGAATTCAGTAAAATTTATAATTCAAATGGCTCCAGCACTGCTTTACCATTTATAATATTTGTATGTGTGAACGATAATATCAACATTTTGGCTAATCTTTGGTAATATTCAGAATTTACAAATTCAATTCAATCATTCATTTTTATTAATTAATTTTTAAAGACAGGTGATCCCGATCGTTACCTGCATGGGAAAATTCTGTGCAATATTGGTGAAGTGCGCCAAGGCTTCGTGGGGCGGGGCGGCCATGACACTCTCTGCAGCCTGCAGGGACAGTTCCTGGAACTGCCACACCTTCAAGGGGGCTAGCTCCGACTCCTGGTCCAGGAGGTGCTTCTTGAAGCGGTCCAGAGACTGCCGGATGTCGGGGAACAGGTTTCTAAAACAAGTTAAATATGTCAATGCAGATACATGGAAATCTTCTGATTTCACCCCTGAAGTTCAGAAGGGGGGGCGGGTGGCAACATTTGCAAGAGTCATAGTTTGTTTCAAGGACTCTACATTTATGAAGAATACAAATCTCTAGGTATTTCTAATGTGTACACTAGATAGAATTTCAATACAAATTCCATGAGACCTCCAAAACCAAATTTTGAATTAATGAATCCCACGTAATTCGAAGTTTTAAAAAAATTTGCCTAAGTCGATTTCTGCCGTCACCCATTCAAATTCAGGTAGGTATTTGAAAAGAATTTGTAAAAATATGACATATTTTCATGTATATCAAAAAATCGAAGCCGATTAGCCGAAGCTTTCTTTTTTTTTCATTAGTTCCACACAGAAGGCTGTGGGGAAAATAACTTCTCTCAGGGCCTGTATCCTCTTAGGGAATGCTATGTGAAGGGTCTTTTAAGGAAAGGGAGGAGAGAAGGCGATGGGTAGAGAGTTCAGCTGGAGAGGTCAAAAGTCCTCCATCAACCACCCTGTCGATCCAGCCTGCCATGCAGAAGGTGGGCACACGGATCCGCTGTCAAGACCTAGACAAGCCTTACCCCATGTACACCCCCACTAAGTCACCAAACGGAACGAACCACTTGGGGGTGACGGTACAACGGTGACAGGGCAGCGGTACCCATATCCGCCTCCCTAATTGAAAAGATTGGCAGAATCAGAATGAGGAAATAATAATACAAATTAAGACGATGTGTAATATAATTACATGGACAAATTTTCGTGCATGGACCAAAATAAATTTCGAATAGGTAAATAAATATATTCAATGAAATTCGCAAAAATGATTTTTTGTATTATCGGGGTTTGAATTAACGAGATACTACTGTATTCTATTCTGTGTATTGAGTGAGTAACAAAGAATAATAATAATCAATAAATGGAAGAACTACAATAAGAAGTACTCACTTGAGTCTTCCAAAGTTGAAACCTTCAATAACGTTGCTGGGGTCGTTCTCATCCTCGGTGGACTCCTCAGAGTCGGAGCCGTCACCGGCCTTCTCCCCCTCGGTGGGTGCCGTGTCGTCCTGGCTCTTGTACTCCGTGGACTTGAGCTGCAGCTCCACGCCATAGCCGGACAGGCGCAGGCGACGGGACTGACGATTCTACAAATAAATAAATAAATCTTTAATTAATTGAAGTAAAATAGAAAAAATTCAATCACCGAAACGGTACCTTTCTATTTAATAAACCAATAAGACGAAAGATTTTTTATTTTATTTATTTTAGGGAAAGTTGACAGCAAATCTGAGATTACACAGTAAAACAATAGTAAGATAGTTAATTATGCCAATTATGAACTTTCCACTTATGATAGTGAATGAATAATAAAGTGTGACATTGTAAGGGTGTTTTCTTATATTAAGTACATTATTTTTTTACAACATATGAAAGGGGAGGGGGGGAGGAGGAATATAGAGTTAGGACTAAGAGGCAAAGGATGGGAATATATAGGGATTCAACTTTCTAGTTTGAATCATGTTGCTTACTGAGTTTTCGTTTTATGTCATGTAAAGTAGAGTTAAAAATGTCGATGTGGTAATAATTTAAGTTAAATGAGTGTGTGGATCTATAGATAAATGAGTTCTGTTTAGAGTTGGTCTTGCAAAGAGGGAGATTAAAAGTAAGTGACTGCTGTTGCGATTTGGAACATGAAATGATAGGCGTTGAAGAAGATCAGGACTATCAATTAGGTTATGTGTAATTTTAAATAACATAACCGAATCTGCTATATTTCTTCGGCAAGTTAACGTCTGCATATTGAAGAACTTTGCAGAGTCTTCATTACTAACATGAGATCGAAAAGAGCGAAAGTTAAGGTACCTTAGGAATCTATTTTGAACACTTTCGATTCTATTTTTGTGTATTGCATAGCCTGGGTTCTACACTTGAGATGCGTATTCAAGGGTACTACGAATGTATGAGAAGTATAGTATTTTGAAAGTATAGTATTGGCATAACTACCCGAGAGAATATATTTATTATTATTGATTGGCGTTACCACTCTCTGCAGAGAACATAATTAACCCCTTAGGCTAATTTGTTCAGTTTTCGGAACAACTCATATAGGTCTCATAGAAATTTTTGTGTCTCCCTTATTATAATGGTTAGAAATATGATCTAAACGGTGTTAGAAAGAGAAAACACAACATTTTATATTCCAATCTAAAAGTTAACCATAAAATAATTAAAATGTACACCTTTATGAATCCAAAGTTTCCCTCCGCTATTTGAAAAACAATTATGAAACTTTGAGAAATTTTTATAAGTTATTTGTTTATGTAAAATAAATGACAAAAAAAGTTAGTTTATAATACATTTGCCTAATAGAATATGTATGTGTGTTTTTGTTCATCATCAGTAATTTTAGTTAGAAAAAACGTAAGGCGATCCATTTTTAAAACTTGCATGTCTGCATTCAAAATGTTTATTTTGAATCACAAAATTTGAAAGCAAATTTCATCACTTTTCAAAAACAGTTATGTATTAGTTTTCGTATGCGTTCAGAAATATTCCATTTATTTGAATTTTATTGCAAAGCTGAAATATTTTGACCGTCCGATAAAATATGCTCGAGGCCTGAGTGGTTATCCTACTTTAATTTGGTTAGCTAGAGGTTGGTAACATTCAAGAGTTAAAATTAATTGATGTTACGCCTCCTATAAATCAGCCAATATGTTTCGTCGCTAGCTTGGTTGAGCTTCAATCGAATACCAAAAGATAATAATAATAATATTTGAGTGACTTTGTACAGTGCTGTTTTTTGTGAAAAATCACCTCAAGGGTGCTGTACAAATTTATATAATATTTCTACAAACTTACTTCTAACTACAATATCCTTGTAAATTAGTACAAGGATTTGATTACATATATTTATCTTCCTAGTGGATAAATAACTCATCCAAAAATACTAAATATAATTGGTCAGCTACGGAAAGCAGGACTGTGTCAGATTTTATCATTTAATCTTGGGTCGCTTTGCCAAGTTTATTTTAATCTGGTGTTGATGATGAAAATAAGTACACAATCTATTTTTAAGCACCCCAAATAAAATAAAAAGGATGGACTGTGAAACAACTCTCATTCCTTGCTTCCTTCATATTCACACATACTCTTCTATTGCGACGACTCTTAACATGACCGGACTCAAGTAATTGATGTCTTCCTCGAGTTTCCACTCGTCATAACTTCTGTCATCAATTACTTCATCAATTCACTTCTGCGTCACTTATTGTTCGGACACTCCTTTGTCCCTTCCTTAATCTTGTCCCAGTATGCTTAAGATGACTTCCTTTTCTGATCTCCACATTCCTAATACGGTCATACATGGTTTTACCACATATACTAAGCTTGTTTCATTGCTTTTCTTTACATTTATCTCATAAATAAAAATGTAAATGTGCTCACTGTTTAATTTTAAAAAAAATGTACAAATGATTATGGTAAAAAAGGTTTGAAGTTATAATATCAAGCTTACTAAAATAACACAACAGATTATTATCAATAGATTTCTCTATTCTCATTTTGATTTATCAAAACAGAGATCCCTCAAGATGTGTGCAGGAAATTGGTGAAGTCATCACATCCGCGATGGATGGCTTCATCCAATCTACTGTTAAGGAAACTGGTGTAGGCTCAAAGCCGTGGTTCAGTCGACAATGCGCTGAAGCAGTGCGACGAAAAAACGCGGCTTACCGAGCATACAACACATCTAGAACATCCGAAGACAGAACAGCTTACAACAAAATGGCAAAGGAAACCAAGAGAATCATAAATAGGTCAAAATTCGAGCACGACCAGCAGATCAGCAGAAAGCTGACTGCATGCCCGCATGGCAGCAGGCAATTCTGGTCGCTTGCGGGCTCAATAGGTCGCAATTTCTGCAAATCCAGTCTGCTACCTCTTACCAGACCTGACGGCTCACTAGCAAACACCGCCACCGAAAAGGCTAACTTACTAGATAAAATGTTTGCGGATAACTCAACCCTCGATGACCAAGGTGCTGTCCCGACGTCGGTTCCTCACTGCGGTTTTCGTATGAAAAAGCTGAGGATCCGGCATCGGGAATTACTCCATGTTTTACGAGGGCTTGATGTTAATAAAGCTAGTGGGCCTGACGGAATACCCGCCCTGGTACTGCAGAGGTGCGCTGCAGAAATAGCTCCAATTTTGACGAAGCTTTTTAAAATGTCCCTGAAGACTGGCTCTGTGCCCTCTGGTTGGAAAAAAGCGGTTATCCATCCTATTCCAAAGAAGGGTGACCGCTCCAACCCGGCCAACTACCGCACCCATAGCGATCACATCAGTTGCACTGGACATCTCCAAGGCCTTTGACCGGGTTTGGCACCGAGGACTTGTCAACAAACTGCATTCTTACGGACTTCCCGCATCCTTGTTTACGTGGATTGCCGACATCTTGAGGGAGAGGTCGATTCAGACGGTAGTCGATGGTTTCACCTCTTCCTCACCCTCGATAAATGCTGGCGTCCCGCAGGGATCGGTTCTGTCTCCGACTTCTGTTCTGTTTTTGTTGCACATCAACGACCTTTTGTCATGTGCACCAATTCACTGTTATGCGGATGACAGTACAGTTCATGATAGCTTTTTGTTTGACAAGCCCCCAAAGGGCCCACAAACTCCAACAGCTCGTAGGGCTTTGAAGCAAAGAATGGACGGTTACCTCGAGAGTGTTTTCTCTTGGGGTAAAAATAATCTCGTTGAATTTAATGTTTCAAAGACCCAATCTTGTCTGATTACGTCTAAAAGGGATCGAAATGAAAATCTAGTCTCTTTCAACGGAAGCAATCTTCCGAACAGGCCCTCCATTGATATGCTTGGTGTAACCCTAAGTGACCAGCTCAGCCAGAGTAAAGTTAGCCTCCCAAAAACTGGGCGTACTGTACAGAGCCCGCAGATACTTTAATAGTACACAACTGCTAACCTTGTACAAATCACAAGTACGCCCAACGGTTGAATTTGGCAGCCATCTCTGGTCTGGAGCTCAAAAATACCTGAAAAATACCCTCGACTCTGTGCAGAAACGGGCGGTCCGTTTGATAGATTCTCCCATCTTAACAGACGGATTGCAATCTTTAGAGCACAGGCGTCGGGTGGGAATGCTATCCTTGTTCTACCGGTATTACAATGGAAGATGCTCCGAGGAACTAGCATCATTGATCCCTTCGGCACCGGTGCATAGTCGGGAAACACGCCAAACGCGTGCCCAACATTAGTACACGGTTGACATTTGTCACATGAGAACGGGTCGTTTCTTCGACTCGTTCTTGTGTTCAACAGCTCGGCTGTGGAATGATTTGCCGGCCTCTGTGTTTTCTCCTTCCTACAACATGGGTCTCTTCAAGACCAATGTTCATTCCTTCCTCTCCTCAAAACGACCCTCCACACAGCATCCCAGATGACATAGGCCCTGAGGGAAATTATTTTCCTCAGGGCCTCCTGTGTGGAGTTAATGTAAAAAAAAAAAAAAATTTTAAATTAAAAAAAAGAGATAGTAGTGACTCGCTGTTTTATCATTGGAAACATTTCATATTTTTTCTGTACAAAATCAAATTTACCTCTTCTAATTTCGAACTGTGAGTGAACAATGTATTTCGGTATTATTATTATTATATTGGAATTGATTGGATAATAGAAGTGTGAAAAAAGCAAACAATGTCATTTATTGAACTCACCTTAATGTACCAGCGCACAACGTAATCGATGGTTCCCTTCTGAGCTTCCTTGGCCAGCGCCTTGTGCAGCAAGGCAAACTCCCGACTGCCCAGTTCTCCGTAGAGCACGGCCGTGATGGAACGGTTTGCTGATCCGGGGAAGTGGTGGTCCACCTGGTACGTCTCTACCTTGGACTCTTTCAACTGGAAACAAATAACGCATCGTAAGACTAGTAATACAGAATCCAATGTTAAAGATACCGCAGCGAATGTCGACTCCAATACAAAACTCACACAAATGCATCGCTAACTTACAGCATGTTGCAACAAGTTTTTGCAAATATATTTGCAATTGGTATGCCTAGATTTAACTGAGTTCTAAAATGGGGTTTTTGTAAAGAAATTTGGCTCTCAAAAGAAATCTAAATTGTTGATATTTGGATCTTTTGACTAATGACTTTGCCCATCACTGTACTAAGGCATCCTGGGACATGTTGCTGTGAAGCTGAAGGTAGTATCGAGAAGGAAATGGGAAAGAGAAAGGTTGACAAGTACCTAGTTATGTAGATATGGTTAGGTTAGGTTCGATCCGCCGGGCGCACCCTTTACTACTAGACCGAACACGCTTACCGGGACTAGTCAGAAACGAAGCTTTTTCAAATGAAAGAGCGGGATAAAAACACTAAACATGGCTAAATCCGTTTCATGCAGCCTGTTTTTTTTTTAATATTAGCTCCCCACAGAAGGTCCGGAAGACATTAATTTCTCTCGTGGTAATTGTCATCTTTGGAAATGATGTGTGGAGGGTCTTTTT
Source organism: Limnephilus rhombicus (assembly GCA_929108145.2). Taxonomy (NCBI): domain Eukaryota; kingdom Metazoa; phylum Arthropoda; class Insecta; order Trichoptera; family Limnephilidae; genus Limnephilus; species Limnephilus rhombicus. Next base: position 44,757,755 of record OV815292.1, read on the forward strand.
AGGGAAAAAAAAAATAGAGGAAGTTCTGGGAAGGAAACAGATATGAGGGGTGGGTTGGAATCTGGGGGTCAGTGCGTCCAGGACTGACGGACGTATGAATCCATTTCTCTTACTGCGGTGCAAGGCGATGGATCGAGAGAGTCCTGCTAGAGAGGTCAAAAGGTCTCCATCAACCAGTGTCTCCTGATCTGGCCCGCCACGCATTAGGTGTTGATTTTGAATAGTGGACTCTCACCGGAGTGATACTGATATGATACATACCTATTACTTAAAAATTATTTGTAAAAGTTATAAAAATACTTATATACAGGGTGTTAAGGGACATACTTGACTTACTTTAACCAGTGATTCCTCACATTATTTGGAGTAAAAAATGTAAATGAAATTTTGTTCTCCGGTGACATTTTTGATGTTTTTTTTTTTTTTTTCTACAAAAACATAAAAAAATGGTAGTTGTTGAAAAGTTGGAGGCGGGGTAAGGGGTTCGTCGGATACCCGGCTGAGTGACCAGTGACGCATGCAGAAGAATTTTTTTTTTGTTTGATTGTGAAGAAAAAAAATTTGAAAAAAAAAAAGTCATCAAAAAAAGTCACCAGAGACCAAAATTTCATTTTTTTTTTTTTTACAGTGAATACCGCACAAGAATCTCAACTGCTCCCGTCTGGAGCCAGTGAGACTATGGCATCCCCAATTGGGGTATGTTGTGAGGCTTAAGGTAGTGGGGAGGGGAAGGAGGTGGGGAAGAGGAAGGTTGGGAAGTACCTGGCTATTCAGATCTGGTCACTAAACACGGCTAAAGCCATTTTCAAGCAACGTTGCAATTCTGAATGGTGGTCTTACACCAGGGCGATACTGATAGTATCTTCCACTCTGGAACATGCCGCAAATATACTATATATTATTTTAAATGAATTAATTGTGAAATAACACAAATTAATCAAATAAAATTTATTTGCGCATGCCGGGTTCGAACCCGCGGCCTCCGGATTGTGAGTCAAGAGTCTTATCCACTGGACTACGGAGGTCGTCATTTACATTTACATTTTTTACTCCAAATAATGTCAGGAATCACTGGTTAAAGTAAGTCAAGTACGTCCCTAAACACCCTGTATATTATGTTATTTATATTATTATGTTATTATATCATTTGCATGTTATCTGCAAATTGATTATCAAGAAAATTTTATTGTTTTCATGATAATTAACCTATATTTTTTATGAGTCTTGCATGGTTACATCAGCTGTTAATATATTTCACTTTTGTCGTAAATTACGAGGTTATTACTGAAATTGAAGGTTGAAATTTAAAACAATCAATTTTAATAAAAAAGACAGAATAACACAGTAACTGCATACATAACAATCGTAACACATCTTAACCGCAATCGATTACACATCCGCCCTGATGAAGGACATTTTAACGCTGTCTGAAATATTGGCTAAAGGAGGAAGTAGTGCAACAGGGCACAATACCCCAAAAATAAATCACGATAATACCTTTGGCCGTGAAAATCTATAATCATAATTACGACATTGTTTAAGAAGCATAAAAATGTGAGTTGAAAAATAATTTTTCATACAATATATGGAAGGTTGTGGTAATCCTTATTAAGAGGATTACAGTTTAGCAGAAACTACTTGTTGGAAACCATAAAAAATATTAAATTAAAATTGGAAAACATATTGAACAGAAGATATTATCATTATCATTAAAAAAAGACATTGATCATAAATCATCACATCCCGTCTCTAAAACCGATCCCAACATTATATCAAATAGCAAATTGTGAAACTCTTTTTTTGTTCTCAGGATTTTTTTTTTTTTACATGAGCTCCACACAGGAGGCCCTGAGGAAAATAATTTCATTCGGGCCTAGGTCATCTTTGGGGATGCTGTGCGGCGGGGTTTTTTTAAGAAAAGGAAGGAGATGAGAGTTCTGGGAAGGAAAATGGTTTAAGGGGTGGGTAGGAATCTGGGATTCAGTGTTCACATAGACAAACCTCACCCCCATGAACCCGGGCACCCCTGCTAAATCACCAAACGTAGCAAACCACTTGGGGTGACCTATGGCAGAGGTGTTGGTTATCCAATAAAGGTTCCTGGGGCGGGGGTACCCATTCCCATCTCCCAAATTGATTAAAACCAATGAACCAATATATATGTTACAGTTAAAACCCGTTCTTAGATATAACGAGTTTTCTCTAGTATAAACTAGTTTTCACTAAATGCCTTTGTTACAACTAGAATTAACTGCTGAATATCAGTGAAAACTAATTCTAACTAGACAAAACGCTTTTTCTCTAAATGATTCAGTTAAAACTGTTTCAACCGATGTCTAAGTTCATGATGCTTTATTCTGATCACCTAATCCGACGGAAGCAGCCATAGGAACAGGCCAAGGATTTATTCGCTGCATATGTAAGAAAGGGTGTTTAACAATAAGGTGTCTTTGTCAGAAAAAAGGCATTCTTTGTTACTCAAAATGCCACAATAGTTTGTCATGTAGTAACAAGTAAGTAGGTATTTACTTACTTGTTTTTATCGTTTATTACTTACTCCTTTGGCTGGGATTAGACTCGTAATTTTTTTTCTGTAAATCGCTGTTGTAAGCGATTTATTGCCAAATTACCAATGTAAACGACACCAAAAGTCACTTAACGTAATTTATAGCAAGTTACAGAACTTATTCTTTCGGAAGTTTTTTGACAGGTCTAATCGCGCCCGCGCAAATTTCTAGCCTTCTTACAGCTTATAAAATCAGTTTGATAAGATAAGAGACTTGCCACAAGAAATAGTTCCGAAATGCGCCGTTGCCGCCGTTGCGAATGTCAAAAATTATAAGACAATTGTTTTCGTAGGATTTTTTTCCTACAAAACTAGTATTTATTTCCACTTATTTAAGTTTTCTAGAAAATAAGCATCCTTCTATTCAATTATCGGTCCAATCCCTTCCAATCTTAATGTTTCTGTTTTTAACATTTACGTGTTTGAAATTTTGAATTTGAAGTCGGTTGCTGTCAGCAGATGTCAGGTAGCTGTCATTCGGATGAAACGAAATTAATTGTCGCCTTTGACGACACAAAAGTGCGCGGAGAATTGTTTAATTAAAGCCAAAATCTTTTTCAATACTTTATTTGGGCCTTTTCGTCTTTATTGACGAAATCGCGTAAATTTGACAGTAGCAGGTTGTTGTTGATAGGAAGCCATCTTACCGCAAATAAATTTACAGATGTAAACGGTCGCATGAGCATTTACACACGTCGAACTTCCGAACAACTTCCGTGATCATTAATTACCAAAAGTCGGATGCATATGTGAACTCTCCTGTGAGTGACCTTGTAACCGATAAATAACATCGGTACCTTCCAGCCCCGAATACATCAAGAATATCGGAGAGAGTTGACCACATCACTTGCGGCATAGACTTTCCGGAAAGAAACGATACCTACCTTCAGTTTGGATCGAGCAAGCCCAGCGGGAGGAGCACGTACCTGCGATGGACGAAACCAACATTACCATGGCGCATCGAATTTGTAACGTTAATTTTCATCCTAACATTTTATTTAGATTAGATATATATATTATCAAGGTTACCAATTCCTTATTCAATTTTTAATACTTGAGTGTTGTAGTTTAAATACTCATACCATAAAAAAATAATAAAAAATTTCAAAGTTTTTTTTTGTTGCTAATAAACTAACCTAAAAATTATACCGGCTTTTATAACAGATTTCTTGCATCTCTAAAGACGTTAATTTCTTTGATATATTTAGGAACACATGTTTTAGATATTATTATTTAAAAAAACACCACTTTCATAAAATTCTCGTAAAATAAAATCCTTTAAATGTAAATTTGAATTTTCATGTATCGTATAAAATAGTTTTTGACACTTCAATTTTCAAAGTACGATTATTGTTTTATAACTTGACTAAAACTTATGAAAAACCACAAAAAACACGATAAATATATCAATTATATAAATAAAGGAGTAAATTAGTCATATTTAGAAATTAACCATCACGTAGTAGGTAATATTGCACACACATCCGCGAAGCGAAATTGTTTCACACTTCCAGCGCGAAAGTTCATTTATGATATGAGCGCGAACAACGAATGCGCAGGCGCCGCCACCTAGCGGTTATGAAGGAAAACAAACAATTTAGTACTTAGACTATAAAAATAACATTGTTGCCAGATTTAAAATACGTTTTAAGAACAAACCTTATTAGTAATGTTATCGTGTTTTAGTGTATTTTTGTTTTATTCATGTTGCTGCAGCAACACGGGTTATCGGGCGTGCTGTGGTTTTTTTTTAGTAAGGCTGTTAAAGTAGTAAATTCTAGTTATAACTAGGAAATTTCAGTTTTAACCAAGGCAGTTAGTAAAAACTAGTTTTAACTAGAGAAAACGTGTTATAACTAAAAACAGGTTTTAGCTAGAAAAAAACAAATTATAACTAAAAACGGATTTTAATTGCAACGTATATATAGACACGCTGCAAAGAAATCTCAAAGTAGCCAGCCAAAAGCAAGTCTATTGTAGTGTTTTCGATTTCGTAGTGTTAGTACTAAACTACCACGTGTCGCGTAAGGTCATATGCTACCTCTAAGTAAATTGTATTAAAAACTACCAAAATGTGGAAGGTGACGCAGGGAAATTTTTTTTTTTTTTCTTTTTATCTTTTGAGATTTATTTTGGCAAGCCAGCGATGGTTTCTACATACAAGGTATTAAGGGATGTATTCGAGATCTTTAACCAGTGATTCCTGACATTAATTGGAGTAAAAATTTTAAAATGAAATTTTGGCCTCTGATGACTTTTTTGATGTCTTTTTTTCAATTTTTTATTCTTAATAATCAAACAAAAAAATTATTATTATTCTTCCATACGTCGCCATTGGTCACTCAGTCAAGTAACAGGGGAAGGTGGAAGGGGAACGCGGGAGGAGAAGGAAACGTGGGAGGGGAAGGATAGGCGGAAGGGACCGGGACAAATGGGAAAGAACACGCAGGGAGAAACAATTTCTTTATTTAAGTGATATTACAAAGCTTGCCAGAAACTCACTAGTTTCTACATAAAATTTTAAACAACGTAGTTGATAAGCTTTCGGATTCCACTACACAATAATAAAAGTTATGATTTATTTCAGTGCAGAAATTTTGGGACTAACTACCATATGTATTCCTCTTTGCCCAGAATACTAAGGCTACGTCCGCACAGACAGGCGGCTCGCTTAGCGCCTAGAGCCTAGCGAGTCACCTAGCGAGTAGCTTAGTAAAACGAATGTTCTAGAATTTTCGCGACCGGCCGCTAGTCGCTTAGCGTGTATCGAAGTAAACAAAAGTTGGTTTTTTGTCACCAGGCGCGAGGTATTTTAGATGAAAAAAATGGATGAAAAATTAAATGTATCAGTTTTAAAAGAGAACCTCTGTGGAATCCAGCTCATGAACTCCATAAAAAGCAGTTGTCTTAAAGAAACTATGAAAAGAGGTACCAATCGAAGTAGAAAAATATGCTTTTTGCTATGCTTTTTCTAAGACGAGTATCCAAATGAGTTAATTTTCCTTTAACTTTGCTAGGCCACGAAGTTTGACCGTGACTTATTTATGTGATGAACCCAACATGATGGATAAGTCCGTGAAATAGGATATTTAAAAAATGAATTTTCTGTAGGTAACTGTAGAACAAGCAAATGAACAAGGCACCTAGCGACCCACCACGCAAACCACCTTCAGTGCGGCTACCGTGTATCCTAGCAAGTAGCCAGAATGCAAGCCACTAGGCTCTAGGCAATAGGCTCTCAACGTGGGCGATAAGACCTTTAGGGGGGCGGTAGAAGACCAAGAGAAAATTGCCCTCGGATCGTCTTCTGTTTATCATTTAGTTCGATAACCCCTTGGTTCGGTGGGAACGAAAAACCCATTAATTACCTAACTAATCACTCGGGTCAAAGTCTAATCCTTTGTTTCTATTTGGTATACGCCTTCCCGTTTACTGATTGGCTTGTATAATTTTTATAGCCTTTGTCCCAATCTAATTGGCTGTCAAAATTTCATGTGTTGATTTTCCGGCCTAAAAAAGGGGAACTCCTTGCGCGTGACGATTTTAACACCCTCTGTAGTTTTTTTTATCAACACTCATTACAATTAGGATTATTATAGATCTCTACTGTCAATATGAACTCAATCAAATCTGATCCGATAGATGTCGTAAGTGTGTCTGTTTTGTACGTAATTGATATTTTTTTATTAAAGGGGGAAGCTACGATATTTTCTTATTTTCACTGTTGATTAATGTAATATATCACAAGCTTAAGTCAACTGTTCGCCAAGCATGTCAGTGGAACTGTAGGTGGTCCGATTTTTGAAGCACCAACAATTGATCCCCTGACAGTTAATCCCCAACAGTTGATCCCTCGACAGTTAATCCCCGGACACCCCAGGATAGTCCCCCCCCCCCAAGGATTGTTTCTGTTGTACTTCCTAACTAGTAATGTATGCAGAGAAGATCATAAAGTCGATATTCTTATAATGTCCTGAGTGGAAATCCGCCATACAAATATTTTTATAACAATGATATTCTGCCGAGTACCTACGGTAGGAAGCTCAACATAAATATTCATTGAGGGGGTAAAGTGACCGACGGATTAAGTACGCGAGGAATCAACTGTCAAGGGGGCGAACTGTCCGGGAATGAACTACCCGTGGGATTAAGTTTCGGGGGTAACAATTCTCGGGGAATGAACTGTCGGGGTATTTTATTGTTATTGATATTTTCCTTAATATTAATTTCAACAGTCATTGCAATTAATTATTTAAAATTGAAAAAAGGAAAATAATTTCTGTTTTTGTTTCGTGAATATGCACCGCCCAGGAATTCAAATTGACTGGAGTCAGTGGGACTAAGTTGGGAGGCTGAAGGGAGTTGGGAGGGGAAGGAAGTGAGGAGATAAAGGATAGGAAGTGCCTGGCTATTCAAATCTGGTCACTGAATATGGTTATCGCCATCTCAAGCAACATTTCAATTCTAAATTATGGTCTTTCACCAGGTACATGGTATACATACTGACCGTAACCTCTTGTGGTATTTTATATTAATGAAATGCAAAAAAATATAAATTATATAAAATTTACTTGCACACAACGGGATACAAATACAACGGGATACACGCCAAACGCGTGCCCAACATTTGTACACGGTTGACATTTGTCACATGAGAACGGGTCGTTTCTTCGACTCGTTCTTGTGTTCAACAGCTCGGCTGTGGAATGATTTGCCGGCCTCTGTGTTTCCTCCTTCCTACAACATGGGTCTCTTCAAGACCAATGTTCATTCCTTCCTCTCCTCAAAAAGACCCTCCACACAGCATCCCAGATGACATAGGCCCTGAGGGAAATTGTTTTCCTCAGGGCCTCCTGTGTGGAGTTAATGTAAAAAAAAAAAAAAAAAAAAAAACAAATCCGCAACCTCTGGATTTGTAGCCAAGGTTCTTAATCGCTGGGCCACGAAGGTCGTCAATTATTATTGAAGTCATTATAATTGATTTTATGTAACCCTAGCTCCACACTGCTCGCGAAGTTCCTCGACGAAATATTCAGGAAAGTTGACCGAAGTTCGAAGTACGTCACTACACACTCGTTCAACTTCGCGAGAAACTCATTCGCACGGTGGTGCCGTCACGACTCGCACGTCATGGACGTTCAAGTCTGCTGCCGTTGCAATGTGCACGCTCGCGTATTATAATTTAACTACACTGCATACCACGTCAGCTCGAAGACATTTCATATACCTAGCTCCTAAAATATATGCTAAAAATATAAATATGCTATTATTATAATTAATTATATTTATTATAAAATTTTGCAATTCAATTTAATTTGTACAACTTATAATTTAATTTATCAACCAATACAAATGTATAATTTCCAATCTGTAAACTTCACCCGCATAACACAGGGACATCCCTAGCATGGCAGATGAAATAAAACAAAAAACTAAACAATGTACAATATTCTTATAACAAATTAATAAATAAATAAATAACTACGTGCATATTTATAAAAAAACGAGGAAAAGAAGATGGTGGATGATTGCAGTTGCAATGCACCGGAACAGAATTAGGTTAGTTTAGTCAATTAAACTATGAAAAGAGAACTACCGAGAATAAATAAATAAATTGGTACAAAAGGATTGTGTTTTTTTAATTTATTGTATTTTTTACAGCTAAAAAATAATTACTAGCACGGACGTGCGCTCGCGACGACGTATTGAAGCGAACTGAAGTCCGAGTAGTGTAGAGAGGCACTTCGTGTAGGCACTTCGTGCAACTTCGAGTCCTTTGACTCGGGCGCAAAAACCGACAAAAAATGGAGGTCGCCCGAGGCGAGCCAAGGTTGGACGAAGTAAGACGAAGTGCCTCTCCGCACTATCGTATTCGGCTAACCTCGTTCAACTTTGCGAGTAGTGTGGAGCTAGAGTAAGAACTAATTCTGACCAATAACCATAGATAAAGGAATCCTATTTTTTACAGTTCAACATTCAAATAATGAATATATACATTTGAATAATGGAATAAGGTTCAAGGTAAGAACTAATTTTCATAATAATCATAGATTAAGGAACACTATGTTTTCGCTGTAACGGTGACTTACCCCTTTAATTACATGGGGAATCTCATCCACCCCGCAAAGCAGTTGCCCCCCGATGTCCACGAGGTTGGGGCAGTCCTTTGCTCCGGCCCCCCGCTCCAGGGCCATCTGCCCAAACATCTCCACCAGCGGGGAGTCGATGTGGAGGGATAGGCCCAACTTCATAACCTTCACCCTCGCCGGTGACAGGAGGGAAGAAGCTACTTCGAGGGCCTGGATGTATTTAGCTTTGTCGGTGTCTGGAAAAGATTAACATTTTATAAGTACCATGTCAAACAGGAGGCCCTGAGGAAAATAATTCAGGGGAAAACAATTCACCTAGGGCCTATGTCATCTTTAGGGATGCTGTGTATAAGATATTTTGAGGAAAGAAGATGAAGTTATGGGAAGGAAAAAGGTTTGAGGAGTGGGTAGGAATCAGGGGGTCAATGTTAGCAGTAGTGATAGACATATGAATCCATCCCTCCCACTGCGGTTCAAGGCGATATTCCAAGAGTTCTACTGGAGAGGTCAAAAGATCTACCCCAAATAGTCCAAGACTTCCACTTCCAAGACCCGGATAAACCTCACCCAATGAACACGCCAAACGTAGCCACCAAACGTAGCGAACCACTTGGGGTGACTTATGGCAGTGTTGTTGGTTATCCAATAAATGGTACCCATACCGGCCTCCCAAATAAAAAATTTGGGAGGTGGGTATGGGTTTCTCATCCTTCATTTATAACTTCATTGTTCAATTTCACAATGATGTGATAATCTAATTTGTCAAGTGTATTTTCTTAATATTTACCGAGTTCCACAAGGGCTGGAGAAAGATCATTGATTCCCTCGACGAAGGACCAGAACAGATCTGGGCTCTCTTCCGCAAGATACTCGGCCATTTCCAACACTATCGGAGCGACGGACCATTTTGCATTCAACAGTGTGGTTACCGATTTGGCTTTCTTGTCTTGCTTCCTGGGCTCAGTCGCATCCAACGGGGAGACTAACAACATTATACAAAGCAAGAGAAGCCCCGCAAAGGGTAGTAATGCCTTCATCGCGGCAACCTGAAAACAAACCCAAATAAAAATTATTAATTCACATTATTGTGATCACAACACTAGCGGTATTTGATTTAGTGCCGAGTACAAACGTATTTACAGATAAAAACATAAGAATTCGGACAATTCATGAATTGATTATATTTCTGTTGACGTCTCAAAAGCCGACATAACCACAAAGTTACATAAAACAGATGCGGCCATCCAAATGTGCAAATAGACGGTTAGATTTTGAGATACTGATTATTGATTAACTAATTTCTTATACACTGAATAGTACGCGGATACTTCCTAAATTGATAAATTAATTGTAAACTCACTTTGTTATTAGTCACCAACTGTCATTGACACAAAAACCACCAATGACAGCCAAACACGGCAAACACGGCTATGCATAGACACGTGTTTAAAAAGACAATCGTTTTATAAAAATAGTCTAATCCAGCTAGTGATGGGCGTCCGGCGTATAGATTTTTTATAATGTGAAATAAAAACTAACTTTATTTTATTACAGCATTTGCACAAAAAATCGTTTATAGCAGCGACTTCCTAACTTTTTAAGATTTTTGACCCCCCCTCCCCCCATGTAACGTGCCGTAACGTTTTTCCGTACCCTCCCCCCCCCCCCCCCCTAAACGTTACGTAATGCCCAAGTGACAATTTTTATCTGAAAGTCGCAATTAAGTTGTGCAAAGTACCTACTGGAAAGTATTAGTAGTTTTTTCTTGTTTTTAACCGCGTTTGCGGTAGTAAATAAAACAAGAGAACGAAAAGGATTGCCTTCCTGGAAGATTTAAATTCCCTAGTTTTTTTTATCTAAATAAAGAAAAACATGTTACGTAACGCGTTGTTCGAACCCCCCCTCGTAACGCACAGTAACGTTTCACAAGACCCCCCCCTCCCCCCCCCAAGTGCATTACGTAATACTTGAACGGCTCCGTAGCTAGCATGGGTGGCACCTGGGGCGGAAAACGTGGTGTTACCCCCCCTCCCCCACCCACAATTTCGACTTCCAAATGTGTAGAAAATTGGTCCATCCTGGGGGGGGGGGGGGGGGGGGGGGCTGCTAGAGACTTTTAGAAATAGGCTATTTTCGTAATATAAATAACACCGTGTTCACTTTACTTGATCCTGGCTAGAAAACTCCTTTGAGGGTGAAAAGCCATTTAATTTTTGAAGTAAAACTTTTTTACGCACGCTTGACTTGGGGAGTTAACTGGTGAATGCGTGACGAGAGTGTTACGAAAAAGTGTGATCGAGCAAGGCGAACGGAAGTTGAGAGGGAGATATAAGTTAGTGAAGATAGAAAGAGAGAGAGTTACGTTTTATATATTACTGTAGGGGCAAGTGAGAGAGATGCGAGCACAAGGAATCATTTATTGAATAACCATGCCATAGGTCACCCCAAGGTCATAGGTCACCCCAAGGTCATAGGTCACCCCACGGTTGTAGGTCACCCCACGGTCATAGGTCACCCCAGGGTCATAGGTCACACATTTTCTTTCTCTCTTCAATGTAGTTTTACTTCGGTCGTGTGGTCTAAAGCAGTGGTCCCCAACCTATGGGCCGTGGCCCAGTAATGGGCCGTGGACCAAATGGTAATGGGCCGCGCAAGGGCTTGCATTAAATCAAAATACTTTTGAAAAAAAAAATTTAAGCTGTTATTATCGTTGTTCTTATGTAAATGTAAAATTCGGGTGAAGGTTATTAATGAATGTAAGAAAATTCTTTAATTATCTGTTGCCAACTGACCAAGTAACGATGATATTTTCAACTATATAATCCCCCGTGGGCCGCGGTAAAATCATCAAACAATAACTGGGCTGCAGCGACAAAAAGATTGGGGCCCACTGGTCTAAGGCACGCTAGTTTTTTTATTATTATTATATAGGCTAGCCGCATACATCAGGTTTTTCCATCCGATTGTCTGATCAGACAAAAATCAATTCGAAAACCGGATTGGTTATAATACCGGGGCCACGCCCGTTGTTGGACCGGATTGGACGGCCGGTGCGGAAAGGCCTGGTCTATTTTCATTACCGATCCAGTTTTCGAATCGTAAGTGTGCGGTGTTTATCCGATTTTCATAAGAAATATGGAGCGAAGGCCTTCCGATTGTCTGATCAGACAATCGGATGGAAAAACCTGATGTATGCGGCTAGCCATATAGTGCACATAATAGTGATGAGATAAAACATTTGATTAGAAGCTACATAGAAACATACATCGAATTACAAAATAAGGATATTTTAAATAACTTAATGTATGGTTTACACGAGGCCAGCGATGGCTGCCAGTCTCACTGGCAGCCGGCGCTGGATTGGTGTTGGCCTCGTATAAACAGTTTTTCAAGCCAAGCTAGCTCTGGCTGCCAGCACTGGCTAAAATAGAGCGCGAGTCTATTTTTCAAGCCAGTGACCCCCGCCCGCGTGCTCTGCAGCCCCCTTGCCAGCGTTGCAACCAAGTGTAGACGCATCGCGCCAGTCACTGGCGCATATCCGTGGAGTGTGCACAATTTGTCCCGAATTCATTTTTGTTTCAAACGTGTGCTCACCACAAGAAAAATCCAGAAATGACTGGCCTTGTCTAAACGACACGGACCGGGCCAGCGCTGGCTTGTCTGTAGGACTGGCGGCAGAGCACTGGCTTCGTGTAAACTTAGCATAACATTTGTGGAGAGGCATGTTACCCAGGGGAACTGGTTAACTGGACATCCGGTTAGCTGGATACTTTTAAAACTCAAGACTGTTCCAGGGTATAAAATTTCTCTCTTTTAAAATGTGTGCCCTTACAAATTTTTTCATTACCGACACCGGTATGGTTCCCAAAAACAGATTTATTTGCTGTCAAGATTTTTATAAACACAAACTCACGCTCGTATGAAGCCGGTCGGAAAGGGATAACGAACGTATGTATGTTTAAGGCCTTTTTTATGCCGTCAGGATACCGTATATTATATTTACCGTGATGAATCACGGTAAATATAAAATAATAATAATAATTTTTATTTTAGTAATTTGTACATTTAAGTTTACAAATTTCTTTTTGATAATAATATTTCATATTCACTATATTTTTTCAAGTTTTATGTAGCTCCTACAATACATCTTGAACTTTCCAATTGGTGTGGACTTTAAAGTTTCTGGTAGTGTGTTATACAACTTCATTCCCTTGTACAGTAGACTGTTCTGCGTATTCGCTTTGTCCTTTTTTTGTAGCCTAATTTCCTTGCACGTCCTTGTGTTATATCTGTGAATGTCTTTATTGTATAAAATTTTATTTGAGAAGTATTTTGGTAACGTGTTGTTCAATATTTTGTGGATAAATACCATCGTGTTCAAGGTCAGCATCTGTTTCACGGTCAACCAATTTAGTTCCTTTAACATTTTAATAATTTTTGAAAATCTGTTTCGTCGAAGAATTATTCTCATTGCCCTGTTTTGGAGAATTTGTAACTTATTTTGTTCTCTTTCGTTACATAGGAAAAGTATACTTGAGCAGTAGTTGAAGTATGGAGCAATAATTGAATTGTATATGGTGATTGCTAAATATGCGAGGTAAATATGAAAGCTATTGTGAGCAAAAGTGGCACCTATCTTGCAACCATTTCTCATGTCAAAATTTTCAGTCAGTATGCGATGTACAGCACTTTTTTAAACGCCTAACATGTCTGCTAGCTCGCGCACTCGCACTTTCAATCGACGGTCGTCCAATACCATTTTTTTGGATTTTCTTTACCTTTTATGGCGTGGCCACCTCATTTGATCGACCACTGCGATGTTCGCCTTGGCAGCCTTGTTTAAACTCTGCCACCCAATACTTGATTGTTGTAAACGAAAGAGCAGACGAATGAGAAGCCAGAGTAAAGTTAGCCTCCCAAAAACTGGGCGTACTGTACAGGGCCCGCAGATACTTTAATAGTACACAACTGCTAACCCTGTACAAATCACAAGTGCGCCCCACTGTTGAATTTGGCAGCCACCTCTGGTCTGGAGCTCCAAAATACCTGAAAAATACACTTGACTCTATGCAGTTACGGGCGGTCCGTTTGATAGATTCTCCCATATTAACAGACGGATTGCAATCTTTGGAGCACAGGCGTCGGGTGGGAATGCTATCCTTGTTCTACCGGTATTACAATGGAAGATGCTCCGAAGAACTAGCATCATTGATCCCTTCAGCACCGGTGCATAGTCGGGAAACACGTCAAACGCGTGCCCAACATTTGTACACAGTTGACATTTGTCACATGAGAACAGGTCGTTTCTTCGACTCGTTCTTGTGTTCAACAGCTCGGCTGTGGAATGATTTGCCGGCCTCTGTGTTTCCTCCTTCCTACAACATGGGTCTCTTTAAGACCAATTTTCATTCCTTCCTCTCCTCAAAAAGACCCTCCACACAGCATCCCAGATGACATAGGCCCCGAGGGAAATTATTTTCCTCAGGGCCTCCTGTGTGGAGTTAATGTAAAAAAAAAAAACAAAAAAAAGACTCCAAAGTAGAATCTAGCTCGGCTTTGCTATTGGTTGGCCTTCGCTCATAGAGAAAATGAAATGAAACCAATTGCCGACATACCAGCACTGCTGATTGTGCGGCAGTCGCATTTAAGTTGCATTGTTAACAGGTTTCAGACCCTGTCCATGCACATTGCCAGGCGAACATACAACAGAGCGGTCTTCCCGCGATCCGCCCGCGCCTCCCCCATCGACATGCGTTGGCCTGAGGCGTAACCGTGCGGTCTCGATGTCCTTCCGTCCCCCCTCCGGTAACCCGACGCTCATCTTTCCTCAAGGTCTTCAAAAACTTCCCCTTCTCTCCCAAGTACATTTCTTCGAGGCAAAATCGGGGAACCGGCTAAAGGACGCGGACTTCGAGCATCGTCTGCGGTTGGGCCGATAGCTATACGCATTCTCATTGGGACTGCCCGGTGGTCTATGGAATACTTTCTCTGGCTTTTTTTAATATGTTTTATTTTATTTCCGCTACTATAGTAATTACTTACATTATAACATAATCATATAACTGTTTTTTCCTCATTACTTATTTTATTCACAGAAGGTTTCTTCGACTGGTCATAGCCGTTATTTTTATTTTTCTTTTTCTTTTACTAATGGGGGTATGACACGACATCTTTTTTCAGCCCGATTCCCGTATCGAGACCAGGGACCAAATTTTTCGCAATACACGATCTCTATTTTCATCAATATTTCAGTTGGCAATGTTGGCATCACTGCAAACAACACACATGATCAGCTGTCACCTGTCACGAGGATTTTATATCGCGAACCATTGTGAGGAATTGGTTTATTTATGTTGTCAGTTGTTGTTCGTTTGCATTTGAACCCTCATAATGATGAATGGATGAATGCATGCTGGAATGAGGTAATAGACTTGAGACGCGTCAGTTCTCAGACAATGAAAAATTCGTACAGTGCTCAAATAACATCGGAAATACAATGCGCAGCTCAAGTGAAGAAAAAATGTAATATTTGCGGTCTGTTTGCACAACAGAACACTGAAAGAAAATATTCAAGAGCTTCCACGTCAAACGTGAGTGAAAATATTAAACATTTTAATTTCGAGTGCAATATTTATTAATTATAATAGAAATTTAGAAGACAAACCAGTACCTAAACATCTATTCTCACTTTTGACTGTGTATAAACAATTATGTTGGAAATACATTCTATGTAATTACATAATTTAAAAACTGTTTCATAAATCTTTATTGTATATATTTTAGGAGGCTGTGGTCACACCTGCTACCAACTTCTACTTCAAACCTTTAAAATTTAGGGCGACTACCTCCAACATAGAAATGGAAATTCAGGCAAATTCGCAGTGGTTGATTTACGCTGATAGTGAGATTATCTGGGAAAATACTGGTAATTTAAATTATTATTATATATTTAATGAAATCAATTACATGCATTTCAACAATATTATCACAATCTACTTTGGGCTGAGTTGGTTAAACAGTATTGTCACGATCTACTCTAATTGAGTAATCTGAAAGTATGTTGCCCGTCGTATGCTGATGATGCCTTGCTGATTTGTATGGAAGATCTACAGTCTCTCGTGTCTAGGATGAACAAATATGTATGAAGAATGAGTTAATGATAATAATAATGATGAATGTAAGTCTAAAGTGATGGTGTTTGAAAGAGAGAGTAAAAAAACAGTGTTTAATATAGTAGGTGGATGAGTTTGTGCATCTGGGAAGTTTGTTTACGGGAGATGGGTAAATGTAGGTAACTCCATTAATGGAGGACTGAACACCGTTGGTGCTAACAAACAACTCCAAAGAAGCGAAGCTGGCAGTCCACAATGGAGTTCTGGTACCTGCCCTGAGGAGATTACTTGTACCTGGCAGAGGCATGGAACTGGCAGAGGAAGGATGCAAGTAGACTGAACGCTGTAAAAATGAGATTCCTGCGAATGTGTGTAAAAACCATGTATGATTGTGTAAGAAACGTGGAGATCCGCAAACAATGCAAGGCTGCTGTAAGTGTAATATTATGATAAAAATAAAAGTGGTCTTAAACAAGTTTATGTGTTTTTATTGTAATATTATGAGTAAGATTATAAGTATAGTATATATAATTATTATAGCATGTAGAGTGAATGAACGAGGTAAGGAGTTTAAGAAGAATATATGGCGCAAATGTGAATGGTAGAAGAGGTCGGGGATGCCCGAGGAAGACATGGCACTACCGTGAAGCAAGGAGTGTGTTTCAAGACCGAGTTGTTTGGCGGTCCATCCTCTCGGCGAAACGGTGATGGTTAGTTACTCTGGGGTGTACTTGATGCAACGTTCTTAGTCATGCCAACACTTTTAATCTTTTTTTCAGGATTCAGTGGAACATAGGCCATTAAGCCATCAGCAATAGGTTGCAATGGACCATCACAATCCTAAACCAGCTGCAGCCAGGCAGCCACACAGCAACATATGTACATATTCTGGTATTTTAAATTGAATTCTTAAATTGCATACTATTATCACAATAATATTATATTAAAACAATTTAAAACTTTTTTCCACTTAATTTATTTCTGACTGTAAACGGTTTCAGCCTATTAAGGCCCTCTTCAACTATGGTTTATACACATAACATTATAATGTTTGTAATTTGTAATCTTTTTTTTAGGAATCAGGTGGAATGTAGATTATCAGATGCCATATGTATAACATAATCCTAGACCAGCTGCGGCCAAACACAGCAGCGTAATAAGTTATTACTTTTGTACATTTATGCATCTTTACAAATTTGCTAATTATTATAGTCTGGTTGATTACAAACTTTTTCTTTTATTTTTTTACATTACAAATAACATTCAATGTAATAAATTTACAATAAAAACAACATTCACAACACTGCAATTCATGACAATATCCCTGTATCAATGCAACAACTTCACTGAAGGACGCAAAGTACAATCAAATTCCATAGGGCCATTTATCACCTCAAGGGGACTTTAAAATATGCTTTATCTTTATCTCTAAAACTTATAAAAAAAAATTATAAGAAAAATTCTCTTTTTATAACATTTGAAGGTTATTCCCATCAATGTAATATATCATAAAACTTATTAATTTATTAACACCCTATCACGCTTTTACACGGAATTCCACATTTATATATTTACAGTATATAAGTATAATAACAGTATATCAAGTATGAAAAGATACATTACGTTACAGCAGATAAGTACCTCTAATAAAACTCTTAACAAATAAGTAAAATAATAAAACTGTGATGGGTATTGATTTTAAATAATAAGATCTGAACTAGTTAATACCATGTATAATAGACAAAAGCAAGTTAATAGGAACTTATAAGCCTACAATGTTCATTCTTGTGGTAAAAACTGTATCATACATAAGTAACATAACATAATAATATGTTATTTATGAGACAAGATTTTAAAACAGGAGAAAACTACTGAACTTATCTAATAATTGGCACATCCGATTGGAATTACTTGCTTTTCGGAGATTAGCAAATTAAATTACCCAACAAAAATGTCTGCAATATATTTGTTCAAAAAAGGTTAAAAAAAAATTCTAATTTAGAGCAAAATTTTAAAAATTTATAGTTCTATAGGTTCAACTACTGGGTGGAAAACTCGTTCATTTCAGAAAAGTATTTGACTTTTTTTCACCACTGATAAGAAATCTCTTGGAATTAGGCCTTTTACAAATATACATAAGAATACAATATATATATATATTCATGAAAATAGCGAAAAAGAAAGACAGAATTTAAAAAAATTTATCAGCCTTTTAATAAAATTTTATCAACGCTCTTTTGCACATCCAGAGTTAAACATTTTCTCTATATAAATCAGCTGTATTCGATGACGAAAACGTAGAGAAGCCAGCTTGTATTGTAATATTGTTGAACTGAATGTATAGCTGAACTATTGTTGAAATAAAACCATACGCCCAACTCATTAATTTCCAATACAGAAACTAACGAAATATTCATCATCATCATTCTTGGCTCTACAACCCCTGGTGGGTCTTGGCATCCTCAAGAGTCTTCCTCCACTCATCTCAGTTTTGTGCAGCTCTCTCCAGTTTAGAATCTCTAAGGTAGATATATCTTTGAGGACGTTGTCGCTCCATCTTAATCTTGGTCTTCCCAGACTCCTTCGCCTTATCGGTCTAGAGTTCAGCAGGGACTTTGGTGCTTGATGCTCGGTCATTCTCTCCACATGACCCAGCCACCAAAGTCTTCCTAGTTTTATAAATTTTGAGACGTTTAGCTCCACAGAGTATATAGCTCATTGTTGTAACATCTGCGCCAAAATCCATTTTCTAAACCCAGTCCGAAGATACGCCTCAAAATTTTCCTTTCTAAAACGTCCAGTGCTCGTTCATTCCTTTAATAACGATATATTACTAATGGAATAATGAAAATGGATTCATTATTTAGCAAAATCTCATAATGTGACATTTGTTTATGTTGGATTGTAAGCTATTATCTTGACACCATGTAAAAAGTTTGAACAAGTAATTGGACAATATACGGCAATCATTAAAATTTCTTATTGCCTTGAATAATTTTAGATTAAGCGTTACAAGTTAGTACAATACGAATCAGATTCTCATTCAGTCAGATTTCAAAAATACCGCCGAAATATAAATATCAAACAGTACGAAAATCAGCACTACCAACGTGCCAACCATTGGTGTTTGGGTAGTTCTGGGTAGTTCTATGATATTCATAGTTTGTCTATGCCTTCGGGATGAAAAAAATACGAAATTCGGCACTACCAACCACCGGTGGTTGGTAGTGCCGATTTTCGTCTTCGTTTTCATCATGCAGCTAGTTGCCGTTAGAGAAAAAGTAATAATATTTTGAGACGTTAAAACGTCAAAAAATGGCAACACCTTTTAAAAATGTCATCCATGTCGAACACTCAAAATCAAAATATTGTTATAGGTTATAGCAATAAACAACATCATAATTTGCAGTTTCTGTGCGCAGTTTGTTGTCTTTATATCGCGAATCGTTGGTTTTTTGGACCATTATCATAAGTCTTGCTCTAAAACTTGGTCAAATGAGGTAATTGAGTTATTATAAAAAGCAAAAATGGTGCGCGCTTAGTTGACGGATAGTTTTGTAAACTCCAAGCAGTTGGAACGCCAGAGGATCCCTCCTGAATTCCTCAACCTTAATGAACTTTTCAAACAGACTGTTGAATATTTCAAGGTAATACAATAGCTTGTATTAATTTGTACCTAAAATATAACTCTTTTGGCTTCACTGCAGTTAACGTGTATATTTTTATGTCTATTGTATGTATATAAGCTGTTTGTTTCTTACAAATCAAATAAAAAATAAAATAAAATAATATTTAACATTATTCTTTTCCAATTTTAAGCTGTCACCATATTTTCTCCACAGATCAACTGCGATACTTACAAAACTGATGGACTTCTTGATAAAAGATGAGAGTGATCGAGGGTATACATATAAGTATCAGATAATATGCTCCAAGGAGTGTCTGCCAAATTACGAGGAGAAGCCATTCTTCAAAGAACATTTGCACACGGATGAAGAGATCCATTTTGTCTTGGATGGATCAGTCTACTTTGATGTGAGATATGGAAAGGATGACTGGATCAGGATTGAGGTGGTTGCCGGAGACATGAATATTACTAAGTGGAATCTATCAACGCTTTACTCTTGACACAAAAGTAAGTAACCATTCATTTTTTCAAGTGAGTGCATGCTTCTACGAATGGTTTCCTTCTATATTCAATTTGGGAGGCGGGTATGAGTACTGTCCCATTTATTGGATGACCAACATTTCTGCCATAGGTCATCCAAGTGGTTCGCTACATTTGGGGACATAGCAGGGGTGCCCGGGTTCATGGGGTGAGGTTTGTCCGGATATTGGCGGCGGATGCGTCTGTCCATCAACCTTGCACTACAGTGGTAAGAATAGATTCATATGTCTGCCGCTATTGGATACACCGACCCCAGATTCCTACCTTCTTTCCTTCTAAGAACTTTCTCTCCTTCCTTTTCCTAAAAAGACCCTCCACACAGCATCCTCAAAGATGACATAGGCACTGAGGGGAATTATTTTTCTCAGTGCCTCCTGTGTGGAGCTATTGTAAAAAAATATTATTAATGTAATGAAATTATATATGTGTTTTTACAGTTTTTTAATCAATGTTGCATGTTTATGTTACATGTTTATGTTACTCATGATTCTGTTACATGTCTGTGTATATAAAAACCAATAAAAAAAAAATACTAGTGAAGTCTCATTTTTAAAAAATCTGTTCAGGAAGACAGGAACTTCAAGGCAGTGTTGCCAACAGTTAGCTATGCCAAATTGCTAGACATCTTACAAATGTTGCTAGATTGCCAGTTTTTTCTACCCCAAAAAGTTGCTAGAAGTAGCTAAACGTTACAGTGGGTAGATAAGGGAACGTAGCCATACTACGTGACCAACTTTTTGCAATTTTTAACCCCCCCCCCCCCCCCCTCCGGTGACCGAAAACCTAAGCACTCCGCCGCTCATTTGTACCAAGCGTGGTATTTTGAAGACCCCCTCCCTAAACGTGCCACGTAGTATGGGTACGTTCCCTAAGTTACAATAAAATGACAAATTCTGACAATCGTTTTTATTTCCAGGTTTTATATGGATAAAACAAAACGACACAAGGTAGAATAAGAGTAGTACGTACTATTTTGGTTGTATTCTGTCTGCCGTAGCTAGCTAGCGCACAGAACAATATTACGGTGCCACAAAGTTATCTGTTCCGGTGGTGGTGTCGCTAGTTGTGAACAAATGTCATAGAAATATCAAAGTTTGTGGCACTGTACTCCAAAAAGGGAGAGCTAGTGCAGCAGGAAACGGGGATTTTCCTGGCCAACGCCACTTATACCATAGCGCCTATGACCATAGAGTCGCGTTTGGTTTTTACTTTTTACTGTACGACGTAGCGTTTTATATTCTCGATAGCCTCACATCTCATGACGAAATCGAAATGTCAAACAATGACGAAAAGTTGCTATAAAAAGTAGCTAAAAAGTTTAGCTACAAGTTTCATTAAAATGTAGCTGTCTGACATCAAATAATAGCTAGATCTAGCTATAAAGTTGCTAAGTTGGCATCACTGCTTCAAGGATAACCTGGTTTCTACCTAATATTGTTTACTATAGAATAATCTTTCTAACTAAATGTAAAAAAAAACTATACTTCACTGGCAGGAATGAAATCTCCAAGAACTTCCCTGTGAAAAAACACTTAAATACTTTATGATCTTCTTTGTTTCAGAATTTCATAGTTGCTAAAAGATTTTTTGCGGCAGAGGGGGTGTGGATTCCCCACAACCGCCCGGCGGATGATATGCCCTCAGCCCGGCCGGAAGGAGGTCGAAAATTATATGTGGAGGCGCTAAAGGAAGGATTCACCGCTCAAGTTGCCTAAAGATTTCATATCAATACTGCATTGGCAAGACTTCTGAAAATGTTGACTATTCCTAATATGTATTTAAAAATATAATATATGTAATTATTGTATTGTATTGATTGTTTAATATTGATAATTGATAAAGTATAGAAAAATTAAGTATGCTGGTATTCATTATGAATTTCATGAAAACAGTTGTTATACCTTCCAAATTATGATAAATTAAAATAAGAATTTCACAGAATTGTTATGTTCAATGAAAAATGTTTTAAAAATATCTGCAGAGGACTTTATTTTAAAATATTGACGCTGGAAAGGACAAATGGCTAAAGCGTCGCACAGTTGCATAGGTAAAAATGGCTCAAGCGCCATACAGCTGTACGTTTCTTGAGTCACTCTTCCTTTCCAGCTGCTTGGCGCTTTAGCCATTTATCCTTTAACACCTGGAATATGAATCCTGACAGAATCCCATCCCTGTATCAATACTATAACTTTACTCAAGGACGCTGACTAACTATTTGTATTTGGATTAATGGGGCAAAAGAGCTTTGAAACTTATTATATCTTACCCACAACATATACTTTTTTTACATTAGCTCCACACTGGAGGTCCTGAGGAAAATAATTGCCCTCAGGGCCTATGTCATCTTTGGGGATGCTGTATGGAGGGTGTTTTTAGGAAAGGAAGGAGAGAAAGTTCTGGGAAGGAAAAAGGTATTAGGGGTGGGTAGGAATCTGGGTGTCAGTGTGTCCAGGAGTGACAGACTTGTGAATTCATCCCTCCCACTGCGGTGCAAGGCGATGTTCCGAGAGAGTATGGTTGGAGAAGTCAAAGGGACTCCCTCAATCCGCCCTGCCAGGCAGCCAGTGGGCAGATGCATTCACTGCCAAGACCCGGACTAACCTTGCCCCATGAACCCGGGCACCCCTGCTAAGTTACCAAACGTAGATAACCACTTGGGGTGATCTATGGCAAAGGTGTTGTTATCCAATAAATAGTTCCTGGGGCAGCGGTACCCATATCCGCCTCCTAAATTGATTACAACTAAAATAAGTAGTGCTTTAACAGACTTATAGGTACATAGACATTATTCAACATCTGCCAAGGAACAGTGTGAAGAAATCTATGAAAAGATCCCACAAGTGCGAAGCACTTGCTGGAGTCTGTTGCTGCCTGCTGCCCAACGTTCAACAACGAATCCCAATTAGTTTGGTGCTCTCGCTCCATCAATTTCCACGCATGCTGCTATTTTCTCTTCTAATAAGAAAGTTGTGAAGCGCACACACTGTCCACGTAATGGATTCAACTTTACCCATGCCGAAGTTGATTGGAGCTAGGATTCTTAACCTGTTTGCCAAAATCCCAATCCCAGGCATTTTCAAGCACGCGTCTTGGTCTGCCTAGATCAACGATACTCAACCTGCGGCCCGCCGAGCTTTTGTGTGCGGCCCTAACCACTTTACCATTAGGAACTTGATTTTAAAAAAAATTCGAATTCTAAATTTCGAATATTCGATTCGATTCGATTTATAATCTTGAGATTCGTTTGGACTTTGACGCACAGGCCACAGATAGTGACACCCGAAAAGGATTGTCATTATGGTCCACACGATCTGGTACTAGAGTAAGATACTTGTTTAGATATTCACGGCCAAAAGGTTTTTTTGTTATTTGTTTTTGGGGTGTTATGCCGTGTTGCGCTACCTCCGTCTTTAGCCAACGTTTCGGACAGCGTTACAGTGTCCATCATCAGGGCAGATGTGTAAGAGTGTTGCTATTTACACACGCTAGATTTAATCCCAAAAAACAAATATTTGACATACAAGTACGCGCGCAAATCTGTAATATAAATATGAATCTCTGAATGTGTTGCTAAGCGCATAACTTCCTAACGACTGCACCAAATTGGATAATTCTTTTTTTTGTGTTCGTTATTGTCAGGACAAGGTTTGTATAAAACCACTGGTGAGCTCTGACGTTATGAAATTTGTATTAAAAAAATTGAATAGGTGGCACACGAGCTATTTGAAAACTGAATGTACCGGGACTGAATGTATGGAGTGCGGGAGGGTTGGAGTGAAACCAGGGAAAGGGGAGGGGAATCTGGGAGGGGGGAGGTGAACTTGGGAGGGTGAGTCGCGGGACGGGGAAGGGGGGGAGTGGAGTGGGGAGAAAGAAGGTGGAGGAGGCGGAGTGGGTACGCGAGAGGGGAAGGGGACGCGGGAGAGAAAGCGGAGGCGGAAGGGGAAAGAGACGAATGGTAAAGGACACGCAGTGAGAAACTATTTCCTTATTAAACGGCATAGCAACGCATGCCGTGTACCAGCTAGTAATTTATAAATAAAAATGCCACTTCTAGAAACAACCGCATCAATTATAATACATAAAAACTGGTTAATGTCAATGGTTAGTCAGGTACCTACTAATTTTAAAAGCATTTCTTGCTGTCGTATAAAGTACTATTTTCTTATAATATAAATACGCATAATTAGGTAATTTTTCACAAAAACAGCGCTCTACAAATTATCCAAATATTATTATTATTAATGGCGGATTGTCTTCAAAATTAAATCGAAATAATGTTGGGGGGGGGGGGGGGTTGATGATTTTTTTTCGTCATACCAGTATAGTGTTGCGGCCCGCGTAACTTTACAAATACATGTATGTGGCCCGAAGAGAAAAAAGGTTGAGTATCGTTGGCCTAGATGGTAATTGAAAATCCGCTTTCAGGGGGCAAACCCCTCTGCGCCTGTTGTTTCATAATAGTTAGACAATTGTTTTAGCGAGATTCAGTGAGCATTGACGGTATACCTCACCAACGAAGACGAAGTTCATTGTTTCGAGCATATTTAGTGCGCCGTGTTCGTTACGCCGGAGAATCCACGGTTCTCTCTACAACTTCCGATCTATTCTATTCTGTGAGTCACTCGCCTTTTTTAAATCACTGCAGCGCCGGTAAAACTGCCGCAGATGCCAAAGCAATAGCTTTCAAAACCTCGTTTCTATCCGTCTTAAAAATGCATAAATAAACCAATCCCTAAAAATGTTACAACACGTAAATGACAGATGAGTATGACAGATGTCAAAGTCAAAAGTACCGCCACCAATCTGTACGAAAATCAGCATTACCAACCGAAAATAGAGCACACCTCCTTTTTCAGCCCGAATCTACAAAAACGATGAAAAAAGATGTCGTGTCATACCCCCATAACACTATTATCTCTTTTTGATGTTACCTATTTCAGAAGAATTATTCCACGGGCTGCTACTTCTATTTATCTTTTGTATAATGTTAATGTAAGTACTTGCATACTGCTTACTAACCCCGTATGCATGGACATTGGAGGGTCTAGAGTCGTTCAAATAAATGTAGCTTCGTTCTAAAAAAGTAGAGTCTTGACGTGTGCGGTGAAGGAGGAAACCATATGTTTCCTTATAACGCCGTTGGGAAAGTGGTGGGTCCCCTCCAATGTTAACAGGTTGCCATGGTAGCAGCTCACGAACTGTCAAGTTTTTGAATATTTTTAGCAATTGAGTATTTTTTTCAATTCTTAAAAGAGATGCAAAATGAAACATAGTATGGAAAGAACAATAAAGCAGTAAAATTTATTAAAAATATATCTTTATTATTTCAATATTTACAAATACAAAATAATAACATGGATTACAATAATTAATAATGAATACAATAATTAACCAAGACTGTATTTAAGAGTACATTTATTATTACATAAACTAAAGTCAGTTTCGAGCAGACAAATGAAATAAATATGTGATGATAAAACCAAAACTATTTTTGGTACATGCATTTATTTATTTTTTAAATACATCTCCTTTTGAATTTTACTTTTATTTTCTCGATTGGATGAATGAATGCCGCGGAATCTTGGAAGTGGAAATTAACCCACTTCCTGACATCCGATCAAGCTGAAACTCGGCAGATAGACTCGTTGTCGGAGATACTCCATTGTATCAGCTCACTCACAAATACACGGACATATACGCATTTCTCTGAAATTAAAATAAATCAAAGCATTTATTTTTTCAGTGGCACCCTCATATATTTTCTACTCTTATTTGACAGACTATAATGTACAAAATAAACTGCCGGTTATAGAAATTGGAATTTCGGAAGCGCGGTTGATTTCGATCAATGGGAAGAAAGGTTCGAACCTCAGTCAAACCAAAATTATAATATACATTTTTTTAATTATAAATATCATATTAGCTATAGTAAAAAAACTTTTAGGGTTGATTTTTAAAAACAACATTTAACATTAATTCACTTGTGTTTGAATCCTGCAAACATTGTTTTGCGAAATTATAAAGCAGTATTTCAGATTTGAAAAAGATTTTGTTTGGGATCAGTCTGACAATTTGCCAAAAAAAGATTTATTTATGATGGCTACTTTTGTAGTAATATTAATTCATTTTTAAATACATCTATTTGAAATTCAATTCCACTAAGTTGTTTGAGTAGCTCTGTCCTGATGGTAGCCATCCTCTGATAGGAATGGCTAACATCAATAATATATATATTTTTTAATTATTTCTGGCTTTCACACTTCAAGGGTGTTCTAGGCCATCATTTATAATTACAGAGAAAGGAAAGGTGAATTCATAAACAGTGAAACCCTCTTAAGAGCGTTTAACCAGCCAGCGGACGAAAATCCACATTTCGTCGAAAGTTGTTCTTACGATTGTGCAGGGCGGTTACAATGAGAAAGATTAATTATTCTCCATACCAGCTTTTTAAAATTATAACTCAATATCGAATTTATTTCAATCCAAATTAGCTTTAATTTATACCTTCATCCAAAAATACTGAAAGGTGCGATGATAAAACTATTAAAATAATGTACTTATTGTAATTATTTTTTGATTATAAGTATTTATCATTTTTCAATAATGTCTAAATTTAATAAGAATGTTGAAATATATTAGTTTGTAAGTGCGCAAATAAATACACAAATGGAACAATTTTCGTCAAGAAACACATGTACGTACATGTTTTTTAATGATTTTATTGAAACTAAAATTAAAATTCTAAAACATGCGTTTGCTAGATAATATATTGATTTATTTTACTGCATGATTATATTATTTGAAATGGGTGTGGTATAATACAAAATCTTTTTTGAAAATTTAACAAATCTGCCAACAACCTATGGAATAACCTTATTATACTGAAAATTTAAAAAATTTCTCAAAATTTATTACATGCGAATGCTAGATAAAAGAACAATCTTTCGAAATCCATTTATAATTTTTTTGTGGAAAAGAGTCAATACATCTAAAATCTGATTTGAAAATGGCATATTTCTGGTTTTCTCTGGTAATGCCCTCTTAATTCGTGGCTTAAGAAGTTTGGTTGTTTCGGTCCCTCGGCCCAACATTGGCCCAATTTTTCCCACATACATATAAGGATTTCCTGCTTAAGAAGTTTGTTTTTCCGGTCCCTTGGAAAACTTCTTAACCTTTAACTAGCGTCGTGCATTTTTTGTAACGTTAGTACTGATGTGAGGCCTGACAGGCTGCGTATATTATGCAGTGTTTTATAAAGAAAATGATGATTTAAATATCTGTCTTTACATTCGGATGTTAAATTAAGTGTTTTAACAAAAGCTATGTATAGAAAGAAAATAAAATTTTTAAACATAAGACTACAATAAAAATTTGCTTGAATTTTGGGGAAAAATCCGACTATTAGATATAAATGATCAAAACACAAAAAAAAACTCCTCTCAGAATAACAAAAAATTGTATTTCTTACTTAACCTTTTCCCCGCATTGAACTACTCCGTTTTTTCAATACCCATACGCGGTACATGTATATGTCATATTTCAAATACCTATCCATCCAATTTTATGTCAAATTACAGCATATTATGGCATGATTTATCATACTATATAAACAGATGAGATTATTATCTACAATTTGAAACCAAATCGTCGTCTGCAAACACTCCTAGATGATTATAAAAACAAAAACATTAAATTCCATACAAAAACGTCCCCTTGTTATCTTAAAGACGGCGCCATTTATCCGCGTGCTTGTACTCAGGACACTGCGTTGATAGACACAAGTGGTACCTCAATCACTTATTATTATTAATTCGTATAAACAAGTTCTAAAACTTCTGATGACACTAAAATTAATAAAATTTTTATGTAAATTCAAAATCACAGTTTCACAACATAAACAAACGTGTGCGAATACGCGCGATCTCGACAATAAATGTTATCAACGCTTGTCCAATTTGGTCAGTCGGAATCGAATGCATGCGCGTGCGCAAACTACTAGCGCCATCTGTGGAGTAAATTGTGAACACTCAAAGGCACGAGGACACATTCACTTGGTTATAGATGTTTTTTAGGAAATACAATTTTACTTTCGAAATATGCCTGAAGATGTCGGCATCGTGATAGTTACACGAATGTCCTAGCGAGCGGGAAAAAATACTGTGACATAGTAGCGCTGTGATATCGGCAGTCGAAGTTAGCGTAACAAGGGCTGATACGGGCGCGTGTGAGGCATGGCTTTTGCCGTATCAACTGTTGTTACGATCGCATGGAAAAAGTTAAGATTAATACAAATTTTAGAAAAAAAATAGAGTAGGTACATACACCTTCTGAAAAAAAAAATGTCCACAGTCGAACTACACCTTAAATTCTAAGCACAGTCAGGGCACACTTGTTTCGCGCACTGTAAACAAACGTGTTTTTTGCAAGAATAGCATCTATATGTGGATTTTCTTTTGAGTTTGGGTTGACATGAAAGACAAGTCTTTCGTGTCGTGACTTGTTCAGCTTGATCTTCAGATGTTTCTGGCTTATCAGAACCAAGTACTCTTGCCAAACTCATCCTAAGTTCACGGGGCAGCCTTATGTTACAAAATCTTCGCTTCATGTGCTCTAATACCAACTGTCGCGCTAATGTTTTTATAAAGGTTCCTCTATCAGTTTGTCTTCCCACATGTACATCATGTAAAATATGAGAATTGACGGAACTTATATCCAAAATCCGGTAAAAAATTGTCATAGGCCAGCGTCTTGATCGGCGGCTGCAAGTGTATATAGAGCACTTCTTATCTATTTCATCTACATCACCTCATCAGTGATAGTATCCGTATCATGCTCAATGTGCTCCGGACAAAAATCTTTGCCAACGTCGTCAACCTCGGATCCGCTAGAATCTTCATCCGCGATCCAGTTCTCAATCACTTGCGCAAAATTTGGATTGGATTCATTTACACATATCCGAGATCTCTTTGAATGCGGTAAATCTGTCGCAGAACTATTTATTTTACTTCCTGAAGTCCCTGGTACATCCATAGTTAACAATATCTGTAAAAATAACAATTTACTCTAACAATAAAATAAAACAAAAAACTTACGTAACTACTGACGTGAGGCCTGAGAGGCCGCTTCGGAATTTCAAATCGTAATTACTCACCAAATGCGCGCATGAAGACACTACTTTCTGCTCCCACGTCAATGTGCGTACTGAACTTGCAGCTACTTAAAAGTGGGGATCGGTGTTACGCGGGGAAAGGGGTAAACTAGCAAGTCAAGTACCTGCCGGGGCCTGTAAGACCACACAACAGTAGTTAAAGGTTAAGAGGGTGTCACTGTATTAATTTTATTTAAATGTGCAAATTTCAGAATTTTATGGAAGATTGGGATCAATAATATTAAAATAGTAAAATTAAACAGCGTCCAATGAATGGAATGTCATCATAATTTATTTTTTTGATAATTTATTTTTTATTGAAGGTTAATTTGAAACCTAAAATAGTCACAACCTGTTCGAAGTAGAAAGGTCTTAAATACTATCTTATATATATGAAAAACTCTCGCGTCACAGTGTTAGTTCGAGAGAAACTCCGAAACTACTTAACCGAATTTGATGAAATTTGGCTTACTGTGTGTAATTTGGTCCAACTTAAAAGATAGGATGGTTTTTATCTCGATTATTGACCTCAATATTTATTATTGCAAATTAAATGTTTGTTATAGGACAATGCTTTGTAATTATTTGTAAGTTTCTAATAAACGGCGGTGAGTTAATTTACCGATACAACACTTGTTATCTAGGTTAGGTACAGCTATTAAATTGGTGATGCCAGTTTTCTTTTAAAACAGCGCAGATCACACTTCCACGAAATATCTGTCAAGTGAGTCACATTAATAATTTCTTGCATACAATATTAAATCTTTTTGATTAGTAAGTCCTATTTCTATGAGTCTCCATATCTCTCCAGCATGAGTTTCCTGTAGGCGGGGTAGGCGTACAGCATGGGGTTGTCCAGTGGTTCTTCGATCAGGAGCCGGCTGATGAAGGTGGGGGGGCAGAGGGGGATCTTGCGGGCGAGGAGGTATTCCTGGTCATCGTCGGACAGAGCCATTCGCTGGAGCTCTGCGATGCAGTGGGTGGCGTTGACTTCCTTCGTGTACGGGGGACTGGAAAAATTAAATTAATAAGCATGAAAAATATTTTTACTAAGAATTAAACTTATTCCAAAGGAAACACTGAAGCAGATGTTATAGGCCCAGTGAAATTTCTCAACTGTGAAGCATCTTAATTTTTTTTGTCACCAGATGGTAGTAATATGTAGTTTTTTATTATTTTTTTTTGTCACCAGATGGTAATAATATGTAGTTTTTTATTAATTTTTTTGTCACCAGATGGTAGTAAAATGTAGTTTTTTATATGAATACCTCACAAGAGTCCCAGCTGCTGCCGTCTGGAGCTGGTGAGACTATGGCATCCCCAACTGGGTATGTTGTGAGGCTGAAAGTAATAGGGAGGGGAAGGAGATGGGGAAAAGGAAGGTGGGGAAGTACCTGGCTATTCAGATCTGGTCACCAAATATGAAAGCCATTTCAAGCAACGTTTCAGTTCTGAATGGTGATCTTACACCAGGGCGATATTGAAAGTATCTTCAACTCTGGAATGTGCCGCAAATATACTTTATTTTAAATGAATAATTGTGAAAAAACACAAATTAATCAAATAAAATTTATTTGCGCACGCCGGGATTCGATCCCGCAACCTTTGGATTGTGAGACAAGTGCCTTACACCTAGACCCCTCCAGTCATCTAGTACTTTTTTTTACATTATCTCCACACAGGAGAAAATAAGACATTTGCATTATCTCCACACAGGAGAAAAGATATGAGAGGTGTCCAGGAGTGACGGGACATATTGTTATGATACAATTAATCGCAACACTAGACAAGTCCTTCATTAAAATTATTGTCTATTTTTTGTCTACCGTTTATTTTTAAATGTGGAAAGTAAGCGGTTCTCTGCCCTCGGGGACATCTGCCCTGATGATGAACACTGCAATGCTGTCCGAAACGTTGGCTAAAGAAGAAGGTAGCGCAACACGGCGTAACACTTCAAAAACAAATAACGAAAATACTTTTGGCCGTGAACATCTAAGAACGTATCCAAATGTCATAGTGGTCTCCGGTCAAAAAAAAAGTCGGGAGTCTAAATGTAGATGGCTGGATGATGTGGAGCCAAATACCTTACTTTTTGGCTTAGAGAACTGTAGGAAACAACAGCGGGAGACCAGCACAAAAGAGGTGCTAATATCACATATATCTAGAATAATAGTGTTGTTGCTCACCTAACGTCCGCCACGGTGCCCCCTCCCGTCACGATGAGGCGCAGCAACGGGGGCCGACGGGCGGGCAGCACGTGCAGCAGTACCCGCAGGCCCTGGAAGGGGGCGCTGGAGCCCTGGCTGCGCGCCTTGCGCCAGCGCCGCCCCGCCTGAGCCACCTGCTCCTCTGTGGGGCCCTCCAGGGGGGGCAAGCTGCCCGAGGGATTGCCCCATTCAAATGGCTCCTCCTGAAAATTCAGCATTTGATTGATTCATGTTATTTTCTAACCTTTCACCAAAACAAGGCTAGTGTCCGTTTATCTTTAACCATTGTTCATTTATTTTCATTTTTAACTTAAATGAGTAAAACCTAAAATTGTAATATTTGATTAAATGAAGACAATATTAGCGAAACTCAATTGAAAATCTAAAAACAGAAAAATCACATTTTCTCTGCGCAGTTGGGATTACTCTGAGCAGGTGGAACTATTTTCTTCAAGCAGTTGGGACTATTTTTTCGGAGCACTTGAGACTATTTTCTCCGAACAGTTGGGATTACTTTCTCTGAGCAGTTGGGACCATTTTCTCTGAGCAGTTGGAACTATTTTCTCCAAGCAGTTGGGACTATTTTTTCGGAGCACTTGAGACTATTTTCTCCGAACAGTTGGGATTACTTTCTCTGAGCAGTTGGTACCATTTTCCCGGAGCAGTTGGAACTATTTTCTCCAAGCAGTTGGGACTATTTTTTCGGAGCACTTGAGACTATTTTCTCCGAGCAGTTGGGATTACTTTCTCTGAGCAGTTGGAACTATTTTCTCCAAGCAGTTGGGACTATTTTTTCGGAGCACTTGAGACTATTTTCTCCGAACAGTTGGGATTACTTTCTCTGAGCAGTTGGGACCATTTTCCCGGAGCAGTTGGAACTATTTTCTCCAAGCAGTTGGGACTATTTTTTCGGAGCACTTGAGACTATTTTCTCCGAGCAGTTGGGATTACTTTCTCTGAGCAGTTGGGACCATTTTTTCTGAGCAGTTGGAACTATTATCTCGGAGCTGTTGGGACTGGTGCCCTTGCTTTATTAACTTACGTCTATAAACTTGCCGGCCTCCCCACAGCGCGGGACGTAGGAGGGGTGCAGCAGCCAGATGCCGGCGGCGATGGAGGCCATGATCTTCTCGGACTTGGCGGGCTTGGAGTACAGCATGTGACTGACACTGAGGTCCAGCTCCGTGCCCTCGGTCACTGTGCCGCCCAACCGGTTTATGATGCTCACCAGATCCGCACGATTCTGGAAAATAAAAATAATTACATATTCATCATACATTATTTCCTTCCCAGAACTTCTTCTTCTTACGTTCCTTATAAAAGCCCTCCACACAGCCTAAGATGACCATAGGCCCTGAGGGAAATTATTTTCCTCAGGGCCTCCTGTGTGGAGCTAATGTAAGAAATTAAAGTTCCCAAGTACGTCCTCTGCATGCAAACTGTACCTAAATTTCTCTAAATAAACAATAAACAGTGTTAATCTCAAGTGACCTCCCAGGTAAGTATGATCCTGAATATTTTCTACCTGTACAGTACATTTTTACGCAGCATCGCGTTCATTGGTCAAATCATCGTACATATAGTTTTGTGTCGGTGATTGATGTAATTTTTAGCCATAAGTTGTTATAATGGTTTGTCTAGTTTGTAGATGGAAGTAATATTGTAGAAATGTTATAAGTTTGTACAGCGCCCTTGAGGTGAT
Source organism: Limnephilus rhombicus (assembly GCA_929108145.2). Lineage (NCBI taxonomy): Eukaryota > Metazoa > Arthropoda > Insecta > Trichoptera > Limnephilidae > Limnephilus > Limnephilus rhombicus. The sequence goes on from OV815292.1 coordinate 44,790,750, forward strand.
TTTTCACAAAAATGGCACTAAACAAAACATCCAAATATTATTAATATTAATATTTGACCTGATTATCATTATTAGTATTGATGCAGACCGGCTCATCAATAATAATATTAAGTAACAGATATTTTATAATTTGTAAATACAGGATTTAGATAAAAAAAAAAAAGGTCTTACATTAACATTCTGCGACAAAATGAATTTGTACACTTTAGCTTGGTCCGCCTTTGAGGAGGGAAGAGTGGCAGCCGCGTGCGTCGTGTCGTCCCATCCCACCGTGTACGCCTGCGAATCGCTGCAGCTAGATGGCGCCACTGAAACAACATCAAAACCGTCAATCAAATGCAGCGGCAGATACTCTACCATTGAGATTTAAAATGTTGCTTGAATTGGCTTAAGTCATGTTTCGTGAGCTATGTTAGTTTTTACCATCTGAAACACAGAATTATTGTTTTTTTTTTTTCAAGTGAAAACTTCTTTAGCAGCTGTAACGTATATAGTTCCGGGTAACGTATATAGTATTTTATATAGGTAGAGCAAGCGTATCTCCTCAGGATTGTGGATGGATATACGGGATGTAACGTAATTATTTTCATGGTAGTTATTCAGTCGGTACCTACTTGCTCAGAATTAGTATTATTAATTTCGGCGTGCCGTTGGAACGTTTCTCGATTGTTTTAAGAAAAGAAAAAACGGTTATAAGGGCGACGTCATGACATAACAATGGATTGGTCGGAAGTTTGATTTGTAAGGAGTTTTGATGCTCGTAAATGATTGTGTAAATTTGCAATACTATGCGACTACACCTTCAAATTAGTGCTGTGAAGAAATATTGCTTGACCCTCGTAATAACGCGGCAAACAACCCACCGAGAAATAGCTATCGGGATTTACTGATCACAGCTTGATAAATTGATGTTTTGGTTGGGCGTGTTTACAGCCACGTACAATCCTATATCACTGAGGACAACTTTGATGAAGATTGCAGGCGCTTCTTAAATGACATCAACAATCTAGAACTGCGGGTTATATCCTTTCAATGCTCAGAGATGGCCATGGGATGCATTGTGATCAGCGGGCCTCTATGGGTGGACTGGAATCTCGGCTCCTTCACGGTGTCATGGGCATGCGAAGCGGCAGCTCTGGGGCTCTTCTCCAGCTATCTGGAGCCCTTGTCGCTGAGGCTGGAAGAGGTGCGCCATATTAACTATCGCAAGCTACGAATGATCTTTTGGAGTGGATTCTACTAAAATAACTGAATTTTCTCTCTCTCTACACCTTTTTGAGTTTACAAAGGTATTTATGTAGATTATGTTTTTGCTTGTCAATAAAAACAAGTACATTTTGTTTAACGTGAGTTCTTTTATTTACATCAGATAGTAGCTTTCTTTTTATCCCACGCAGGACCCTGAAATGATGATGAGAGCTCATGCATACGGAATTTCTTTGCTAACGGAGCAAAGATCCGTGTCATTTTTGACACCCAACGTGTCAGGGATTCTCCCCAGCATGATTAGGTTTTCTTTTTTTAAATAAAAGAGTACTTTTCCATATAACAAAACTAAAAATATATTTCAGAAAACATATAACCAGGGGTTTCAATTACCCCCAAATAACACCAGTAAGGGCGACAAATCAACTAAAAATAAATAGCAAATAGCGTACCTGTTGGACCGAGTCATGTTTCCTAAAATATTACTAACACTCGAGAACACCTTAATGAACTGCAGCCGCGAAGTCGTGGGGAAGTATCCGAGGGAAACCGCATCCGAGGAATGCATACGAGGATTGCATCCATGGGACGCAACCGCAAATCGCCAACTCATTCTCCACCGACTCAGCTAGCCGGGCAGCAGGGCAGCAGGTTCCACCTGATGACCAGGATTCCGGCTGAAGACACCAAAGAATTCTAGGAATTTGCCTAGCTCAAGGCGTGAGGTCCGTCAAAGGCTTTCCGTCAGGAATTTGCCACAACTACAGGAAGTAGAGGCCAGACAAGGCCATAAAAGTGTTCCGTCGCGTTTTACGTCGCCGTACGACATAGGATTACGTGGATATCTTTCAATGCAAACATGGCGAAGCACATGTAGTTCTCACAGTGACGGCCGATAATGCCCGCTTAATTACTTCGGGTCGCGTTTATCAAAAATCATACTTTATGATCCGGCTCGCGGTTTGTAATATTAAGATATAAATATAAGGGATTATCTCAAGTTAAAACTTGCAAAAACTAACACCTATGTGACGAGTCAAATATTTGTCGGGCTCCCGTAACGGCGGATATTTAAAAAGTTACCGAAACTAGCAACTAACATTGCCGCACGCAAAAAATAAAGCCAACGGCGATTCAACAAATAACGTGAGCGGCCAGGTGAAAGTTAATTCAGTCACGAGAATAATTATTCGAATTTAATAATTATTATCGTGACACAGCGTTGTGATTTGCAACTTTATGAAACGAAAAAGCGACACTAAAAAGAGGTAAACACCCATCTATAAGATTTAGCCTGCAAGGGAATGGGATAGTATAATCGGTCTCCTCTTTGTGTGGTGCTTCGTAGCCTCCCCACTCTTGTCTAATTTAGTTTTCTGAAGGTTTCACTTCAACCGCGTGTGAACTGCACACAATTTTTTTAAAGTGTGTGTCAAGAGTCCAAACTGCTCTAGCCTGGAGCCAGTGTGACTATGGCATCTCCGAATGGTAAAGAGGAAGGTGGGAAATATCTGGCTATTCAGATCTGGTCACCGAACATGGCTAAGCCTTTTCAATTCTAAATGGTAGTCTTCCACCAGGGTGGTACTGAGAACTTACCACAAATGTATGATAGATTATTTTTAATTAGGACGGATAGTTTCAAAAATTTTTATGAATTCCTCAAATATTTGAAGTTAATTTTCACGTTCTAGGGAAGTTCTATTCAAGTTTTGTTATTATATCACTATAGGCCAGTTGCTGCATGAAACTAAAATAATCACAGAACTTACACAGAAGGTGAAAAATTAACTTAGAATATTTGAAGAATTCATAAAATTTTTTGAAACAATCCATCTTTAATTTTGACCTGTAGATGGTTCAATGCGAGCATACCCAAGAAAATTTAGAATAATAATAATAATATTTGGCTAATTTATATAGCGCCGTTTTTGTGAGAAATCACCTCAAGGGCGCTGTACAGTACAAGTAAATATGTAATAAAATTGGTATAACTAAGATTTGTAATTATAACTAGTGACTTATATCTAAGACTTGTAACTAGTGGCTTAATCTAAGACTTATAGCTAGTGACTTAAGACTAAGACTTATGATAGTTGACTTAAAACTAGTGGATTAAAGACATACATATTTACAACTGTGACTTAAAACTAACACAAGTACCAACATTTCAAAATACTTATTTGCCATTGTTGTCAGTGATAATGATAACATTAAAAACCAAACAACAAACAAGTTCTGTAGGTATATGTACAAACACGTAACATAGATAAGTTATTGCTGCGAGTCGAAGCAGTTTGAGGATTTATAAATTTTATACACAGGTACATACACATTTTATACATATTTTGTGTTCCGTATCGATGCCTGGAATCCATTATGAGAGAGAGAGCTAGCTCTTTCGCCCTTATAGTTTCAGTTTCGCGCGTGTTTATTCCCTATATTTGCCCTTTTTTTATTCGACTTACCACATTTTCTCTCTGCTGGCAACACTAGTGACGCGCATCTCAGATCACGTGATGTTATTGTTTGTCATATGACGCCGTTTTTTCGCGCCGAAAGCAGTTTTCGTGTTTCGCTGTACTTAAAAAACCAATTTTGAGTCGAAAATCGAAGTTTATTCCCTGCTCTTTCAGTTTAAACATTAAATATACCGTGATAGATAGTTTTCTGAGAAATTGACTAATTATTTAGTGTGTTTTTTTCGGTTGTTTACGTGTTTAAACTGTGCAACAAAATGAGTGTTATCGACAACTAAGACGCTTCGCCGGTCGGAAACAATGATCAAGCACGAGTTTCTCGGAAACGCCAAATTCCGCGCGAAAGCTCTGGATCCGACACTTCGGAAGAAAGGCATTACTATCGGGATCCTCGGGTAGACATCCTGATGCAACAGATGTCGGCCATGACGGACGTTTTATCTGGGAATCGGGTAGAGTTCGCGGAGAAAACGGTCTCGGACAAAGAAGACTCCGCGGGAGAGATGCGGCAAGAGGTAGAATCGGGGTTTATAGAGATGCCCGCCAGCCTAGCCGCTCAGAAAAACGTTTTGGAGTTCTGCAATCCAAGCACATTGGTGAAGGAATCGCCGATTCCGAAGGCGGGCGCAAGAAGAGTCGCAGTTATCTCGGCTCTTCAGCGTTTTGGCTCGGAGGAATGATCGCGTGTTCGCTATGCCGAAACACAGAAAGTATACACCGCCACGCCCGCCTTCGTAGAGCTGGAGGTAAATGAAGAACTAGGAGGTTTGATAAGAACAACTCCTTCGCGCCAGCCCTGGACCGTTCCCTGGGAGCCCTCTCCAATGCAGTGCTATCCCAAACAGAGTCGGTCAGAGGAAACATGCAGGCCCTGGTAAACTGGGCATCCGAACCAGGCACCTGCTTGACCCCTGCGACTCTGTTTGACAAGATTCAGGGGATGTTTGCCAAGTACAGTAAGACCACGGACGACGTCCTACAGATTTTATGCGGAAGGCGAACGGAATGCCTACAAAGTAGGCGAAAGGCCCTGCTAGAGGGAGTAAGGGACCCGTACATCAAGGAAGGCCTTGCCAGGATTCCTCCGAGCGCCAGTCACCTCTTCAATAAAGAGGAACTAGCAAGTTATATCGTGGCAAACGGGGGACGAGACAAGATATTCGGTAGTGCATCCTCGTCGTATATCCCCCGTCAACCTCAACCCTCTACCTCACAAGCAGCAAGACCGGTGATAGAGGCTCCACACTCCCGACCTAGGAAGCCCTTTCGACCTGCCCCTAGGCCAGAGAAAGACAGGACGTACAGGCAGCCCGCCTAAAAGCCAGAGCCCTCTCGCAAGGCGGCCAGCGATCGGGGTAGAAGGCGATGGAGGTGACTGGAGGCCGGAGCCATTCTGGGGAGGACGCCTAAAGGCATATCAGGAGGTGTGGAGGGAGCTGGGAGCATCACCGCTAATCCTGAACATTCTAAAAGGAGCAAGGATACACTTCATATCAAAACCTCCTCGGGCGCTCCCATCGGCCGAGCTGAAGCAGAATTTCAGGACAAGGTTGTCTCCAGGCATGACCGCACACATCGAAACGATGAAAGCGTCAAAAATTCTGGAGGCAGCAGACGACTCCCCAAGCTTCCTGTCAGGTATGTTCCTTACCTCCAAATCAGACCACACCCTCAAGCCCATCTTCAACTTGAAGGCCTTGAACGTCTTCATAGACAAAAGCCCTTCAGACTCTTCAGTCATTTTCGGGTCCCGGAATTCCTCCAACCCGACGACTGGCTGATAAAAGTCGACCTCTCTCAGGCTTACTTCCACGTGCCAATCGCAAGATCACACCGGAAGTTCCTGCGCCTCGTGTACAACGGAGAGCTCCTTCAGATGACGTGTCTGCCCTTCAGCCTGTCATCAGCGCCAAGGATCTTCTCGCTGCTCTCAAACTGGGTAGCAGAACTACTAAGGAAAAAGGGACTCAGGATTGTAGTCTACCTAGATGACTTCTTAGTAGCAAACCAGTCCAGAAAACTTCTCACCTCCCAAGCCGTTGCTATAGTGCACACACTTCAACAGCTAGGCTGGTGCATAAACCCGGACAAGTTTGTCCTGACACCCACGCGGAAGTTGGAGTTTCTGGGTATAACATGGGACACGAGAGCAGATCAAAAGTCTCTCTCCGACCGCAAGTGCGCTGGTCTTCGCCAAGCCTTGCAGGTTCCCTTGGAAGTCGGCAGTTGCTCTCCCAGGCAGGCTCTCGGTCTACTGGGAAGACTCAACTTTGCAAATTTCGTGATCCCTCGTGGTCGCTTGCATTGCCGCAGACTGCACCCGGACAAGTGTGTCCTGACACCCACGCAGAAGTTGGAGTTCCTGGGTATAACATGGGACACGAGAGCAGATCAAAAGTCTCTCTCCGACCGCAAGTGCGCTGGTCTACGCCAAGCCTTGCAGGTTCCCTTGGAAGTCGGCAGTTGCTCTCCCAGGCAGGCTCTCGGTCTACTGGGAAGACTCAACTTTGCAAATTTCGTGATCCCTCGTGGTTGCTTGCATTGCCGCAGACTGCAGAGGTTCAGCCGCCGCATACAGCACCTGAAACCATCGCGGCCCGTTGCTCTGCCCAACGCAGCACGGCAGGATATACAGTGGTGGCTAGCAGCCATTGGAAGGACAAGCCCAATGTCTTATCTTAACAAGACGAATGTCTTATTGCAGACAGACAACAAGACAGTAGTGGCTTATGTCAACAAGGAAGGGGGTACAAAATCGTTAGCCCTTCTGGAAACAACGCGGGAGCTACTGGATTTCGTAGACCAGATGGAGATATCTCTGACAGCCCAATACATTCCAGGAAGATACAACGGAATTGCGGACCGTCTCTCTCGGGGCGCACCGCTTCCAGAGTGGCATCTACTAAGTCCGGCAACGAAGGAGATATTAAAAAAAAATGGGGTCGCCCTCAAATAGACCTGTTCGCTTCAGCCACTGCTCACGTGGTACCAACATACGTCTCCAGAGACTCAAGCGACTGCTTAGCCTGCTTTCCCAACGCGTTCAGTCAACCTTGGGACTACAATCTAGCTTGGGTATTCCCTCCACCAAACCTCGTTCCGAGAGTGCTCACCCACCTAAATCAGGAAAAGGGCATGTTCCTTCTAGTCGTCCCAAAATGGGAGAAGACTTTCTGGAGAAGCGACCTAAAACAGCGAACAGACGAACCTCCCATACGCCTGCGCAACCTAGAGGGAGTCCTCATAGACACATCGACAGGACTACCCCCTCCCAGGATTCAGGATCTGGAACTAGAGGTCTGGAGAATTGCGGGTGGGAACAAGCCCTGACAACATGGAGTCAGGAAGAACGCCAACTCCTCAAGTCATCCTGGAGAGAGTCTACACCGAAGACCTACAAACCTGCGTGGGATAGGTGGCGTAAATGGGGCACTCAAAACGGTGTGGACGTCAACAATCCCCCACCAACTACGGTTGCCAGGTATCTAGCCCACCTATTTGTTCAAGGAGGCCTAGCCCCAGGGACCATTCAGGTCCACAAGTCAGCCATTGTTACCTTCTGCGGCCCAGCTCAGAATGCGAGAAAAATCAGCTTTGATTTCTTGGTAAGACACGTTCTCAAGGCAATCTCAATGGCAAGGAGGACCAAGGAGAAAGCCCCTATCTGGTATCCCAGACAAGTAATAGACTGGCTGGTCAAGAATTCCCCCACAGAAGACTCGCTGTTTGAAGCGTCACGGAGGGCAGCAATACTCCTCGTCCTGGCGTCAGGCAGAGAGTTCATGATCTGACACTGCTCAGAATCACCCCAGAACATTTCATCGACAAGAGGAACTCTATTACCCTGTGGCCAATTTTTGGGGCAAAAACCGACACAGCCAACCATAAACAATCGGGTTGGAAACTGACGGGCTCACAAAAAGATAACATCAACCTCCTTAAATGGTTGAGAAAAGTCGTTGCCCTCTCTACAGCCAGAAGAGGTCCACTACTAAAGAACCTATTTGTGACCACATCAGCAGAAACAAAACCGGCAACGCAAACGATAATAGGGGGATGGATCAAATCAGTCCTCAGAAAAGCTGGAGTCCACGCAACCCCGGGAAGTGTACGCTCGGCTGTAGCCTCCTTAAACTGGTTGGAAGACTACCCCATAGAGGAGATTCTTGCTAGAGGGAATTGGAAGTCCGAGCACACCTTCCGGAAGTTCTACCAGAAGGAGATAGCGCACTCCAGAAGTGAGCACCTCCAGCACTCAATGGCTCCATTCTTTACTCCAGTGTAAATAGCATCACATATAACGCTAAGTTTTCAGATCACCAGGTGAGAGCAAACACATCTCATAATGGATTCCAGGCATCGATACGGAACACAAAATAGAATAATTTTACCTACCAATAAAATTTATATTTTGTTTCCATCGATGCCTGGAATCCAGGTAATCCCTACCTGGTGCATTACGAGTCATATGACAAACAATAACATCACGTGATCTGAGATGCGCGTCACTAGTGTTGCCAGCAGAGAGAAAATGTGGTAAGTCGAATAAAAAAAGGGCAAATATAGGGAATAAACACGCGCGAAACTGAAACTATAAGGGCGAAAGAGCTAGCTCTCTCTCTCATAATGGATTCCAGGCATCGATGGAAACAAAATATAAATTTTATTGGTAGGTAAAATTATTCTATTATATTCTATTTTTTAGTGTTATTAACGCCAGAAGAAGGAGGTAGTTCTTATATAATATTACTATTATAGAACACGGGTGAAATAATGATCTTAATAGAATTATCGGTGCAATAATGATCTTAGCTGGATTTATAGGAACATACACAAGCTTATCTTAAATGAATGAAAATGAATCGTCGTACCGCATTAAGATGATTCATCGCTCAACATACAGATTGAGGAGTTAGGCTCCCACTTATTATTAAATCTATAAATTCGTGGACATCAACAATTAAAGAATGACGTATTTAAGGAAAAGAGTGTCTGAAAAGATGCGTTTTTAGCTTGGATCTAAATTCCGCTGGGCTGGTTAGGCATCTCAGTTCCATGGGAAGTTTGTTCCAAGCCTCAGGGCCAGATACTCCGAATGCACAATCACCAAACTTGGTGTTCGGATTTGGGAAATGTACAATAAGTTTGTACAGCGCCCTTGAGGTGATGTTATTATTATTAAAGTGAGTAGGTTAGAACCAGGTAGTAGCGGGTAGTAGCCATACTCCCTCAGGTAGAGAAATCTCAGAAATGAGTTTGAAGTTTGTTTAGTTAAAAGTTTGGCCTTGGTTAATCCTACCTGCAGCATCCACGTGACTCTTGGGTGATTCCTCGGCGGGTGTGGGAGTGTTGAGGGTCCTGGCCAGTGAGGACTGCGGAGTGCGGCCGGCGCTGCTCTTCCTCGCCATGATGGAGGTCAGGCGCGTGAGGCTGTTTTGCACGTCCATCTGTTGGGCAGATTTAACAGCGCTGCTTTGCTCCGGAGTTGACGGCGTCTGAAATTATGCAATAATTCCTTTGAAACTGAGTAAGGGAAGAAAAATTCATGTATATTTCATGAACGGAAGATGTAGCACGATCAAGTGAAATATTTTGAATTTTTTTTTCTCATCAACTCCACGCAGGAAACTTTGAGGAAAATAATTTTCCTCAGGGCCCATATCATCTGAGATGCTGGGTAAAGGGTCTTTTTGAGGAGAGGAAGGAATGAACATTGGTCTTGAAGAGACCTATGTTGTAGAAAAGAGAAAATACAGAACACAAGAACGATTAGAAGAAGCGACCCGTTATCATGTGACAAGTGTCAACCGTATACATATGTTAGGCACGCATTTGGCGTTTTTCCCAATAAGGAACTCCAGTGAAAAATATTATGGCTTTAAAAAAATATGTTCATGTAGACCAATAAATGCTGATTCTGAATATATAAGTTTTATTTCATAATATTAAACGTAGAGTTCTTAAAAAATTATTAAAAAGTGCATTTTTAAACCTCTCGTCAAAACACACTGTAAAGTTGGTATTACTGAATGGTTAGTGGTGACGTCACGCGTCACCAGTCATTGTATTGAAATCTTTGATTATGTAGGTATGACGTAAGCCATCAGTATTAACAACATTTCATGTTATTCGTTATCTCATACTGTTTATAGAGATTTAATTGTTGTGTTTATTGAAATAATATTTAAGCCTAAATAATTCAGAATCAAAAATAGAGGTATCTCTATTAGTTTATTTCTATTATTTAAAATATTGAAAAACTACTGCACAAAAAAAATAGTAATGCTACTTCTAGGGAGAATGCTTCGAATAACGGTATTCAAAATGGCGGCACTTGATCAGCTGATTGCCCAATCCTATAGTAATTTTTCAGGAGTGATGATGTCACACGATTCACCGTACATACGGTGGTCTTAGGGGGATCGTGAAAAATTAAAACTTTGACAATTATTTTAACTATTAAAACTAACTCTAAAAATAAAAATGCAGTTATTTAAGATAGAAGGTCATTTATTCATAAAAAAATATAAAAAAATTGGACTGGAGTTCTCTATTATGCACCGGTGCCGAAGTGATCAATGATGCTAGTTTCTCAGAGCATCTTCCATTGAAATACCGGTAGAGCAAGGATAGCATTCCCACCCGATGCCTGTGCTCTAAAGATTGCAATCCGTTTGTCAAGTTAGGACAATCTATCAAACAGGACTGCCCTATTCCGCACAGAGTCGAGGGTTTTTTTCAGGTTTTTTGGAGTTCCAGATCAAAGGTGGCTGCCAAAATCAACCGTGGGGTGCACTTGTGATTTGTACATCATTTAGCAGTTGTGTACTATTAAAGTATCTGCGGGCCCTGTACAACGCTTATGTATATCTACCTCAAACATCTGTAGTGTATCGATGGTAATTAGCAGCAAAATTTCAATTTACATGGAAATGTGTCGTATTTTTACGAATTTATTTTGAATATCTGAATTTGAAGGCTTGGCCATGACGGTAATCCGGATTTCCGCGGAACAGATAATATTTCTCACTTTGATAGTAATTGAAACAATGATTTCTAAGAGACATGTATGAGTTGTTCCCAAAAGCGAACAAATTAGCCTGAGGGGTTAAAGTTTAGAATTGTTTAATAATCACCTGTTCTTCCTTGAGCTTCCTTTGCTTCAGTGGAGGGGTGTCTTCAGAGTCCTAATAAGAAAATAATTAAAAATTAAATTATTGTTAAGATTTCAGGTCACTTTAGTAAAAAACACACCCCTCATTCAGACAGTAGTATGAATTTATTCACAATAAAACAGTTTCAGGATGATTTGCACTTTTTTAAACTCTTACAGCCTTACTAATAACAAAACGCTCTAACGATCGTTAAACTGCATATTTGTTGCTTGCGCGGGCAACACCATATTTACATCTTTACTAATAACAATATCAGGTGTTTTATGATTTTTATGTTGGTCACCTTGAATCTCACATAGATCTGCACAGGCGCCGCGGCCATCTTGTTTTATAGCTTCGCGGTAAAACTTAATGTTTGACAATGTTGAATTGTACTTGCAGTTAATTTTATGTTTTTGAAGATAATTTTCGCTTAAATGATCCAATTCACTGTGATATTAGTGTAATTCAACATAATTACCAATGCTGGCGTTACTTTTTTTCAGTTTTAGTCATTTAAATAATGTTTTGTTGATGATTTAGTTTCGTTAACGATAGGTTTTAGGTTATTTCTGAAATGTTATTTTTTTAATGACTTTTCCACGTGAATTTAATAAAACTTCAATAAAAAAAATATTGTTTAATAATGTAAAAGCCTTATGCATATGTAAATAAATACAAATTCGAGAAATCACCGTATTACTTGCGTAAAAATGAATCCAAGATGTCAGTTTTTTCAGTTATTTTTTCAGAATTATTATTATTTTTTTTTATCCTTTATATTGTATGAACGAGATAAAAAGTGAAGTGACAGTTTTCTTCCAAATTCATAAAGAAAGAGGACGGTATTTTTTTAATTTTGAATTTTCCTAAATTTTTCGACCATTATAGAATATGTTTACAGTCAGCTATTTTTTTCAAATTTTTTCATGCTGAAACTTAAAATACTGTAATTTTCAAACACGATCGTATATTTCAGATACACAAATCTAAAAGGCAATTCTATCTAGTTTCTATAAAGGTATATGCTTTTACGACATCTTCAAAAATAAGAAATATACAAGACATTTAAAATACATTGGAAAAATTCCAAACTTCGTTCAGAATTTATATATACAACAGTCGTATATAACAGATAAACTACCCCCTCGGGCTGTGTAAGCAGTGTATATACCTTTTCATGAACAATTTTTTTAATTAGTAAGGTTTTCACATCCGCGGCCGTTTGTCAATTGAATAAAATTTTCACGGGGTTTTTTAGTAAGGCTGTAACTAATTGAGCCCCGGCTCGGTCCCCTGTTCAGAAAGAACTGTTTTTTCCTGTTTACGAAATAGAAAGAATAAAGTTTAATGGAGCTCATTATTTACAGAAGCTCGTATTAATAAAAACAAAAGGCCAAAAAACCAATTCAATACAAACAAATTGACAGAGTGTTTATAATTGAGCCCTCTACTCTACAGAGGGCAAAACTCTACTCTCGAGTAGCATCTACCTTACCACAAATGCAAGAGAACTGGTTTATCATATAACCAGTGATTAATAGAAATGACAGCAGGGTTTAGTCAAGCTCCAAACCTAATAAGTAATAATTTAAGTTTTACCCTGTAGAGGGCAATAGTAGTTACCTTCATATTGCTTTTTTAACAACTAACTGGGGTGCCTGGCTTTGCTCAGCGAGTTGATATGAGATTTAACTGATGTTCGAACCCACCACGGATCTTGCTTTATATACCCCTAGACTATTATAGACTTCGAATGGCCCACAATGTTCCAGAACATTCCAAAACATTCGATACTGTTCTAGAATGTTCCACAATGATCTGGGATGTTCCCGAATGACTAATGTTCCAGACTATTCCTGAACATTCCAGAATGTTCTGGGATGTTGTGTAAGCTCCTGTGTGGAGCTCATGTAAAAAAAAAAAACATAAAAGTACTACGTGAATTAAGAGACATTATTTTGCATGTCTTGTGAAAACTTCAATGTTTATGTTGAAGATATTAAGAGACATGTTATTTAGCAGCACCATACCCTATGTTATGATGTGCTTAGCCAATACGTGTGTTCTGCCATGTGGAATGCATTCTAGATCGTGGTGCCACTCCTGGCAGTAGTTGTTTGGCTGAAACAACTTATGGCATTCTGGGAAGCATGGACTATCTATTTTTCTATTCTATGCACAATTTTATACGCTATTACTGCGAGGGCTCCAGTCTTCCTCGACTGGAAACTTTGATAGTGCGTCTCGGAGAGCAAGTCCTGTGATGTGTCCGTTAATAGGTAATACTTTTCTTAGCCGTGTATATCATAAAATAATTAATTAAATGAAGACAATATTAGCAAAACTCAATTTAAAATGTGAAAACAGAAAATTCAGAAAAAGAAGCGGTCACATCTAGGACTCGAACCCAGGACCACGGCGCAGCTCTACCAACTGAGCTAATGTGTCCATATTCGATTCGGTCATATTCAACTGTATCATACTTCGACTAAGAACTACCAACACTATTACAATTTTGGGGGCGGAAATGGGTACCGCCGCCCCGGGAACTTTTATTGGATAACCAACACCTCTGCCATAGGCCACCCCAAGTGGTTCGCTACGTTTGGTGATTTAGCAGGGGTGCCCGGGTTCATGGGGTGAGGTTTGTCTAGGAGGCGGATGACCAGGACACACTAAACCCCAGGTTCCTACCAACCCCTTAAACCCTTGTCCTTCCCAGAATTCTCCTCTCCTTCCTTTCCTTAAAAAAAACTCTCCCCACAGCATCCCCAAAGATGACATAGGCCCTGATGGAAATTATTTTCCTCAGGGCCTCCTGTGTGGAGCTCGTGTAAAAAAAAAAAAATTTTATATTATCTTCATTTTCTTAACCTGTCAAAGGCCATGCCATTTCGCGAAAATTCACAAAAAAACACTAAAAAGGCACCATTTTGAACTTTGAATTGAATGTTTTGTTGATAAATTTTGAGCTATTGTGTATTTTATTGACTGAAACACGTTCACAACACAATAAACTATCTACCAAAACCACATTACTTGCATTTATTACGTAAATTAATAGGTTTTATGTTTTATTCGCGATACACGCATTTATTGCGACCGTTAAATTCGCGGCAAATTCTGACAGCCGATTGTCATAGAAGAAATCGTTTTAAAAATATTCCAGGGTTGCAAGGTGAATGAAACTTGTAGCGTCTCCGAGAGTAATGATGGCGCAAGCGATTCTGACACTGTTCTTCATACAAATTGTGTACATAGAAGGGCCAAAATCGCAGACCAAAAGTTTTTTGTCGGAAGTATTATTCAAATATTTGAATTATTTTCTCGCGCATGCGCATGTGACGCGCGCGCCGGCGCGGCTCCGGCGTGTCACCAGTTAATGGATATTTTTATTGGCTGCTATCTTTATGTATGATTGCAAGACTCAAACCTGAACTAAATGCTATATAGATAGTGTCTTGAATAAATTGTATCCATTTTTACAAGTCTAGGATGAATATTCAACTCCATGGAAAATCTGAAAACAGAAAAATCAGATAAAGATATGGTCACATCTGGGACTCTAACCCAGGACCTTAGCCTTGCCGGGGCACAGCTCTACCAACTGAGCTAATGTCCCTATCCGATTGGGTCATATTTAACAAAATAATAGCTTACGCTGGGCTGGAGTTGTCGACGGGCTTGCGGAGTTGTATCATTCTCATTGTATCGGGAGAAGAATCTCCGGCTCAATTCCGAGATTGGCTGAAAAAAAATTTTATATTATCAAAAACAATTCACAATCCTTTTATATCTACATATATAAAAATCAAAATATCTCTGCTTGGGTGTAGGTATATGAGTATACGAGTATATCGGCCCCTTAGAGTCAAAGAAACGTATCTCAATTTTTATCGATTTTGAGTTAAGGATGGTACTAGACACAAAATAACACATTACGTTAAGTGACAAAGACACGCATCTATAGGTTCAACGGTTAAAAATTTACATCGTTGCGTATCTACAGAAAAGCATTTATTGTTAATGTCAGTAGAGTGTATCGTTACTTGCGTTTTTTAAACTTAAATAAAAAGATATTTGCTTGCGAGTCAAAGAAACGCATCTTTAGTTACGTTCGATTCATCCGCATAGATTATGCAACTGTTTTACTGAAATGTCACTTACGCGTAATTCATTTACGATTTGGCAGTTGTGTTTGCGGCACTTTTGATTTTAACGAGTGGTTTGAATATTAGTTTGGTTATTTTTTTGTGTGTTTTGACTCAATATAAATCGAATATGGAAAGGAAAACACACAAAACACGGATTCAGTGAATAATGGAAGCGGCATTGTTGAATAATAAGGAAGATTCTTCAAGTGCCACAAATATCTTATTTCAGAGGCGGATATGGGTACCGCCGCCCCGGGAATCATTTATTGGATACCGTTTGGTGCCTTAGCAGGGGTACCCGGGTTTATGGGGTCAGGTTTATCCGGATCTTGGCGGCAGATGTGTCTGCCATCAACAGCGTGGCAGGCTGGGTAGGGAGAGACTGAGGGAGATCTTTTGACCTCTCCAGCACGACTCTCTCGGAACATTCTCTTGCATCGCAGTGGAAAGGATGGATTCATTCGTCCGCCACACTGGCCCCCAAATTCCTAACTACCCCTTATACCTTATTCCTTCTAAGAATTTCTTATCCTTCCTTCCCCTAAAAAGACTCTCTACACAGCATCCCCAAAAACGAAATTGATGTTACTACAACTGCTACCAAAATAAAAATAGCAGAAAATCAGGAGTCACGATGCCAAAAGTCAAGACAGTTCTTCTTCTTTAAGAGCGATTCGAGAATCCAAGAATGCCAAGAATTTTTCTTGACTACATTGGATGTTACTGAAACCTTTTTTAGAAATATAATTAATAATAGCTTGGAAAATGGAAAAGTTCTCCAAAACAAAGGGGGGAAACATTTACCTGGAGATAAAAGACCAGAAGAATCTAAAAAAATCATTAAGGACCACATTATATCTTTTCCAACAGTACCGTCACATTACTGTAGGGCGAACACTTCATTTAAATATTTAGCCGCCGATTTGACATTACACATGTACACTAATGTAATGTACACTATGTATGTTTACTTGTGTAAGGATACAAATTATTTTCCTGAAAAAACATGGTTAAACCGAAACATATTTAACACCTGTAATCTATAGTTCCAACAACCACGCGAAGATATGTGCGATTCGTGTGTTAAATACGAAAATGCTAATACGGAAAAAA
Source organism: Limnephilus rhombicus (assembly GCA_929108145.2). Taxonomy (NCBI): domain Eukaryota; kingdom Metazoa; phylum Arthropoda; class Insecta; order Trichoptera; family Limnephilidae; genus Limnephilus; species Limnephilus rhombicus. The sequence goes on from OV815292.1 coordinate 44,806,860, forward strand.
AAATGGATGAGTATGATCGCCACAGACAACGCAAAATTGCTGTACAGAATTGTAAAATCCAATCTAAAACCCTTGTTTCTGAATCCACTGTAAATTTCATCGAGTTTAATTTAGAATACGTTCGAAGATAATTTTTTATAGACGATGCCTGGCAGTTTATAATTTTTTTTTTAATGTTCGGAGCAATGAAGCCAGAAATTACATGTGACATGATTGAGTGGCTGGTCGTGGCTCAGATGAAATCGCTTCATGTATGTATAAGTATTTGGTAGCTAATGCTAATGGAAAGAAGTTCATTCTGATGAGTGATACCTGTTGATATATCGAAATTTCTACAAAGAAAATAAATATATTTGATCCTTCATGGTGGTACCCAGCAGTTAGATTAGCTTCCAGAAAATCCAAATATGATTTCATTGAGATGGGACAAAAATATTTCTTCAGTTTCATCAACTTGAGGAAACAATTAATTAAAAACAAAAAGACAGATAAAAATGGCATGGATGTAAACTAGTTAAAAATCACATTCAAAAGAAGATCCTGACCATATTTATTAAGTTCCTAAAACAAGGCAACGAGCTGGACTTATTTTTTTACATGCGCTCCATACAGAAGGCCCCGAGGAAAATAATTTACCTCAGGGCCTATTTCATCTTTGGGGATGCTGTGAGGAGGGTTTTTTTTAGGAAATAAAGGAGAGGAGAATTCTGGGAAGGAAAAGGGTTTTAGGGGTGGGTAGGAATCTGGGGTTCAGTGTGTCCTGGTCATCCGCCTCCAAGACCTAGAAAAACCTCACCCCATGAACCAGGGCACACCTTTTAAATCACCAAACGTAGCGAACCTCTTGGAGTGACCTGTGGAAAAGGTGTTGGTTGAAGTAAAGTGAGTGAAGCAAAGAGTGTGTGCTAAGACTGAGTTGTTTGGCGGTCCGTCCTCTCTGCCTACCCCTGCGGGAAATGGCGTGATGGTTAGGTATTTAGTAAGTTAGTCAGGTACAAGATTCCAGTTTTTTAAGCAAGTTACAATATTATGTAGCATATAAAGTTTTTTTTTTGACAATAGTATCAGTTGGAAAATAGTTACCTAAATATTTTATATGTTTTTCTGTTTTAAATAAGTTTTTCAATAAATATTTCTAGACTTGAAATATTTTTATTACTGTTCCACCACTATCCTAATTCCTATAAATCATCTTTACAAATTTTCAGGAGTAAAAAAAGTCAAATATCGAAGGAAGTTTTTCGTAACTGAGTTCAGTGATTGCAATTTTCACTTTGGTTAGGATCAAAGAAACGTAACTGAGATATAGTTGCACTTAAATTTAAAAAAACGTATGAAAATGAATTACTATTTTATATTTAAAAGATGATTTAGAAGCACAAAATACCACCCTTTAACTAAACGAGAAGAAATTATTAATATGTTCCATTTGTTTAAAAGTAGACAACATTGATTGATTGAGAACTATGTTTTTTTGCTCTCCTGTAAAGTAGAGAAAAATGAGATACGTTTTTTTGACCCTAAGGGGCCGATATATATATATGCGTTGCTAAACCATTCATCCGATTGCGATGAAACTTTGGGATTTGATGTGCGCATGCACGCGATGGTTTCTATATACAATAGTGAGCTCTGGTGTCATGAAATTATGCATTGATAACTGCATAAGCGTGGGTAAATTAAAACACATTTTTAAAAATGTCTGACTAAATAGTGTAACAAAATATAAAATTTTGGAAACAAGCCCAAACTTTTGTTTACTCGATTTAGGATTTGAAGTTTTTTTTTTTTAATGTGAATACTACACAAAAGCTCTGTGTACCCAACCACCTGTAGTCGTGAGACTGAAGATGGCGGGAAGGGGAAGGAGGTGGGGAAGAGGAAGGTAGAGAAGTACCTGGCTATTCAGATCTAGTCAATAAACATGGATAAAGCCAAGCAATGTTTCAATTCTGAATGGTGGTTTTACACCAGAGCGTTACTGAGAGTGTCTTCCACTCTGGGACGTGCCGCAAATATAACTTATGTTATTTTTTATTGAATTAATTGTGAAATAACACAAATCGATTGAATAAAATTTTCTTGCGCATGCCGGGAATTGAACCCGTGACCTTAGGATTGCAAGTCTTACCCCTCGACCACACAGAGCGTGTGATGTATGTCTTTTCTACTCTCTTATATTTGTCTGTATTTTATTTACTCCTGGGCACTTGGCACCAGTCGTAATATTCTTCTTTTCTCTTGGCTCTGATCGATATTTAAATTCTTAAGGCTTTGCATATGTGTGGTAGGGATGGAAAATTCCTCCCTACGTCACACAAGCCCTTATAAATTTGGACCCTTATTTCCTCTGATAACTACAGAAAGCTACTTAAAGCTCCCTTGTACTACATACCTTTAGCGATATATGTACTTAACTAATAAATACGTTATTTACGACTTTGAACGTAAATATTTTCGTATTTAGGTTGTAATTAAACTCCATCAAACGTTGTGTAATTTTTTGATTTATGATATAGGATTTTAATTACTTTAAATTTTGTGGTAACCCTCTTGATTCTAAACAGAGTGTTGAATTTCAAAACTGTATTGGTCTCTCTCTTGCAAATTTAACCTTAAGTATTTCTCTAAATGAACTAACTTCCCTTTGACGTTTATTATGATTCTCTACATCCTAATGAATTCATGAATAAGCAATACTAATCGAAACTACACATGACTAATTGAACAGATAATTAAATATAACTCAAATGGTTAAATGTTAGTAAATTTGATTATGATTGTATCTCGTATCTGCTGGGCGCCCCTACGTTTAGATTCAGCTGCTATAAGGTACATATAAAGATGGATTTAGTAGGTTAATGTAATTAGTTAATTGCATATTTGACGAACTCAGAATAACCCTTTTTCTGGCAAAATTTGGCTCCTGCCTCCATCAAGTAAGCAGGGTGATCAGAAGTCAACCCAAAATTCGCACAGTCTTTTGGCACGGTTCAATTGATTGATACCTAAGTTATCGCGTCCCAATGAACCTTCCTTTCGCCATCATGCACTGCCTTCAGGTCTTCCTCCAAGCCCAGATACCTCCAAATTCCTACTCCTCCAAAGTTTACTATTTACTTAGGGCGAACCGGTTTCGTCCTATATGCAATCATATACTCACGGGTTTGTGTGGAGTTACGGGTCGTGAATCCTCCCTCCACGTTCAAGAAATGAGACGAGAGTGACCCGACAGGCCTAAAGCACTAATTGTAAGTGAGTTCGTTTCATTCAATGAACAGTACATAAAAAGATATATATGTAAACATACGTTTTGGGAAGGTTTATAACTCGCAATACGAAACTACTTGCAACGCATCCCGAGCTCGGATCTCGCCCATCAAATTCTGCGAAATTTTCAGATTGATACCGAATAGATACATAAGAATAGTGGGTGATATAAATACATATTCGTACATTAAGATCTTATCTGGCGATGTGTTCTGGAGATTCGCCATAACTCCAAGCTTTTGTTTGGTTTTGTTGACGGTTTTGTTTGAGAGATCCGCCATCTCTATGGTTTGATTAATGGTCCTTGTTACAGAAGCGAACACTGCCTTCTGTTGGTTGAACTGTATTTTTTTTTTTTTTTTTTTCCCTCCCCTCCAATGTTCAACTTTTGATAAACTCTTGCTATCCCGTGATTCTCAATTGAATCATGTAAATCCTCATTACCCCTTATTAAGCTATCCCGTGATTTTTCAACTGTTTCATGTAAATCTTCAATACACCCTTTTTTGAACTATCCCGTGATTTATCAAATGTTTCATCTAAGCCTTCAATACCCCTTATTAAGCTATCCCGTGATTTATCAAATGTTTCATCTAAGCCTTCAATACACCTTTTTGAACTATCCCGTGATTTATCAAATGCTTCATGTAAATCTTCAACACACCTTTTTGAACTGCTATAATAAATCTGTTAATTTTCAATTGCTTAGATCTGTAGATACCTCTTTACGTTCAAATTAAAATAGTGTTTAAATTTTTTTTCTTTTGTTCCTAATAATTGCGCAATATAATAATTTTATCCCGTTCCTAGAAGTTAATACCTAAGTACGATATCCACTAATCAAGGTCATTTTTTTTTTTTTTCTTTTTACTGTATTCGAACTAGTGCCCCAGTGACCGATTTATTTTGTAAACAATTTGAGCTTTGTAAACATTCTCTACGGCCTCGTGACCTAGATTCAAGCGTATGAGGTATGTTTACTTTAGACATTCCGGAGACGTGTGAGATGACTCTAAAATTTTCTTTGTTTGATAATGATGTACTTAGCGCAATTGTCTAGTCTGATACCCGATTACGTATACATATTTATTCATTTATATATGCTTTGTCTCAATAAATAATTTATAATATTGATATGTATATACATAAATTTTATGATTGAAATAATTTCTAATATCATAACTTATTTCAAATGCTCTGGATTTTCTGAAATTATATTAATACATACATAACATTAAATATAAAATATTGATTTGTAAATTTATCACACATAACTACTTTCAATAGTTATTGATGAATTCAGAGGTAGGAATCGATACCCTTTTCCTCTTTTTTATATAAGTGTTTTTCTTTTTTTTTTTTTTTTTTTTTTTGATTATAATTTTTCTTGGGAACAAAATTACATATATATATGTTTATATACTTACATATATAAATATAAAAATATACTTATTAAATTTATAATATTTTAATATAGTTACATATCACATATTAAGAGAGTAATATCTTGGTCAAATAATTAATCCAAATACCAATGTTTGCTGCATTCCGCTATCTCCTTGGAATCTGTAAAATTTTATAACGGAAAAGACTTACCCCTACCAAGGTTTTTTCCGACCGGGAAATACACGGTAACCTTGCTGCAATTCTCCTAAATTAATTTTTATTTTCCTAAATTTAATTAAATCTTTTTGACTTCAATTTTTTTTTTTTTCCATTTAATCTAATTAATTAAAATGATGCATGAACTCTATCGTTCTAAACTGTATTTTATCTCAAAACTCGTTGGTTAGATAACTCTTTAAATGATAGTTACTTCACGATTAATTTAGAGATGGTAAATTGTTGTTAAATTAAATTTTTATCCCTCCGAACTTTTATGTATTAATAAAATATTATTTTGTTTTATTATTATTATTTAAGATAATTAATTTAATTATTTATTATTTGTTAGAACACTTTCACTTAGATTGAACACACGTATTTAATTATAACTCCTTCACGCTAAATTATCACATCACTTCAGTTATTTATTGCACTAATATTAAACGCGAAATTTCTAAGTTTAAAATTACGATATTAGGTGATTATAAAATCCGAATTTTCCACTAAAACAAATTGTATTTATCACGAGCACTTTTATTTTTCACAAGTAATTAATGCGTTGGCTTTAATTTTATTTTTCACTGACTCTAACTGCAAAGTATTTTTTTTTTTTTGACTAGAATGTGAAATTTTTCTAAGTATCAAAATAATTATCACTTAGAATTTTTCAAATTTAAATCACCCACCGTTTCGTCACGTTCCGCGAAGTTACAAACTTTTCGACCACGACCGTAGACTGTCCTCAACTGGCATTTGTCTAGACTTTTATACCCCTCTCAGGTCCAAAAGATCGTATCTGAATCTCCTATAATAAACCAATCTAATTACTATCAACTCGTAATTTCTTGAAACCTCTCCATTATTGTCGAATGCGGTCTCTTTGTACGTTTTGCGTTTGATACATTAAATTCTGTCTCGTACTCCCATACTTACAAGATCCGGATTTAGTAAGATCCATGTTTAATGGCCCAACTTCCTTTGTCCTGTTGTTCATACAAAATTAGCTTGAATTTAATAATTTTAAAGTTCTATTTTCATCTATTCCGTAACATGTCCGTGCGTACGGCATCTACCATATGTTCCAAATCTGTCCCCAAATTCGCCTATCAGAGATATCTTCATGTCGAAGTCTTTCTCGCAAATTGTTCATTTTTATTTTATTATTTTTCCACGAGTTTTTCTGTATTCTATATGAACCTTTCCATTTAAAACCGAATTTTCTCTATTTACGTCGTATATTTGAATTTTCCATTCTTTCTCGAATTTTCTTTTATTCACGACACTCTTTCCATGAATTTCCTTATTTATTCTTACGCTATTGTTCATATCTCTATAGATTTTTATATTTCAAGCCGTATTTATTTTATTCACTGTTAATCTAAGATTTCCTTTGTTTTTCTCTGTCGTATCTCCTTTCCCCTCACTTCCCCGTACTTCCCTGATATAACCATATCGTTTTTTGATGTTTGCTGCCTCTTGGAAAATTTCATTTTCTATTTGTTATTAATAAATATATCATTTTTAACATCTTTATAGGAGATACCCCCACTTCGGCCCTTAAATTCCTGTCATTTTTATTGCTTCATAGAGAACGCCTTACAAATTTCGTCCCGTTCTTACGAAAAATCCCATAAACCATATGTCTTGACAGTTGTATACATTAGTTCCTGTACCCACCTGGCAATAAATCCTTTTTTATTTCAGTGTCGTTAACTTTTACGAGAATTCTTTAATGTAAATATTTCATAAGACCCATGATAATTTTTATTACCTTTTTAACGGCTAATCGTCCTTATCTAAACAATTTTCATGTTCGAATATTCCTTGTTTATCACAACAAAATACATCTGGGATCGACAACCATTGTAATGCCTCATTTTTTTATCTGCAATCGCGTACTATGTTACTCTATAACCTCCATTTTAATTACGTAAAATGACTCCTTTTCCTGAGTTTTTCTATCGCAATGTTTTCAGCATTTTCCACTCCCCTCCGTACTGCACTCTATCTTCTTCTCTAACACTTGTTACTGCTCTAGACATCTGAAATGTACCCTCGCCTATTCTTTAAAACTCTCATTTTTTTTTGACGTTTCCTCCCTAAATCTTTCATCGTAATATCCTAGCTCCGTCTAAAATTGATAACAATAATTTTCCATTGTTTTTTCAACATTTCCATTTCCTTTAGCACGTTTTCCCTCGAATCGATCATCTCCGGTCGTCACAAACAATCGTATTATAGATGGAAATCTCCCTAACGCCTTACAATACGTTTTCGTCACTTGCTTTGCAATTTTCCACTTAAACTTTTGCATCGTGTTTACGTGTATCCTTTTTTTCCGCACCTGATATGTTTTAATGCGTTCGAGAACTAGGGTTTCTGATCCCTGGAACGTACCGGTTAATGATAACATTTCTTGGGGTCATCGTTCTTTTGTCCCTGAACAGATTATTTCTTCCCATGGAGTTTATTCACCTCTCGGTTTGGTGGGAACGTCAAACTCATTAATTACATCCCTAATTGCTAGGTCCAAAGGTCGTTCCTTTGTTCTAAAAATGGGTTCGGCCCTCTTCCCGTTGATAGGCTGAATTGGTTTTTAATCGCTTTTGCTGCAATTCAATTGGCTGTCAATATATCACGTCTAAAGTATATTGGGGAGTCCCTGTCCCTGATTATTTGTTGATACCATCTGTGATTTTTTTATCAATACTCGTCTCACTTTGTCTAATTATAGATCCCTACCGTAAATATGAATTCACTTTACTCTAATCCGATAGATGTCGTAGACGTGTCCGTTTTATAAGTAATTGATATTTTCTTTTTAAATTAAAGTGGGAAGCTACGATATTTTCTTATTTTTCACTGTTGATCAATGCAATTCATCACAAGCGTCATTGTGAACGGGAATTTATTTTATTTTATTTTTTAAATTAAAATAAAATAATAATAGGTAATTAAAAAAAATTTATTCAATAACAATGAAATTTAATTTTCAAAAATATTTTTTTAATTCACAAGCAAATTTTATTTTTGAGGACTGAAAGCTGATGTTACGATGTATGTTGCCTGTATACGGTCAGATAGTAAAATTGGGAGGTGGGTATGGGTACCGCCGCCCTGGGAACCATTTATTCGATAATCAACATCTCTGCCATAGGTCATCCCAAGTGATTCGCTACATTTGGTGACTTAGCAGAGGTGCATGGGTTCATGGGGTGAGATTTGTCTAGATCTTGGTGATGGATGTGTTTACCCACCTGATATGTAAATTATACGGTAATAAGGAACTCCAGTGAAAAATGTATGGCTTTAAAAAAATATGTTCATATAGACCAAGAAACGCTGATTCTGAATATATAAGTTTTATTTCATAATATTAAATGCAGAGTTTTTAATAAATTATTAAAAAGTGCATTTTTAAACCTCTTCGGAAAACACAGCGTTAAGTTGGCATTACTGAAATGGTTAACCGTGACGTCACAGTTAACCTGTCACCTGTGTATTGTATTGTATTGACATTTGAAATGACTTGAAGTGCACACGTACCTATGCAATTCAACATTTCGTGTTTTTGGTTTATTTTCATACTGTTTATAGAGATTTAGATAAATAATAGTTATTGTGTTTATTGAAACATAATTTAGGCCCTCAACAATTTACGAAAAGGGCTATATTTGCGGACAATCTGCAATAAATGTTGTCTATTTGAGGTTAAAGTCGTGTCATATTTTGACGTTTGTTTTTATGTATTTTCAAATTGTTTTTAGTATAGGGCTTTTTATACAAGTTGTTACACACTCGTCATGATCAGTGTATTATAAATACCAGTGTTTCTGTATGTATTATACATAAAACAATGTACCTACAAAGTAACACCTGACACAAAACACGATGTCACATGTATTTGCAATGAAAGAGATGATTTATTGTTTTTATATTGCACTTTGATTAAATACAATAACAGTAGCGGTGAAATGTGGACATTTTACCAATGTTTTTCTATATTAAAAGCAGTTAATCTTGAATAAAAAACACACCTCACACCTAAAAGTCATTATCCGCCATAATTATTCTGGGTTCTTCACAGTGTTGCCAACAGTTAGAAGTGAAATTTCCCTAGAATTTCACATTTACGCAATTACCTACGTAGCCACCTGATTGTGTAACACTAATCCTGTTATATGTTAATTAATATGATCATTAATTGGAAAGATATCGGAACTTGGTAAATATACTAATAATACCGTGATTTTCCAAATAAAACACTTTTTGCTACGTGAAGTAATAATTTAAAAGTACGAATACACTCACCACTGAATTAGAAACTGAATTCCAAATTAAAAAAAACACTTTGCAAAATAAAAATCATAAGCAACCCGCCGCTCATTTGTACCAAGCGTGGTATTTTGAAGACCCCCCCCCCCCCCGAACGTGTCACGTAGTATGGGTACGTTCCCTAATATCATTTTGAGTTGTCAGTGTTAAAAATAACATGGCATGTAAGTACATGAAAAATAATTAAGATTCATCGGAATTCCAAAATATATATATACGTATAAATATAAATAATACCAGTAATACTGTCATATGTAATAAAATTTTTGCCAGAGTTCGAAATTTCCCTAGATTTTGTCCTGATTTCCCTTATCCCTAAAAAATATTTTTCTCCCCTAGATCTAGGGAAATTTCCCTCGACATAACATCACTGATTCAAAATGACAACTTAAAAAGTAAAAAAATTAGACCACCATAGATACGGTGCGTTTCTGGGAGTCTTTAAAAATTAAAACTTTGACAATTATTTTAACTATTAAAACTAACTTTAAAAATAAAAATAAAAATGCAGTTATTTAAGTTTGAAGGTCTTTATTCATTAAAAAAAATAAAAAAATTGGACTGGAGTTCTCTATTAAAGAAAGTCAAAATATTAATAAATTGACAGAGTCGACTTGCAATACTCACTTTAAATTGGCAGTCTGCATCTACTTTTTGACAATAAAATGTGAGTTACATAATTGTCTAACCCCTCCGAAAATCGCCAATATTCACTTATAATGTCTCAAACGAAATGACATTTTACGAAAACCTTGTGTTATTACCACTTCACAATTAAAGCTCTATAAATGAAACATTTCTGAACGTAGCCAAATAATAAAAACTGTTTTAAAAAGGTTACAAAATAAGCTTTCAAATTGTTATATTACAAATAAATACTAACATTTGTAAATATTAAAATTTAGAATGCAAACATTAAAAAAATGTAAAAATGACTCACGTGATGTATTTATGTGAAAACGGTACTAAAATGACAGATTATGTAAACAACAATACTTATTCTATTGCATAATTGTATAATAAACACTTTTGTCACCTCACTTTTTTATCATTTCAAATGACAGAATATTCTTGATAGGTATTTCTATGAACAACTTGATAGGGATGTACAGCTTGATCCACTATCAACCTTTTACTTTTTATTTTAGGGATGTCACTAAAACAATAACGGAGTTAGAACGATTTCTATGGAGACACACCCGTTGACGTATAAACACGCTTATTGTACTTGCCTGCTATCGTATTTTTAACGCATATATCTGCTTAAGTTGCTGACCGGTTAATGAGGTCTTTAGCCATAACTCATGATATTTGAGAGCTTTCTGAACTCCATTTCTCCAAATTCTAACAAACTAAACTAGGACTTAACTAGCATTGGGTGGGCAAACACACCTGCGTGGCAGACAGGATCAGGAGATACTTTTTTACCTTTCCAGCCGGACTCTCTCGACCCATCGCCTTGCAGTGCGAGGGATTGATTGCAAATTCCTACCCACCCCTCATACCCAATTCCTTACCAGAACTTCTCCTCTCCTTCCTTTCCATAAAAAATCCTCCACACAACATCCCCAAAGAAGACATAGGCCCTGAAGGATTTTTTTTCCTCTGGGCCTCCTGTGTGGAGCTAATATTAAAAAAAAAAAGGATCCATTTATTAACAAATCACACAAAACGGTCAATTTGATTTGTTCCCCTTTCTCCGATTGTCCATGGCTTATTTCAATTTATTTGTTCAAAGTTCCATGGCAAAGCACAGTGGAAAGCTCCTTGGCTTTGAAGTCAGAGGATACGGGTTCAAAAACAACTTTGTGAACACTATATTCTAGGTATACTCTGTACAGCGAGAATATGATTTGTAAGTCCGACCGGTCAGTGGTTGAGTGGGCATCGCGTTTGGGTCCCACCCAGACATTCCTCGGCTGGTTAAGTCCTTGCAACATTTTCGGCTCACTGTGGTGGTAGTAGGAGATTTTCAAATAATTTCGGGTTATTCGTGACCGGGAATGTTTGTCTTTCTTTTAAAAAAAAAAAAAAATAGGAATTGTATTACTTACTGTATCCTTGGGCCCGTTCTTAGCGCGAGGAGCAGGCAGCTGTTCGCAGAATTGCCAGAGTTTCTTCTTGGACTCCGCGGACATGTGTCCCGTATTGGGTCGTAGCAGGCGGCCAAACGGACTCTCTGGTGTCGCCATCTCTATTTCAACTGAAAAACAATACATTTGTATGACATGATTTTATTTGTATTTGTAAGTCCATAGAAACTCTCTTTCGTTCCCTTCATAAATTAATCAAATTTCAAAGCTTTCATTCTATCAAGTTGCTTCCAACCGAGCGAACCGGATAATGGGCACTTGATTCCGTTTATTGTCAGCACTTACATGGATTCCTGGGTGTCTTGATGGGATCGGAGGGCATCTCTCCTCGCTTGATGGCCTGTAATCTCCTCCGAGAGGTGGGACTGAAGAGAGCGAGGTTAGGTGTGGAGAGGGCATTGTCCATCGGTGGAGTGCTGACACTTTCATCTAAAAACACATTAATATTCCGAATTATTGAAAAAGTGCATACATGGTTAGGTTTAGGGAAATCTTTAGAATAAAAGTCACAGATTAGGTGACTCAGGGGGTCTAGCATGGTCAAATCGATAACTTAACTATAGCATAACTAAACAGACAACGATTTTATATTGATTTAATTAAACCCTCAGTCTAATTTGTTCATCTTAGGGAACACAATTACGATTTGGGAGGCGGGAATGGGTACCGCCGCCCCGGGAACCTTTATTGGATAACCAACACCTCTGCCATAGGTCACCCCAAGTGGTTCGCTACGTTTGGTGATTTAGCAGGGGTACCCAGGTTCATGGGGTGAGGTTTGTCTAGGTGTTGGTGGCGGATGACCAGGACATACTGAACCCCAGATTCCTACCCACCCCTTAAACCCTTTTCCTTCTCAGAACTCTCCTCTCCTTCTTTTCCTTAAAAAACCCTCCACATAGCATCCCCAAAGATGACATAGGCCCTGAGGGAAATTATTTTCCTCAGGGCCTCCTGTGTGGAGCACATGTAAAAAAAAAAAAAAAAAAACAGTTCATATAATTCTCACAGGAATTGTTGTATCTCCTTATGTGATGGTGAGAAATGTGATCCAAATGGTGTTAGAAAGGAAAAACACCATGCTTTATATTCAAATCTAGCACAAAAAAATTTAAATGTGCACCTTTGTGAAAATAAAGTTTCCTATCGCAATTTGAAAAAAATTATGAAACTTTGTGAATTTTTTAATCATTATTTTTACATGAAACGACAAAAAGTGAGGTGACCATTATAATGCTTATAAATCATTTGTCTAATAAAATATGTGTGTTTTTATTTATTTTTTCGTTATCAGTAATTTTGGTTAGAAAAAACATAAGATGAGCCATTGTTAAGAGGGAATAACCAGAGAAAACTGGAAATTTGTCATTTTTAAATCAAATTTTAGACGTATTGACTCTTTTCCAAAAAAAAATATAAATTGATTTTGAAAGATTGTTCTTTTATCTAGCATTCGCATGTTTTAAATTTTGAGAAAAAATGATTATTTTTAGTATAATAAGGTTACACCATAGGTCGTTGGCAGATTTGTTAAATTTTCAAACAAAATTTTGTATTATACAACACACATTTCAAATCATATAATCATGCAGTAAAATAAATCAATAAATTATTGGGGAAAGCTATGTATGTTTCAGAATTTTAATTTTAGTTTAAATCAAATCATTTAAAAAAAGATCCACGCACAGGTTTTGTGACGAAAATACTTCAAATTCTCTATTTATTTGCGGTGTCCCAAACTAATATACCTATTTACGATTTTTTTTACATTCTTATTTTGCTTAGACATTATTGAAAAATTATAAATACTTATGATCAAAAAATAATTACAAAAAGCACATAATTTTAATAGTTTTATCATCACGCCTTTCAGCATTGTTGGATGTAGGTATAAATTAAAGCAAATTTTGAATGAAATAAAATCGATATTGAAACGGAGAATAATTAATCTTTCTCATTGGAACCGCCCTGTACGATCGTAAGAACATCTTTCAACGAAATTTGGATTCTCGGCCGCTGGCTGGTTAAAGGTCCTTAACCAAAGCTTATCTGACACGTTGAAGACCGTGCTACATTAGGCGGCTCTTGTCTACCGACTATCGGAATATTTTATATCAATTGTTGACCGTGCTCGCACTTACCTCCTAATGCGGCCCAATAACCACAGATGAACGATTTAGTCAATTTCTTATTGATATAGAATTTTATTGAAATAGTGCAACAAATGGAGACTTAAACTGAATTAACTTACTGTTTAACTTGAAGTCTTTGCATAATTCCGACACCCTCTTGGGCGTTTCTTGCGAGTCCGAGCCCAGCAGGCCCTGCCGGTTGAGAGCTATGAACCTGGACGCTGGTGACATCTCTGTCGATCCGCCTGAATTAAAAATAAACCATCATCATCAGCTGTTGATTTAAAACTTTATATTACATACTGGCGATTAACATATAAAGGATCTGAAAGGAATGTATAAAGATTAGATACAACAGCACTAAATGATAGTTTCCTCTTCCTATAGAGGTTGGCAATCATCACGATTCTTCACCCTGTAGGCTGCAGCCTGGGACAACTCTGTGGAACTGCACACATACTAGACATGCAGAAAGTGCGGCATTTTTCACATTATTTCCACACAGGAGGCCCTGAGGAAAGAAAAATCTTTCAGGGCCTATGTCATCTTTGGGGATGTGGTGTGGAGGGTCTTTTTAGGGAAAGGAAGGAGTTCTGGGAAGGAAAAAGGTATGAGGGGTGGGTAAGAATCTGGGGGTCAATGTGTTCAGGAGCGGCGGATGTATGAATCCATCCCTCCCACTGCAGTGCAAGGTGGTGGATCAAAAGGTTGGAGAGGTCAAAAGGTTTCCCTCATCCAGTCTCTCCCGATCCGGCCCGCCACAGTGTGTGGTCAAATACATTCACCCAAGACTTAGACAAACCCATGAACGCGGGCACCCCTGCTAAGACACCAAACATATCAAACCACTTGGGGTGACCTATGGCAGGGGCATTGGTTATCAAATAAATGGTTCCCCGGGCGGCGGTACTCATAGCCACCTCCCAAATTGAGCTTTGTCTTCTATAAGTAGTAGTTAATAACATGTGCTGTCTACTAAAAAGTGGTAACAAATAATAAGTGGTAACAAATAATAAGTGGTAACAAACAATAAGTGGTAACAAACAATAAGTGGTAGGTAATTAAAATAGTTGACTTACCCAATGACATTTTCCCCTTTGCTTTTGGTGTATTATCCGAAGCTGCATTCACTTTAAAAGGCAAATCTTTTACTACATCACGGACAACGGTTCGATCCGATTTATCTCCATTTTCTTCCGCTGCATCAGACAATCTCTCCCTCATCAAGATGTCCTCGGCTCTGGTCAGGTGATTATCATCAGGTGGGTCATTATCATCATCATCATCAGCTGATTTGTTGACAGGGACTGTGGATGCGGGTATGGTCTTGTCTCTGGAAAGGTTTTCTTTGTTGTTGTCTTGTAGGTAAGTGTTTTCATTTTCGGCGACGCTGGTTTCTGGTTTTATAACCGAGATATCTTCCAGTTTCCAAACGGGTTCTGGAAATATAAATAAATAATCAAATCTTTATATTTGGAAAGATTCCCGACCTTCATCTTCCCAATCTCCTTCCCCTCTCCACTTTTCTTCAGCCTCACAACATACCCCAATCGGGAATGTCATACTCTCACTGGCTACAGACAGAAGTAGATGGGATTCTTGTGAGGTACTCACATAAAAAATATTTAAAAAGATGAGATTTAATATTTCTCTGTGGTCAAGAAATAATGAAACAAAAGACTGTTTCCATTTTAAAAGAATGGTAATATAACATTAATTTATCCCTCTTAAAATAATACTTTGCTTTACAATGGTAAATTATTTTATTAAATTTAAGAGTTTGAAGGGAATCTCTATTTAAAAAAAAATCAACAATACCCCGTTCTAGAAGGGAAATATAATATTCAAAAAGGGTAAAAAAAAAAATAAAATTATAAGTCCCACTTTAACCCTTTGAGTGCCGCCGTATGCAACTGAACAATTAAAATACAGTGAAACCCTCTTAAGAAGTTTGGTTTTTTCGGTCCCTCTGCCAAAGTTGGCCCAATTTTTCCCACATACCAGGTTTTCCTGCTTGAAGTGTGTTTTTTCCAGTTCCTTGGAAAACTTCTTAACCCCTCCGAAATTCGCCATTTAAGCCCTTAAACTGTCTCAAAAATGACATTTTACGAAAAAAAATTGTTATTACCGCTTCACAACTCGGCCCCTTAGAGTCAAAGAAACGTAACTCAATTTTTATCGATTTTGAGTTACGGATGGTACTAGACACAAAATAACACATTACGTTAAGTGACAAAGACACGTATCTATAGGTTCAACGGTTAAAAATGTACATCGTTGCGTATCTACAGAAAACCATTTATTGTTAATGTCAGTAGAGTGTATCTTTACTTGCGTTTTTCAAACTTGAATAAAAAGATATTTGCTTGCGAGTCAAAGAAACGCATCTTTAGTTACGTTCGATTCACCCGCATAGATTATGCAACTGTTTTACTGAAATGTCACTTACGCGTCATTCATTTACGATTTGGCAGTTGTGTTTGCGGCACTTTTTATTTTAACGAGTGGTTTGAATATTAGTTTGGTTATTTTTTTGTGTGTTTGACTCAATATAAATCGAATATGGAAAGGAAAACACAAAAACACGGATTCAGTGAATAATGGAAGCTGCGTTATTGAATAATAAGGAAGATTCTTCAAGTGCCACAAATATCTTATTTCAGAGGTGGGTATGGGTACCGCCGCCCTGGGAATCATTTATTAGATAACGTTTGATGACTTAGCAGGAGTACCCGGGTTTATGGGGTGAGGTTTGTCCGGATCTTGGCGGCAAATGTGTCTGCCATCAACAGCGTGGCAGGCCGGATCGGGAGAGACTGAGGGAGATCTTTTGACCTCTCCAGCACGACACTCTCGGAACATTCTCTTGCATCGCAGTGGAAAGGATGGATTCATTCGTCCGTCACACTGGCCCCCAAATTCCTAACCACCCCTTATACCTTATTCCTTCTAAGAATTTCTCATCCTTCCTTCCCCTAAAAAGACTCCCTACACAGCATCCCCAAAAACGAAATTGATGTTACTACAACTGCTACCAAAAAAAAAGCAGAAAATCAGGAGTCACGATGCCAAAAGTCAAGACAGTTCTTCTTCTTTAAGAGCGATTTGAGAATCCAAGAATGCCAAGAATTTTTCTTGACTACATTGGATATTACTGAAACCTTTTTTAGAAATATAATTAATAATAGCTTGGAAAATGGAAAAGTTTTCTAAAACAAAGGGGGAAAACATTTACCTGGAGATAAAAGACCAGAAGAATCTAAAAAAATCATTAAGGACCACATTATGTCTTTTCCAACAGTACCGTCACATTACTGTAGGGCGAACACTTCATTTAAATATTTAGCCGCCGATTTGACATTACACATACATAATGTACACTATGTATGTTGACTTGTGTAAGGATACAAATTATGTTCCTGAAAAAACATGGTTAAACCGAAATATATTTAACACCTGTAACCTATAGTTCTAACAACAACGCGAAGATATGTGCGACTCGTGTGTTAAATACGAAAATGCTAATACGGAAGAAAAATATTTCTTTTGGATGAGTATGATCGCCACAGACAACGCAAAATTGCTGTACAGAATTATAAAATCCAATTTTAAACCCTTGCTTCTGAATCCACTGTAAATTTCATCGAGTTTAATTTAGCCAGGCGTGTCGAAAGATAATTTTTTATAGACGACACGCCTGGCAGTTTATAATTAAACTTTTTTTAATGTTCGGAGCAATGAAGCTAGAAATTACATGTGACATGAATAAGTGGCTTCATGTATTTATAAAAATCGCTTCATGTATGTATAAGTATTTGGTAGCTAATGCTAATGGAAAGAAGTTCATTCTGATGAGTGATACCTGTTGATATATCGAAACTTCTACAAAGAAAATAAATATATTTGATCCTTCATGGTGGTACCCAGCAGTTAGATTAGCTTCCAGAAAATTCAAATATGATGTCATTGAGATGGGACAAGAGTATTTCTTCAGTATTATTAACTTGAGGAAACAATTAATTAAAAACAAAAAGACAGATAAAAATGGCATGGCTAGTTAAAAATTACATTCAAAAGAAGATCCTGACCATATTTATTAAGTTCCTAAAACAAGGCAACGAGCTAGACTTATTTTTTTACATGCGCTCCACACAGGAGGCCCCGAGGAAAATAATTTACCTCAGGGCCTATTTCATCTTTGGGGATGCTGTGAGGAGGGTTTTTTAGGAAATAAAGGAGAGGAGAATTCTGGGAAGGAAAAGGGTTTTAGGGGTGGGTAGGAATCTGGGGTTCAGTGTGTCCTAGTCATCCACCTCCAAGACCTAGAAAAACCTCACCCCATGAACCAGGGCACACCTTCTAAATCACCAAGCGTGGCGAACCTCTTGGAGTGACCTACGGAAGAGGTGTTGGTTGAAGTAAAGTGAGTGAAGCAAAGAGTGTGTGCTAAGACTGAGTTGTTTGGCGGTCCGTCCTCTCTGCCTACCCCTGCGGGAAATGGCGTGATGGTTAGGTATTTAGTAAGTTAGTCAGGTACAAGATTCCAGTTTTTTAAGCAAGTTACAATATTATGTAGCATATAAAGTTTTTTTTGACAATAGTATTAGTTGGAAAATAGTTACCTAAATATTTTATACGATTTTCTGTTTTAAATAAGTTTTTCAATAAATATTTCTAGACTTGAAATATTTTTATTACTGTTCCACCACTATCCTTATTCCTATAAATCATCTTTACAAATTTCCGGGTGTAAAATAAGTCAAATATCAAAGGATGTTTTTCGTAACTTGAGTTCAGTGATTGCAATTTTCATTTTTGTTAGGATCAAAGAAACGTAACTGAGATATAGCTGCACTTAAATTTAAAAAAACGTATGAAAATGAATTACTATTTTATATTTAAAAGATGATTTAGAAGCACAAAATACCACCCTTTAACTAAACGAGAAGAAATTATTAATATGTTCCATTTGATTAAAAGTAGACAACATTGATTGATTGAGAACTATGTTTTTTTGCTCTCCTGTAAAGTAGAGAAAAATGAGATACGTTTTTTTGACCCTAAGGGGCCGAACTAAAGCTCTATAAATGAAACATTTCTGAACGTAGCCGAATAGTAAAAACTGTTTTAAAAAGGTTACAAAATAAGCTTTCAAATTATTATATTACAAATAAATATTAACATTTGTAAATATTAAAATTTAGAACGCTAACATTAAAAATAGGTAAAAATGACTCACGTGATGTTTTTATGTGAAAACGGTACTAAAATCACAGATTATGTAAACAACAATACTTATTCTATTGTATATATGTGTAATAAACACTTTTGTCACCTCACTTTTTTATCATTTCATATAAAAATATTTAATAAAAATTAAAAATGTCGAGCGCGGACGAGCCGCCGGTAGTAACTTTGGGCAGGTAAATATTTTTGTCAACTACGCGACTGACAGCTGATTCCTGTTATGTATTTCTATAGACAACTTGATAGGGATGTACAGCTTGATCTACTATCTATCGATCTTTTACTTTTTGTTTTAGGGATGTAACAAAACAATAACGGAGTTATAACGATTTCTATGGAAACACACGCGCTGACGTATAAACACGCTTATTGTACTTGACTGCTGTCCTATTTCTAACGCTTATATCTGCTTACGTTGCGGAGGGTTTAAGAGGGTTTCACTGTAAATCATTTCTCTGAGCTATTCTGGGGTAGCTGCATCTACTATTTTTATAAATGTATAAACACATTATGTATCTGGAAAGACGGTACAATTTACAAAAATATTACGAAAATTTTGAATCAGCACTGAAACATTCAACACAGTTCAATAATGCCCCGCATCATAGGGGGTAATAAAACGTTCAATAGTGCCCCATGTTAAAAGGGTAACCAGTTGACTGACCTTTAGTGTCCCCGATGAGGAAGGGCCCCTCCTTGACGCGGCGGCCCTGCGTGGCGCAGGCCAGCAGCCACTGGCTGGTGACAGCGGGCAGGCCCCACTTCAGCGCCCCCTTGTACTT
This sequence comes from Limnephilus rhombicus, assembly GCA_929108145.2. Lineage (NCBI taxonomy): Eukaryota > Metazoa > Arthropoda > Insecta > Trichoptera > Limnephilidae > Limnephilus > Limnephilus rhombicus. The sequence goes on from OV815292.1 coordinate 44,826,324, forward strand.
GTCCCCCTTGGGCTCGGGGCAGATGAGATGGGTGGAGGCGCGGGTTGTCTCCGTGTTGCGGCGACAGAATGTCAACTGGGTTCTTTAGGGGATTTTCATTATATATTGTTTAATTTTAAGGTCTGAACAAGATAATGTACTTTGACATTTTAAAAAGTTAACTAACTAACCATCGGATACGATTTTAGATTTTCACGGCCAAAAATATTTTTGTTATTAGTTTTTGGGGTATTATGCCGTGTTACGCTACCTCCTTCTTTAGCCAACGCTGTCCGAAACGTTGGCTAAAGAAGGAGGTAGCGTAACACGGCATAATACCCCGTTTCGGACAGCGTTGGCTAAAGAAGGAGGTAGCGTAACACGGCATAATACCCCAAAAACTAATAACAAAAACTAACCATCACGCCGTTTACGCAGGGGGAGGCAGAGAGGACGGACCACCAAACAACTCGGTCTTCGCACACACTCCTTGTCTTGTTCACATTCTATTATTCTGACTCTTGACATGGCCCGACTCAAGTATCTGATTCGCTTGGTGGTGCCTTCCTTGGGCGTCCCCGACTTATTTTATCATTCACATTTGCATCATATATTCTCCTTACACTCCTTTCCTCGTTCATTCGTTCTACATGCCCAAAACATCTGAGCATACCTTTCTTAATCTTACTCATTATGCTTACATCAGCCTTGCATTCTTTGCGGATTTACATGTTCCTCACACATTTATACATGGTTTTTCCACACATACGCCTCAGGGATCTCATTTCTACAGCTTTCAGCCTACTTTCAACCTTCATACATCAGGATAGGTACCAGCACTCCATTATAGACGGCTAGTTTAGCATCTTCAATTTAACCTGAGTAGAATAGTAAAGACTTACGTAGCCCCGAGAAGTTGAGCCAGCTCATCGATGAAGGTCCTCTCCACGCCCATGTAGGTGGATATGCCGAGGATCTGCTCCGTCAGCGGAGCCATGGCGCCCGCCACCTTCACCGGCCGGTGGTAGTACGAGATGGGGACTATCTCTTCCTGAGATAGGCAGTCGTCCTGAGAGGACAAATTCCGTTGTTACATATTACAATGGGTTTACCAATTATATCTGGGGGCCTAGCACGGTCAAATTGATAACTTAACTATACATGATCGATAAGCTTAAATGATGACGATTTACATCAATTGATCGTGTATACCAAGTCTTTTAATTCTACGAGCTTTGTTAGTCAGTAATTTTTTATAATGAATGACGAAACCCTCGGGTTCATGGGGTGAGGTTTGTGTGGGTCTTGGTGGCGGATGCATCTGCCAACCAGCCGCATGGCAGGCCGGATCGGTAGAGAATGGTTGAGGGAGTCCCTTTCACTTCTCCAGCCGTACTATCTTGGAACATCGCCTTGCACCACAGTGGGAGGGATGGATTCATACGTCCGTCACTCCCGGACACACTGACCCCCAGATTCCTACCCACCCCTACTACCCTTTTCCTTCCCAGAACTTCAGGGTTTCATCGATTGACTGTGCCAGGGCCCAAGATTGTTATAAAAGTTAAATAACTGATTCAGAGCCACTTTCACTAATTCTGAATAAATTTTGAGTTAAAACTTTTTTTTTTTTTTTTGTGCATTCATTACATTTTTAGGAAAATAATTTCCCTCTGGGCCAATGTCATCTCTGGGGATGCTGTGTGGAGAGTATTTTTAATAAAAAGAAGGAGAGGAAGTTCCGAGAAGGAAAAGGTACGAAGGGTGGGTAGGCACGGACGTATGAATCCATCCCTACCGCTGCGGTGCAAGATGATAGGTTGGGAGAGACCAGCTGAAGAGGTCAAAAGATTCAGCATACCATGCAGCTGATGGGTAGGCGCATCCGCCGCCAAGGCACACCTCACCCATTGAACCCGGGCACTCCTGCTAAGTCACCAAACGTAGCAAACTACTTGGGGTGATCAATAGGAGAGGTGTTGGTTGTCTAATAAATGGTTCCCGATGCAGTAGTACCCATATCCACCTCCCAAGTTACTTCAATCATAGAATTAACAAAGCGGCATAACATAAAAACAGGCATTTGCTTGACGAAGAAGCTCCACTCAGCGGTGGAGTAACAGATAATATAAGCTGCTGGATGAATAGTGCTAATCGACAGTTTACTCAAAGGTGGTGAAATACCCCCTCAGTACAAAAAAATACCATGTTTATAAAGAAATCTTACCAGCCAGAAGGTAGTGACGACAATGGCCTTCTTGTTGACAACCTCGTCTTCGTCATAATCCAGCGGCACAACGACGTAACGACCGCCTTTTCCCACTCCCACCACGGTGCCGCCTGACGCCTCGATGTTCACCGCCACCTCGCACGCCGTCACTTCCTCCATGCCTTGTAGCTCAAATGTTATGTCTGGAGATAACAGAGAAAAAAATGCATAGATTTTTTTATTTCACTCAAAAAAATCTTTAAAAGAAAGACAGACATTCTGGGGTTATGAAAAACCTGACAATGTTTGAACTCCTTCGCCATCATTAAAAGTGGAAGATGTTGCTTGTGCAATGATGGAGAAATTAGCTAACAAAGGAATTGATTGCACAATACCTGGAGGGAAGACCCATTTGTCACTAACATTAAGTCACTAACCATTTGTCACTAACATCATTTGTCAATAACATTTGTCAATAACCATTTGTCAATAACACCATTTGTCACTAACATTTGTCACTAACATTAAGTCACTAACCGGTCAATTATTTGTAGATATTAGATTTGACCTTTCTGTTTACACGCAATCGATCCCATCACGCGACATGTTGACACAATGCATATGTTTTAGTGAAACTTCATGGATCTTGTGATTGTTTCAGCTACATGTCACAGATGGCTATAGTGTTAGTAGTTCACGGAGTTCTCCCGCAGATGTCGTATGAAGAAAAATACCCCCCGACAGTCTGCCGCACGGACAGCGGAGATATCCGAACGAAGAATCCAACAATTCCGAATGTAGGGCTCGAGCGATGTAGGGATTGAAGAAGTATTAAGTAAAATCGTAATATTTCTCTTGTAAAATGCAACCTCGGGTCAACGGGTCACGTATCAGCTATGCGTGCGATATTATCTTGTGATAGAGTCCTGCGGATTTACATACATGGCATTGACTTTATATTTGCTTTTTTTGCAGAAAGTAATCTTTTATTTGTGTGCGTTTTTTTTACTTATTGCTAACTTCATATCGACGCTCATTGGGTCAGTAAACGCCCGCCACCATTTGAATCTTACGCTGCAAATTAAAAATGCTTGTGCTTGTGTTAATTATTGTGATATTAATTAATATCCAAAGGTCTTTCAAAATAAATACCTACTCTTTTTTGCCACTAATCCTCTAATACTAATAGATGTAATGTCAAAATAAATTAACCGTAGTGAAAAATAGCAAATAATTTATGATTGCTTTTTTACGCTTGCAAAGTCGTTTTCTTATTCGAAATTCGAACTATCCCCGATTTTAATACAAGGGTGATGAAATCTTCGCTCGGCAAAGAGATCGAAGAATTGATCTTCTCTATAAATAAGTATGATACGTGCATTTAAATAAATTACATACATTACGTTTTTGATGAAATCGGTGAACCACCAAAAATTTAACGCACCGGCCGCGCCTGGTCATGACCACCCCTGGGCTGGGTCAAGGACCTAGGTGGACCACTAATTAAAATTGTTAAACATAATGTTTTTATATATTTTTTGTATCTATTATTATCAAAATTACCTACCTACTTTTTACTTGTATCTATTATTATCAAAATTAAATTATAACTTCTTGTGACTTGACCACGACTATGTGATCCCCCCCTGGCGCTATGTGACCCCCCCTGGCGCCAAAGCTGGATCCGCCCTTGATTAGGAATCTAGGCAATCTTTCATTAGGGCGATATTTAAAGAGTATCTGTGGCGACCAGAACAATTTGTAGCAGAAGGCAGCGAACGAATTGAATAGCCTTATAAATGTTTTGTTGAACGGGCAACATTAGAAACCCCGTTGACCATCACAACAGACCAAGGAAGACAGTTTGAGAGCTTTTTATTTAGGAAATTGACTGAGAAGTTTGGAATCGAGCATACAAGAACTACCGCATATCACCCGCAAGCCAATGGTATGATCGAAAGATGGCATCGTACATTAAAAGCTAGTCTCATAGCAAGCGGAGACCCAAACTGGTTAGAGAATCTCCCTCTTATCCTACTCGGTTTAAGATCGACAGTTCGGGACGATTTAAAATGTTCACCAGCTGAACTCACATACGGTAGAACTCTCAGGTTACCTTGTGATTTCTTCACTGAGACTCCAAGGGAAGAACCTGACACTTATGTTGGACGTCTACAAAGAAAATTTGATGACATAAAATCAACTCCTGCAAGTGCTCATGGTACAAGAAAAATCTTTATACACAAAGATCTGCCTACTTCTACCCATGTATTCCTCAGAACTGATGGAGGAAGAAGATCGCTCCAAAGCCTTTACGAAGGACCTTACAAGGTCGAAGAACGCGATGAAAAAACATTTGTCATCAGCGTAAATGAGAAACCGAAGCGTGTCTCGATAGAACGCCTAAAGCCCGCTTTTATACCAGTAGAAGACAACGTATCTATTTCTACATCTGTACAGGAACCACTCCCAGAAAACATAACAAGAACAAGATCTGGTCGAAGGGTGCATTTCCCTGACAGATACCAGTCAGTACGCAAATAAATGGCACTAAGGCAATATAAATTCTTTCTCTTATTTATATTCTTACAATTCCTTAGCAAATCTAAAATGATTCATACAAAACAGATTTATAAAAAATAAGTATAAAACACATAGAAAAACTCATTCGAATTCCAAAAAGCATATTTTCTTTTTTTTAAATTACTGAACAGATACTAAAGTCTACAAATTTTGATAAAATTTTGAGCTCTAGTATTAGTACTATAATAATTCGTGTAGCTAATGAAAATTTTTTCATTCTTCAACCATGTAAATAACATGTAGCTAGTTTTAAGTCAACTTTACAATCGTATATCACACGATAAAACATCTATGTATAAGAAATCATTTAACGCTAAGATAAGCGTTATCTTAGTAGGTTTTACAATAACAGAACCAAACATAATATATCATGCTTTAATATAGCACATATCGTTTATATCCTACTATAATTCAACATGTACTTAAGATAACTTTTAAATATAACTAGAACATAATGTATGTAATATTGATCATGTTAACAAAATAACACACATTAATGTATCCATACATGAATAACTTATCCAAGTTTCAAACCATTCCGCTAGACGCGTTGATTTTCACATGTATTTTTAGTAACTTTTAACTAATATTGATTACGTTTTACGTACTTTTATAATATTATGGAATATAACCATGTTCAGTCGAAAGTTTGTTGACATCCACACATCCGAACGAACATGTTGTTGAGATTTTAACATTTATATCATACAATAATTTTTATACCATTTCTTTTAATGAAATGTAATTGTTTATAACAATATGATTGTTTTTTATCCATATCCTATCAAGTGTACATGTCCCTCACCTGATAGAATGTGTTGATGAAATATTTTTTATCTATAAATTACTCCTTAAATGTTTACAAAGGTATTAGCAAATACATATCAAGTTCATTTATAAAAACCAGTATAAAAATTATATAAACTACACTTGTAAACAATTGATGAGATATTATTACTCTAAAAAATGATAGATTAAGGATTTCATATCTCATGTTCATAAAGAAGGAATATTTTGTACATTTATAATATCTACTACTTTCCAAATCTGAAATATTTGATTAGTTTAAGATCAAACATTCTAAACCTGTATTGTATAATAATTAATTTTAGTCATGTACCTCATCATATTTCAGTAATAGAGTATATACTTTATATGAATAAGAAGCTACAGTTATTCTAACACTGTTACATTATCGGAACATAATATGTCTTATATTGACCACAAACTCAATATAACACATATTTATTACATATTTCCATTCCTACATAAAAATTTTAGAACATTAAGCACTTTGCGATTTAAAAAGTAACATGTACTTCTAACCACTCCGCTGTACGCGTCGAAGTTAAAAACTATACTTTAAAAATTTATATAACTCTTAAATTCAAGTATTACATGTATCTAATTTTAAGATTTACTAAGTTTTCCATTATGTTAAAATGTTTCGTTTTTTTTTTTTTTTTTTAAATCTTTCAAACGCGTGCAACCAGATGTTCCTTGATGTCCACATCTGATTGAACGGGTTGGAAATTTTTTATCATATGATAATGATTCATCTCAAATGCTCAAGGAAACATGATAATGTTATTATTAAATAAATTCATTATTAATTATTATTAATTCATAACTTCAATAGTTCTAAAAGGTGAATTATATACCTGTCATTGACTTAGGCATATGCTACGACCCTCGGTTGAGGACGCAGGAAAATAATATTTAACTCCTTCGCAGCGAGCGGTGTTCGAGAAATTCTCTCCGGTTGTCGGTGGATTATTGATGAGTAGTGATGAGGTGCGATATCTGCAGTTATGTAGTTGATGTATGCAGATGTAGGTGATGTCTTGAGGTAATGTTGGAAGTAGTTCCGTGTAGGAATGATAACTTGTTGATTAAGATAGAATAACTTTATTTAAGATTTAAGTATAATCAAACTTATAATTTAGACAATGTCAATTAGCGAACAAGTGAACAAAAGTGCAGCGTGTAGACTGCACGTAATAAGAAATAGAAGTGAACATGGAGGAACGCTAAGTCCTCGCTTAAATAGCATTTTCAGTATTCCCGGATCGTGGGATACTTCATAGTTTTAAGTACTAGACACATAAAAAATATGTTATGCAGGAAATCAGTTTTGGGTTTACTAATCCTTCGATATTTGTTAATCGTTTTCAATTAAAAATAATGTATTTGTTTGAAACGCATGAGTGCGGAAAAGGTTGACATTAATGCGTGTGATTTATAGCATAGGGCTGGAGAATATAACACATACCATGTCTAAATGTCTTAAAAAATACATAACATCTCCAATAACATCACGTTTCGTTAAGCAATTGACATTAATGTACACTTGTTTGTTCATGAAAGTTCGGTAACAGTCAATAATGCATAATGGATATAATACCACACATAAAATAATTTAACCCAAGTTTCATGAACACAACCATATATTTTTTACTTTTGTTATCGTTTTACAAACTGGGGTAGAGGTGTGTAGCGGAAGGCAGCGAACGAATTGAATAGCCTTATAAATGTTTTGTTGAACGGGCAACATTAGAAACCCCGGCACTAGAACCACGGCGAACTGGCCGACCATTCTGTTTTCACGGCCCGGTTGTCAAGTCGCATTTGTACGCTGCCTTCTTCGTATAATAAAAATCCTTCTGATAAATTGTAATAATAACCTGTGTCGGTTTTGGGAAATAAATGCAAGTCCAACGTTTGTCATTCTGTTTATTAAAATATATACCGACCACCTTGTTGGCAACGGAGCTGAAGCCCACGTAAGTATTCTGGCAGGACTACCATACCACTCTTACCGCCAAAAATTTTTTATTTAGTACCTATATATTTATTATTTTTTACATTTTTATATGAAACATGTTAGGTATACAAGGTGTCCGAAAACTCGTAGTACAAGCGGGAAACTGGGGAATCCTCATCACATTTGGAGTCGATTTTGTGGTATAATTTTTTTTGATTTGAGCTTTCGTTTTCGAGTAAATCGAGTCAGAAGTTAATTTTTTTTTTGGTCAAATTCTTATAAATTATTACTGACGTTCATAGTACCTAACTAATAAAAACTAATTAAAAGAAAACAAACAAAGAAATCCGGATTTAAAGCATTATTTTGAAATTATTCATAATTTTATTCCGTGTAGTACGGTCGTTTCACGGTTAAAAACAGCTGTTCATTATTTTCGCGCTTCGAAGTCAAAGTGCAATGCGAAATTTGCTGTCCCTTTCTGCGCTCGGTTCGATCAACACAATAGAAGGGGTAAGCTACTAATGGCTTGGCCTTGAACTGTGAACTTGCGAACCAAATTCTGTACGGAAGCAAGTCCAAAAAGGTAAATGTTCAGGAGATGTTGTATGATAGATAACAAAAAAACTAATTATTAACTCAATTAGTTTTGTTTTAAGAAGGAGCAAATGAAACGAATTTTTTATAGTAAAGCCATTAAAAATAATTGTTTAAAAAAAAACGCTGACTTGAGTCAACTTTTCAATTTGGGAGGCGGGAATGGGTACCGCCGCCCCGGGAACCTTTATTGGATAACCAACACCTCTGCCATAGGTCACCCCAAGTGGTTCGCTACGTTTGGTGATTTAGCAGGGGTGCCGGGTTCATGGGGTGAGGTTTGTCTAGGTCTTGCAGGCGGATGACCAGGACATGCTGAACCCTAGATTTCTACCCACCCCTTAAACCCTTTTCCTTCCCAGAACTCTCCTCTCCTTCCTTTCCTTAAAAAACCCTCCACACAGCATCCCCAAAGACGACATAGGCCCCGAGGGAAATTATTTTCCTCAGGGCCTCTTGTGTGGAGCTCATGTAAAAAAAAACAAAAACATGGACTTGAGTCCTACTGCCTCTAAATGAAGTGGACTATTTTGTTATGACATGTGGTGTATTATAAAAGGAATAAAGTCCATGGTACACCCTTCTGCTTCTAAGATAGTTGTTGCATCATGGTACTTGCATCCACATGCAATTTTGAAAATCGTATTTTTTCTTCATAATGGGACTTCCATTTTTCTGCCACTGATAAACATGATAATTTACTCCAAGTAAATTATCATGTTTTACTTCACGTAAAACGTATTTACTTCAAGTAAATTATCATCAAAAACTCATTTCTTCAAATTTCGGACTTGGACCGTTTTATCCTCGGGATCGCGTCGAATTCATTCAAAAATACAAGGAATGCGCTCGAGAGTTCCCCCATGCGTCTCCCTTTAGCACCGTTTTAAAAAACGAAACAGCGCTATTTCACTCGAGTTGTATGCAAACAGTTCCGTGTTTTGGACCGCCCAATTAGTTTGTATCAGTTTGTATTTACGCTTTGACGTGGGATGTTTCTTGTGTTTTATTTGAAACGTAAATAATAGTGCGTTATTAATTATAGCGTAACATTGTGACTCTTTAAGTTATTTTCTTTGTGTGATTAATTGTGAATGAAATTAATTGAATTATTACTTAGTGAGTAATCTGTTATTTATACCAGGGCGGGAAAGCGGTGTGTACCCTCCTATGTAGTTGTGATAAGTTGAACAATTGGTGACAAATGTTTGTGATGTGTTTTTGGATTTGAAAACATTGCAACCAGATGCGGAGCTGCCACACAATAAAATAAATTGGTACGCTAATTATTATTTATGCATTAAACCGCTTACTCGTTAATACGGATCCAAACAGTTAGATTTAGCTTTATTATTACGAAAAGTGAGTATTTATGTCGGGGGAGACCAAAAAACATGCAAAAATATGCATTTAACATTTTAATTTTGTTAAAATTTCACTTGCGCGGTAACGCCATGTTTATTCATTGTTTTTATTTTAACATTTCATCAATGCTGCCAATCATAGAAAAATATTTTTGCGTAAAACAAAGTGAATGCATCATTGACAAGTTTGTACCTGTATTTATAACAGTAGAACATTGAAAGAAATGATAAGTTTTAAGATTTTCACGGCCAAAAGCATTTTCGTTATTTGTTTTTGGGGTGTTATGCCGTGTTGCAAACAAATAACGAAAATTGAAAGAAATGTATTAAAATAATTACACAAACCCGCTAGACAAACCCTGCGTAGCCAAACAAAGCATTCAAAACCTGGGATGTTTTTTAAAAGTATGATGAAAAGCGAATTTATTTTAGAGAATTTATTTTATAAGATTGGTACTTCCGACAAATGTCATATTTGATTGTCTATTAGTTAAAAAAGGAACATTCCTTATTATCCGTGCATCAAACTGCGACAACACGAACGTTCCGTGTTATCCGTGAGGTGGACTAACTGCATATTTACCCGCTAATTAACCATATTGTAATGCCTAGAAGAGGTGGGAGAATAAATTATTAAGATGAAAATAAATAAACTATGGACACGAAAAGAGATTAAGCAACTTATAAATAATTTTAGAATAACATCTTCCATCTGTCATCATGACATTTCCGCTTTTCAAAAATTTTAACCCTAAAAAGCCGAAATGTTTTTAAAATAATTTTTTTTTCTTAATTTTAAATTTAAAAATGCTTAAATTGAAAATCTTTATGTTTATTTGGGTTCTCTATGTGATGTAGGTTCACCAGTTTTCCGCTTGTACTACGAGTTTCCGGACACCGTGTATATAAAAAATAGAAAAATATATTCGTAGTCCTCCTCACTAGAAGATCCTGTGCTGAAGAGGACTATACTTTGGATAAGTTTTCAGCGACTTCCATGGTTTAACTTCATTGTTTGGATGAGGTTTTCCAGAAACTTCTATGACGATGTTTTAAGTATACCAGTAAGTTCATTTTCCGATAGTTCCTTCAGCCAACATTTAATGTCCTTAATGTAGCTATTTTTTTTAAATTTGTTTGATACTAAGTGGGAGTTTATTTTATAACTTTACTGCTAAAAATTCAGAACTTCTTTGTCCAAATGAAGAGTTACACTTTTGTATATTAAGTATGTCTGTTTGTTTGGCTTTGGTTTTATGAGCGTGTGAGGTGTCTGCCTCTGAATCATTTTTGTGGTGATGTACTAGAATGTTTTTGGCATATATTTTCTGTATGCTTGGAACATCAAATTGTTTAAAAATTTCTGTTGTTGACGTCCTTATGGGGACCTTTAGTATGGTCTTTATGATGCAATTCTGAGTTATCTTAAGTTGTAAAGCCTTACTAATAACAAATCATATACAGCCTTACTAATAACAAATCGCTTTAACTATCGTTAAACTGCATATTTGTTGCTTGCGCGGGCAACACCATATTTACATCTTTCCTAATAACAATATCACGTGTTTTATGATTTTTATGTAGGTCACCTTGAATCTCACGTAGATCTGCGCAGGCGCCGGGGCCATCTTTTTTTATATATTATATTCGCAGTAAAACTTAATGTTTGACAATGTTGAATTGTACTTGCAGTTAATTTTATGTTTTTGAAGATAATTTTTGCTTAAATGATCAATTCACTGTGATATTAGTGTAATTCAACATAATTAGCAATACTGGCGTTACTTTTTTTCAGTTTTAGTCATTTAAATAATGTTTTGTTGATGATTAAGTTTCGTTAACGATAGGTTTTAGGTTATTTCTAAAATGTAATTTTTTTAATAACTTTCCGCGTGAATTTAATAAAACTTCCATAAAAGTAATATTATTTAATAATGTAAAAGCCTTATGCATATGTAAATAAATACAAATTCGAGAAATCAACGTATTAATAGCGTAAAAATGAATCCAAGATGTCAGATTTTTTCAGTTATTTTTTTGGAATTATTATTATATTTTTTTATCCTTTTTAATTGTACGAACGAGATAAAAAGTGAAGTGACAGTTTTCTTCCAAATTCATAAAATAAGAGGACTGTATTTTTTAAATTTTGAATTTTCCTAAATTTTTCCACCATTTAATAGAATATTTTTTTAAATTTTTTCATGTTGAAGCTTAAAATACTGCAATTTTCAAACACAATCGTATATTTTAAATACAAAAATCTAAAAGGCAATTTTATCTAGTTTCTATAAAGGCATATGATTTTACGACATCTTCAAAAATAAGAAATATACAAGACATTTAAAATACGTTGGAAAAATTCCAAACTTCGTTCAGAATTTATAAATACAATGTCGTATATAACAGATAAACTACCCCCTCAGGCTGTGTAAGCAGTGTATATATCTTTTCATGAATAATTTTTTTAATTAGTAAGGTTTTCACGTTTGTCAATTGAATAAAATTTTCACGGGGTTTTTAGTAAGGCTGATAGTGTTTAGCATAATACACTCTCTTTGATAGTAAGTAATCATAATCCCTCATTGACAAGATGTTTCGTAATTTTTTGAAGAAGTAGATGAGTTTTGTTAGCTTTTTGAGGTAAGATCAATGTGTGAATTCCACTGTAGTTTTTCATCAATTTCAATCCCAAGATATTTAATACTTTTTGTTTGGGTTATAGACGGGCAGGAACATTGTGGAAAAGTATTTTGACATTTAAATTTATTACAAAATTATTTCGCCACCAAAAGAATGTATGAGACGGCCACCTATCTAATTATGGTGGCACTGTACATTAGTACCTCGCAACACACTTCTACCTACCTACCCCGTACCAAGTACTGCCCACGGGTCAGCCCGCTACCATTATTATTTCGCCACCTACTGGAAAGGTCTAGGGCTGCAATCAACAATTCACAGTACCGCACCGAACCTTCGCGAAGGATCTCTTGTGTGCCTTTCCAGTAGCTACCGAACAAGTCGGTTATAAAAGGCGTATGCGGTCCCATGCGAGCCAGTCAGTCAGGAACCAGCCAGTCAACTCAGACGGTGCATTATGTAATTACACAAACTACAGTGTGGCAAGGAAGCAGAGAGCTACGGCATCATCTTCGGACTCTCTGTTCCATCTTCAAGGCACTCATCATCATCGTCTTGCAGTTTCAGCCACCTACAACTCAAGAGATGCAACCGCCCATGACCACAAGGCCCGCCGCACCTTCTGTCCAGGATGCAACCCGGTCCAACCAAGGCCCGTTACGCCTCGCTGCCACTAAGACTTCCTTCACCTCACAAGGTTCTTCCTGCGCCGCAGGTTGCTCCAACTCACCGGAGTCACAGCCGCTACCTCCGCCTTAAACGGCGTCAAGCGACCACCTGTATCAGGTCATCCTCCACCACACACAGAACCGTAGTCTTCACCGCCACATCTTCATGACCTTCATCACACAACATCAATGTGCATAGACTACGTAGCCAAAAATGAAGATTCGACTCACAACACAACTGCTCGCCTTTCATTCATCTCCCATCTCTGCCGATACCGTAGTCCGTTCCCTCATATCGACCGCTCTGATTTTGGATTTAAATAAATCTGAGTTTAGTGATTACTCCATTTAGTTCATGGAAGTGACCATAAATTTCTTTAAGATAGGAAAATATTTCCAGGTTACAAATAACCAGACAATATTTTATTTACTGTCATCATAATATTTTCTACAGGAACGTCGTTAATCCAGTCCCTACCCTCACCTAACCATGTCACCCTGCTGAAGAAAGCTTTTGAAAAAAAGAACATGACAAAACTGGAATCGAAGGGCACTTGTTTTTGTGAAAAAACCTGAACATCTTTTGGACCACATAGGAAAGAAGCAACTTATTGGTTTCTAGTGGAAGTAAAATATACTATTTGTTGTTATGTGTTGTGGACGGCTTCTCAGAGGTTAGTGCCTGGTTATCCCTATCTCCTTGGTATCCATAATTTTACCATTACACTTATAATCACCCAATTCCAACAATCACCATTTTCGTTTTCGTATTCGTTTTCAATCAATTTACAGTCCATTTCCCTGTTACATTTGAGGCTGTAATTTGGAAACTTCAGATGCAACAGTGTTGCATGGGTGCTTATGCATTTTTTTTTCTTTTGGTACCCAATGCTTTGAGCCACTTGGCCACTAACTCTATAGCGGGTAGCTACCAGCTGGTCCCTAAATAATGGCAACAATGCCTTTTGTTCCTGATGTTGGTACGCGGTAAGCATCTGGGGTTCGCTAATACGAAGAGAACCGCAAGCTAGAGTTTGGATTGAGCAAGCCTACGGAGAGGGTGCACGTACCTGCGGCGGTGGAATCGGACACACCATGGCGTCTCGAATAATTTGTAAAGTTAATTTTCATCCTAACATATTATTTAGATTGTCAAGGTTACCTTTTGTTTTCAATCTTTATTACTTGTGCATTGTAGTTAAAATGCTCTGGCGTCCAACTAATCTTTTAACTTCCACATAACCTAAATTCTTATTCGCATTAGTTTGATTGTTGTAATTCTCGAAGAGAATTACAAACACCCCTGGGATCATATAATTTTATAAGAGTCTTTAATTATACTTAGCAATGTCATTGTAATCAATATTCAATAAATCACATTTCATTTAATTTAACTTCCTTCCTTTTATTTCATTTGACTTTATATTACATGTTCTACTTCCAGACTGTAGCTAGCCATATTATATTATTTACACACCGCTTTCTAGTTATACCGCACAGGTTAAACTTTTCCTTTACATTTAGAAATATACCGTTACAACTCGTTCACAATCTTAAAATGAATTATTTATTTAATTAATTTTAAAACTCACCATTAAATATCTCCGACAGATCATCTTCAGTCATCTCTGTCATGGTGCAGGCATCATTTTCATGTTTGGACATCTCTGCGTTGTTTGCACGTTTATCTTGGGTCGTGACGTCCTTGTCTTCGCCCATCTTGACACGCACGGTAGTGATGGTGGTATTTTCGTCGTTTGCGGACACTTCGTTGACTTTGTTGGATGTGGAATTCGGCGCCTTAAAGGAACCACCGCCTTGCTTGAAATATTCGGCCAGAGCATCTTCAGAATCTAAAAGAAATTAAAAGGTTACTGTGGTGTATATTTTTTTTATATGAATAACTTACAAGAGTCCCAGCTGCTCCCATCTGGAGCCAGTGAGACTATGGCAACCCCAATTGGGGTATATTGTGAGACTGAAGTTAGTGGGGAGGGGAAGGAGATGAGGAAGAGGAACGAAGGGAAGTACCCGGCTATTCAGATATGGTCACCAAACATGGCTAAGGCCATTTTAAGCAACGTTTCAATTCTAAATGGTGGTCATACACCAGGGCGATACTAAGAGTATCTTCCACTCTGGAACGTGCCACAAATATACTATATATTCTTTTTAAATGAATTAATTGTGAAATAATTCAAATTAATCGAATAAAATATATTTACGAACACCGGGATTCGATCCCGCGGCCATCGGATTGTGAGTCATACATTATCAAGAGCCTTACCCCTTGACCACGGCAGCCGTCAGGTGTATAGTTATTAAGGGTCGACCGAGATCTCGGTCTCGGCATTCTCGGCTACAAATTCTACCGAGAACTCTGTCTCGGTTCTCGGTGAAAAATCGCCGAGATTCTGGGCCATAACCGAGACCGTTGTAAGTAGGTACGGTATAGGATAATGGGATTCAAATCTACCACGCGCGTCCACATTAGTCACTTGGTGTCAGTGCGTGAGAGAGCTGTCAATTGTGATTGGTCGGCTGGCAGCGAGGCGGGTTTTACTTACCTGAAATAGCGCTTCATAGCTTTCTTAGAGAGCCAAAACTGCAAAGAAATGCAAATATTTTTGAGTATTGGTATTCGTCACCATATCAAGTACTTAGGCCTGCAGCAAAAAAGTTTTTATCAGCACCGCCTACTAGTGTAGCAAGTGAACAGCAGCTAGCAGAGCTGGTCAATTATATGACACGAGGCGACACTCTTTGAAGGGTGAAAATGCAGAAAAATTACTTTTTATGTGCTACAACATCACATTGTTCAATTTTGATTATTAAAACTATTTAAAAATAATTATCATTACATTCTTAAATATGCTATACAACGTGTCCGGAAACTCATTGTACAAGCGGGAAACTGGTGAATCTATATCACGTAGAGAACCCACAAAACTATTTATAAAAATAAAAATAAATTCTATTTTTCCATTTTTTCTGCAACTAAAGGGTTAAAAAAACTTTTGAGACCGGTTTACCCTTCTATGCATTTTATAAGACATTACACAGCTGAAATCAACCCCCTAGTGAAGAATTTTTTTAAATTTAACCAAAAAAATTCCAACTTCGGACCCGATTTACTCGAAAACGAAGGCTCAAATCAAAAAATTTATATCACAAATCGACTCCGAATGTGATGTAGATTTACCAGTTTCCCGCTTGTACTATGAGTTTTCGGACACCCGTGTATTATGCAAAAATAGCGCATTTTAATTTTTTTTCTCAATTTATCTATTCTCGGTCTCGGCTCTCGATCGAGATTTTAATTTATTCTCGGTCTCGGTCTCGGCCGAGCAACGAAAAACCTGTCTCGGTCAACCCTTAATAGTTATACATGTAGTTAGTCGTGTATAGGTTAGTCCATGTAGTTTCAACATCCTTCAATAAATGTCATTACAAAGTTTTTTTGGTCTCAACAGATGTCAGTTGAGTATTATTTTAGAACAGTATAATCCATCGTCCTTCAATTCTATTTTGATACGGAACTTAGTAATTGTTACAGACCTCCAACAGGCTGCTTGCTCTGAGACAGGTACTGCTGCATGATGTCATCCTTCTCCACCTCGTTCTCTGGCTCCAAGTTGAAGAGCGGCACCGGCGGCCGGCTCTGCAGCAGCTGCAGGTTCCTCTTGCTCATCGGGGAGGCGGAGGCCTGGGCCGCCTCTTTGCTAGACTTGTCAGAGCCCCCGGACACCAGATACTGGAAATAAGGTTATATTATTATCGATTCCTCCATTTGCGGTATTTATCTTTGTCCTTTGAGGGTGGAAAAAATGTCACGTATTTATGAGGGTAACAATAGAGTTGGACGCTCCTTGTTTTGCCAAGGAATCTGCAACATCATTATAATTCAAAATGATGCTGATTCGCCATTTGCTGACAATGTTACATTTGAATTTGTGTGAATCACCCAACCTTGAGTGTGTGTGTTACTTGCCTGGCTCTCCTCCAGCTGCCTGCCTGCCCTGATGCTATCGGCAAGCCACTTGAGGGAGAGGATGGCAGCGCGCGGCATGGCGGCCCGATCGGGCGAAGGGGGCCCGTCGCCCCCACCCTCGCCGCCCAGCGCGTGCGTCACCGAGGGGCCGGGCGAGTCATAGCGCACCCCCCCGCAGCGTGACACCAGGCGGTGTGCCTTGTCGCGGCGGGCGGTGCTGGTGCCGTACACATAGATCTACAACAAATTATATGTTGTACATAGTATGCTGATGACGCGGCGCTGATTTCTAACAGCATGGAAGATACACAGTCTCTCATGTCTAGGGTGTTAGAAAGTCATGGAGTTTGAAAGAGAGAGAGCACGAAAACAGTGTGCAATATAATTGTGAATGATGAATACTTGGAGCAGGTGGATGAGTTTGTGTTTTTGGGAAGTATGTTTATGAGAGAAAGAAGAAGCATAATAGAGATATTGAAAGAAGGGCAAATGCAGGTAACTTTGTTAATGGAGGACTGATGAGAAACTTTTTTTTTAAATTAGCTCCACACAGGAGGCACTGAGGAAAATAATTTCCCTCAGGGCCTATGTCGTCTTAGGGGATGGTGTGTGGAAGGTCTGTGTAAGGAAAGGAAGGTGAAGATGTTCTGGGAAGGAAAAACTTAGGAGGGGTGGGTAGGAATCTGGGGGTCAGTTGTCTAGCTGGAGAGATCAAAAGGCCTCCCTCAACCAGTCTCTTCGATACGGTGGAAGGTGGGAAAACGAATTCGCCGCCAAGACCTAAACAAACCTCACCCCATGAACCCGGGCACCGCTGCTAAAAAACCTACCAAACGTAACAAACCACTTGAGGTGACCTATGGTAGAGATGTTGGTTATCCAATAAATGGTTTCCGGGGTGGTGGTACCCATATCAGCCTACCAAACTGAAAACTTGCCACCATTGTCTGGAAGGAATGTCAACATGCTACACTAGCGCCTCCAGTGGGCAGCTTTGGGTAAATACTGCCAATATTTTACTGGAGTTGGGCATATTATCGTTATCCTAGGGTATTCGTTAGAGCTAATAAACTCACGCAGCATCCATCCAGGAAGGGTCCGGCCGCCTTTGCATCCTTCATCTCAATGCCATCTATAAAACTCCCCGGATCCTTGGCAGGGGGACACGCCCGAGGGGTTCGTCCTTTTGTGCTATCTCTGTTAGTGATATCCTGAAACAGAAACACATGCATTTTTGCTAAAGTTTGTACACATTTTCATAAGCTTTATGCTTTCCATTTCGTTAATTTTATGTTTTATTTTTAAGTTTTCACCAATACCAGATTACTAGAAGTCAAGATTTTTTTTCAGAGCAGTAATTCTATCATTTTTATTTTTCTTTATTCATTGCTTTGACGGTTACATAATTTGGGGATTTTTCCCAAATTATTGATTAACCTCTTGTTTGCCGGGGTAGGCCAGCAAAAAGCTCCACCAATTACGACGCGGCATCCGGCACAGAAATGACACTTCATGTCCAGCGATTCGACACTGTCCTTTACAAATTCGTAGGGTCAAAGGGTCAAAATCGTAGATAAACATATTTTTCCCGCGCATGCGCAAGAACTGCGCACACTCCCGCGCTCCGGTAAATTATTAATATAAATTATTTGGAGTGACTAGGCGCATTGCAGGTTTCGCTATGGTAAAGGGCGATAATAGAGCAAGCGATTCTGACCGTGTTCTTCATACACTTTCTTTATACATAAGGGTCAAAATCGCGTGTAAAATCTCATGACACACCGGTGCACGAGCGGCAAACAAGGTGTTAAAGGTTTATGAAATTCTATTGTATTTATAAAACAACGGTTTTAAAAAAACTAACACCACAACAAATCAACTGTCAATACAAATAGTTTACAATAACACTCTTCATTACCGACTGAGAGAGAACCTCTTGATCATACAGCAAGTACAACAAAATGACAGTAGGTTTTAGGCTACGTCCGCATAGGCAAGCGGCTGGCTTAGCGTCTAGAGCCTAGTGGCTTGCACTCTGGCTGCTTGCTAGGATACACGGTGGACGCACTGAAGGTGGTTTGTGTGGTGGGTGGCTAGGTGCCTTGCTCATTTGCTTGTCGGCAGTCGGCACCTTGACGAGATGTCACTTTCAAAAATACTTCTAAAACTGCTACTCATGTTGGGTTCATGACATAAATAAGTCACGGTCAAGTCATGGGAAGTTAAATGTTCTGTATAAACGATATAGATTTTTAAACAGTGCATTACAAACCAGAGAAATTTAGTTGAATTATTTCAACGGAATTGGATTGATTACCTGGCAGAACAACTCATTGCCTGAAAGCATAATCCAACGCCATAACCATAATATACATTCATAACCATGTACGTTTTTAGATTTTCACAGCCAAAAGTATTTTCATTATTTGTATTTGGGGTGTTATGCCGTGTTACGCTATCTCCTTCTTTAGCCAAAGTTTCGGACAGCGTCACAGTGTCCATCATCACTATCATCAGGGCAGATGAACTGCAACATGGCATAACACCCCAAAAAACAAATCACGAAAATTCATAACCACAATTAACTTCTCAATGTAAAAAAAATCTCATAAATATATCACTTTTTAGTACTAACCATCTTTTTCTACTTAGATTGCTATATCTTCTCATAGTTTCTGACAACTGTCTAATAATATTTCATCCAATTTTTTTCTTCTAAAATGCCTCACGCCTAGTGGCAAAAAACCAACACGTTGATTTACCTCGATACACGCCTGGCAAGTAGCTAGGCGACAAGCGCGCGGTGCGGCCGGTCGTGAAAACTCTAGAACGTTTGTTTTACTAAGCTACTCGCTAGGTGACTCGCCAGCCTCTAGGCGCTAAGCAAGCCGCCTGTCTATGCGGACGTAGCCTTAGTCAATTATTATTTTTTAATTGATAAACTAATGTTTAAGACAACATTTTTATGCATAGCACAAAGGGTAAGTAATAATAGATAAAAATCTTGTCTTAAACATAAGTTAATCAATTAAAAATAATAATTAATATTTGACGAGTTAAAGTATTTCACCAAAAAATGTAGACATAATTTGTCTCGACACCACCTAGTGGGAGAGTTAGCACTTACAATGCCTTTCTCATATAAAAAAATATAATAAATAAAGTTGGTTGTTTGCAGATGGAAAAATGTAATAAGCAGTAATTGTTGAATGAAACACTAGTATATATTGAATTATTTGGCGGGTAGGAGATAAGCCGACGTAGCTCAGTGGACAGAGCAGTTGACCGGAAATCAGAAGGACACGGGTTCGAGTCCCGTCAGCGGCATGTATCTTTTCTCGGGAGATTTTTTCAATGTAGATGAGTGCTTCAGGCTAATAATTATTACTTATAATAATTGGTTTTAGTCAAGCTCCGAACCTAATGCCTTGTTATCCTACAGAGGGCAATGTCAATTAGTTTTTAAGCACATTGCTTTCTTAAATACTAGTTGTGTTCAATAAGATACCTTGTTGGTAAGCCGAGTAGAATCAGATGAAACAGTGGTAGAACACGTCTCATCAACAGAAGACATTACAGGATTTCTCAAATTTGTTATTGTGGATAAATTCAAACCTGAAATGAAACATATTACATACATTAAAACAAGTGATGAAATGGATGGATCAATGGATGAAATGTTCAAATTAATCTATGAGATGTGTTATGATAAAATATTTGTCAATATATCTCGAAGTTTATTTTATCATAGATTTAGGCAAGCAGGTACCTCATTTCAAGAGGTGATTAAATAATATTAAATAAACTTCTACATAAATTTATTTTTTTAAATTTTGGAAGTAACATCATTCATTTTTTCTTTTTTGAATAGGGTATAAAAATCGAATATTTTGTTTAGAGCCCACTTCTGAGTAATCTTTCTAAGGTGGTAGAGGGTTTTACTGACAAGTCGGACGTGATTTTTATTCATTACGTAAATAATTATATAAAATAAAACGATTATTATTTTATCCGAACTGGATCATAATTAACTAGGCCGCGACTAATGTAATCGTGGTGCCAATAAGTGTTATAAATACACATTTCTGTCTTCGTAATTTTCACCGAAAATAACTGATGGTTAATTTTGAATTTACTTGCCAAGTAACAAGCAATTTATTTTAAAACATGGAAGATTAATAAATACAAGGAATTTAATCTGTCAAATAACGAAGGAATAATTATTCTCGCCTGGTAATACAAGATTTTCATGGCTGGCGTTTGATTTTGGGAGCAGATACTGTTTTCGGCTGAAATCAGTTCCAGGTATTTTGTCTGACCATACTTCAGGAGAAAAACCAGAAGCTCAAGATCGTAATTTAGATAGATAGTTAGAAACATGTATTTTTTTTGGTCGATTCAAGGAAGGTGAGTCTAAGTTCTGTTAATATGTTTATTTGTCCCAGTTTATTTTATTACGTGATAATAAATCTTTTAATTCATATTTCTTAATAATACTGTCTATTTTATTTTAAAAATCCTTCTAATTTAATCGTATAGTTTGCATACCAAAGACCCTGAGAGAGGATTATTGTTTTACTAACTGCTAGCCTGGTTAATCAACCAGTGGCGCCCCTTTTAAAAATAAAGCTGGCAGATGTTGATGTTAATTTCCACCATGACAATTTAATTCATATTTTCACCGTGACAGATGGTCAAGTGAATGGATGAGGTGATCAAGTGAATTGAACTCACTCATGTCGGGAAGAACGCCATCTTTGAAGGGGCTGGACGTCTTGTTGCCGTAGACCTTGAATTTGTCCGGGTGGAGGGCGCAGCCCTTGGCCACAGACTCGTATATCCAGGTTGGAAGCACACAGTACTTGTTATACTCTATGGCCGCTTTGTGCTTACCACCGCCAACGCTGTCACTGTAACAAAATAATTATGAAATTTAATAACACACAAATAAGAAGTATTATTCTTTATTTTTGGAATAAATTAATGAGTAAAACCAGAAATGGTAATATTTAATCATTGAAGACAATACAAGCGACTCTCAATTGAAAAGTTGAACCAAAAAAAAAAACAGAAAAAGATTAGTTTGCATCTAGGAACCATTAAAATCATTCCCAGATGCGACCGGACCGTACCTTTCCTGATTTTTCTGTTTCAAATTTTCACTTGAGTCGCTAATATTGTCTTCAATGATTAAAGAAGTACTAGCAATTAAAAACCTGCTCTGCAGGTTTTTACTGCTAGGCCCTGCGGGCGGCTTTTCGTTCAGCTTCGCCCAGTTAGTGTTGGTGACCATTTTTATAAATCCGATAGAAACTGGTTCCAAAAATAGCCTGTTCCTCGGACCCACTGTCATCCAGCTAGTCACCGGGACAAAGTAACCGGCACAGACAATGGCGTCATATGTAATATATAGTCGCATGATAGACTAAGAACTACCGTCAATCTTTCCATATCCGGAGAGATACTACAAATTCACTAATTCGTAGTATTTATACCTAGGGGGGCATGTCCCCACGCAACCTGCTAAAGGAAGTAGTGCCATTTATCGAAGAATTCTTGAATTCGAAACCGAATTACAAAGGCAGCTTTGTTTGAAATTCCATGTACACAGAAGTTATTTGTGGTGCAGAGCGTATGGCGTGGCATCAGACATGCACTCGAAAACGGATTCTGAAATCCAACCACGCAGATGCTACCCTATTAACACTGTAGGATAGAATTGAAACTTACAGTGGATACTTATTTAGTACATTTTCAGAATCAGTCTTGCTTAGTGAAAAGGTTAATGTATGTGTTAACCCCTCCGAATTTTCGAGAATATTAGCTTTTGGTGTCTTAAACGAAATGACATTTTACGAAAACTTTTAGTTATAACCGCTTCACAATTAAAGCTCTATAAATGAAACATTTCTGAACGTAGCCGAATAGTAAAAACTGTTTTAGAAAGGTTACAAAATAGGCTTTCAAATTATTAAATTACAAATAAATATTAACATTTGTAAATATTAAAATTTAGAACACAAACATTAAAAATAGGTAAAAATGACTCACGTGATGTTTTTATGTGAAAACGGTACTAAAATCACAGATTATGCAAA
This sequence comes from Limnephilus rhombicus, assembly GCA_929108145.2. Taxonomy (NCBI): domain Eukaryota; kingdom Metazoa; phylum Arthropoda; class Insecta; order Trichoptera; family Limnephilidae; genus Limnephilus; species Limnephilus rhombicus. The sequence goes on from OV815292.1 coordinate 44,849,220, forward strand.
CAACAATACTTATTCTATTGTATATATGTGTAATAAACACTTTTGTCACCTCACTTTTTTATCATTTCATATAAAAATATTTAATAAAAATTTAAAATGTGGAGCGCGGTGGAGCTGCCGGTAGCAAATTTGCGCGGGTAAATATTTTTGTCAACTACACAATTGATAGCTGATTCCTGTTATGTATTTCCATAGACAACTTGGTAGAAATGTGCAGCTTGATCTACTATCGACCTTTGACTTTTTGTTTTAGGGATGTAACTAAAACCATAACGGAGTTATAACGATTTCTATGGAAACACACGCGCTGACGTATAAACACGCTTATTGTACTTGACTGCTGTCCTATTTTTAACGCTTATATCTGCTTACGTTGCGGAGGGGTTAAGACAATTTAAGATGTATGGGTATTGGGTATCTTCCAAATAAGTTGTAGGTTTATGTGATTACTAGGTAGTTGATTTATTAAGTTATCATAAAATTTACAATGAATATTTAAACTGGACAGACTAGTCCTTTTTAGACTACACTCTAAGTAGTTCTGCTGCTGTGATGAGCGCACTAAAGGAGCCCACCCAATCTCACAGATGCCTTCGCCAATCATTGTAACCATTACCTAAGACAAGAACGACGATAGATGGTACTCTTCTGATATCATACTCAACTGCCATCTGTTGGGATATAGCAGAACTTTGTATTACTAACTATGCTATCGACATCTAATGAAGGAAACTGAAACTACATGAATAATCAATACACTAGACCAGGCCCCGGCTGTTTACTGGAAATGCTGTTCCTCCAAGGTGACGATGCTGGAGAACAGATTCAGGAAAGACTTCAGCGAACGGCCTCACAATTTGACTTCTGCACACTTCGATGCACATAATTGTGGATTATAGCCCGAAAGCGTTGTAAAGAACGGAAGTGTAGAAAATCCTAGAAGCATCTTCAGGAACCAGAGTGTTAATGCGCCTCATCAGCAATCTTGTAAGGATGATGAAGTGTCCAGTGGGGAAAAGACCGAGGTCCATGAGGAGAACTTGAGATGTTCCTCCCACCAAGTAATGTTATAGAACAGCATCCGCATAGGTGGCGATGATGTCCAAGGTCCATGTGGAAAACTTTAGAGATGTTCCTCCTGCCAAGTAATATTGCAGAACAGCAACCGCATGAGTAGCAATGATGTCCAAGGTCCTTGTGGAAAACTTTAGAGATGTTCCTCCTGCCAAGTAATATTGCAGAACAGCATCCGCATAGGTAGCAATGATGTCCAAGGTCCATGTGGAAACTTAAGATGTTTCTCCCGCCAAGTAATGTTTCGTTACAGTAACCACGTAGTGGAGAAGATTGTTGATCGTAGAGTAGAAGAATCTTGATTGAAGAACGTAGAGGAATATACGTGTGAGACACTAACAGCTAAACTACAACTTACATAGTGGGTCACTGAGATACTGAATGTTACTTAATGTAGATCTGAACTTAAAAGTTTACTTAAAATAGAAATAAAATCCAAAGCTAAACCCGAATAAACATCTGTTATCCAATGATAATTAAAAGCCTAGACGCCCCAAAACAATTATATAATACCTAACAGGCAATATATGAAAGCTACATAATATAGATAAGAAAAAAAAAAAAAAAATTCAATATTAAAAGGTAAACCAGAATGACATCATGAATATCATTATGATTGTCAAAGTTTGTTGACTAAGGCACTGCCATCTATTGACCCAGAAATGGGTAACCCGAGATCCAAACCATTGAGAAAATTAAATAAATAAAAGTTGCTACCAAAATTAAACAAAATGTCCAAGGTAACCAGAATTTTTAATATTGCATCAAGAGGTCTGGAGACGTGCCTTGAGCTCAGAGGCAGGTCCCGAAAGCTCAAAATGGAACACTAAAACTGATTGTAACATTAAAACCAAGGCTTATCGCCAATCACATTCAAAATTAATTATGTACGAATGGAAAACATTTAATTCATGTAGGAAAAATTCCAAATGCTTATATAGAAAAAATCACAGTCTCCAACTAGTGGGAAAATCATTATAAATAACAACAAAAAAATTGATGTATTGAATATACTTAAAACACATGCAAAATTATATGGTAATATAAGACAAAGTAGTAACAATTATTATTTATCACATATAAAATGATCACTTGTGAAAAAAAACACGTATATATAAAATGACATGTAAAATCACGCTACCGGAAAACTGACATAGCCTGTGGATTTCCTAAAATCCAAAATAGATAATTATTAGTTTCTGAAACTCTCGCCTGTGTAAACCGCACAGCCAATTTTCCGAAAGGGTGAAGTTGTTAAATAGCAAATACCAATATTAATAATTTAGAGTGTCTACGCACTACATTTTTAGTTTTTAAACAAGTGTGAGTGTAAAATGTTTTAATAAAAAGCAAGCTACAATAAATACAACAGAACAATCCTTAGTACGCACCAGATACATAAATGAAAACATGGTTTATGACCAGGGAGTTGAGATAAACCATCTTCCTAAACCAGGAAGTGAATATATATCCGTTACGTACTACATTCTTAATATAAATAAACAAGATCCACAATACAATGCCCGAAGATAAGAAAAAGTCATCTTCGCGCGTTAAATTTTTCATAAACAAAACCCAACAAAGGGACACACAGACAAACACAACCCCAACAAATAACAAAACCAATCAATGTGAAGACACAAGTGTTATGTCGTGTCATCACAAAGAAGGAACAATAAAATTTGCATGGCAACGGTGGCAGAAGCATGCAAAAAAAAACTAATAGTATTGTAAACAGCAGAAAGCAAACTCTTATGTAGATTCGCCTTCACCTTATACAAGAAAAATTATCCCGTAGATTAACCGGAGTGTTCAGACTTGAGAATATCCTTCACATGGAAAACTCCCAGCTTTTTCCCATTCATGTCTGCCAATTCATAGGCAACAGGGGAAATCTTCTTAATCACCTTACTCCTAATGAAATTAGGGGCCAATTTTGCAGAGAAATGTTTACTAGCATCAGACAGGACAAACGACCGCCTCCAGACTATGTCCCCGAGGTTGTATTGAACATCCCTGCGACGCAGGTCATATTGACGTTTGTTGCGTTCGTAGGACTGTCTCAGGGACGTGCGTACCTGCGAAAAAATGTCGTTCAATTCCTGTAAATCATGAGCCCAAGAGTCACGTTCTGAAAATTTAATTTCTTCTTCATTGAAATCCACCCCCAAATAGTCCTTCCCTGAAATAATTATTTCCCTACCAAAGTTGAGGAAAAACGGAGTATACCCTGTGACCTCATGAACCGCAGTGTTGATAGCTAATTCAATTTCAGGAATAAAGTTCGCCCAAGTTCGGTGATCAGAGCCAACGTATGAAGCAAGAGCAGAAACTAAAACCTTATTTACTCGTTCAACAGGATTATTTTGCGGGTGATATCTACAGTTGTAGAACAGGTGACGAATGTGAAATTTGCTGGCCAACGCCTTTATGTCACGAGAAATGTACTGAGGTCCATTGTCCAAAACTATAGTATCCGGAACACCAAATTTGTAGAAGATGTCATTCTCCAGAATCGAAGCAATATTACTACCCGTAGCTTTCCTGAGTGGGAAAAGTCTTGTAAATTTCGAAAAGAAATCTGACACTACCAACAAATAAGTATATCCTTTCTTGTAGGAACTAGGATATGGGCCAAGTAAATCTGTCGCTATCATCTGCCAAGGACGCTGAACCAATTTGGGATCTCCCATAAGACCTGGAGGTAACAAATTCGAGCTTTTGTAACCTAAACAAGTTTGACATTTGGCTATGAACGATTTAACATCAGCCGCCATCTTGGGCCAATAATACTTATGTCTGATCCTGTTTAATGTTTTTAAAATGCCGAAGTGAGCGCAAACCGGCGGAATATGGTGCTCTTTTATGACACTAATTCTGAACTCTTTAGGGAGTACTTCCTTCCAGTCATAAGACCTGTGAAGCGCTTCCATACTTTGAATGTGTTTAAATATCTTGCCATTAAAAACCTTCCATACCGGATACTTCTCGGGATGTGTTACGATTTTATCCCTCAATTTGACATACCACTCATCAGAAGTTACAAAGTTCTGATCTAAGGATTCTACAAGTAAGGGGTCACGGGATAAAGCATCAGGAATGACATTGTCTTTGCCATTTCTATGTACAATCTCAAAATTGAACTGTTGCAGTCTGACTGCCCAGCGGGCCAGCCTTCCTGACGGCGACTTTAGTTTCGTAAGCCATTTAAGACTATAGTGATCCGTGATAACTTTTACCGGAATGGGAGAGCCTTCGATATATCCTCTAAACTTTTCTAACGCGAAAATCATGGCATTCAACTCTCTTTCAGTTGTAGAGTGATTTCTCTCCTGAGCTGAAAGCGTTCTTGAAATAAACGAAATAGGATGTTCAATCTGATTATCATCCATCTGCGTTAAAACTGCCCCGAGGCCTATATTCGACGCGTCACAACTAATGGTAAACGGTCTATCAAAGTTCGGACATGCAAGAACTGGCGCGTTCACCAGGATGTTCTTTAATTTAAGAAAAGCAGCCTCGGCCTGCTCATTCCATTTGAACTTTTTCCCCGCGAACTCCTTCTTCGTGAGATTATATAAGGGTGACGCAATTATGGAAAAGTTAAGTATGAACCTTTTATACCAAGAAAGAACACCTATGAATCTGCGCAGACTCTTTTGAGTCGTAGGAGTGGGAAATTCAACTATAGCTTTAACTTTGTCCGGATCTGTACGGAGCCCTTTGCTGTCGATTACATAACCCAAGTATTTCAAGGAATCCCTGCAGAAAACCGATTTTTGAACATTTATGGTAAGACCGGCGGCTTGCAATCTCTGTTTAACCTGTCTTAAAAGATGAATGTGTTCTTCAAAAGAGGAACTGATTACAATAATATCATCTAGGTAACAGAAAACTTTCCCATCGAATTCCGGCCCTAACACCTTATCCATTAATCTCATCATGCGTGCGCTTGCCCCGTGAAGACCGAATGGCATGGTAACGAAATGAAATAATCCTCGTTTGGGGATTGTAAAAGCCGTTTTTTCTTTAGAACTCTCATCCAATGGAATCTGGAAAAATGCATCATTAAGATCCAAAGTCGTTAAGTAGCGAGCTCCCCCCAAACTGTTAAGAATGTCCGAGATAAACGGCGTCGCGTACGCGTCACGTTTTGAGTTTGCGTTTAAAAGTCTGGAATCCAAACATAGTCTGAAGGAACCATTCTTCTTGGGGACCAGAACAATCGGATTATTCCACGAGCTGTTACTAGGTTCAACCACCCCTAACTCTAACAATCTGTCTAGCTCGTTATGCACTTTAGGAAGTATATGCGGTGAAATCGGATATATCCTTTGCTTAATAGGAGAACAATCACCCGTGTCGATTGTGTGTTTTTCTAACGAGGTTCTACCTAACCGATTGCCCGAATATTCCTTGAATTCATTAATTACCTTATCCAAAACAGAACGTTGAGAAATTGATAGGTTATGAGCATTTTCCAACCCAACAGCATCAGCTATGCGCTGTTTGTTCCCCGTCTCTTTGCAAGACATTAACTTAGAAATCTTTGGACAAATATTAAATATCTTCCAGAAGTCACAGCCTAATATTATATTCGCTTTTATCTGTGGCATGACAACAAAGTTAAAAGCTTTTTCCACCCCATTGACACAAACCGGAAGCGAAATCTTGTACGAACAACATACAGAATGCCCTGTGGCAGATACTAAAGAGAAACTGACATCTAACTTAGACAGTTCAAAACCTGAATCTAAAAATTTTTTGTGAAAGTTATTCCCCAGAATTGAAACATGTGAGCCTGAATCCAACAGACCGGAGCACACAAACCGATTAACTTGAAAAGAGATGTAAGGACGCCCGTCCCTGTCAGGCGCTCGCACCTCCTTCGCAGTTCTAAGATTAGCATAAAATTTTCTTACAACCTCGAGCCAGGAAGACCATTCCCCGGAAGCAATCTCGGCAAACGACGGCGTCCCGACGTCCGCTGATAGAATCTCCCGGGAAATCAGTTTTTTGACTGATCTCGACAGCCGCAAGCTGGAGCCTTCACCCCTGGTCTGCCGCAGCGGAAACATTGCACCTTCCTGGAATGAGACCTTGACGGGCTAAGCTTATCATTGTTACCATAACGATTTTTATTGAAATTGGGATTTACATTTCCAGAATCTCTAAAATTAGCATTGTGAGAATTACGTTGATTCCTCCTGAAATCGGGATTTGCAATCGCAGAATTTAAATTATCATTCCGCCTCACATTGTTATACCTAGAATCTCTAAAATTAGCATTGTTAGAATAACGTTGATTCCTCCTGAAATCGGAATTTGCATTCGCAGAATTTAAATTATCATTCCGCCTCGCAACATTATCATTTTGTAACCTTTTAGCGTACGTGATATGATAAGAGTAGAATCTACCTACAACACACACTGGCATGAAGGTACCAATTCGACATTAATCAAATAAATAATAAGTCTGCTGTTGAAAAGAATGACATTTATTGATAAGCAAGAAACAGGTAGAGCAAGAACCATAAATCTCAGAGCGTGTCAGGTAGGATCCTGATAGAGGTTAAACATTTAAATAGCAAACTGCAGGTAATCTATGCCATCAAAGCTATGGAGAATTTAATCAATAGGGCGCCAGCCAGGGAAAACATCCTGACATATTTTTAAAACCAGTGACCATAATCTAAACTATAATTATATTCATTTGTCTCACGCGTAATCGAAGTTTCCAGAAACCACCCAGCTGCGTGCGTAGGGCACGACCCACCTCACAACACCGGCTCTCCACGCCAACTGACGGTTGCGGAAATCCCTCAAACTATCGAACCCCGAAACTCAGGCGTACCACCGTCGGGAAACATGCGTAGTTACCACAATGCGGAACCATTCAGTAGCTACCTGCTACAATATCCCCCCACGAATCAACAACAATACCTACATAAAAGTGATAGCTGCGTTTTGCTCTGCTCCCGAAACAAATAATTATTTTTCTGTTTTAGTGAACAAATGTTTCAGTGCACTGATCAAACTAATAAGAATTATTATCTTATACTTAGAGAGTGTTTCCTCCCACTTGTGATTAATTGATTGACAAGTTTACAAAAGAAAACAATAATCAGAAATTCGCAAGTGAATCCAAGTGTCAAAGTAAAGAGTGATATAGGCAGTGTTTGACATTACAAACGAAAAACGAAATCCAGTCTTTTAAAATGTCAACTACAGATAAAAATCTGAGAAGTAAAGGACAAATAACCGGGACTAGTGTTTCATCTGAGCCCCAGGGAATAAATATTGATGTTCTATTAGAAAAAATAGAGATGAGGATGGAAAAAAAATTAGAAACATTTAAATCAGCAATAATAAAAAAAATTGATGATGAAAATAAAGAGAGCAGAAGTACAAGAGATTTCATCAGTCATCAATACGATGACATCCACCTAAAGATGGAAACTATAATCAAACTGGTTTCAGAAGTAGAAGTCATGAGAAAGGAATTAACGGAAAAAGATGGCATAATAAAGAGCCTTGAAGTCAGATTGGCCGAAGTGGAGCAAAGAACCCGTGAAGATACCCTTGAATTTGCAGGGATTCCGGAAAGAGAGGGAGAACAGCCTGCAGAAACAATTAAATGGGTGGCCGGAGTCACGGGTGTCGACTTAAAAGGCGATGATATTCTAGATATCAAGAAAATACCGGACCGACGACCAGGAGTTCCCCCAAAATTCCACGTCAGATTTACCAACCCCCAAAAAAGACGGCAGATATTACTGAACAGGAAGCAACTTAACCTAACCACAACCCAAGGAAACGCATTCCAGAAAATCTTTGTTAGTGAAATCCTTAGTGCCTTTTTCAAAGATCTTCTGTGGAGGTCGAAGAATAAAGCAAAAGAAATGGGATACAAATTTGTCTGGTATAAAGATTGTAAAATAATGATTAAAAAAAATGAAAGTGATAGAATAATACACATCAAACATTCGGATGATCTAAAAAAAGTTGTTTAGATTTTTTTTTGGTGAGAGCCCCTCTCTCACCGGTCATACACTGGGTCGATTCCCCTCAGTTTGGTGAGTCATATTATGTACATTTATTTGTTCACTGCAACAATAATTCACCTCCTTCACATTCAATCAAAGGGTGAAATCCCCAGTGATGGCCACGAATTAGTGGAGCTCTCATTAAAATTAATTTAACAGTTTTTTTCTTTTTTATAAAATAAATTAAATATGGCTATTAACATTAATAACATGTATAAAGAACTAGGTGATCAAGACAATTTGTTTACAACATCAGATGCTAAAATATGTAAATATCTGACAGCCGATCCAAAAACCACTACTATTATGCACCAAAATATTAGGTCAATCAATAAAAACTTTAATGAACTTCAGATACAACTGAACCACCTTAATATAGACTTTGATGTAATCATTCTTACAGAATGTTGGTTAACAAACAATTACACTCCAAAACTTATAACTCACTATTCTTCATTCAATTCTTCAAATCATAACAGTCAGAACGATGGAGTTGTGGTATACACAAAAAATGTTCTAAACTCCGTTGTAACTGAAGTAAACATTATTGACGCGAGCTGTATGCAAATAATGTATAATAATGATTCGTGCATTCTAGCAATATACCGCTCTCCATCCATACGTAATATCACACCATTTCTTAATAGTCTTAATAGCATACTCTCTAATCTTTCCTATACTAAAAATTTAATAATTATGGGAGATTTAAACATCAACATACTCCCAAATAACCAACACCACCAATGTCACGACTACCTGAATATGTTAGAGTTCCATGGACTAATTAGTACTATCAATATACCAACAAGAACAGCTAATGAATCTACATCATGCATAGATCACATAATGGTCAAAACTAATAAACAAAACAAAAGCATTGTTTACAAATCAACAATTACAGACCATTACACAACAATATTCACATTACAATCCGACGCCACAAAAACCAAAAGAGATCAGTCAATCATATACAATAATATTAATTTTGACAATTTAAAAAACATAATTAAAAATAAATCTTGGCAAGAGCTTTTACAAATAAAAAACTCAGATGATGCATGGAATTATTTTATTGACTTTTTGAAAAACGAATTAATTAATAATACCACAATTTTAACAAAAAAAATACCTAACAAAATTAAACCCTTGAAATCATGGATAAACTATTCAATTATCAACTGCATTCGTAGAAGAAACGCATTACACAAAAAAGTGAAAGAAAATCCCTATGACATAATATCACTAAACATCTACAAAAGATATAGAAATACATGCGGCGAAGTCATTAGAAAGGCGAAAGAAATCTACTACAGACACAAAATCCAAGAAAGTAACAACGATCCCAAAAAAATATGGCAAACTTTAAGGGAAGCCACAAATACACAAAACGCTAAAGACAAACAGGACATAAGTAAACTTTGCATTGACGGAAAAATTATTGACACCTCAAAAAACCCCAAGCTCGTTGCGGATTACATCAATAATTACTTTACAAATATTGGTTCAAATCTTGCTTCTCGTCTACCAAATTGTGGGAATGCTCTACCTGCTGAAGCAGAACTTCAATTTCCCAAAAGAAGTTTCAATTTTCAAACTGTGTCAGGGGAAGAGATTCTAAAAATAATGAATTCCTTAAAAAACACTTCTTCTGCCGGGGTTGATGGAATAACAACCAAGATTTTGAAAACGCTGTCTACGGAAATTACATTTCCCCTAGAATACCTAATTAACCTTAGCATCAGTCAAGGACACTTCCCCTCGAACCTGAAACAAGGTATCGTTATTCCCATACATAAAGCAGGTAACAAGACAGACATAAACAATTACAGACCTATAACTCTACTGACCAGTCTATCCAAAATATTTGAAAAAATTATCAATGCTCAGTTGGTAAAATTTCTAGTGAGCCATAAAATACTCTCAGAAAATCAGTACGGGTTCCAAGAAAACAAGAGTACCTCAGACGCTATTGCCGCCGTAACTGACTTCATTGTAAAAAACCTCGATAAAAGCAAAAAATGTATTTCCATATTTTTAGACCTTTCCAAAGCCTTTGATACAATATCACACAGTAAATTAATAAACAAACTTCAAATAATCGGTATTACAGGCAACGAACTTAACTTTTTTAAGTGCTACCTTGATGACCGCAAGCAACAAGTGAAAATAATGAACACACTTAGCAATCAGTGCTCAACTCACTATGGGATACCTCAAGGTAGCATATTGGGACCGTCTTTGTTCCTTTTATATATCAACGACTTATGTAACATTAACATTCAGGGAAAAATAGTTAGTTTTGCCGATGACACTGTTTTACTATTTGAAGCTGACACTTGGCAAGCTGTTTACAAAAAAGCTGAAACGGATATAAACATTATAAAAAAGTGGTTAGATACAAATACGCTCACATTGAACACCGAGAAAACTAAATATGTCACATCAAGCATAAATATAATAGGTCAACCTCGTGATGACGCCTCTATTAGAATACACACATGTTTAAATTCCGATGAATCTTGTCAGTGTCCCTACATTGAGCGCACTACACAGATGAAGTATCTCGGCCTCACAATTGATCCATATCTCAAATGGAATATTCACACTCAAATAATTGCAAACAAAATAAGAAAAACCATGCATTTTTTTAGAACGATACGAAACTTTCTCGACTTACAACACTTGAAAATGATTTATTTTGCAGTCTGTCAATCCATTATTGAGTATGGTATCATAGCATGGGGAGGCGGTACTGCATCAGCACTAGACCCAATCATAAAGGCACAGAAAACTATTATAAAATTAATTCTTAGACTACCTCTAATTACAGATTCGAACTTAATCTTTAATATTATGAATGTGTTTGATGTTCGGCAGATATACGCAAAAACAATCCTCACTCATCTATTCACAAATATACATAAATACTATGAAAAAAGATTAAATACTCGCTGTATTCGAAACAATAACAAAGAATTACTACAAATTCCCATAACTCATACTACTTTTGGTCAACGTAGCTTCAGATACCTTGCAACAAGACTTTACAACATTCTTCCAATTAGTATAAAAAAATGTGATTCACAAAAAAATTTCAAAAAAAACATAAAAGTTTGGATAAAAAATAATGATAGGGCATTTACCGGTGCACTCACCCAAATTCGAAATTAGTAATGAACCAATGCTGTCACTATTGCACCTATGTTATTGTTATTATTAATGCAACCAATCTATTGTGCGATTATTTTCTAATATAGGTGTAGGTATTTTCACAGAATTATAAATTGACGTAAAATTACTGCCTCAACACAGGCTAGCCTAGTGAGGCAGGTTACGAGAAACCTACGTTTATAATTATAAATCTCTATTCTTTAAGTACCTACTGTTATATGTATATTGTTTACCATTATTATCTTTTGTACTTATGCAAGTTTTAAACTATTGTATACTTTTTTTTGTAGTTATAAATCTTTAAATTTTTGTTCAATAAAGATATTATATTATATTATATTATTACTACACTTTGAATTATACAAAAATACATCTTAGGGTTTATTTCAGCAAGTTTAAAAAATAAAAAATAAAGCAGCCACATCTCACCTGTTCATTACAACCACATCAGTTGTGGCGCTTTCAAAGTCCCCTTTAAACTTTCCGCCATTATCGTTAATCAGGCTGACAATCTTCTTCTTCTCGTGCTTAGAGAAGCCGGAAGTGGTCATGACGGCTCCGAAGAAGGTGGGCAGCCGGTGCTGCTGCAGGAACCGAGGATCGGCTCCGGAGACGTTCTGGACCAGAGAATCCTCCCACACGGCCTCCACCCAGTCTAAGTGCATTACTGGGATGTTGGTTGCAACTGCGTTCTGGAGAGTGGAAGTAATTTATGTATTATTATTATTTTTTTAACCCCTCCGCAACGAAAGCAGATATAAGCGTTAGAAATAGGACAGCAGTCAAGTATAATAAGCGTGTTTATATGTCAGCGAGTGTGTTTCCATAGAAATTGTTCGAACTCCGTTATTGTTTTAGTTACATCCCTAAAACAAAAAGTAAAAGGTCGATAGTAGATCAAGCTGCACATCCCTATCAAGTTGTCTATGGAAATACATAACAAGAATCAGCTGTCAGTCGTGTAGTTGACAAAAATATTTACCCGCGCAAATTTGCTACTGGCAGCTCCACCGCGCTCCACATTTTAAATTTTTATTAAATATTTTTATATGAAATGATAAAAAAGTGAGATGACAAAAGTGTTTATTGCACATATATACAATAGAATAAGTATTGTAGTTTACATAATCTGTGATTTTAGTACCGTTTTCACATAAAAACATCACGTGAGTCATTTTTACCTATTTTTAATGTTTGAGTTCTAAATTTTAATATTTACAAATGCTAATATTTATTTTTTAATATAATAATTCGAAAGCCTATTTTGTAACCTTTCTAAAAAAGATTTTACTATTCGGCTACGTTCAGAAATGTTTCATTTATAGAGCTTTAATTGTGAAGCGGTAATAACAAAAAGTTTTCGTAAAATGTCATTTTGTTAGACACCAAAAGCGAATATTCTCGAAAATTCGGAGGGGTTAAAAGAAAGAAACATTCCCGGGTTACGAATAACCTGAAAATATTTGAAAAACTCCTACTTCCAAATTACAAGTGGAAAATGTTGCTCATGCAATGATGGAGGTCAGAAAGGAGCCAAGTGTTCTGTCTGCCTAAGTGAATACCTGTGATTCTCAATCAATTTGAATGCTCCCCCACACACCAACAGCAAAGTATCTCACAATACGTACTTATGGCTGGTAGTCTTGTGATGTTTATGCTTGGGGCTTACATTTGGTTTTGCATTTAGATTTGCACTCAAACAGATAGGATTTTCATTATCACAGGCACTTGAATAATTCATATACAACAAATTCTTTGGAGATATTTATAATGGAGTATTTTATAACATTCTCTATGGCGTGGAAGGCAAAAACACCTACACGGAGGCGATTAATATACGTCAGAATGTTACGTGGTAACAAGGCTACATTTACTTTACACTGGGAGATGCATCGAAACTATCATAACTGTGGTGTATTGCATTGTCTGCGGTCCATTCGGGTTTTCCAATTACAGGCGGAAACACCCGAGCGTTTTGATAAAGTCTAATCTGGGGTTCAGTGTGTCCTGGTCCGCCTCCTAGACCTAAACAAACCTCACCCCATGAACCCGGGCACCCCTGCTAAATCACCAAACGTAGCGAACCACTTGGGGTGACCTATGGGAGAGGTGTTAGTTATCCAATAAAGGTTCCCGGGGCGGCGGTACCCATTTCTGCCTCCCAAATTAGCTAGCTACTATGTTGTATCAATTATATCTTACAATAAAGTTACGAGTGTGCAAAGTACCTTACGAGTGTTATCAATTAAATACCATATGATACTCGAGATGTTAGGCCCCAATCGGAGACCGATTGTATGCATTAAGCAGATTCAACCTTATGGTTAAATCTTGGCTCTGTCATTGGCGGGGAACAAAACAAAGCCATCAAGAACCAATGGCGTTTTGAAGTAACAATCTTTTTTACTCCAAATAAGCTCATAAATTGTTGGTTAAAGTCTTTTGGGTATTTCCTGTTACATCTTGTGTATCTTCATCTATCCAGGGTGTACACATAATAACAGCGAGAATGCAGAGTGGACAGAACAATAGACGAGGGATTAAGTGACGCGAAAGAAATTCAATAGAATTTATGAGGAAAATAATTTATAATTATTATTTTTAATTGTTAAACTAATGTTTTAAGACAAGATTTTTATGCATAGCACAAAGGGTAACAATTATTATAAGCAATAATTATCAGCCTGAAACACTCATCCACATTGAAAAATCTTCCGAGAAAAGATACATGACGCCAACGGGACATGAACCCGTGCCCTTCTGATTGCCGGTCAGCTGCTCTCCCAATAATTTATACTTCAAATTAAATCCACATGAGATGTTACAGTTTCCCTCAGCCTATGTCAACTTCAAAAATGCTGTGTGGAGGGTTTTTTTAAGAAAAGGAAAAGGCTTAATCAATTTCTTGAACATACCCATATTGTAATGTGAGACTAACGTCTATTTTGTAACTGAAAATAAGCAAGCAAAACTATACTATGTACTTACATTATACTTGTCAGAGAATATAGTATTGGAAATCACATGAGTTGTTTGTACAGTCATCATGTTGTCATATCGGCCACCCATCCACAGGATTTTCGTCTTCAATTTTTCCTGCAACCATCACATGTTATATAATTCATATTGTCAATGTAAAGTCGGGTCCATAGCTTTGTCATTTGCCTTGACAGTCCCATAACAACATTAATGTTTGTCATCAACATCATAAATATTGTCAACTTTTGTTGTTTCGAGCTTCCCATGATCGACGAAAAAAATTTCCTAAACATTCCATCCCGGGTGAAGCGGAAAGGCAGGCGGTGGCCGGCGGGGAGGGGGGAATAATTCATTTGTTGACAGATGCCGCACAATGCGGTTGTGTATGGAGAATTAACGGAACGGCCTTTTGTGATTATGTGCAACGAGCGGGCATAATCACGAGTTTAAAATATTATTATAGCTAAATATAATATAATAATAAAAATGTTTGATAATAAAATTATAATATAATATCAAATATTTATAACTATTCTGTTTTTGACGTAAATATTTACGCACTCTAAATTCTTAATAGTAACTTTAGGTCGTGCAATAATCGATATTAGTCAGAAATCTTTCTTTTCTCCGTTTTTATCTGTGTTTTCTCCCTGATGCATCTCTTTTTCATCAGAATGCATTTAAACATTGATATAAACGCCAAAAACGTCAAACGACAAGTGCTCATTGCGTGTCGACACGTCCTTACAGCAGACCACAAGCCAAATTGTGTGTGAACGCGCGAACTTCGCACCAATCTTTCAACCGCATTTAGTGTTTTAACAAATGAAGGAGACGGAAAACAAAAAACGTTGATGTGACGTTTGATGGACTTTCACGGCAAATCGCGACAAATGTTTGAGCTCTGGGCCTGCCTTAAAAGACTCATTAACCCCTCCACAACGTAAGCAGATATAAGCGTTAAAAATAGGACAGCAGTCAAGTACAATAAGCGTGTTTATACGTCAGCGCGTGTGTTTCCATAGAAATCGTTATAACTCCGTTATTGTTTTAGTTACATCCCTAAAACAAAAAGTCAAAGGTCGATAGTAGATCAAGCTGCTCATTTCTATCAAGTTGTCTATGGAAATGCATAACAGGAATCAGCTGTCAATCGTGTAGTTGACAAAAATATTTACCCGCGCAAATTTGCTACCGGCAGCTCCACCGCGCTCCACATTTTAAATTTTTATTGAATATTTTTATATAAAATGATAAAAAAGTGAGGTGACAAAAGTGTTTATAACACATATATACAATAGAATAAGTATTTTTGTTTGCATAATCTGTGATTTTAGTACCGTTTTCACATAAAAACATCACGTGAGTCATTTTTACCTATTTTTAATGTTTGCGTTCTAAATTTTAATATTTACAAATGCTAATATTTCTTTGTAATATAATAATTTGAAAGCCTATTTTGTAACCTTTCTAAAACAGTTTTTACCATTCGGCTATGTTCAGAAATGTTTCCTTTATAGAGCTTTAATTGTGAAGCGGTTATAACTAAAAGTTTTCGTAAAATGTCATTTCATTTAAGACACCAAAAGCTAATATTCTTGAAAATTGAGAAAATGTCAAACAAAGCAGGCATCTGCTCAGCATAGATACAAACTCACTGAGGTGTAGGAATTCAGGACACTGCCACCTCAGGAGACAAAGTCATGCAGCTTTTGGAAGAGGAAAGAAAAAAGAGCTGTGGGGAACGCACTACCAAAATACCTATTTCAATTCAAATATTTATTATTTTTTTAAAAACATTTTTAAATCTTGACTGCCATTGGCGGGGAGCAAACCAAAGCCATCAGGAACCAAAGGCATTATGAAACCACATCTATGTACCTTTTTTATTTCAATTAAGTTCAGAAAACTTTGTTTAAAGTCTTTTGGGTACAAATTTTAAAGATATTGCAAAGACACAAAAGCCAGATCCAAAATTTGTAATTTTTCAACTCTTTTCCACAAAACAAAAACCATCAAAGAAATACAGCGTAAAATGAGAGATACCACAACGAGCTGATTGTCTCCTTATCAATAATAATGTGAGTGGAACTGACCTTCTGTTCCTTGTCCAGCCCGCTGGCTGTGATGATGAGTCCCCGCATGGCCACCGTGTACACGGGCTGGGGGCCCGGGGGGATCTGTGAGCCCTCCGTGAGACAGCACGACAGACATCGGGCCCCCACGATACTGAAACAGGAGACACTCCATTGTAGAAACGCAATCTAAAACTAACCATCAAGCTATTTCGCCGCACAGTAGGCAGAGAGGATGGAATGTCAAACAACTCTGACTTGTGACACACTCTTTACATCATTGAGGACGGGTTGTTTCAAAAAAATTGATCAATTTATCAAATTTTTAACTTATTTCACTTTCTGTATAAGTTCTATTCAAGTTAAGTAAATATTTACCAAAAATAAAAAAAATTGTACCAGAAATGGGCCTGGGACACAAAAAAAAGAAAGCACACTTACACGGCTTTAGTCTTATGCAGCTTATTGAATAATTTTCCTTTGAATTCTTGCAGAACAAACACATCGCGCTTTGTTAGGTTCACTTTGGCAGCGCATTGATCCTCTGTAATCCATTCTGCCGCTATCCCACTGGATCTGTGCTGCTCACATTGCTGGAAAGCAAACAAAATAATATTACATTTAACTTCAATCATATTACAAATATCAATGAATAAATTTTATGCTGGTAGTTCTGTGAACAGTAGATCTCGCTTCCAAATAATATTACATTTAACTTCAATCATATTACAAATATCAATGAATAAATTTTATGCTGGTAGTTCTGTGAACAGTAGATCTCGCTTCCAAATAATATTACATTTAACTTCAATCATATTACAAATATCAATGAATAAATTTTATGCTGGTAGTTCTGTGAACAGTAGATCTCGCTTCCAAATAAGTATGTTTCTGATTTTCTCTTATGGAATAAATCAAAACCAAAATTTACTCTGAAGAGCGATTCTGTATCTTTTATGAATATGGAATCGATTCCAAACGTAATCGCCTGTCAAATTTGTGCGATTGTCTATGGCTTGCAATTGCTTTTTCAACTAGTTTAACCCTTATAGGACGGGTAAAATTTATTAAATATCTGGCAAATCGAAGTCTGGCAAAGGCGGTATCGAGTATGGCCACCATCTTGAAATGCAACGTACAACTCAGAGAGACGTAATGCAAAATGGTTGTGTTGGGCAGGGCTTCGCTACAATTCGCTACGGAAAATATTAAATATCTTGGTATATACTTCGACCGTTATATAAAATGGGATAAACATAGATTCGGTAATAGGAAAACTAAACAAGCTGATTTACTTTTTTAAAAACTTAAGAAATATTTTAAACATATGTGATATAAAAAATATATACCTCGCACTAGCACAATCCATAATGGAATACGCCATTATTGCCTGGGGCTGTGCCAGTAAAAAATACATTAATACAGTGTTTAAAGCTCAGAAAACCCTAATAAAAGTAATACTTAAGTTACCAATACTAACACCCACTTCAATCATATTCGAAAAATTCCCAGTGCTGAAAATTCAAAAATTATATTCAAAACAAATACTTACTTTCCTTTACGAGACCTTATCCACATTTAACACTTCACAAAATTTTCGCAATACTAGAACAAGACATTCTCACCAACTACAAATACCAAAAACAAACACATCCTTTGGACAAAAACACTACAGATACCAGGCTATAAAACTATACAATTCTCTTCCTACACAATATAAAACAACTAATATTATTGAATACAAAAAAACATGAGAAACTGGCTACAATCTTTTTAACTTTTAATTTATAATTTTTGTCGAATTGAAGTCGATTTTATATTTTGATTTTTATTGTTTCTCTTTTTGTATTAGCAATTAACACTCTTTTGTTTTACTATTCACAATTTATAATTCATAATTTACAACTGAAAAATGTCCTCTACAACACAGGTGAACTCCTAGTGTGGAGGACAATATATTATAACTTCGTAATGTAAATGTACTAAAAATAAATAAATAAATTATAGCCGTTTTACACCATTTCTTTTTCAACATGGTTTATGTGCTGTTTGCAGTGATGCCAACTGAAATCATAGATGTGAAAATAGAGATGAAAATAGCGAATGTGTAAAGCGAAAATTTTTGTCTTTGGTCTCTATACGGGAATCAGGCTGAAAAAAGAGATGATGTAAAACGCTATTAGTCTACAATCCCATTTATTAGCAACAAGCATTTTTTTAAATAGTAAACATTTGCGATTATATTTGAGTAAAGGCAGGTAGGTAGGTACTTACGACTTTCAAAAAATCTATTTTGGATATAAGGAGTAATGGCTATAAGGAGCAAATTTAGTCACTCCCCTCGTGCTCGTTATAACCAAGTTTGACTGTATTTCAGTGACTTGAAGCCAGTGTAGAAAGTCACATAAAAGAGAGGTGATTTGACGGAAACTGGTGGCACCGCATATTAGGCTAGCGGATATGGTTAACAGCCTTCGCAGTCTATTTAAATGTGTACGAGGCGAGTCAACACAGAAACAATTGCAGCAGTCCAATCTCAAGATTACAAGAGGATTTACTAGTCTTGACAGAATATGTTGGGAGAAACTTTCGGTAAATATCGGTTCGGACTGGCCACGCTTATTACGAATAATTTTTAGAAAAAAACTTTAGATTCGCCTTAATTACTATAAAAGGAAACTTTTTGGCTTTGGGGCGGCGGAAAATAATGCATTTTAATTTTCAATTGCATAAAACCAAAATTCGCTTCGCGACTGACACAGCGAAAATCCGCGGCCGTACATGTCACTGTGATGTTGGTATCCTTGATAAATTAACAAGAGCTAATACGACTGTAGGCGACTTCGTGGGATAAGGCGCGTAATTATGAAATTTGTCTAGCGGGCTTGTTTGTGTAACATGGTTTGTGATACAAAAGAAAGTGCCCCTTTATAACGCCTACTCGCGTCAAGGCAAGAAAAACATCCCAGTTTTCAAGTGGCTTAGCGGCTACGCTAGGTTTGTGTAACATGGTTTGTGATTCGCGGTATTTCATGTAGGTATCCCACGAAGTCAGCTACAGTCCATAACAGTGACAGCAAGTGACAGCTACGGCCGCGGATTTTCGCTGCGTCGGTTCGCGAAGTGAATTTTGGTTTTATGCAATTGAAAATTAAAATGCATTATTTTCCGCCGCCCCAAAGCCAAAAAGTTTCCTTTTATAGTAATTAAGGCGAATCTAAAGTTTTTTTCTAAAAATTATTCGTAATAAGCGTGGCCAGTCCGAACCGATAATTACCAAACTTTCATATTCATTAAACTTAACTAGGGCATTAGGCTTTGATTCGCTCATTTCAGTAGCAAAAGTTTACCCTTCTGCCAATTTCACACATATTGCATTACTAGTATTTTTTGTTTATTGCAAAAATCAAAAACATAAAGCTTACGATATTATCAAGTTATTTACATTGAAAGCTTGCTGCATCTCTGCATCACAGTCATCTTCGCTATCTACATCTTTGGGCAAAACGAAATACAATTGAACTTCTTCTGTCATGGTGATTCGTGATAAGAGTTTGACGTCTTGTTTACAGACTAATTTTAATAAAATAAATCACATGTAAAATCGATTCTCAACACATATCAATAGTACGTTAATTTAAATTTATTTGAGAGTAGGAAGATAAATCAAATAATATGGCGAATAAACTCCCATTTAAACATTCGCGTGCTCAGCTGTCACCCGCTTTCCCACAATATTTTGTTTGAAATCATTCCATAGACAATAACCAACTGCTCACATCATTTTTCTTACTTAATTTATTTGTCTATACTTTTCCCTAAGTAGGATCCGATACAATAGCGCCGTTTACACGCACACTTCGGAGCGACCGAGTTCCGCGCCACTTCAGGCCGCCGCGCAGAAAAGTAAAGACCGATAGGTTTACAGCGCAGTTCACTGTGAGACTTTTCTGCGCGGCGGCCTGAAGTGGCGCGGGACTCGGTCGCTCCGAAGTGTGCGTGTAAACGGCGCTAATGATATCGTAATATTTGTATAGCGCAGTTTTGTGTTATTTCACTTCAAGTGCGCTTAACCATAAAAAACTTAAAAATAATCCTTCGGTGCTCCTTACGAGTCCTCACAAAATATCGAATCATCAGAAACAAAGGGTATACAGTATATACATTGCAATGCTAAGAGAGCAAAAATAAAATTAGAATACTTGAGACTATAAAATAACTTATACTTATAACAACTACTCATAACTTATAATAACCTTTCAAATAAAAATAAAAACTCTATGGAAATGAACAAGTTTTAAAACATCAAAATATGAATAAGTGAAAAAAGTAAACAAGAAGGTGAGGAAATCATAAAAAAAAAAACAATAACACGTAGTAATGTATTACCATAACCTCCGGTCAACAAATATGAAGATAATGAAATAAACTTAATGAAGATAAAAAATCAAGATGTAACACAAATAATACAACTGCCATAAGTCCGCCCACAAATGTGCCACTCATTCATGAGTCCGCCTCCCATAAATACGACTCCAGATACTAATATCTACAGCCTGTATGTCGGACGAATATCTACAGCTCATATGTTGAACTAATATCTACGAACTTCAGAGTGTTGACTAATTAATATCTACAGAGCGTAGGTTGAACTAATATCTACAGAGCCGTAGGTTGGACTAATCAGCTAAATGTGTCCAATAGTCCGATATTAGGGATTTTTACATACATACTTACATAAATTAAGTTTTTTAAACTGCGTACGCAATATAACGTTATTCCAATATGCTATACATAATTGCAAATCCAACCTCTGCCAGTGCTGTAGATATTCGTCGACACTTTGGTTCTGATAGATATTAGTCAGCAGTTTGAGTTGTAGATATTCGTCAACACTTTGGTTCGCATAGATATTAGTCAACAGTTTTTGAGCTGTAGATATTCGTCAACACTTTGGTTATCATAGATATTAATTCGATTTTTTCAGTTTTTGAAATTCCTGTAGATATTAGTAAACGCCTCCATAAATACATCACTCACCACCTCGGAACAGGAATCCCAGTAATGACTGAATAAACTGCTTTACTATACAAGTCATTATCAAAATAAAAAAAAAAAAACAACACCATAATTTTCGACTTTTCAAAAAACCTGAAACAACCAAAAGTGCATATTTTTTTTATTGCGTCGGATTTATGAAATTAAATATACGCTCTTAAACATGCTTTATGCAAGTAACGCATCTGTGTCAGTACTGTGTTTGACTCAATATAATTCGCTGCATTCAAAATATCTCACATTTTCTCTGAGAGACATTGTTAATACCATCAAAGCTCTTCCACACAGCACCTCCAAAAATTAAAACATCTTTCCAACTTGAGTGTGGAGTTAAAAAAGTTTTTCTTCAAAAGGGTCCTTTTCTGCACAAATTTCTTAACAAATAATCGTAAATAAGTGACTTTGAAATTTTTTCACGAAAACGGCACCATAGAAATCTTTCAATTATTATTATATCCTGCTGGAATAAAAACATAAAATATCGACATTTTTTGTCAAAGCCGATCTTGAGTGACCATCTTTATACTTTATAGGGGGTAGAGGACCAATCAGCGTTCAGCCAATGGCTGAAAAGAAGAGTCAAGTCAAGTAGTTGAGTAAAATGGCGAGGATTCTTTTCTGCCGCTATTTGACAATTTTCTCCCGCTAAATTTTGCATTAATTTTCTTCTGAAATGCACAATTAATATTTAAAAACTGTTGTTTATGACATTTGCTGTCAAAATAACATCTAGGAAGAGTATAATGTGTAATCTTTTATCGTTAAATAGGTCTTCAACGCAACAAAAATGTCTCTCGTCCTCAAGCTTAGTAAATGCCGCTTATGTCTCAAGCTCGGCGACTTTTACTCAATATTTGCTGTCGATAATTCAATTCAACTATCAAAAATGGCCATGGCTTGCTCTGAAATAAAGGTAAGAACTGTGCTAAGTGAACTTAAAGAAATATCCCACAAAACTTCGTATTTCGAAGTGCTGTGCGAAGTGGTTTTTTTTAATCCCGTTTCGATTTTAGATTTATGAAGGCGATGGTTTACCTGAAAAGGTTTGTGGAGAATGCATCGAGAAGCTGAGCTCCGCGTACATTTTTAAACAACAATGCGAGCGTTCTGACGCCGAACTCCGTAAATCCCTACAAAATACATCAGGTACATTAATTTGTTTTTATTTACACGCTGGAATGATGTGTCAACAACTTAATTAACAAAAACAACGCTGATTAATTTTTGGAGATAGCTGGCAACGGTTAATATGTACTTAAAAAAAAAAACCTTTTGATTCACTTTAATTGCATTAAAAGGCAACTATTTGAATTGGGGGAAGTGGAAAATAGGTAATTATCGGTTCGGACTGGCCACGCTTATTACGAATAATTTTTAGAAAAAAACTTTAGATTCGCCTTAATTACTATAAAAGAAAACTTTTTGGCTTTGGGGCGGCGGAAAATAATGCATTTTAATTTTCAATTGCATAAAACCAAAATTCACTTCGCGAACCGACGCAGCGAAAATCCGCGGCCGTAGCTGTCACTGTTATGGACTGTAGCCGACTTCGTGGGATACCTACATGAAATACTGCGAATCACAAACCATGTTACACAAACCTAGCGTAGCCGCTGAACTAATTGAAAACTGGGATGTTTTTCTTGCCTTGACGCGAGTAGGCGTTATAAAGGGGCACATTCTTTTGTATCACAAACCATGTTACACAAACAAGCCCGCTAGACAAATTTCATAATTACGCGCCTTATCCCACGAAGTCGGCTACAGTCGTATGAGCTCTTGCTAATTTATCAAGGATACCAACATAACAGTGACATTTACGGCCGCGGAATTTCGCTGGGTCGGTTCGCGAAGTGAATTTTGGTTTTATGCAATTGAAAATTAAAATGCATTATTTTCCGCCGCCCCAAAGCCAAAAAGTTTCCTTTAATAGTAATTAAGGCGAATCTAAAGTTTTTTTCTAAAAATTATTCGTAATAAGCGTGGCCAGTCCGAACCGATATTTACCGGAAAATATTTCATTCTAAATTTCGATTACGTAAAATTAAAAATTAGCTTTCGTCTTGTGAGATTGTACCTACGCCATTAGCTATTAGCTCATTCGCTGTCACTTTGGTATTCCTGATACACTTGAATGTATAACGAACGGCTAGAAGATTTTGAAGGTACGGTGCACTTTCTTTTGAATCACAAACCATGTTACACAAACCTAGCGTAGCCGCTAAACTACTTGAAAACTGGGATGTTTTTCTTGACTTGACGCGAGTAGGCGTTATAAAGGGGCACTTTCTTTTGTATCACAAATCATGTTACACAAACCTAGAATTCCCATGAAGTCTGCTACGCTTTGCTCTAGCATCTTTTCGTACAGTAACAAGAATACCAACATAACAAAATGATATTTGAAAATAATGTTTGAAAATGGGCGGTCTTGTTTCACAGAATGAAAGCTAATTTTTTTTTTACGTAATCGAAATTTAGAATGAAATATTTTCCACTTCCCCCAATGCAAATAGTTGTCTTTTAATGTAATTAAGGTGAATCAAAAGATTTTTTAAAAAAAAAGTGCGTATTGACCATTGCCAGCGATCTCAAAAATTTACCCAACGCTGTTCTTCTGCAACGAAATATTTTTACCCTGTCGCAGTACAACAATATCAATACGTGCTGCCACTTTGGCATGATTTTTGGCTTTTTAATATTTATTATTTTTTTTATACTAAATAAGGATACTTTTTACATAAAGTTATACTAATTGATTCAATTTTAAGTAGTTGAATGCATTGTATTGTGTGAACACTTTGTCTAGCGGCGGGGACATGTTGATTTAACTGTACACTTTGTACAAAGCCTTGTTTTATTTATGAATTTAATTGCAGGTGGCGCTGAAATATTGTCATTCGGACGGAGAAACTCCGACTCGGGCTTCTCCAATCGCACCGATGTCTCCACTTCCAAGAGGGAGATACACGCAACGAGATCCAAGAGTAAAAAGAGCAATGGACCCTCACCGGAGAGAACCGCATATCCCACGGGAGGACTCCTCGAGGAGAGTTATAGCATCGATGTCCGGGACCAATTATACCAAGGGGCATCCTCCACCCCCGTACCTTATAATAAACACCTCGGAAAAAATACCTCCGACTCGGGAAGCAACAGTCCCATCATCACAGATCAGACCCGCTTCGAATGCAAGAAATGTAACAAAACCTTCCTCAACATCAAAACACAGAGAGTGCATATGAAAAACATGCACGCAAGTTCTGACGAAGAAGAAGAAGAAGACGACGAAGAGGAGGAAGTTAAAGAAATTGTCCCCGATGTAAAGACAACAAACCACGGAGAAACTTCGCAAGACAACAACTCCTCCATAACCAGAGATCAATCAGACTGCCACCTCTGCGGGAAACAGTTCAAATTCAACATCATGCTCAACCGGCATCGTCTGACTTGCCAGGGGCCCCCGGTCGTAGTTGCGGAACCGATCATAGAGGACCCCAAAAAAAGGTTCTCAGCGAGCGCTCTAGTCCCCGTAACGTGTTTAAAGTGCCCAGTGTGCGGAAAGGTGTTCAAAAAGCGCCTGTACGTCATGCGCCATCTCACTCGCTCAGTCTGCGGAGAGATCGCTAAAGAATTCCCAGAAGACAAACCGGCCAAGGCGAAAGACGAAAAAACCGCATCGAAAGCGGCAAAATCGGCGTTTGTATCGGAGTGTTCGATATGCACAGCGCGATTCTCTTCGCATACCTCCATGTTCAAACACTTCCAGCTCTGTATCCGACGTAGAGGCGGAGGTCCCATCAAATGCGTGACTTGCAAGACTACATACTCGCACAAGTCCGGCTTGTATCGGCACATCAAGAAAATGCATTACCCCGATGAAGTGGCCGGTAAGGCGAAGAAACGTCCTGGCGGAACGGATTTAGTGAAAGATGAGCCACTCTCGGAGCCTGATGATAATGCGGAGGATGAAGGGGGCTCGCTGAAGTGCCGAGAGTGTGATAAGACCTTCTCGGATCAGATGCAGCTGGTGATGCACTTGGCAGCGCACATGGCCAATATTAATGAGCCGAAGGGATCTCTCAAAACAAAGATAGGGTTCGACGGGACAGAGTACGAGTGCCTCGAGTGTAGCAAGAAATTCAAGTGAGTATTTTTGGTAATGTAGAGTAGCTGGACAAGCTTACACCTCGATTACATCGAGCGAGTTTACAAGCTACTAGCCGGTAAGTTTAAAAGCAGGTTTTTTTTTTTTACATTAACTCCACACAACTATGTCATCTGGGATGCTGTGTGGAGGGTCTTTTTGAGGAGAGAATGGAATGAACATTGGTCTTGACCCCATTGGTCTTGGACCCATGTTGTAGGAAGGAGAAAACACAGAGGCTGGCAAATCATTCCACAGCCGAGCTGTTGAACACAAGAACGAGTCGAAGAAACGACCCGTTCTCATGTGACAAATGTCAACCGTGTACAAATGTTGGGCACGCGTTTGGCTTGTTTCCCGACTATGCACCGGTGCCAAAGGGATCCATGACACTAGTTCCTCGGAGCATCTTATTATTATTATTATTATACAATGAGCAGGCAGCATTCTGCTGATGTGCTCATATCTAATTTCACAATAGTTTGACAGTAAAT
This sequence comes from Limnephilus rhombicus, assembly GCA_929108145.2. Classification (NCBI taxonomy): domain Eukaryota; kingdom Metazoa; phylum Arthropoda; class Insecta; order Trichoptera; family Limnephilidae; genus Limnephilus; species Limnephilus rhombicus. The sequence continues at coordinate 44,875,264 of OV815292.1, forward strand.
TTTCCATTGTAATACCGGTAGAACAAGGATAGCATTCCCACCCGACGCCTGTGCTCTAAAGATTGCAATCCGTCTGTTAAGATGGGAGAATCTATTAAACGGACCGCCTGTTTCTGCACAGAGTCGAGGGTATTTTTCAGGTATTTTGGAGCTCCAGACCAAAGGTGGCTGCCAAATTCAACCATGGGGCGCTTGTGATTTGTACAGGTTTAGCAGTTGTGTTAAATGTTACTTGTATCTGCGGGCCCTGTACAGTACGCCCAGTTTTTGGGAGGCTAACTTTACTCTGGCTTCGATGAACCCCCATACGTGAGCTGGTTACTTAGGGTTACATCAAGCATATCAATGAGGGCCTGTTCGGAAGATTGCTTCCGTTGAAAGATACTAGATTTTCATTTCGATCCCTTTGGTGAATCGGCGAGTGAGATTGTCATGATGACCCACAAAACTGTCTACTCGTTCAATAGCAACAGTAGCAGGTGAAATAACGACTCCCAGTGCGAACCAATTCACTTGACATTTTGTAAAAAATTTGAGGTCGCCGCTAGCGCCACACGCTAGCCAGTAGCAAGAATAACGGCTCCGGCGCGAACTAATTCTGACCATTACAAAATCAGCTGTTGGTAGGCCGTCATCTTTTTTTTTTTTTTTTTTTTACATGAGCTCCACACAGGAGGCCCTGAGAAAAACAATTTCCCTCAGGGCCTATGTCATCCTTAGGGATGCTATGTGGAAGGTTTTTTTTTAAGGAAAAGAAGGAAAGGAGAGTTTTGGGAAGGAAAAGGGCTTAAGGGGTGGGTGGGAATCTGGGGTTCAGTGTGTCCTGTCATCCGCCTCCAAGACCTAGACAAACCTCACCCCATGAACCCCTGCTAAATCACCAAACGTAGCGAACCACTTGGGGTGACCTACGGCAGAGGTGTTGGTTATCTAATAAAGGTTCCCAGGTCGGTGGTACCCATTCCCGCCTCCCATCTTGAGCGTGTACCAAGTAAAGTTGATCACCTTTCAACTTTTTTCGTAGATTGTCCACAATCTGCTAGTTAACTAGTAATACGATTACACTGAGCGAGTTTACTAACAGATAGTGAATTTCCCAGATAGTAGCTTGTAAACTCGCTCAATGTCATCGAGGCTTTAATATGTTTTTATTTCAAAAACACTTCAATTCAAATTAATTACTAAAAAATACAACTCTGTACTTCTAGAGAGATATTGAAAGATGCATAACCGGTCAGCAATGTAAGCAGATATATGCGTTTAAAATACGATAGCAGTCAAGTACAATAAGCGTGTTATACGTCAAAGCGTGTGTCTCCATGGAAATCATTCTAATTCCATTATTGTTTTAGTGACATTCCTAAAACAAAAAGTAAAAGGTCGATAGTGGATCAAGCTGTACATCCCTATCAAGTTGTCCATAGAAATACATAACAAGAATATTCTGTTAGTCGCACGGTTGACACATATTTTTATATGAAATGATAAAAAATTGAGGTGACAAAAGCTTTTATTATATATTTATACAATAGAATAAGTATTGTAGTTTACATAATCTGTGATTTTAGTACCGTTTTAACATAAAAATATCACATCATTTTTACTTTTTGTAATGTTTGCATTCTAAATTTTAATATTTACAAATGTTAATATTTATTTGTAATATAACAATTTGAAAGCTTATTTTGTAACCTTTCTAAAACAGTTTTTAGTATTCGGCTATGTTCAGAAATGTTTCATTTATCGAGCTTTAATTGTGAAGCGGTAATAACACAAAGTTTTCGTTAAATCTACATTTTGTTTGAGACATTATAAGTGAATATTTGCGATTTTCGGAGGGGTTAAAATTCCATTTTTTGTCAAAGTTTCAAAATTTCATTTTGACAGTTTCGGCCATTTTTTTTTCTTCTTGTTTGACGTATTAGTATTAAGCATGTCCATCTAATCTAAAATTTTGCCATATTTTTTTTGCTTATTTAAATTTTAAGAGAAGTTTTAGGATCAGTTGTTGAACTTCAAGTTTCAAAGATAATTTTCAAGTTCTGTTAATATCCAAGAACTGCGAAGCGTGTTGCTCATAATGACATAATAACAGAGCTTGATTAGTACTTTCATAGAAATTGAAAATTAACTTAGAAATTTTTGATGAATTGTTAAAATTTCGAAGTTAATATTCAAGTTCTGTTAATATCCAAGTACTTGAATTTTAGCTTTTAAATTTGACGAATTGTTCAAATTCTGTGAAACAATGTCCGTAAGATATTTTTGAACTAGACATTACTTTAATGGAGAAGGCGGTGCTTTGGATGCTTAGCTAGCAGTCTGATGGGTTGAATTCAATGCTCCCAGCGGAAACTGCTTTAATCCTACGCATTCCACGCCAAAAGGGAAGGATTTTAAGTAGGTCTTTGTAGTAGTAGCACTTCCCTTTGAAATACTGGTAGAACCAACAGCATTAAATAAAATAAATTAATGGTAAAAATGTATTAGTCCGCTTCACGGATAATACGGAATATTCCTTGATTGAAGTTCGATACACGGATAATACGGAATATTCCTTATTGAAGTTGATACACGGATAATACGGAATATTCCTTGTTGATGTTCGATACACGAATAATACGGAATATTCGGATATATATATACGGATAATGATGAATATTTTGGACTGGAATATTCCTTTTTTAATTCGGAAGTACCAACCTTATAAAATAAATTTTTGTCAAAATAAAAACAAAAGTTCCAAATTGGAATTATTTCCGGTACTACTTTAACTGGCTTGAGGTTCAAGCACGTGTTTTTCTTTTAAATAAGATATACATCCCAGGTTTTGAATGGTTTGTACGGCAAGCAGGGTTTGTCTAACGGGTATGTGTAATTATTCTAATATCTTTCTTTCCATATTCTTTTGTTATAAATACGGTTCAAACTTGTGTCAATAATGCATTCACTTCATAACATGAATAAATTATTGTTTTATTTGGCAATAATAATTTTTATATGATTGTAATGTAATAAATATGAATATTGTGTAGTACAGTTCACATATCGCATAGCACAGTTCGCGTATCGCATAAGTGAATTAATTTAAACAAAATTAAAATTTAAAATGCTTATTTTTTCATCTCCCCCCATTTGTTGTAATAAGAAGGCTAAGTCTATCTGTTTGAATAAAAAATATTCCGATTTAACCGAGAAGTGGAATAAGACATAAAAAATAATTTAATTAACTTTGCAGATACAAGGGCAACATGCGGGTCCATCTGAAACAGCAACACAACTACTCCATCGACATCATCCACCGGCTGGAAGAGTCGCTCAGTGAGTTCAAGTGTGACATGTGTGACAAGGCCTTCCAGTTCGAGAAGTCGCTGACCTACCACAAGAACAGCAAGCACAACAAGCTGACGGCACTAGCCAGTCCTCAGCCCATCCAGTCCATGGTGGTCCCCATCATCCCCGATCCCAACCTGTCCCACACCGACGTGATAGTGTTCACCAAGTGCCCGGCACGTTGCCTCCACTGTAATGTGATGCTGAACAACCTGAAGGAGACTAAGAAACACAATCGCCTGCACATGGATGCCAATGTGAAGCCCAAGAATGAATACACGTGTCCGGCTTGTGAGGTTAAGTTCACCAACACCAAGTATTTCAGGTAACTATTTATTTTCGTATTAATTGATTGTGAGTGTTGGCTGTCTCTAACCACTCGAGAGTTCGCGTTAATAATAATTGAAACACCCGTCCAGCGTCGGGAAATTTCTGAGCGTTCGATTTTTAAAATACATTTGTAAAATAGTTTTACACAGAACATAGCAGTAGGTGTATCAATAGGACTAGCATTAATAGAGCTTGCCTTTTAAAGAATCATCACTAATGCTAAATATCTCTACATCTAGTATCGTTCAATGGAAGCAATTTTTATTTTTATTTTATTTTATTTGGAAAACCAACAGTTACATTATTTACTTAGGTGTATTTACATATGTATATGTTATTGAACCAATAATAGGTTTTCACTGGTGTGTATTAATTAGAGAGATTAAAAAGTTATAAAAGTTATAATAGTTATAATAGCTTATTGGGATGGGATGGTGGGCGGGAGGGGAAGGGGACGGATCTAATCTGGGAGTGAATAAGTTATTTGTATAGGAGTATAATAGTTTGTATATGTTTAGAAGTTATTTATTGTTTATTTTTTTTAGAATTTGGGGTGCTGTGTTGAATAAGTCGAATTCATTGTATGAATTGTTAAAAAAGTGTGAAACGCGGTTAATGAATGTGTTTTGTTTAGAGTTAGTATTGCATCGAGGTGTGTTAAGTGTGTGATTTAGTCTAGTTTGTCTGGTGGGCACTCTTAATTGAATTCTTTCAAGTAATTCCGGGCAATCTATCGCAGAGGTGGCTATCTTTTGCAAGAATATTACGTCTGCAGAATTTCTACGATTTTCTAGTGACGAGATTTTGAAAAACGTGGCTGACTCCACATCACTTAGATGGGGACGATATCCCCGAAAATCAAGGTATCGTAGAAAACGATTTTGTATTTTCTCAATCCTTTCTATGTATGTTGTGTACCTGGGATTCCAGACTTGAGAGGCGTACTCCAGAGAACTGCGTACATACGCAAAGTACAGCATTTTCATAGTGATTACCTTTTTAAAGTGTTTGCCGATTCTGAGTATGAAGCCAAGTACCTTGGAAGCTTTTGCAACTATGGATTCGATATGTCGGTCAAAAAGTAATTTTGGGTCTAGCACTACTCCCAGATCTTTGGCCTCCATCATTTTTTTAAGTATTGTGCCGTTAAGGGAATAATCAAACGAAATGGGATTTTTGTTCCGGGTAAAGCTGATGACGCCGCATTTTTTAACATTTATTTGAAGGTTGTGTTGTGTGCAGTAGCTATTTAGGCGATTTAAATCTTCTTGTACGCGAGTACAGTCATTGATACTTGTAACAGGAGAGAATATTTTCATGTCGTCTGCGTATAGTAACGTTCTGGAGTGGAGAAAACATTTTCCAATGTCCTTAATGTATATATTGAAGAGCAATGGTCCCAATAATGACCCTTGGGGTACTCCTGACGGTACGGTTACCCAATTCGATTTATAGCCACCGACGACTACTGCTTGGCTGCGATTTTTCAAATACGACGAGAGCCATCTGAGGAGATCTCCGTGTACGCCGATTAGTGAAAGTTTAGTCAACAAAACATCATGGATTACTAAATCAAAGGCTTTGCTATAGTCTGTATATATTGCATCTACCTGTACGCGTTGGTCCATATTGTCTCGTAAGATTTCGACAAATGCCGTTAGGTTAGTGGTAGTAGATTTTCCTTTCATAAATCCATGCTGATTGTTGTTAAGTGACGATCTCAAGGCTGTAAACATCTGGTCGTACACAATTTTTTCGAAAACCTTACTGAAAATGCAGAGCTTTGATATGGGCCTATAATTTTTTTTGGCCGTTCTTGAAAATGGGAGTTACAAATGCAGTTTTCCAAGTGTTTGGCACAATTCCCTCTTTAAGGGAGCGACTAAAAATTATGAATAACGGTTTAGAAAGGCTGCGCGCACATTTGCTTATGAAGAAAGGGGGAATTTTATCTGGGCCTGCGCTTTTATTGGGATCTAAATTTTCAAGTTGTTTCTGTATGTGATGCTGGTTGATTTCAATATTATGAATGCTAGCAATACAGGGCTCACTCGTGTAGTCTGGCAGGATCTGGTTAATCCGAGCATTATTATTGTAGACTGAAGTGAAATATTTAGAGAATAAGTTGCAGATATCAGATCCATTTTCAGCTTTTTCGTCTTTGAACATCATGGTATTCGGAACTCCATGGGATTTGGAGTTTGACTTAATGTAATTCCATATTCTATTTTAAGTAAGTATTTATTATGGCATTCCCAGTTAAGTTTTTATATTTTTAATCTTCCGAACAGGCCCTCCATTGATATGCTTGGTGTAAATCTAAGTGACCAGCTGAGGTATGGGGGCTCCATCGAAGCCAGAGTAAAGTTAGCCTCCCAAAAACTGGGCATACTGTTCAGTGCCCGCAGATACTTTAATAGTACACAACTGTTAACCCTGTACAAATCACAAGTACGCCCCACGGTTGAATTTGGCAGCCACCTCTGGTCTGGAGCTCCAAAATACCTGAAAAATACCCTCGACTCTGCAGAAACGGGCGGTCCGTTTAATAGATTCTCCCATCTTAACAGACGGATTGCAATCTTTAGAGCACAGGCGTCGGGTGGGAATGCTATCCTTGTTCTACCGGTATTACAATGGAAGATGCTCCGAGGAACTAGCATTATTGATCCCTTCGGCACCGGTGCATAGTCGGGAAACACGCCAAACGCGTGCCCAACATTTGTACACGGTTGACATTTGTCACATGAGAACGGGTCGTTTCTTCGACTCGTTCTCTTGTTCAACAGCTCGGCTGTGGAATGATTTGCCGGCCTCTATGTTTCCTCCTTCCTACAAAATGGGTCTCTTCAAGACCAATGTTCATTCCTTCCTCTCCTCAAAAAGACCCTCCACGCAGTATCCCAGATGACATAGGCCCTGAGGGAAATCATTTTCCTCAGGGCCTCCTGTGTGGAGTTAATGTTAAAAAAAAAAAACATCCAAATTGATTCTGTTCAACAGCAAGATTGCTCTCCCGACCGGCATGACCATTAGCAAGTTCTGCAGGCTGGGAGATACAGTCTGTGCTGTCAGTGACGGAGATAACCATCGGGATGATAGCCGAGTTTTCAAACCATCAGCGAATCAGTCAGAAGAAAGGTGTAGCAATGTGTACATCCCTTCCGACCCGTAGATGGTTCATTCTGAGCATACCCAAAAGAAAGTTGGTAGGATAGAGCCACGGATAATAGCCATACTTCCTCATGAACCTCTCCAACATGAGAGTGTTGGTGTGAACTTCAAATTACCGACCCACTTGTACTACCCACATCTACTCCTTACTAAGGAATTGAATAAAATTATGAGAATCTGGGTATCTTTAAAATTCCTTGCAGTGTGTAAAACAAGACAAGCATTCTAATGAAGTGCTACAAATCCCATCTTATTATGAGCATGAAATGTCAACCTACTATCAAACATGATGACAAGATCCTTCATAGTGGAGACATGTTTTAAACTTCGGGCGTCTATCAATACCATTAATACTAGGTGTTTTTTTTTTTTTTTTACAGCGAATACCGCACAAGAATCTCAACTGCTCCCGTCTGGAGCCAGTGAGACTATGGCATCCCCAATTGGGGTATGTTGTGAGGCTGAAGGTAGTGGGGAGGGGAAGGAGGTGGGGAAGAGGAAGATTGGGAAGTACCTGGCTATTCAGATCTGGTCACTAAACACGGCTAAAGCCATTTTCAAGCAACGTTTCAATTCTGAATGGTGGTCTTACACCAGGGCGATACTGATAGTGTATCTTCCACTCTGGAACATGCCGCAAATATACTATATATTATTTTTAATGAATTAATTGTGAAATAACACAAATTAATCAAATAAAATTTATTTGCGCATGCCGGGTTCGAACCCGCGACCTCCGGATTGTGAGTCAAAAGTCTTACCCACTGGACTACGGAGGTCGTCAAAAGGTGTGACCCTAGTGAATGACTAAATTAAACATTTACATATATATTGAACTCAATCCGATTCCTTTTACTCCAGTCAATGATTCTATCTGACTGGAGTTGATTGCAGTCTTCTAAGGTTATTTCTAAGAATAGTTTTAGGTCATCAGCAAATAGAAGAAACCCGGAGTGCAGATTACTTCTGAAATACTATTAATAAATATGGAAAACAACAGGGGGCCTAAATTAGAGCCTTGTAGTACTCCTGATTGTACAAAAATAGAATAGACTGGAATAGTCCATGAGACACAAACTGTTTCCTGTCTGAAAGATTGCTAGCGAAAAGGTAAGTAGTCTCACGGAGAATCCTATTATGGCCAGGAGTAAGATGTCAAGTCCATGAGACACAAACTGTTTCCTGTCTGAAAGATTGCTAGCGAAAAGGTAAGTAGTCTCACGGAGAATCCTATTATGGCCAGGAGTAAGATGTCATGATTAACAGTATCGAAGGCCTTTGAAAAGTCGTTATACGAACAATCTACCTTATAACCTTTATCTAACGATTTTGATACATAATTAGTACATTGAGAAACGCCTCCACTTGTGGCAGTGTGTGCTTATGAAGAATCGATTGGAACAATTTAGCCGGTACAGATAGTATTGCTACCTGTCTAAAATTTTCCACAGAACTGTACCACTTTTATAAATCGGACAAATTTTCAATGTTTTCCAGGAATTAGGAATTAGTTTCCAAGGAAAGGTTAAATAAGAAACCCAGTGGCAGTTTTGAAAACTCTGCACAAATTTTAAATAAGAATACTGGAAGAAAATCTGGACCAAGTGAATGTGTATTTTTCATATTTCTAATGGATGTTTCCTTATGTGAATCATCAGTTGGATTAATATCGATATTCTGGGCTCCCTTTACATTCAACTCGACAGCAATATTTGTGTTTAGTGATGGAGACTCATTTCTTTACACGGATTGTAAGTGTGTTGCAAAAGCGTTAGCTATATCCACTCCTCCAACTTCTCGATCACAATACTTGGTGGTGTCTTGAATACCACCATCTTTTCTTATCGATTCGACATAGTCCCGAAACATGTTAGGATCATAGTGTTAGAGAGTCGTTGAATGTACCTAAATAAATGTACCCGTTTATCCCATATTTTTAGGATTCATAAAAAATTTATAAAAAATATTTTATTTTATTTATTTATTTAATTGAATATAATAACATCTAATATAATATAAGATATGGGTAGTCCCACAAAGCTGTGACAGATCAGCTTGTCTGTAGGTTCTACCATTTAATATTATTACATAACATATATTAGCCCAAGTTACAATATTAATACCTAATATAAGATTTAGGATAGATAAATATGTTGTTCATTTATTAACCACCTTTTTGTCAGTTTATGGCAGGGTTCCTCATTATTTTTTAAATTAATGTTTTGTTTTTTCATAAGAAGCAATTACTTTGTGGTTAGACATTATATTATAAAAATTAAACAACACTGTATATAACCACGAATTTATTATTTATGTATCTACCGGTTTCACTTAGACCAAGCTTCCTCAGGATAAAATAATAACAGTTATTATTTTATCCTGAGGAAGCTTGGTCTAAGTGAAACCGGTAGATACATAAATAATAAATTCGTGGTTAAATACAGTGTTGTTTTATTTTTATGATTAATGTTTTGATTCAACATGTTGTAAATCAAGGGTATCATATATTCGAGCGTTCTTCATTAAATTTATAAACGCATACATTCTGCATTTTATTACAACCTACTATAAATTCAACGATTTTTTGGAAATTTTTTATAGAACTAAAAAATATGAGATAAACTGTGAAATCTATGTGGATTCATTGGCTTTAAACCGCAGTAAACTGTTCATATATTTCCATATTAATTAAATCGAATGGCCAAATAGAAAACTGAAACCCATCGCTCGAGAGGAAATGAAGTTCTAATTGAGATGATTGACTATTTGATCTGAAAAAGTGTTGTTGAAATTTTCTTATTCCGTTACATACACTTATACTGTTTTAAAGTAATATGTATTTTCAACAGCATTCACATTGCCGAGCACAACGCCAACACCAACGCAGATTCGCAGCAAGCTTCTGACGGCGACGACGAGGAAATAAACGTGATGGATTTTTGTGAGTCCGTCGTGGCTAACATAAAGCAGGAGGGGGGGGCCGGCCACGGCGGATCTACCCTGGGAGTGGGGGGGCAGCAGCTAGTTGTGGCGCTCGGGGGTTTCACTTGCACCATCTGCAGCAAGAGGCTGGCCTCCGTGGAGCAGTACGAGAGCCACATGGTGTGGCACAACAAACGCGCAAACGTTTCAAGCCCAACGGGGCCCAAAGTTGTGGTGTGCCCCATCTGCTCGGAGGTGAGTGACAAGGAAGCCCTGTATAATTCTAACCATCATATCCATACTCATAGTTCAAGTATCGAAGGAAACTTCTGAAATTCCACTCGTCACTTCATATCATGTACGTCATTGATACACGGTATTGGAAAACTCGTGGTACAAGCGAGAAACGGGTGAATCTACATCTACTCCACTTAAATCTAATGAGCTGCATTTCATTTGTGCACAGACACTAAACTACCCTGAAGTTTATTTGTGGGGTAAACAGCCAATATTTTGTTCATTTTTACCAGTAATTCGGTGTCCAAAATTGCCATTATTGTGAAATGCAACCTTCAATTCAGGAAGGAATAAACTAACTATACAAGCGCCTATGTGTCCTTTGCGCTCATTCTCCACTTATTAAAATCAGGTCAGTTGCATTTGATTTTCCGAGAAATGTGGAAAAAATATCCTGCTTGGAATTCCCATGCACCTGGCATTTTTCAAGCAATAAATTAATACCCCCATCGAGAGTCCGAGGTCTAATAAGAAAAAAGTTCTAATTTCACAAAATCTCTACATATTATAAATTAAAATCCTCCGCGTCGTCTGTTTATCTGTCTGTTTGTTCACGATAAACTCGAAAACTACTGAACGGATTTTCATGCGGTTTTCACCAATAGATAGAGTATTTCGTGAGGAAGGTTTAGGTATGTAATTTGTCAAGGTTTTGTGTAATTTGGTAGAAACATAACGATAATTGTTAGAAGTGTCGGAAAAAGTCGAACTCCCTGGTAGCTTTCATCGAAAACGCTGCCTAATCCTTTTGGGATATAACAAAACAATGCATGGTGGGATATTCCTCTTTTATAGATCTACAAAAAAGTCCGCAAAGGCATATATCTATCTTTTACGGATAGCTTACTATACCCATTCTATCATATATAAGAAATGGTCACGTACATTGCGGTGATTGAAAAGTTATTTAGATGGATACAGTATTAATCCTTATTAACTTAAATACGTTAGTTACCCCAATCATTTCATGCACATTATTATAATCTTTCACACCATCTCTACGTCTTATAAATTAAAGTCCTCTGCGGCATCTGTCTATCTCTTCACCATAAACTCAAAGACGGCGGTGGTTATAAAGCTTGGATAACTATCCAGTAGTTGACGTTGTGTTTTATTAGCCACAGCAACGCGTTGCCGGGTCAGCTAGTATAATATGAATGTTTTAAATTTACGAGAATGGTTGTTCTTTCTTTTTTGTACGAATACCAAAATCCAAAATGTAGAAAGTTGAAAACTTCATTGTGGGCAGCACAAAATCTTCAAATGGTTCGGAAAATTGGAAAAATAATGAATTTCGATGCCTGGTCTAGACTAGAGACACTGTTATGTATTATGTAAGTTTGATTTTTTGTTTTTTTTGCAGTCGTTCCGATTCGACAGTCACCTGCGTGACCACATGCGGCAGCACGCGCTGGCAGCCAAGGAGGACCCCACGCTGCTCAACTGTAAGATCTGCCCGCGCACCACCAAGAACCTGCGCGGGTACATCGCACACATGAACTGGCACAACTCCGCCTCCAACTTCCGCTGCCCCGTCTGTCTCAAGCAGTTCTCCCAGAGAGGGCACCTCACCACCCATTACCGCACCCATGTCAAGAAGAACGAGACGAGACTCAACGACGTCTTCGACCACCAGTCCGGCAAGGTGACGGACTTCCAATGTCACGTCTGCAAGAAGTACATGCCCACGCTGGTCTCGCTGACCTTCCACGTGCGCTGGCATAGCTCCACGGCTGGACGTGCGGCCATGCGCTACGAATGCAGCAAGTGCAACATAGCGTTCACCAACAAAACGCGCCACATCATGCACATGCGAATTCACGCCGATAGCAACTCTCCCTACAAATGTCACATCTGCGGCAGAGGGTGCAAATCGCCTGCTCATCTTACTTCGCACATCAAATCGCACTCATTTGTCAATCGACTGAGGAAGAACGCCCTTAAGGTTCTCTGCCCGGTTTGCGAACAAGTTTACCCGAGTCAGTTGAAGCTGCAACGGCACATTCGGCGATCGCACCCCGAGTCCAAGATGGTCAAGAAGAACGATCCAGGAGCCGAGGATCTTCCCATCATTCGTCACATCTGTCGGATCTGCGGAAAGGAGTTCCACACGGAGCACAAGTTGAAGATGCACACCAGGAGACACAACATAAAGCCTAACTTCTACATCTGCAGCATCTGCGATAAGCGAACACTCTCGCTCAAGGTGCATAACATGCACATCAAAGGCCACCTTAACGAGAAATTCAAGGATTGCCCTATAAAGTGTAACTATTGCGAGGAAAGATTTGTACGCAGAAAAGAACTCCACGTGCACGTTTACAAGGTTCACGATATCTTGGAAAATTACATATCCAAAGTTGACAACAAGAAGAATATAACGGAGCTCAAGGAATATCAGTGTCATGTTTGTTTCAAGGTTTTGGCCCACGAGAGCACTTACCTGAGGCACTTGGACTATCACAATACCATGCGATGCAACTATTGCTTCAAGTACTTTACCAATAAAACTTTTGCCCAAGCTCACACCATGTACGACTGTGACAGGAAGAAGATGCTAGGAGGAAACGATACGTTCGACAAAAAGTTAAAGTGTCCGGTGTGCTACAAGGCGTTTGCCGTCTCTGTCAAGCTGCATTGCCACATGAAGGTGCAGCACAACTTGCAGCCCACTGAGTCCTGTCTGGAGCAGGACCGCGCCACCGTCTGCGACTTCTGCTTCATCACGCAGCCCAGCGAGAAGCAGATGCTCCGCCACCGCTCCGTGCACCTTCGCTTCAACACCTACTACGGTTGCCACTTCTGCCCCAAGAAGTTCTGCACCATGTCTCTGTTCTTCCGGCACAAGAAGAATCACCTCAACCGACACTATACGGAAAACCCCCTTCAGTGCGAGGATTGTCCCGAGAATTTTGTCTATTTCCACGACTACTCGACCCATCTGCAAGACGTTCACGGCAAGGAAGTCAACTGGGTCATCATGCCCAAACCTTCCCCCGTTCAAGAATGTCCCATCTGCAAGAAGCGCTTCAGCCATCTGCACAACCATCTCATGTACCACGAGAAGTTCAAGTGCAAGCACTGCTCCGAGTACTTCTTCTCCGACACGTCCTTCGCCGCCCATCCCTGTCCCGAGGGCGACGTCGAAGATGAAGAAGAAGAAACCACCGTCGTAGGAGTGCCGCAGGCTCTGACTTTCAATAAGCAAGCCAATCGGATTTTAGAACCTTACGAAGAGTGTGACTTTTGCTTCAAGCCGTACTCGACGAATTATACGAAAGGTATGCACGATACAACTCACAAAAAGATGCTCAGCTTCGGCTGCCTGTATTGCAACAAGACGTTCACTTCCCACGCCCTTTTTAAACTCCACGCTCCCTCGCACCGGCTGCGCCATTACAAGTCCAACCCCCTGCTCTGCAAGCACTGCGGAGAAACCTTCATCAAGTTTGGCTTGTACCTCCGCCACTTGAAGGAAGTTCACGACGACAAAGAGAGCATGATCCTCCGTCCCTCCTACCCGCCCGAGGAGTGCAAAGTCTGCAAGAAGACATTTGAGTGCATCCATCACCATTACCGCTTTCACATGCAGTTTAGGTGTACCTCGTGCCTTAAGTACATAGTGTCGGAGAAACTGTTCAAGGCTCACATCTGCGGAAATGAGGACGAAGACCAGACGAAGATATTTGAGTACGACGGAGACATTCAACCCTTGTCCGTTGGGATGTTTGATTACGACACCTTGAGACATCGCTCCATCAACGCGAACCCCGCTGTTGACGCATCGTCCGACCAATCCAAAGACTTCTCTCTTGAAGAAATCGACATCACTCCGACGGAACTAGACAGTTCAGCGTTAAACAGTGTCGATCTTACAAACATGTCCTATTCTCCCGACATTACAGATTCTAATCAAGACATGATTGTTTCTATACCCGACCAAGTTTTGTTTGGTAATTACACCCCGAGTAATTCTAACGCGTCATTTGAAAACTTTACTCCCGTCATTTCATCCACTGTTTCGCTGTCATCGAATCCCGCCATCATCACTCCCGAAGAAGAACTGAACGAAAGAAAAGACGAGGAAGAAGACATGATCCTAGAACTGGACACAGATGATAGCGAAGTGGACGAAGGAAAGGAATCGGCCGAAGAATTAATCAAAATCGTTGACGATTTGGAAAACAGTTTTACGTTACCCAGTGAGGACGCTAGCCAGGAAAAAGAATAACGATAGTAATAATAAACCTTGTAACTTTTATGTATGATATTGTGTTTTTTTTTTTAAAGATTTGTTAGTAAGACAGAAAAAGTCGTCTCGATAGCCATGAACTAATTTTATATCCTCTAACAATGCCTGAACATTTTGCAGTGCGACTCGCTTACTGAGTTTACTATTTAACTAGCATTAATTAATTTATCACAAGTTTTAATACGAGTTGGCGTGTATGTAGTTTAAATGGAATCTAGCTATGGACCCACTATTACGATCTTATATACATTTATTTCGTATTTATGTTTTTTTTTGGCCAGTTTTATAATGATGTTGTTTTTGGGTAGTCATGCCTCGTCAAGATGTCGACATTGCAGTCTCATTCGGAGAAGGGTTCGATACCTAGGTGACTACTAAATACTATAATCCACAATGAATATTTATTGGACACATGCTGCATTACGAAATTTGGCATTTACGCCAAGGAGCATGAAGATTGTGAATATTTGTCAGATTTTGGCAACAGTAGGTTTAAACATGTTATACGCCGATGACATCATGCAAAGGGATCACCAACATTAATTAATACATGAATCTAAAATTCTAAAAAATAAAATCATTTCATTGTAACCACATAACCTTTCTTGTGTAGTTTCATCAATGTTATCCATTCTTACCTGACATCAGCTCCGTCCTGACACTGCGCAGCGTGCCAAGCATGTCCGAGAAGAGTGCGAGCAAGTATCAAGCAATAATTGAAGATTGAACAACACGGGAATGCCAGGAGCACATTGTGTGGATAGAGCTATATTGATTGTCCAGTTGATTAGTCAGACATCTTCAAATACTGGGTTTTGAGAAAATGAGGAAAGCAATATTGTAATGCTCACCATAAATCAAATATCATTTACTTGTGTATGTGTTTTATACATTAAAAATGCTATAAAATAACACCGAGAGGCAAAACAGTCCAGTACATCAGTTTAACTTTTGAAATATTCTATAAGTGACCCAAAAAACAGAAACATTTTGTTTAAGCCACTACAAGTTGTTCTGCATTGTGATTTGGTGATGTTTATGATTATGAGTAATCTAAATATTGTAGCAGATAGAAGGTACACTTATATAACTGCATACTCTACTCAAATTTAGATTTTTCGGAGATGTCTGACTAATCAACTGGACGATCGATATGTACAGTAGAAAAAATTTACAGAGATACTTGCTTGTGTAGTGATGCATTGTATCATAGGACTACTGCGGGGTAAAGGGGGACTGATACTGTTTGGGTGTTCAAACATACGCTCTTTAAAATGATTTAATTTCTCACCTACCCAATAATACTGATTTTAATTTATCAGTATTTCTACCATGCGCATAATAACTGTTCTCACTGCTGGTCTTAAAAGACAAAAGCAATTAAAGATAACTTTAGAAGAATAATGAATGTTGAAGAATTCTGATGTAAATTTTGATTTGGTCAACTGATGCTACCCAAAAAGTATTCATTTTGTATGTATGTATTGTGGCAAAAAAATTGGCGATCCATTGAATCAAATTTTTTATATTATTTGAATGTAGCTATAACTTTGTGGTTATCCATTATAAATAAATGAAACAATAGTTCTTGTTGCAACCACTTATATATTTTCATTTTAAGACATGTTCCCTTTCACTGACCTTCAGTCCTATCTTAGACTTGTTCCTTTCCTAGACATGTTCCCTTTCACTGACCTTATGGTCTTATCTTAGACATGTTCCCTTTCACTTTCCGTTTCATTCCGAAACCGGTCTGCATAAATAAAATATATAAGTGGTTCTAACAAAGAAATATTTGTTTATTTATTTGTAATTTTTTAAAATTTATTAATTCAACTGACGCGCATTTTTTGATAAATGAAAATTAAGTATTAGATTTTTACATTCCCATAAGCGAACAAATTCAAAATAGGTCACAAGTAAAACAAAATATTTTGGACATTAGGGAACGTACACATACTACGTGACCCGTTCAGAATGAGCGGCAGAGGGCTTAGGTTTTTAGTCACCGGGTGGGGGTTAAAAATTGCAAGAAGTGGGTTACGTAGTATGGGTACGTTCCCTTAGTTTTACAAACCGTTATATGTATTATCGATTTAATTTGTTCAGTTGGTAGTCAATGTTTTAATTGATTGCGCTTTATCTTTACTTTCTGTGTGTAAACTTAGTTTGGCTTCTAGACATGTATTTTATAATAATCTTATGGTTTTGTTTAGTAATTAAGGGGAAATACTAAATATTGATGATTAGGTAATAAATATAACTTTTGTTTTGCATCACATTGACTATAGGAATGTTCTCAAAACAATTA
The DNA here is from genome assembly GCA_929108145.2 of Limnephilus rhombicus. NCBI lineage: Eukaryota > Metazoa > Arthropoda > Insecta > Trichoptera > Limnephilidae > Limnephilus > Limnephilus rhombicus. The sequence goes on from OV815292.1 coordinate 44,891,883, forward strand.
ATAAAAAGATTTCATCGCAAATCAGTGTTATGGGATATTTAAAGGTTTGGTGACCTGATCTCATCCCTTGATTGCCATTGTTGTTTTCTCTGTTCTCAATAATGTGTCAAAATTTACATCAAATGGCGTTGTGATTGAATTATTCAAAAAATAAAATTTCAACCTTTTTATTAAAGTGATGTTATTTAAGTTTCACTATATTCAAGCATTTAAAAAAAAATTTGCCTGCAGGGTAGCCAAAATTAAACATTTATTTCTACGTGTGTCACTTAATTGGTGAATTTATTGTATTGTTTTTTTTTTTGTTCTTATAAATATAATGTAATGATAACATGCGTGATGTGTGGGATATCTCAGTTACATCTCATGGTGGGGTATTTCTGTAACCCCATGAGTATTTCTGTAACCCACTTGATGGGGTGTTTCTGTAACCCCCTTGGTGGGGGATCTTAATAACCCTCATGATGGGGTATCTTAGTAACCCCCAATGTGGGGTATTTCTGTAACCCCCATGGTGGGATATTTCTGTAAACCCCACAGTGCGGTATTTCAGTAACTCCCAATGTGGGGTATCTCAGTAATCCCCATTGTGGGATATTTCTGTAATCCCACATTGGGGTATTTCAGTAACCCCTGATGTGGGGTATTTCTGTAACCCCCATTGTTGGGTATCTTGGTAACCCCCAATGTGGGGTGTTTCAGAAACCCCATGCTGGGGTGTCTTATTAACGGCCCCAACCCACCGCAATGAGTGACCCCCGTGGTGACACAAGTTTTGGTATGTTAAAGAAAAAAAATATTCCAACTTGGTGTTTAAGAATGAGAACCAAGGCCCAGTTTAGCAGAAATTCAAGCGTGAAAAAGTCATCAAATGACCATTCAGCGCCATTTCGTTTTTATTGACATTTTAAAGGTCCCGTTAAACGCCGATTCTAGGTGTGTTTCAGCTTGTCATCAAATTGTAACAAGTGACAAGCTTAACTACATGATATGATAGTTGTCCTCTTCTGCTGATCACTTTTTTTATATGAATACCGCACAAGAGTCCCAACTGCTTCCGTCTGGAGCCAGTGAGACTATGGCATCCCCAATTGGGGAGGGGAAGGAGATAGGGAAGAGGAAGGTGGGGAAGTACCTGGCTATTCAGATCTGATCACCAAACACGGCTAAAGTCATTTCCATCAACGGTGGTCTTACACCAGGGCGATACTGAGAGTATCTTCTACTCTGGAACATACTATATATTGTATATTGTTTTAAATGAATAAATTGTGAAATAACAATTATGCTGCAAATATACTATATATTGTTTTAAATGAATAAATTGTGAAATAACATTAATCAAATAAAATTTATTTGCCACGCCGGAATTCGATCCCGCGATCTTCGGATTGTGAGTCAAGAGCCTTACCGCTGGACTATGCCGGCCATCAAATGCTGTACATAAGCTGAAACGGACTCAGAATCTGAACCTTTCAACTGTCAAAAACAAAATGGTGCTGAATGGCCACTTGATGACAATGCTGCATTTGAATTTCTGCGAAAATACATCTTTCCGAGTGTTTTAGCAACAGAATTATTTATGTGTAAGGCACAATTTATATAACAATGTAATAATATTGACTATAAAGCATAAAGTCTGTTTATTTCCCCTGCCAAAACTTTCAAATGATGAGCTCTTGCATCACGAAACTTATACAATATGTCAATTCAACAGCTATTTAATATCTGGATGGTATATAGGTGGCATAATTGCTTACATTCTATACAAATCATAAAATGCTGATAAAAATATTGGTTCCATTCTTTAAATTGATAATTCTTCGGTGGCACTACAGCCCATATCGAACTTTAGTCTCCTGCAACAGTCGCCTCCAACTCCTCCTGTCTTCAGCGGCTGACTTCCAGTTTGGTACCTGGAGAAGCTGTGCTGCATCCCCTCTTACCTCGTCTTCCCACCTCAGTCTGGGTCTTCCCACTTTTCTCTTTCCACCTGGGTGTCCAGTCAAAATTCTTTTTGGGATGCATGTATCCGGAGTCTCGTAAGTGCTGAGATGTTAGGGGCTTTATATATATCATACAATTCTTTATTGTGCCGGATGCGCCACTGTTTGCCCTCTTTATCGGGTTCACAAATTCTTCTCAGAACTTTTCTTTCTAAAGTATCCAGCATTTCAGCCATCTTTACCGTCAGTGTCAGCGCCTCATCCATTTGATAATACACACTACAAATGCTTTCCATGCAGATTTTAATAGAAACCAATGTCACCGTTGACTCCCTTGCACTTGTCTGACATTGTATATCGCCATCCCATTTGAATTTCATAATGATGATGGAATTTGAAATTTAAGCAATGAATGGCCAGAGTTTTGGATCGCTTAACACACCACATCCACATCACATTTCTTGTGTTATTTTTTTTATTCTGTGGTTCCAACTGGATTGTGAAAAATAAACTGTATCAGTGTTTCCTAAGTAAGCCCAATTTTACCTTACTTGTGGAGAAATTGATATAACATTTTCAGACATAAATTCTTTTACTGACCTATGTGGAGGCCTAGAGTGGAAACGTTTTATTTAAATTTGCAACTTCAGTTTATCGTCGCAAAATGGCTAGTAGATAAAAATCTGTTTTTTGTACACAACATTTTTAGTATGAATGAAAGTTTAATGGGGAGTTTCGCCAACTTTGAGTAAACTTTCAAATAAATTTAATCATAGGATTAACATGGCGGTAAAAACAGGAATTTAATTGTCAGTTAGTGTTACTCGGGGATGGTGAAATAGATAATAGAGGAGTAGTGGTAATCTGCAGCTTACTCACAGATGGAGAAATATATCTCTGTTTTGAGGAATAATTTGAATATACTTTGTGTAAATTTTTATTATTAAATGTTTTTGTATTATTTTCCATGAACAGAGAAAATGGTGGCAAAACTGTACAGACATTATTTAATCTAAAAGCGTTTGGGACCTCGTATCGCAAACGTCTTTGGAAATGGTTTTAAAAATGCAGTGGAATCTTGATCAACCGCATTGAAATTGAATACACTGCTTTTGTTAAATCCCGTAGTTTTAATTTTATATCAAAAGATGGCATCTTAAATAATAGAAACTAAGGGAGATACGGCATGGAAAGTACGCCAAACTGCACGGACTATCGGAGTGGTGGAGCCAATGAAAGTTATTTGTTTGGTGTGGAGGTAGAAACAAAGGGGATTCGCAGTAGTACTGGTGAATGATGTTGTGAAACACTAAAAACTGTTCACGGCCTATCTCCCTTATTCAACTGTGAACACAATTGTAGACTGCCTCTGTAGAAGGATTGTCTATACATTCGATTTTATGTTGCAGGTTTGATTCCTGATAACTCTAAAAATATATTAAGATTTTTTTATTTCAGTTAGAGACGCATGTGCCGTTTTCTGGATGTTAAAATGTTCTTAGGGTGTATTAAATTAGTGTATTCTGTTTCAACAACAATTTTCAAATTTAATATTTTTATTGAAAATGGCGGAAATACCAAAAGTTCCTAAATTCGGTTTTTTTCTTGTGATTTAATTTTCGTATTGTTTATTTCATAAATGATTGGTCAGAGATTTCACTGTATAAGCATCTCACCAATAGAATCTGTTTTCATTCATCAGGCAGAATAATATGTTATAATAAATTATAATTATAATCAATGTTGGAGGATAAATGACATAATAAATATGCATTTTGCAGCATTGAAAATATATTTTGTTTTATTTTTTGTCATTGCATCTCCCCACTGTGAAAATTGTTTTGGGCAGCTCTCATTGAAGTACTGGTAAAACAGACAGTATAAACACATGCCACCAGCATGCATGCATACAGAGGTTAACTTGGTCGAAAAATAGTGCAGATCCAAAATCTGTGGTTGGTGAGGAGATCATAATTGATTTCTTTTTAAAAAAAAATTGTATCGACTATGCAAGAGGCCTTAAGGAAATGACTTTCTTCAGGGCCTACATCATCTTTGGGAATGCAGCTTTGTGGAGGGTATTTTTGAGGAAAGGAAGGAGTGAACTTGGGTCTTGAAAAGATCCATGCTGTAGGAGGGAGAAAACAGAGGTCGGCAAATGGATGTAAAATAAAAGTAGAATTGAAATGAATAATATTTATTATAATCTAGACTAGATGAGTGCTATTTTCTGCGGGTTTTGACGACGGTCCAGCCGGGGTCAGGGTCCTCCTCCATCGGCTCATCAGGCATCTCCTCGTCTTCACCCTCATCATCATCCTCCACCAGCTCACCGGGCTGGATCTGCAGAAACCATAAAGTTAGAAGAAATACAGGTTTTGTCCATACACGCATACACCCTATATTTCCTTTCTGGATTTTGACACTACTATATTATTACTGGTACGTCCCTACTTTTATCTTTTTTTGATAAGTTACTTCTTATATCAGTTAGGACCCTTTGAAAATCCTTAAATTTGCCTAGCTTGAATGCCATCAACAGACGTTCAGTATACAAATTTGACATTGTATTTAAAAAAATATATGTATATTAAAAAAGGGGGGGGGGGGGGGTTGAAAGTGGCAGCAACAGTTTTGTAATTTTTTTTTTTTTACAGTGAATACCGCACAAGAATCTCAACTGCTCCCGTCTGGAGCCAGTGAGACTATGGCATCCCCAATTGGGGTATGTTGTGAGGCTGAAGGTAGTGGGGAGGTGAAGGAGGTGGGGAAGAGGAAGGTTGGGAAGTACCTGGCTATTCAGATCTGGTCACTAAACACGGCTAAAGCCATTTTCAAGCAACGTTTCAATTCTGAATGGTGGTCTTACACCAGGGCGATACTGATAGTATCTTCCACTCTGGAACATGCCGCAAATATACTATATATTATTTTTAATGAATTAATTGTGAAATAACACAAATTAATCAAATAAAATTTATTTGCGCATGCCGGGTTCGAACCCGCGACCTCCGGATTGTGAGTCAAGAGTCTTACCCACTGGACTACGGAGGTCGTGTAATACATTTATTATACAAAATTTTCGATGCCCACATTTCCCCTTAAGTCTTTTCCCCCTTGGTTCATACACAGCCACACGTTGCTGACATTTTGTAAACTCTAACGAGGTTTGTGATTTATTAGGAAAAATTAATTTCAAAGACCCAATAATGTCTGATTATGTCTAAAAGGGATTGAAACGAAAATCTAGTCTCCTTAAATGGAAGCCCTCCATTGATATGCTTGGTGTAACTCTAAGGCCCTCCATTCATGGAGATACATACAAACTACGTAAATGTGACGCAACCACAAGTACCCTGCAGATATACCACTCTTTAATGCTGGTTTCTATACACGGCGCTACCCGAAATATACTGAACTTGATCATTTTTCATGTGCAGCCGTGGAGTTAACACGATGTCGAGCAATGTCAAATGACTTTTTTTCCAACATCAATCCATGCATTCTCCACTAAACCCTTTCTTACATATTATGGTAAAGTAATTCTGGTAAACACGCATTTTTTCCACTTTCAGAACAATCTAACATTACTTTCATGTTCTGACGCCATTTCTGTCAAACGTCAAACGAATAAGTATCAGACACAAATGATGCGACACGGTGCAAATCTACACCGTTGGTATCGTGCAATAGATTTGAAACCGACGGCCATCACGTAGCGCCATGTACGAGAACCAGCAAAATCGTACTTACGATTGGGCGCATGATACGCGCACGAGGATCTAGTGGCTTGTAAGTAGCATCATGTACGGAAGCACTAAGTGACCAGCTCAGGTATGGAGCTCCATCGAAGCGAGAGTTAAGTTAGCCTCTCGGAAGCTGGGCGTACTGTACAGGATCAGCAGATACTGCACAACTGCTAACCCTGTACAAATTGCAAGGGCACCCACCTCTAGTATGGAGCCCCAAAATACCCAAAAAAACTTTTGACTCTCCTATCTTAACAGATTGCAATCTTTAGAGCACAGGCGTGTTGGGTGGGAATGCTGTCCTTATTTTACCGGTATTCAATGGAATATGCTCCGAGGAACTAGTGTCACCGATTTGATGGGCACAGTCGGAAAACACATCAAACGCGCGCTCAACATTTGTACACAGTTGATATTTGTCACATGAGAACGGATCGTTTCTACAACTCATTCTTGAGTACAAGAGCTCGGTTTGATTTACCGGCCTCAGTGTTTCCTCCCTTCTACAACATTTGTCTTCAAGACCTAGGTTCACTCCTTCCTTTCCACAAAAAGACCCTCCACACCCATCTCCATAGAAATATGGATGTGGCTGTGTGAAAAATCATCCAAAGACTTTGAGAAGTATTTTAACCCCAAACAAGAAGAGGATGCAAACAAGAAAAGCGCGGAAAGCTCTCATTCCAAAGAGGCTAAAAGTACCACACAAACTCAATACCCTCACGTCTCGCCTCCAAGCAAATTAACAGGCAAAGCTGACAAATAGAACACAGGAATGTTTGGTTCGGATTCCTGCAAGGGATGACAGAGGCCCTGAGGAAAATCATTTCTCTCGGGGCCTCCTGTGTAGGGTGAGTGTAACTAGGTTATGAAAGCTAGTTTTAATGTTTCAAGAGATGGTGGCAACGGGGGTCTCGTGATTTCAGTAGCGAAGTGTAAGGACCGTGCGTGACAAGTTGTTTGGAATGCAGATAAACAACATCAGTATCGGTTATTTATCTAATCCTGTATAGAAAGGCCTTAATGAATATTTGTGTTTGAGAAAACAGTTTTTGCGAGGAATCAGGTTTTGGCAACAGGGTATAAAGTGACACCCCTGTTATATTATTATACTGTTACAAATCTAAATAAGAAACGTACCGGTAAAATATTCTGCGCTTGCGGTAAACAAAGCCACAGCTTGCATTTCGGAAGGTTGGCCACCTCCGTCAACATCTGCTCGTGATTGTTGGCACGACATAACTGTATGAATCGCACTATTATGTTTCCCAATTCTGAAAATAAAGATAACAAACATCAGTTTTCATATAAGTAATTGACATCTGAAACACAAAAATTTATTTGTTTTTATTCCTACCCTGTGGAGATTCATCTTCGCAAATTGTATTAAACTGTTCATCCATTATATCTTCTAAAAGATAGGCCACTTCTCCATGATCAACATTCTCCCGGCTGCAGCAGTACTGGGCTATGTAATCAACCATTTGCAGGGCCGTCTATTGGATGAGAAACAATAAAACATTATTTAAATATTAACCAATATATTACATTACTGTTCGCATTGAATTCGCACGTTTCAAAAATATTTACTCACATTTTTAGCATTATGACCGCCCATTCCTTGGTCGACGGCTAACTGTAGAGCTGTCCAATTGTTGAATAAGGCTTCCACCGCTCCTCTAAAAAAATCATAATACGGCGGAGCAGACATAATCGTTTATTTATTTAACATAATATTATAATTTCAATTATTAATTATTAACAACTTCTGACAGCGCGGGTTATGTTTTGTTAGCCATGTGACATTTCGTTTGTCTATGGAAAATTTAGCACGTCGTGAAAAATAGTGACGGAAATATATTGCCATTATTATAAATTCTCAGAGACATGCACCAATGTTTTTTTTTCAGGTATTGTATACACGCATGTGTCAATTTGTATCTCTATACAAGCATCCTAAAGATGTCCTAACAATTTTTTTACTGATCCTGAAAATAAAATCAAAGTAGTTAATTAACGAGAGGTAAGAAAAAGCAACAATGACCTCACGAAATTGATGTATCACCAAAATATAATGCGTGCTGGATGGCTGGAGTGAAAAACTTAAACTGATGGCTTTTTAGAAAGAAAAAAGTATCAGAAAGCAATACGATTGAATTTTTTAAATCTACCATGCAGTTAAAACGAATAAAAGTTATCTTGCTTAGTAAAATAATTCTAATTGATGCAATGAAAAACAAGTTAAAAAAACGCTGATAACATTATTATTGCCTTCGACCGAGTTAAAGTAAAACATTGTTCTAAACAACTTGTTCAACAATGTTGAAAGAAGATTCAAACGTATCAATATGCTTTCAAGTGTAGAGTTGATCAACTAAAATTGAACCGTCTGAACCCACCGTTAGGAATATTGCCCAGGTTCGTAGAAAAGGGGTTTAACAAGGTTTAGCTCAACGAGGGGGACAGCGGTGATTGGTTAAATTTCGTGACGTAGTTTGAAGAGGGAGATTTGAATTAAATGCAATACAAGTGGCAGTATTTTACTTCAAGCTACGTCACGCCTTTGAAATTTCGAAAGCGGCCCGACGATTTTTTTTCGAAAACGGCCCATATGAGCTAATTTTGCTAAACGTATTTTCTACGAACCTGTTTATTGTACATTGCCATACCATCAGCGTTGCCAACTCTACGTCTTTTTACCTAGATCTATATATTTTAAATCTTTCCTGCACACCTACTAACTTCAGTCCAGAATCTACGTATTTTCTTTAAAATTGTCAAAATTTGAACAAAATAACAACAAGAAGCACCTTATCCGTTACTTCTCATTGGGAGAAATATACTAGCTACAATATCCCATTTCGCCCCACCCGCTCGGAGGAAAATATTCGCTACAGTATTTATTTATTCAAGTACGTAGATCTACGTAATTTTCTAGTCTGACTACGTCTTTTTCAAAATCCGAGCTGGCAACACTGCATACCATAGACAATACAGATCAAAGACAAGAGATGAGGTCGTTTTGACAGGCAAGTCGGTGTCGTAACGCAAATTTCTATTTATTTGTTCTTTTTCAAGTTGAAAAGTGAAAATAATTCATGATATTATTGTTTCTAATGAAGAAATAAATCCTTTATATGGGGGCAGACACCGAAGATAACATACACATCATTTCACCGAAGCCCGAAATTGAAGTGCAAATGTGATGAAATAAAAATGACTTGACCGAAATAATAAAATGTGTTACCTAGTTTAAGATACCGATCGTCCCATCTAACTTGAATGAAAACTTTTCCATCAGCTGTTGCCGGCGAAAGAAACGAACTTTAAGGAAAATAATAACCTCTAAGAAGTGCACATTGTATAATTATTACAAAGTTATAAAGGTTAAGCACACAGTTAATAATAGTGCAAAATGGCTCATCGAATTCTAAATTCGGTCCAGAAATTAGATAAAATATTCAGAAATAGACTTCTATACAATATCATCGATGGATCCGGGGTGAAGATCAACACGGGTCCTCCCGGAGTCCTTACTGTTGAGTCTTTTCTGAAACAATGGAGGTGGCTGTGTGAAAAACCACCCAAAGGCTTTGAGAAGTACTTTAACCCCAAAGAAAAAGATGCAAAGAAAAGCGCAGAAAGCTCTCATTCCAAAGAGGGTAAAGGCGCCCCACAACCTCAAAGACCTCACGTCCCACCTCCGACCAAATCAACAAGCAAAGCTGACGGATGGAACTTGGGAATGTTTGGTTCGGATTCCGGCAAGGGACGAGGCAAACCTTACGGAGAAGGCAGCGACAAGGAACGCTGGATGATGCTCGGAGCCCTGGTCACTGTCGGTCTCATCGGATCCGTAGCCTATATCCAAATGAAATACAAGGAAATAACATGGAAAGACTTTGCCAATTCATACCTACAGAAGAACCTGGTGGACAAATTAGAAGTTGTCAATAAGAAATGGGTTAGGATAAAGCTGCTTCCAGGAAGCTCCATGGAACCGCAGACACTCTGGTTTAACATCGGAAGTGTAGACTCCTTTGAACGGAACTTAGAAAATACACAAATGGAAATGAATATCGATCCACCTAATTTCGTGCCAGTCGTTTATAAATCGGAGATTGAAGCATCCAGTCTCAGTGGAATCCTGCCCACCTTGCTTATCATCGGCTTCCTCATCTTCATGATGCGTCGCTCCGCAGAGATGATGGGAGGCGGGAAAGGGGGACGCAAAGGCGGTGGACTCTTCGGGGGTGTTATGGAATCTACTGCTAAACTTATCAATTCCAGCGATATCGATGTTAGATTCAAAGATGTCGCCGGTTGCGAAGAAGCCAAGATAGAAATTATGGAATTCGTTAATTTCTTGAAGAATCCGCAGCAGTATATCGATCTTGGAGCCAAGATTCCCAAGGGAGCTATGCTCACAGGACCTCCGGGAACTGGTAAGACGCTGCTCGCCAAGGCTACTGCGGGAGAAGCTAATGTGCCTTTCCTCACAGTATCCGGCTCCGAGTTCCTGGAAATGTTTGTGGGAGTAGGCCCCTCCAGGGTGAGGGACATGTTCGCCCAGGCACGCAAGCATGCTCCCTGCATCCTCTTCATCGACGAGATTGACGCCGTGGGAAGGAAGCGAGGCGGGCGAAGTTTCGGGGGACACTCGGAGCAAGAGAATACTCTCAACCAACTGCTTGTTGAGATGGACGGCTTTAACACCACCACAAACGTGGTTGTCCTGGCTGCTACTAACAGAGTCGATATTCTAGATAAAGCTCTCTTGCGTCCCGGTCGTTTCGATAGACAGATATTTGTTTCAGCTCCCGACATCAAGGGAAGAGCTTCCATCTTCAAAGTACATTTAGCGGGATTAAAAACTAACCTCGATAAAAATGATCTGGCCAGAAAGATGGCTTCCCTGACCCCCGGTTTCACAGGTGCCGATATTGCCAACGTCTGCAACGAGGCCGCCCTGATTGCAGCTCGTGATATGCACACTGATATCGGAATCAAGAGCTTCGAACAAGCCATTGAGAGAGTAGTAGCCGGAATGGAAAAGAAATCCAACGTCCTGCAACCTGAAGAGAGGCGCACGGTCGCGTATCACGAGGCGGGACACGCTGTGGCCGGATGGTTCTTGCAGCACGCCGATCCTCTCCTAAAAGTCTCAATCATCCCCCGCGGAAAAGGACTGGGCTACGCTCAATACCTTCCCAAGGAACAGTACCTTTACAGCAAGGAGCAGCTCTTCGACAGAATGTGCATGACACTCGGAGGACGAGTTAGTGAAGAATTATTTTTCGGCAGAATTACCACCGGTGCCCAAGACGATCTCAAAAAAGTAACCCAGAGTGCGTACGCCCAGATTGTACACTACGGCATGAACGATAAAGTAGGAAACGTATCTTTCGATATGCCCCAACCTGGAGAAATGGTACTAGATAAACCTTACTCTGAAAAAACAGCCGAACTCATCGATTTTGAGGTACGAGAGCTGATCAAGACCGCTCACGTCAGTACAACCGAGTTACTCGCCTCGCACAAGGAGAACGTCATCAAGGTTGCCGAGAGATTACTAAAGCAAGAGATTCTAAGCAGAGACGACATGATCGAGTTGTTAGGTCCCCGACCTTTCCCCGAGAAATCCACCTACGAGGAATTTGTGGAGGGAACTGGCTCCTTCGAGGAAGACACAACTTTACCGGAAGGTTTGAAAGATTGGAATAAGGAGAAACCGGAAAAATCAGATGCGGAGACAAAGCCTAAGGAATCCACTAAATAAACCACTTATTAGTTCTTTATTTTACTGTAACTTTACTTGTGAGTTGATTTGTGTAAACATTTGTCTGCTTTCTTTACAGAATAGTCATTTGTTCACATCTGTTCATGCATTCAACTAACTTGTATTGTACACAAATATATTTTAATAAATTGTTTGAACTGAATCATTAACTAAACTTTATTTCTTTATAACTTATTATTTCGATTCATTTGATTAGATTTGATGATCCCGTGGCTTTAAATTGTTGATTAAAAATGTTGGTTTTTACATAAATATTTCTATTACAAACTTGAATGCGATTTTGATGTTGCTTTTGCTAGTCATAGCTTCTATTACCATTATCCTTTTACGGTTAAAATGCTTCATTCAACACTTTGTAAATGTAAATTATAAAGGTGTGCGTAGTTTTTCAATCAAGGCAAAATGCTAACCTGCTTTTGGATTTAAAACCTTATTTATTTGTATAAGAGTAATCCCTGATGTATAGAAGTGTACAAAAACAAACACTAGATTTAAATATATTACGTTTATTATTAAATAGTGGATTATAATGATAAATTGAAAGATTTACAAGGAAATAGATGAATGTAATTTTAAAATAGTAAAGAATATTATCATTTCATTATTTATGTAATACATCTGAAGATTCTACAGTAAGTATTGTTACAAACTAATTTGGCAATGGATGGTACTTGGTGGAACACTATAAAAGACATAATAAATTCACAGAGCAACTTGCGCTTTTAACTGAAATTGCCTCCATAATGTCACACTGTGTAAATGTAAGAATACAAAATATTTGAGAGGAAGAAAGACGAGGAGATACTCTTAGATAAAATTTAAAATTATTAGTCTTTGATAATCAGGTATTCAAAGTAAGGTAATGTCTACTTTATAGGACTGAATTAAAATCTACTTGATATATTTTTTTAAATGTGGTTCGTCTGGTATTGTTTTGAGTTGATAGTATTAGTTTTTTTTGTTGCTTTGTTTATGTTTGGAACTTGAATAACGAATGTACAATTTTGTAACATTATTTAAAATAAATATACATCTGCTCAAAGAGCTTTGGAAATTTGATCTCATTTATTTAATAAGTTTTTACATTTTCTATTTTGTTAGAACTTGGCTGTTTCATCAACAATACATCCCTCGGGCATGGAAATTTTTGTAAAAATAAATAAATACCCATTTTTCTCAAAAACGGTTTTTAAATACACATTATGTATTTTAAAATCTCATTGTCATCGTCTTTTCTGAATTCTGAGGCATTTTTTAAATTAGAGTTTTATTGTTTTATCTAAACAGCCACTCTTGAAATTGTTTTAGAAGAAAGTAGGCGGAAGAGAATTGTTTATTTTTGGCCGGGCAGACAATAACGATTGTCTGAATATATTTTCTCTGGCCGGTTAGAAAACTAAATGGCTCACTTCTATATTCTCCATGTTTGTTATTTTTTTTTAATAAAAACCGTTTACAATGACAGAAGTAATAACATATCAAATCAAACTATTTAAAGAATTAGGGTACTGAGAAAATATTATCACAATTTTGACATCACATGCAATACTTAAATTACCGTTTATAAACTTGGCACAACACACAGTCCTAGCGCAGACTGCACAGAGAAATCTGCCATATCCATTATTAATCCGTAGAGAAGCATTGTTATGCAGAGGACTTCGTAGGCCAGTAGGCTCAGATAACTAACTAATCTTAACGCCGTTTCCTCGAAGGGGAGGCAGAGAGGACGGACCGCCAAACTAGGTCTTGACACACACTCCTTGCCTCATTCACATTCATACATCATATAATAATACTTTTCTATTATTCTGACTCGTGTCTTCTTTGGGTGTCCCCGACTTTTTCTACAATTCACATTTGTGTCATATATTGTCCTTACATTCGTTTCTTCGTTCAATCGCTCTACATGCCCAAACCATCCGAGAGTTCCTTTCTTAATCTTATTCATTACGCTTACACCAGCCTTGCATTCTTTGTGGATCTCCACATTTCTCACATGATCGTACAGGGTTTTACCACAAGTACTCCTCAGGGATTTCTAGAGCATCTCATTTCTAGAGCATTCAGTCTACTTGCATCCTTCCTCTGCCAGTTTCATACCTCATTAATTGTTTTTGTGTTTAATTCGTAGAACTCCATTTTAATTTTTAGAAATTTAATTAAAATTAAATTTGATAATGTTATTATCGAGTTCTGCAAGTTTTTTGGTTAGTGTTTTAGTTACAGCTGTTTCGACTTGTAAGGTCATTTTCAAACTGTGGTGAAGCCACGTACGGACGACTTATTTATAAGATTTTAAATGTCAATTTTTGAAGGTGTCTAAGTTGATTTATTACCGGTTAAACCAATTTGTAGAGACACTAATTGAGAGAGTGCTAATGTGGGATTCGGAGTATTTCCCTTTGGTTTGCCTTGCACTAAGTGTAAGGGTTTTCTTAATTGATTTAGAATGACGTTATTGCTATGACTCATTTAAGTGCATTATATTTTTTAGGTTTGGTAAACATACTAAGTAGTGGGGAATAAATAATTTTCCTTACTTTATTAATTAGCGTTATGTTGGGGTCATTCGTTCGTTTATTGATTTCTAATTGTTCAAGCAAATTTAATCTAAGACCCTTTCGTTCTATATGTAATGGTTTTGGCTGGTTATTTTTAAGTGGAACGTGATTATTCACTAAGAGATGTTCGGCGAATTTTGAAGAGGTGTTTTTATTTTTATAACATCTTATATGTTCTTTGAATCTAGTTGAGAATGCCCTACCTGTTTGTCCGATGTACGTAGCGTTACAGTCGGCGTGGTCACATTTTAATTCATATATGCCACCGTTATTGAGTTTAGGATTTCTACTTTTTGAGTTTTTAAGGCTTGTTCCCATATTATTATTGGTTCTAAAAGCTATATAAACCACATTTTTTAATTTCTTTTGCAATTTTTAAAGATATTGGGCCGAGGAATTCGAGACATGCAAATTTTTCTATTTTTTTGTTATGTACCGGATATATTAAATTAATTTTATTTTTGTATTTCTTGTTTTTTATTATTTTTTCAATGTTTTTTGCCTCATAGCCGTTATTAATCGCGATTATTTTAATATTTTCCTTTTCTTTTACGAATGCTTTATTATCTAAGGGAATGTTAATGAGTCGATGTACCATTGAATGGTAAGCTGATAATTTGTGGGACCAAGGATGAGACCAATTCCATACCTCACTGCCATACATCAGTGTAGGTACCAGCACTGTATTGTGGACTGCTAGCTTCGCTTCTTTGGACAGTTTTTTGTTGGCGTCAATGGCATTCAGCCAAATTCATTCATTAATGGAGTTATCTGCATTTACCCTTCTTTCAATAATATCTCTATCAGCCTTCCCATCTCTCATAAATATACTTCCCAAAAACACAAACTCATCCACCTGCTCCAAGTATTCATAATTTACAACTATATTGCACACTGTTTTCGTACTCTCTCTTTCAAACAATTATTATTATTATTAACTCATTCTTCATACATACTTCGTTCATCCTAGATACGAGAGATTGTTTCTTGGAGGCTGAGATACTTTCATACTGTTAGAAATCAGCACTGCGTCATCAGCATACAGGCAACATACTTTCAGATTACTCAATTTCGCGCCTAATCCCACCTCTTTCAAGATAGATTGAATAACCAAGGTGACATTAAACAGCAGTAGGCTGAGATATTGTTATATGATAGTCTTGACTAATTTAATAATTCTTTATCTTGGAATGGCAATGTCTAACTGTCACTGCAAATGAAAGTATTGAGTGAGCAGGCAGTAGGCTGACAAGTTTGAACATTTCAGAACGGCTTGTAACAGATATTTTATAGAATTCCCCGGCAGTCTCGAACCTTACAACAACCTGAACTGACAGAGAAAGTAGATGCTTCCTTCGCACAATATAATTTATAACAATGTTTATTTACACATTTTTGAAACAACAACTCATAAAATACTCTAAATTTATATCTCCGTTCACAACAAAATATCAATGTACGTATTAGAAAACAAACAAATCCTACCTACAGAACAATCCTGAGCAATGACTTAATACATTCGTAGGTACATTATTATGTGTATCATTCCTGTATGATTGAATTATGCAACTTTTAAAATAAATTGAACATTCACATTTAAGGTGAAAATAAAAAGGTTTTAACGATGAGAATACACAGTTACTTAGATTAGGCCGTATTATAACGTATACAATGAGGTCCTTCAAAGTTTTCCATTGGAATTCACATCTGCTCAATATTTTTCTTTCTCAAAAAATTATACTTGCAAAAAAAATATTGTATTGTACAAGCACAAATATGTAGATTCGAATTGTTGAGATTTCCTTTCACAATCCTTTGTATACATATAACTATGTAGAATGTATTATTAAAAATATTTATTAATCTTAAAAATAAATAAAAATCAACAAAATTGGCACACTTTAGAAATAAAGTTAATTTGGCTTACAATATTTTAAAATTACAACGAAATTCGGCTATTAATTTCAAACATAATAAATTTAATACAAACTTGGAGAAAACACCAAATCTATGTGTAAATAGAAAATATATTAAACTTTTATAACAGCATGCTATTTTAATTTGAGCAGCCTTTAAATATTAAACCAATAATTTCACAATTCCTTCTCTTTTGCGATAAATAGTCTTTATTAACACACTTCAGGCGCAAAAACAAGGAACCTGTTCGAGAAAATGAAATTAGTTTTAAACTGGTATATCTTTGAAAACAAAAATGTACATTTGAATGATTTTTTTTCTTTACAGGGTGTAACACGACGTACCCGAGGGATTTGAGCCAGCGATTCCTGTGCATATTTGGAGTAAAAAGTGTAAGTTTCCTTTTGATAAAATATTCTTCCACACAACGGGCAAGATAAGAAGATGAGGAAGACTTGTGTCACGTATACATATATGTTTTAATGTTTTATACATGCGCATATAGTTGGGACCCTTACAAAGAGATTGGTGCACTAAATTCATATAAAAAAGGACCGGCGTAAAAGATAGAACTACTCTTCCCTCCCAAAGTGCGTTATTACAAAAAAGTTCTGTAAAATTATGATTTTTGAAAGTCATTATTTTAAAATAGCGAAATCAGGACCTAAAAAATAAAATAAATGTTAATGCACAGTAAAATTAGGTAAACCGCAATATCTTTTTTCCTTGGCACTTCGTTTCGGTGAAAGGAACTGTTATTTTTATACAATTATGTTTAATTTTTATACTAACACATTTCTTATTGATTAAAATACACTCAGACAAAACAATTAATGACAATAATCATTAAGTTCAAGAAATAGAGTTTGACAAACATGTGATAGTTTTAATCGTAATTATTTATCGAGGAAATTTTACATTTAATTTAGGTTTTTACATATTTACATCACGAGATTTATTCTAAAATAAATTTTATTCTAAAATACTGAGAGTTAGTAGGAAGATTTATTTATAACTTTATTGAGAGATATGTTATGAGTCAAATCTACTGAGAAATATTTTGTTATGATTACTACCTTGAATAATATTAGTAGGTACATAATATTATTATTTATTTAATTTCTTGAGAATATTGAGAAAAAATATTATTACGTAGATAAGTACTTTTAATCTGTTATTTGCTATGTATTTTCAATTATGTGGTATTCGTAATTATTAGCAAAACCTAAGGTTTATTGCATTTTAGGTATGTATGTAACTGGAACAGTAATTACTTTTATTGAACATCGATTATAGACTAATCAATAATGTAGGTAAATAATATATATATGCATTTAGATAATTTTCAATTTAAAATATGTATTTTCTTTGTAACCACTCGAGTGTTTCGCTATATAATCAATTTCAATCTTGAGCGCTCGGGAATTTTTGAGCCTTCAGTTTGAAAATTTCCTGCCCTCTTTCAAAAAAATCACACCTCTGAATTTTAATATGATGACATATAAACTGATAAGTTTTAAGATTTTCACGGCCAAGAGCATTTTCGTTATTTGTTTTTGGGGTGTTATGCCGTGTTGCGCTACCTACTTCTTTAGCCAACGTTTCGGACATCGTTGCAGTGTCCATCATCAGGGCAGATCCGGCAGATCCAGACACATCTACCGGATCTGCCCTGATGATGGACACTGCAACGATGTCCGAAACGTTGGCTAAAGAAGGAGGTAGCGCAACACGGCATAACACCCCAAAAACAAATAACGAAAAAAAAGACATGTAAACTGATTATAATGCCAGAGAGCCGTTGAATGCACCTATATTTATCCGTTTACTCTATGTTTTTAGGTTTCATAAAAAAATTATAAGAAAATCGTTAATGAATTCTGCATATTATTTACTTAAAAGTTGGCATGCGTAGTACCTATTCGGAGAATATTAAATATTATGACTTCTATGTATTGTCTAAAGTCTAGTTCTGTGGTCTGCAAACTACTGCCCGCGGGCCAAATCTGTCCCGCCAGTGCCATCAATCCGGCCGGCGAATAGCGAATTCAGCACTTACTGGAGTAACCAGTATTGCCCTAAGGCTGGAAAGTTTGGAGACCCCTGGTCTAGTTGATAATCACAGATATAAATTTAAAGATGCATTTTTTAATATGTAAACACTTGATCGATGATTTGTTTCAATAATTTCAGTTTGCGAAATGTCAATAACAAATAATTCAGAATAGACGTGAGACATCTCTTGTTAAAAAATGAAACTACTAAACTATCTTACTATCTTTTATTCTTTATCTTTTAGTTCAAGTGGATAATTTTTCTCAACACGGTATCACCTCAACTCTCCAAATCATTTCTAGTTTTGGTGAATATCTACATTTCTAAAAATCCTCTGATCATCAGGTTGGACTGTGTAAATACATAGTTTTATACTGTTAGTAGACTTGAATCACTTATTATGACATAATTAGTGTTTAAAATGCATGTTTTCATAAATCATAGAAATGATTGTTGCATAACGATAAAAATAACCATTTTTATGCAATGCTGGTACCTAGACAAAGGTGGATTTTATATTGACTGACCATAGACAATAATCAGTTGATTACATCGATTTCCAGACTATGCAATCAAAAGAGCAAAACAAACTTAATTTAATCCTACTTAGGGTGAAATTGATCAACATTTGAAAATTCTAAAAATTCTTTCTGGAACAGATAATCAATTTCATTGGCCTCTCTGGAGTCTAGAGCAGTCGAAAGGTATTGTATGAATTGGAATAACCAGATAAAACAGAACAATGCCAAAACAAAATAGGGTTAGGTTTAAATTTAATTTTTTCCTTCAATTTTTGTTCACTTTTTATTATATTATCTCCATTTTGGGAGGCTGGTAGGAGGCTGGGAGGATACTGCAGCCCCGCGAACCATTTATTGGAAAACCGACACCTCTGCCGTAGGTCAAGTGGTTCGCTACGTTTGGTGACTTAGCAGGGGTGTCCGGGTTCATGGGGTGAGGTTTGTCCGGGTTCTTGGCGGGGGGTGTTCTGCCCACCAGCTGCTTGGTCGGGAGAGATTGGTTGAGGGAGACCTTGTGACCTCTCAAGCAGAACTCTTTTGAAACATCACCTTGCACCGCACTGGGAGGGATGGATTCATATGTCCTGGTCACACTGACCCCAAGTTTCCTACCCACCCCTAATGTCTTTTTCTTTCCCAGAATTTCTTCTCTTTCCTATCCAAAAAACACTTTTTACACATCCCCAAAGATGACATAGGCCCTGAGGGGAATTATTTTCCTCGGGGCCTCCTGTGTGAAGCTAATGTAAAAAAACTTGACATGGTAGTTGATTTTATTGAATTGAAATGAATTTATTTTGAACTTCCCACTTACATATATCTTTAGTCACTAGCTTGATGAAGCTTCGATTGAACACTAAAAGATGTCACTAATGTTCCTCTCACGGAATATTCTACATTTAGGTTTTGCATCATGTAGTCCGCGTGTACATGGGCGTAGGCAGGGTGGGGCAAATTCCCCACCTTGCCCCACCCTGGCTGGCCGAAGAACGACCTTAGGGATTGTCAACCAAGTCATGTTTTCAAATTTGCAGCACTTCAAAGGATGCTTTTTTCATCTTCCCTTCATATTCTTTGTATTCATATTTTATACATGTATTCATAAAGCATGAATATGTTTTAGAAGCCTACTTTTTTCGGTACCTATCCTAGGTTTTTATTTTTGCCCCACCCTAAATCAAAATCTGGCTACGTGTATGTATGTTAAAAAATGCATTTTTTATGTCTGTGACGGTAGACATTTCCAGTAGACCATAAAAAACACACAGAAATAGTAATATTCAATGTTGCCGCAAACGGAGGTATGATTTTTGAAAATGAGCATGGTCTAATTCAAAGCCGAACGCCCGAAAATCTCTATTGCTCGAGTGGTTATGTTCTGTTTTCTCCCTGTTATGTTTTATCAAGAAACCATAAATTACCATCAACATTTTTCTTTGAAATCATCTTACTGATGTGTAGATCAAACATCCGTGGGTTCTATTCAGCGATTCCTGCTTCGAAGTAGAGGAAGGTACTACAGGGTTGTGTGTTTAGCCGTTGGTGAGAGCTGATCTCCGGGAGTATCCCCGGCGGGTGCCGCCTTGCGCCCCGGAGGCCTCGCACTCCCGCCGCACCCGCGCTATGATGTCGGCCACCAGGCGCTCCTCGCGGCGCCGCTGCTTCTCCCACTCCACCCCGCCCACTTCTACGTTCACCTCGCTGCCAACTGCTGAAGGAAATAGATGATGCTCTTAAAATGTACTACAAGAATAATGAGAAAAATACAAAAATGCAATACAAATTCACATTTCCTCAGATCTGTAAAATGTTGCCAAAAGCCAATGCCATTATTATAACCTTTTAGACACATTTTAAATATCTCGAAGGGGCAAGCGAAAGATATGAAAATTGTAGTCCTTTCGATACAGTGTTAAACAGTCACGCGTAGCTTGAGGTTGTGCGTGTGCTATTACTAACAAATTGCATTAAAAAATAAACACGTAAAAAACAGCATTTTTCACTATTTATTTTATAGAATTTCAGAAAAAGCGTGTGTCTGCATGTATGTGCCTAATTACCACCAAAAGTTGAAAGAATGCATTGTCATCAACGTCGAGTCTATCTGCCGAGTTTCAGCTCGATCGGATGGCAAGAAGTGTGTTAATTTCTACTTACACGATTTTGCAGCATTCATTCAATCAAGAAACAAAGATGAAATTCAAATAGATGTATTTAAAAAAGGGTCAAAATGCCCTCATATGTGATGATATGGCAAACACTAGTAAAAGCCAAAGAATAACATAAATGCACGCAAATTACTTATTATTATAAATAGTACAATTATTTCGATTGTTTACAAAAGATTTTAAGCACCATTAGAGAAGGTAAGAAACAAACTTAACAACACATACTATAACTGGAAGTAGGTTGTCTAATACAGCTTTCTTTATTCGTCTTACCGTAAGCAACTACTATATCTATTTTGTTCATACACACATACTTTTTTAATGTCTCTTTTTGGCATACATGACCAACTTTTGAATAAGAATTTAGATGTAAATGTATAGTGTGTTTGTTACTTGGCACATTTTGACAGACAAATAGCGTGTCTATAAGTTTGTAATGTCGTTGGCTTTTGTAATAAAAAATGATTATTATTGAATCTATTATCTCACCTCTTGTAGTTTTGATAGTTTTCTTTGCATCCGTTCTGATGACCCCGGCCGGGTTGACTACAATATTAGGCATAGCGGGATTGGTGGAGACGGGGGGCCCAGTATAGTTGGTGTTGGGCAGTTCGCAGCGAGGTATTGCTAGTTCGGCATCAATAGGCTCCTGCTTGATGGAGATTTGACTGGGGCCCTCCATGGCTTCTGTCAGCATGCTGAGGGGCTCGCTGGCAATGGAGTCGTTTTCTGGGTGTCTGCTGGCTAAATGACCGATGTAACCTGGAAAAAAAATTTGCAATTAACTTTTTAATAGCTTTTTAGACTTGCAAAGTCCTAAGTGAGGGCAACGAGCGGGACAAACTAGCAAGGAAAGGGGCGAAAGCCCCACTTGCGGGATCCGAGCCGGCCTAGGAGTAGCAGCTTGCTACACCAAATTACATATTGAGAGGTGGGTCAAATCCCAGCATTGGAAGGAATGGGAGAGGGCACCCGGAATGAGGCAATCCAAAGTACTCATAAACGGACCGGACCCCATTCGGACCAGGAAACCACTCGATATGGACAGTGCACTTGCTGAGGGAACTGGTAGGACTACTTTTTTTTTTTTTACATGCATACCAGTAGGACTATGGCATCCCCAATAGGCCACTTGCATCACATTTAAAAAAAAAATCCGGTTTAGGCAAATATTCTAAGACATCCTGTTTTTTTTTTTTTTTTAATCGTATTTTTGAAACTTTAAATCCCAAAAATTAGACCATTTTTTATAAACCGGAAAGACGGGACATAATTTTATAGGTGCGAAAAAACGATAATTACATAGACGAAAATCATTTAAAAAAAAAAGAATTTTTTCCACACGAATAACACAGGAGAATAACGAGGCATACCAAAAATATAAAATCTCCTAAATATTTTTTTCCTTGATCCATCTTATTGATCATAAATCATTATAATGTTCAACGTCTATATTACTAAATCAAATGTAATATACTTGTACTTGTAAATTATAATAATAATAAGAAATATGAGATTACAAGAATTTGGCATTCTCGGACTATAAAAATATTACCATTTGTTATTTCGGCTACTGGCATTATACCTAGGTCTCTGATTCAAAATTTAGGCGTATTAGATTTGTCAAAGAATTTATATATAAAAATGCAAAAATCGGTAATTTTAAATACATGTAGGATTACAAAAGATTTTTTAAATGTTTATATTGAGGGATCAGTAGGATTTGTAGGTTCAATTAGGAATTCCACAGAGCCGAACCCTCTGATATGGAAATATCTGGAGTCGGTGAATTATTTTCCCATCTGGTCTCTGGTAGGTTGACATGTTGTTCTTGTATTGTTTTGTAATTATAATACTTATATAGTGCAATTGCATAACGTGGATTGACCAGATGATCATTTGGGAAGTGTGTGAAAGGGTTTAGTTTTTCCTGTGGGGAAAATTAAACCCGGACATTTAAATCTGGAGCGTAATATTATAAAATTTGATTTTGTTAAAATCCACACCATTATCATTATACCTCTAAAACACGTACGGACAACGTAAATTGTACGGGGTTTTCGTCATAACATCTGTCAAAAAATCAAACCAAATGATACGTTCGCAGAGAACAAACAATAAATCTAGTGAACGTTAAATGTCAAATTCAAAAATTCGCCTAATATCAAAGTGATGCCATATAAAAAAAATAAATCAGTGTGGAATTTTATAAAAATAATAGGAACATTTTCGGCGAAGGGACATTTTCATGTAATGACGTCACAAGCCCAAATAATGGATTTATTTATTTAAAAATAAAAAAACCGTGCATTTCTAAAATTTTTTACTAACATTTTCGTTATCATAGTAAAAAAATCTATCCACACAATTTTTTCCAAGTCGTTATGAAGTCCATGCAAGTGGCCTATTGGGGTATGTTGTGAGGCTGAAGGTAGTGGAGAGGGGAAGGAGAAATGGAAGAGGAAGGTGGGGAAGTACCTGGCTATTCAGATCTGGTCACCAAACACGGCTAAAGCCATTTCAAGCAACATTTCAATTCTGAATGGTGGTCTTACACCAGAGCGATACTGAGAGTATCTTCCACTCTGGAACGTGCCGCAAATATACTATATATTATTTTAAATTAATAAATGGTGAAATAACACAAATTAATCAAATAAAATTTATTTGCCACGCCGGGATTCGATCCCGCGACCTTCGGAGTGCTAGTCAAGAGCCTTACCACTGCACTACGCCGGCCGTCACTGCCAACGGGACACTGCCATCTCAGGAAACAAATGCATCTATTGGGAGTGGAAAGCAATAGATGTAGAAAATGTGAAGAGGATGAAGAGACTCCAATTCACTTTTGGTGCCAATGTCCTGCCCTGGTGGGAACAAGGCTCAGATAACTGGGGAGACACACTGTAGAACTAGAAGACATAGCCACAAATCCAATGACAACTCTGGTGAACTTTATAAAAGGGACTGGGTTGTTGTTAAAGGATTGAGGTAAAATGGGAGACAGCACAATGGGCCTATGGCCTAAGTGCTCACGGGAACTAATCGTAAAACGTCCCCGCAAGGAATAAAAAAAAAAAGTCCTCCATCACAACACAAGCAACATTTTCCGCTTACTATGGTAGTAGTAGGAGATTTTCAAATATTGTCTGGTTATTCGTAACCCGGTAATGTTTTCCTTTCTTTATAAAAAAAAAAATGACATAGGCTTTGAGGAATTAAACATGGGATGCCTGGGTGGGAACCAAACTCAGCCACTGACTGATCATCTTTGGGGATGCTGTGAGGAGGGTCTTTTTGAGGATAGGAAGGAGTGAAAATGGGTATTGAAGAGACCCATGTTGTAGGAGGGTCGAAACGCAGAGGCCGGCAAATCGTTCCATAGCCGAACTGTAGAACTCAAGAACAAGTCGTAGAAACGATCCCTTCTCATAAATGTCAACTGTGTACAAATGTAGGGTTGCATGTTTCGCGATGTCGCTTTCCTGACATGCACCGGTGCCGAAGGAATCATTAATGCTTGTTTCTCGGAGCATCTTTAATTGAAATACCGGTAGAACAAGGACAACGACTCTGAATCGGAACGACAATGACTCTGGCTTCGATGCAGCCCTCATATCTGAGCTGGTCACTTAGAGTTACACCAAGTATATCAATGGAGGGCCTGTTCGGAAGATTGCTTCCGTTGAAGGAAACTAGATATTCATTTTGATCTTTTTTAGACATGCTCAGCCATGATTGGGTCTTTGAAACATTAAATTCTATTAATTAATTAAGGCGAGAGTGTATGTAGAAGCAAGACCCAATAATTCTTCCAAGTAACAAAGTGAATTGGATGACTACTCGGAAGGTCTTAAGGTGTTGGTCTTAAGGAGGTTTAAAATATTTAAGCTGTTTTAATAATTTATTTAAATTTTTTTTATATTTTATTGTTTCTTTAATTATTGATCTTAAATTATTGAATAGGTAGGAACATTCTTTTTTGAAATGTTTCAATCTTTCAATTTGAATGTTTTCCATTTTAATATACAGTACAATCTCACTAATCTGGCACTTCAATAGACCGATACATTCAATAATCCGGCACCCTCCGCCCGCGCCTCCCTCGCCCCTCTACCCCTATGCGCTCCATCGCCGCGTCGTCGTCTAGCAGTCTAACCTCAAAACTTATCTCATGTGCACGTGCGTACGTATTTACCTGTTGTTTTGAAGTATATTCTCTTTATGAAATGCTTTGTTCTATTTATTATGATTTTTTCTCTATAATCCAGTAATCCGAACATTCCAATAATCCGGCACCCTCTGGTTTTTAATAGTGCCGGATTGGTAAGATTGTACTGTAGTGCTAAAAATAGCAACAGAAGTTTTCTTCAAAAATGTGTTTCATTATTTGGTCTTCAAGGCGATGCACCATGTCGTGTAAAATTCAGGATCAGGACGCTAACAATAACACTCTTATAGATGGCGTGAAGGTTTAAATTCCTGTTTAATCCATTAGCCTCATACCCCGCCAGCCCTGCGGGTGTGCAACGCAATGTCGTAAACTCCAACCACTGGGTCTGAAGTGTGTCAGCTTAAAAACGAAAAATGGACATATGCGTAACACTTGTGTTTTAAATTTTAAATGCCAAATTAATGCTCTGCAGATATTGTTGTATTCGTTTAGTAGTATTGGCAATAATGCGTTCGTAAAGTTTTTTACCGAATGAATTTTTGTTAGCGGACGGAAAACGCGCGGTGGGCGGCTCACATTAGCTCAATTAGAAAGTTTGTTGACTGAATCTGACGATGATAATCTCAGTAAGCATGTGGTTTTATCATTTCCAGAGGCTGTGGACAAAAAATTGGTAGTTTTGGAAGTTTTGACGAGTGAAGTCGGTCCGTTGGCTTTGGTGCCCCCAGCTAAAAGCCGTAAAATTGCCAATCTTGATCAATGAAAATAAAATTCGTCTCCAAACATCACTCGGATTCCTATTACCCCTGGAATAGAAGAATCACCCTGAATGAATTCAAAGAGGACAAAACATTTAATATAAAAAAAATTATGTACTTAAAAAAAAATAGAACTTTTTTTTTAAAGTCCTTTTTACATCCAGATTTAATCATATTATACAATTAAAAAAATATATACATATATATTTTTTACATACCTTCACTCGATACACAAGTAAGTTAAAAAAATTGTTAAATTCGGAGGTCAATGGGTTAACATCAATCAGCTGCTGTTTTGATTTATTCAAGAAAAAAAAACATTGCCAAAAAGCGTGATTTATTTTATTTTGCGAAGTTCAGGCACAAATATTTAAATATCTTCAGATCATTCTCTAAATAATTTAATTTTCCATATTACACAATAATGCTTAAAAAACTGTCCAAAAAAGCGAAGCTGTAATGGAGTACTGGTACCTACCCTGATGTAAGGCAGTGAGGCATGGAACTGGAGAGGAAGAATGAAAGTAGACTGAATGCTGTAGAAATGAGATCTCTGAGGCGTATGTGTGGCAAAACCAAGTACGATCGTGTGAGAAACGTGGAGATCCGCAAAGAATGCAAGGCCGATGTAAGCGTAATTAATAAAATTAAGAAAGGAACGCTCAGATGGTTTGGGCATGTAGAGCGAATGAACGAGGAAAGGAGTGTAAGGAGAATATATGACGCAAATGTGAATGGTAGAAGAAGTCGGGGACGCCCGAGAAAGACATGGCACGACCAAGTGAATCTGATACTTGAGGCAAGTCATGTCAAGAGTTAGAATAATAGAAGAGCATGTATGAGATGATGTATGAATGTGAACGAGGCAAGGAATGTGTGCCAAGACCGAGTTGTTTGGTGGTCCGTCCTCTCTGCCTACCCCTGCGGCGTTGGTTAGTTAGAAACGGCGCGATGGTTAGTTAGTTAACTACACAAATATGTGTTCTACTCGCAGTATTTAATTAAAGTATATAAAATATTTCTAAGTGATCTAATTTTCAAACCAAAAACACATGATTTTGCATTACTTAGTAGTGCATTGTCTTCATTTTTTGATGTGTTCAAGAGCACTTACCTTTTCTACTTTTGAAGAAAACGCAGCACTGCTCACATTTAAAGAGCGGTGCGGGGCTGGCAGCGGGGGCCACATGAAACTTGTATTTGTGCCGATACCAGTGTGTCCTGCTCTGCAATATCTCCCCACACAGCTTGCACACCACGCTCCCGTCGCTCCGAATCAAGTACTCTAGCAGTTCATGCTTAGATCTAGCCGGGGAAAGCGTCAAATCGTCCATGTTATCGTCACCGTCCATGTTCATTGGTTCGAGCTTTGGAGAAAACAGAGAATTGGCTTGATCTTCCGTTAAGAAATGTACTCCGGAATTTGTGTCTAGTATCAGAGTTGGACGAGGGATGTCGGGGTCTGGATAGTGGCCATCGTCGGCTATTTCAGAGTGCTCCTCGTCTTCGTTTCTGGAAAGGAGCTCCAGGGTGATGACGGGTGTTGCATTCGGGTGATCTTCTTCATGGAGAAAGCGGTGGTAACCTAAGGAAAGAGTAAAGACATTGTACTTTCAACCAATGGGATGAATTGGAAGGTAAATGATAAGAATTTTTAGTGAATTTTAGGAAATTTTTTAACTGGTTGTTCTGAGGTGTGAAGTTTCAAGCTTTTTTGTAGTCAAAGGACAAAATAATATTAATATAATAATCGCATTTTGTAAGAACCACAGCTTTGGTTCGCATACAAACTGACTTTAATTAATTTCAATTTTCCTATATAGATTTACTTCTGAAAAAATAGAATAAATAAAATTAATTAATTTGACTAATTTTCAATGTACATTTGTAACTTAAATTTTAATTTTTTTTGCGACCGGTTTCGACTCATCCGTGTCATTCACGAGCAAACTTAAAACAAACTTAAAAATTGTATAAAAGTACAAAAATTAATTAGGTGGGGTAAGTGGGAGGGGTGATTTTGGGGAGGGGAGAATGGTGGGAGGAGTCAACATTACATGGAAACATCGCAAGTAAAGGTGATTTACATGGTGCTATTATTTTATTAACAGAATTAATTTTCCATTTAATTTTTTTGTTTATTTCTAAAGTTTCTAAAGCGCACAAATTAAAATATGAATTTACATTGCTTGTTTAAACTTAGTTTTTTCTTTGTTGAAGTTATTGGCCTATCTCTATTAAATGGTTTACAAACTCGGAATAGTTATTATTTCGTAAACAAAGTTCATGTTCCCTGATTCTAGTTTTAAAATTTCTAGTAGTCATCCCTACATACTGTGCGTCACAATCGTTACATTCCAAAGTGTATTTAAAATTTATTAGAAACATCCTTGTTATTAATCATTTTCTTATTATTTTAGAATTAGTATAGAAAGCTGGAGAAATATGATCTGATAAAATTTAGTTTTAAGTTTTTAAAAGAATTTTTTTTTAATATAAATAAAAGAATTTTTAAGTTAGTTTTAAGTTTGCTTGTGAATGACATGGATGTGTTGAAACTGGTCGCAAAAATTAAAATTAAAATTACAGTAACAAATGTACATTGAAAATTAAAACTCTTCAAAACAAAATGTCTAGAAATTGTTACACAGAATGCCCAAGAAATACAAAAAAAATAATGTGACAAAATTAGATGCAGTTATGTTTATTAGTGGAACTGTGTAATGTTGTGAAATTTAACATTGGGTCCACATTCTTGGATTAATCTGCCATTTATTCTGGGGTCAAAAACAGGTTTTAAAAACTTTAAAAGTTGGTATAAAGTGAAATTTTACCTATGACTATGACCACACTTACTATGCACATGTTTTTGAAAGAACACTTCCATTCAACTTAAAACCCGTCTGCTTGTTTAGGAATAAATACATCCCAAAACACGTATATACTTTCATAAAACCAAAAACGTCCCGAGCGACCTTACATTTTAAAAGCTTTATATCTCTCTTCCTCTCATGCAAACATATGTATTTTTTTTAACCAGAAAGAGAACGAAATAATGCTTCTTATTGTCTTTGAAATATGAAAGCTATCATGCATAGATATTTTACAATCTGAATCCAAAGTGACGGTTTCAGATTTTTCGCGTGAAACTGAGGCTTCCGGATTGTGAGGCACGAATATATTGAACCAAGCAGACGGGTTAATTACATTAAAAAACAACTATTTTAGTTTTTTTTCTTCATAAGTAATGGATGAATCACTACAGTTGGCCATTTATTATTATGAATACACAATGAAAATATTGCCTCCCATATCACACAACATTTTCATTGCTAGACATTTAAAAATGAACGATTTAGTTCCATTTTTTAACTTTTGCACGTTCCGACCAATGACTAAACAAAATACATAAGAGAAGGACTTGGCACACCAAATACATTCCAAGCATTCTGTCCAAACGGTTATATAAATAAGGCGGAAATTTCCGTGGTTATTATTCGGTTTATACGATAAGTAATAAATATTGGTTCCATCTTGGCCGCCATTTTTGTACCTATAGCCGTTATTGGTATGCCATGTCCTCTCTTAGGGTATTTTATTTAGTAATTGGTTCCGACCCATTATGGTTTCCTATCACAACCTACATTTCTTTCGTGTAGCCCCACCTCCCTCTTCGAATAAACTTTCTTAGTTTTGCTCTTCTTTGAATGAGATTTCTCCTTACCAATTTTTGTTTTTGGGTTTGTACATTTTCATATATAACATGCATTGTACATAATATCTGAATACGAATGAGCGCTTTTAAAATTAACGTGACAATTCACGATTACGGTGCCGTGACGGCATAAAAAGGCAATAAACATGCTTTCCTTATTACAATAATGCTATAGCTCTTTCAAAATATGAGATACACAAGGTACGTAGGTCCGTTTACAAAGGAAACAGTAATCATTCCCTTGCATCTCTTACACACTGCACCGTGACGTGTCCGTAGATCCTTACAATACTACTTGCCGTGACAATAATTTTGAAAGTATAGAATATAATAATAATAATTGGATAATTTGTAGAGCGCCATTTTTGTGAAAAATCACCTCAAGGGCGCTTGAGTTACAAGGATATTATGGAAGTGTGAGTGAATTCTAAAAATGCAAAAATGTCAAATGTCAATGAGCTGATTGTTTTGCTTTTATTCTTAAACATATAATGCTGCAGCTTTTTCTTACACACTAAATAACAACAGTCGAAAATGAGACAAACGGTGTACGTGTGTCTGCATCCCTCAAAGGAAACATACAATCACTATCATACATCTCCCTCAAACGTACAAAGAAAATTTAAAAAAAAAAAATCCCGTTGCCGTGGCTGAGCCGTAATAAGATATACTTTGGAGGAAACAGTCGCATGTATTTTGTGTGTCTCATCTTTCTGAATATGTAAGAAAGAGCTGCAGCATTATAACGATAAGGAACATATGTTTATTGCCTTTTTTTTGCCGTCACTGTACCGTAACTATTAATCGTCACGGTAAATATAAAAGCTTCTAATGAAACTTTTCAAAATGTTGATTTTGTCAAACTGTAAATAGATAACACGTTACAAATGCCTTCCGTGTAGATTTGAATGGAAATCAATGTCGCTGCTGATTTTCGTTACCTTTTCTTCTTTATTTTATGTACTGGTGAGACAAGGACAATTTCCACAACTTTCTACCACAACTACACTAATGTTATTACTTATTGTGTTGGCATTCAAGAAGTGTGGAGGATCCTTATATATTAACTGCTGACGTGGGGGCCGCTCCGTCCTAGCAACAATAATATCGAAATACTCCCCTCCAATACGCCGCTTCCAATAGTGACGTCAGATCCGTAAGTTTTAAATTTCTGTAAGTAAATTCATTTCAATTTTTTTGCGGGCATTTCTGACCCATCGTCAGTAGGTACTTATGTAACTTTTTTAATGTTGATTTTTATTATATATAAACAATAAATTTTTTATTAATAAATTATATAAAAATAAATACAAACAACTTTACTGAAGTTGATTATATATAGTTTATTCGAGACACTACTGAAATATTATAATAAAAGTGAGTTCTTTGTTTTTATTTAGTTTTTTTTTTTAATTTTAAATTTTTTTTTTTTTATGTTTTTTTTTAAATTTTTTTATTTATATATATATTTTTTTACAGTTTTTTAGAGAAAATGTGTCCTAACTGGGGTACCCCGTTCTAAGGACACATTGTACAAGTTTTATTATTTGAATTATAAGTAAATACCTAATCTATGTTAGAATATTGCCAAGGAAAATTATGAAGTTAGATCTAAAAGAAAGTACACAACAAGCATTATTCTTTGTTGGGTTGCAAAATTGAATCTATTTTCTTCCTTCCCATGTCCATAATCCATATTTTTATGCTTCTTTTGAAGGCGGTTATTTTTTTTGTGGTTTTCATTGCAAGAGGGAGTAAATTAAATAATTTTACAGAGAAGTATTCCGTATTTCTTTGTCCAAAGAATAGATAATACAAACTGATTTCTGATCTCCAGGGATTTTTGCCAAAAATTATTATATAAATCCAAATTGCCAAATTGTCACATATAAGGTACTTAACAATAAAAAAAGTAATTTATTTAAATATATTTAAATTATCCAATAAATAATAAATTGGACCTCAAAATTTTCATGGATCTCTAATATATAAACATTTAAATTAAGAGGCCGCCCAGGCCCCCACGTCAGAGTATACTTAAAAAAAACCACGTCAGCAGTTAAAGGTTAATTATTATGGAAAATTGGGATGCCAATAATATGTAATATTTTAGTGATTTATTTTTGGGGTATTATACTGTGTTGCGCTACCCCCTTCTTTAGCCGACGTTTCGGACAGCATGTCCATCACAGGGCAGATGAGTAATCAAAGATTGTGGTAAAGTGTGTGCTTATGTATACAGTGCTTGTGCTTATGCTCCAATCCTCTAGGAGCTGGTAATACAGTATACATAATTTAAAATGGTTTTCTGTGTTTAGTTTTGTTGGTGTAGTCGTCAATTACCAGATACCAATTGTACCCATAGATTACTGCTTTAAAACCTGGTCAAGTGTTGAGCGGTAGCTACCCAAATTTAGGTATCTGTACGTAGGTGATTTTCATGAATAAAATGTTTTATAATTTTTATTAAAACCTAAAAATGTGTGATAAACCAATGACATTACAATATAATATATAGAAGCGTGATAGAAATCTCAAAGTAGCAAGCCAAAAACAAGGTATTTGTATTGTCTTCGATTTCGTGGTTTTAGCACTAAACAGCCACATGTCGCATGAGGTCATTTCCTACCCCTGAGTAAAATGCATTAAAAAACTGGCAAAATGTCCTCATATGAGAAAATGTTTTCATTTCTTGGCAAACACTAGTAAAAGCCAAGGAATAACCTTTGATTATATAAATGTCTAGATATAGCGCTTGTGTGACGAAGCGCCAAAAAAAATATCTGCCAAAGGTTGGCAGATAAGCTCGGCCTGTCCGCTCAGTGGCGACACTATCGTTGTATGGTAAACACGTGTTGTGTGACATTTGAAAATGACGATTTGCGCTATATCAGTGTGCAGGAATTACATAGGACGATTGAAAACAACTAAAAATGTTACCTATCATCGGTTAATAACCTTTAATAACCATTCAGTTAAAGAAACAATTCAGTTTTAATAGTGTAATTTGGTCTTAGGACAACGCCGTTTGACCCCATGTTTTGACGCCATGTTTACAGGGTTGCCTGTTCTTCAAATTAAATTTTCCCGATAATTATTTCGAAGTAAAAACCGATCATATTTACGGTTTTCTGCATCAAGTTAATTTGATAAGTTTGGCCGTGGAAAAATATTTGGCCTTAAGATATCACTATAACACAAAATTGGATAATATTAACCGGGATGTAAAATCTATACGAAAACTATTTAAAAAACAAATTCAAAGGGAAGGTCATTAAGAATAAATAATAACTATCGATAGCTTTAGTTTTAAAAAGTTGCATTGTCTTTTTTAGTGTGACAAGATAGTTTTACCATTTTTAGGGATTTACCTGGATGTGGGCCACCTTCTTTATTTGATGATGATAAAAATTTAAATTTAGACACAACGATACCTGCCGGCCAGTTGGCAGCGTCTATGAATGTATCTTTCTTATTTTCTGTATTTCTTATTTATTTTTTAAAAATAATCAAACGAAAATAAATCTCTTTCAACAATGGTTTTCTTTTCATTTATATCATTATAATATGTATAAAACTATCTTACTTAAATGAATTCAAAATTAAACGAATTATAGGTCCTGCTAAACCGAAACATATTTTTTATCCACTTTTATGGGAAATACTCGGGAGCTGGTATCACTCATCACGCCTACAGTGACGTTGAGCGCTTATCGTTAACAATATAAGTTACCTATACTTGTGTGCGTGTCATGTACACAAGCGTTTCAAATCTGGCCCGTTCTTTTTTTGGAGTTACAGCGCAACACTCTATCTAGACATTTATATAATCAAAGGGAATAACATTAAATTTGTAAATACCCACATCCAATTGTTAATTTTGTCCAAATGCACTTATTCTTTGAATGCCTATCTTTTTCCTATATGAACAACGTTTGAAATAAGAATTTAATAGAAACACAACAGTGCACCTTGCTTGCCACATTTAATTTCGAGTTTGTGAGACAATAACAATAGCAAGTCCAAATGTATTGTAATGTCATTGGCGGAATGGTGGAAATTGGAAGTGGAAACCCCTGTCGCTCAAGGCTTTTTTTAAAACACGCTATTGTCCGATTGGCTAAAAACTGTACAGCATTCAAATCAAAAAACTTAGAAAGTATTTTGGCTACATTTAGTAAAGAAAGTTCTCTTACCATTTCAGTTTATCGTAGGTCGTTCTCTAATAATTGCAAATGCCAGAAGTCTCCGGGCAGTAGAACTTAGTGACATTAGTAATTCGCAACAAGTACAAGTCACCTGTAGAGTACAAAAATAAGAGAAAGAATATCTTCCACGGATTGAACATAGGAAATAGAAAAACAAAGTTCACTTTTGATAATGGTTTTATTTTTTTCAATTAACTTTATCAATACAACACTAAAATAGAAATATTCTGTGTAATAACGTAAATTCATTTTTAGTTATTAGTTTAAACTTTATATATCTATTTGCTTGTGCATATGTTTATGTTCAAATCACACCCAAGTGACAACATTAAATTGCTTTCAGATAAAACTACAATATAAATCTATATCAATAATCATAAAAAAAGAAATAATTACACTTCTGAATATCTAATAACTTTAAACATAATCTACTCTGCTTTCATCAAATATTACAACACCCATTGAGATAAAATCCACTAAGTTGGCCCCATCAATACAAAAAATAGTCTGGTACGTATTATAACTAGACTATCACCAAATTAATCCTTCCGTTATGGGCTCAATTAGTGTATTCTATTTCAATGGAACAACAGTACTTAAAGGGATATACTAAGGCAGACACTGACAAAATAAGTAGTTCTAAATGCATACCAGAAATAACAACATTGATTTAAAAAAAAAAATTATGGTAATAATTTTCATTAACACACTTCAGGAAGGCGAAATAAGGAACCCGTTCGAGAAAATGGAATTTGTTTTAAACCGATATGTCTTTGTTAATAATATGTATATTTGAATGATTTTTTTAGAGGTTTGGTTTTTAAACTGGCAACATTGTTTCTACAGACTGTCAATTTGACAGTTGATTTGTAGTCAGTACGTTTTGCCATTTCACCATGAACTGACTGACGTCAGAACAGCGCTTGCAAATTGTGCAAAACACGGCAGGTGGTAATTACCATCAATTTATCGCATAATTTAATTTTATGTAATGAACCTGTGAACTGGCCTCCACGATTGTGTCGTTAGATTACTTTCTTTTGGGTATGTGAAGTCACTAGTCTATGCTGATAAACCAGAGACGTTGGACCATTTGGAAGTCAACATTCGGGGTGTTATTGCCGATATATGGCCCCAGTTGCTTAATAAAGTTGTCGAAAACTGGACTTCACGATTGCGCTTCATTCGAGCTAGCCGTAACGCTCATAAGCCCGAAATCATATTTAAACGATAATGGCATAAAATTATCTACTAAATAAAGGCAATATCATAGACCTTAACATTATTTTAATGTGTTTTTTTTTTCGTTTTGAATTTGTATACCTCTAAAAAAACACCCTTTAGTACTCAACACACCCCAACTATAAAAGTATTGTCTAAAATTATAGTCTACTTTGTAATAGGACTCCATAAACAAAAGTTAAAGTCAGTGTTGGGCCATTTAGTGATGCTTTATGTGTAAAAAATGTACATATTTTAATATTACAAAAAAAATTGGTTTTCACTTTAGTAGTAATGTTTCACATTGCCAAAGGGTGAGTTTTCTTTTGATAAAATATTATTCCACACAAACGACATGGAGATAAAAAGATGGGAAAGAAATGTACCATATATACATGTATATTAATATGTTTTATACATATACATATAGTTGGGACCCTTACGAAGAGATCGGCATACGATATTCATAAAAAAATAATAGACACCAATACAGTAGACCGGCTTAAAGATAGAACTACCCTCCGCGCCCAAAGTGTGGTAAGTTTATGATTTTAAAGAAACGTTTTAATCATTTTTTATTGAAATCAACATTGTCCAGAGCAGGAATGCCATATTAGCAGAATTCTTACAAAACAATTTTATACACTCTTGCAAAAATAATATAAACATAAAAAGGCGAAGAAAAAAACATAACAATGATACTGACAGATAACTTGAATGTTTGTTTACTTGAAGTTAATATTTTGGGGGCATAATGACTCAGAAGTGATAATTCTAGAGTCCTGATTTCAAGTAAACCCTGAGGAAGTGAGCATTGCTCACGAAACTTGGTATTTTATAAACAATAAACAAGTGGTTAAAACTAAGCAATCTATTCATTTTTTTCTTGATGGAAATAGGGTTTTTCAATTTGGGAGGTGGATATGGGTACCGCCGCCCCGGGAACCATTTATTGGATAACCAACGCCCCCTGCCATGGGTCACCCCAAGTGCTTCGCTACTTTTGGTGACTTAGTAGGGGTGCCCGAGTTCACGGGGTGAGGTTTGTTTAGGTCTTGGCGACTAAAGCGTGAGCCCATCTACTGCGTGGTAGGTCGGATTAGGTGAGACCGGGTGGGGGAGATATTTTGACCTCCTCATCCGGCCATCCCAGTGGGAGGGATGGATTACTTCGTCCGTCGCTCCTGGACACATTGACCCCCATATACCCTTTTACTTCCCAGAACTTCCCCAGTTTCCTTTCTCTAAAAAGACCCTCCACACAGCATTCCCAAAGATGACACGGGTCCCGAGGGATTTTTTTTTGAGAGCTAATGTATAAAAAGGGTCCCCTGAGAATGGCGAATACATTTTGTTGTTAAAACAAAGAATTAGTTTACTGTAACATATTTTTGAGTTTAGCGCTTTGCAAAAATTTCACCCACGAATTATGCTTTTTTACTTTTACCAAAAACTTTATCCAATAAAGGTTCAGCCATTCAATTGATTTTTGGAAATCGCTTACAATAATTATTTCATCCTAGTTATCTGTCAAAAAACGTTTATGTATGAATCCCACGGAATAACAGATATTTGAAAATTAAATGTAACATTCATATTTTTTTAAGGTTAAACGTAATGCAATTTATAATTTTTGCTTTCATAGATGGCGCTAGTTAAAATATTTTGGAGAAATCAATTTTATGCCCGTTATGCTTTAAAATGTTAAGATGAATTATTTGTTGGCTGGTGTACATACGGAATATGAATAAATAGTTTTGTAATTTTTAATCACTGAAGACAACATTAGTGACAGAAAAATATACGCTCGCATCTAGGAATTGAACCCAGGACAAAAAAAACACCTAGCCTTGCTGGGGCTCTGCTCTAACCACTGAGCTAATTCGACCTTATCCTCTTCGGTGATATTTAACAGTTACATACTTCGACATTATCTTATCAACATATTGAAATAATAATGGATAAAATTATCCAAGACCACTAGCTAGATTGCATTTAATTGTTGTCTTGCTGGGGCTCTGCTCTAACCACTGAGCTAATTCGACCTTATCCCCTTCGACTTTATCTTATCAACATATTGTAATAATAATGGATAAAATTATCCAAGACAGATTGCATTTAATTCGGGAAGAATCTTACAATCGTACATAAAGATAGAAGCCAATAAAAATATGCATTGAGAAAATGAAGTTAATGTTGGTAGTTCTTAGTCAAAGTATGATACAAAATATGACTGAAGAGGTTAGGGTCGAACTAGCTCAGTTGTAGACCAGATTCCTGGCAAGGCCCTGGGTTCAATTCCTAGATGCAACCATTTTTCTGTTTCAAATTTTCAATTGAGTTTCGCTAATATTGTCTTCAATGATTAAATATTACAATTTGAAGTATTACTCATTATGTTATTACAAAAATAAATAAAAAATAGTTTTGTCCTTACAAAAACTCAATTCTTTCAGAAAAAAATACAATATAGGATTGAATCACTGATACAATATTGTATTCATTCTTGTTTTTATATGGATAAAACTATTCATTCATATTCCATATTTCCATCGGCCATCAAACAAATCATATTAACATTTTAAAGCATAACGTACAAAGGTATATTTATAAAACATATTAACTAGCGCCATCTATGAATATAAACATTATAAATTATTTATTTATTTATTATTTCTTTTGACCTTAAACTGAGAGCAATATTACTTACTGGCCATTCAAAGCACAAAAATAAATATTACAATTTTTTTTTAACAAATTTTAAATTATGAAAATTGCATTTAGTTTGGAACAAAAATTATATTAAAAAAAAAAGAAAATGGATTGCACAACATTTCTACATTAAAAGAAAGTATAAAAAAGAGAATATAATATTACGGTGAAATTGTATACCAGTCAGTTTGAATACAACTTCCATCTAAAACGTTCAGAAAACGGTCAAATATAATTTCGTTCTAGAAAGTAAAATAAAATGCTCTGTGCTCGGAAAATTGCATTTTCCCTAACCAAAATATACTTTGTTACAAAAGACACTTGTGTGTGAATTACATACTAAAAACACAGTACAAATCAAAACATGTATATTTATATACAGGGTGTCCGGGGGTAGAGTGCAGTAACTTCAGAAGATCTGTGTTATGATTGTAGAAGATAATAATATAAATAAAACTTTTTGAAAATAATATTTTTTCCCATACAACTTTTTTGTCTCAAAACTACCTACATTGAATTGCATTGCATCTTTGAGGATGCTGTGTGGAGGGTCTTTTTAGGGGTAGGAAGTTCTTGTAGGGAAAAATGTGTGAGGGGTCAGTAGGAATCTAAGGAAAATGTGTCCAGAAGTGATAGACGTATGAATCCATCCCTCCCACTGCAGTGCAAGGCGATGGGTCGAGAGTCCAGCTGGAGAGGTCTAGGTTAGGTCTCCCCCAACCAGTCTCTCCCGAGCCAGCCAGCCATGCAGTGGGTGGGTAAATGCATTCGCCGCCAAGACCTAGACAAACCTCACCCATGGCAACCCTGCTAAGTCACCGAATGTAACGAACACTGACAGTAGATTCACTTCTCCAAGTTAGTGCGCTTTATCCCAGGACACCCTGTATATCTCATGTATTCTTCGCATAGCATATATTTACTATTTATATATAGCTAAAGTATACTCATTAAAGTAAATAAAAGTTAAAATTGTCAACAGTACAAAAATCATTTAGCAAATAAAATACAGAAAGCAGTAAAAAGATGAAAAAATAGAAAAACCAATGCGCAGATCAATGATTCTAACAATAATCTTTAACAATATATGTTTTTATTGAATATCTATGGATTTTACACATAGACAATAATGCGAGTTTCAAGAACAAAAGTAATTTGTTTTCAAGATTTTACATTTCTAAAGGATTACGTAAATGCGATTTGTTTTTTTAAATGGATACAGAAAATTCTCCATCCAATGATGTGTTAGGGGTGTTTAACCAATACTTACCACAAAAGAAAACAAAATAAAATATGCATTAATAATAATCAATAAGAGAATGTTTACATGATAAATATATATTATGATAAA
This sequence comes from Limnephilus rhombicus, assembly GCA_929108145.2. Lineage (NCBI taxonomy): Eukaryota > Metazoa > Arthropoda > Insecta > Trichoptera > Limnephilidae > Limnephilus > Limnephilus rhombicus. The sequence goes on from OV815292.1 coordinate 44,930,742, forward strand.
TATATATTATGATAAATGTATATTATGATAATAATATGATAAGATTCCTTTCTTAGAATCGAAATGAAAAAGGCGAAATAATAAAGTATGCTCTTCAAGAGTAGAACTTAAACTAATAAAGTACGGAAAATTTTGACTTGTGCAAATCGTTAGGACTAAAATAATTATTAACAGAACATAATTAAACTAAAAAATACATTTCTTGCCAAAAGAAGTGGCGAAAATTCGAGACAAACGAAATAAAAATAAAACGGCAACCATGTTGCAACGCTCCTCCCCCCCGGTCGTACATTATCACATGATCAAAACTAAAAACATAATTCATCTTTTTATAAGGGTTCTAAACTAAAAAAACGTCTTTCCGAAACACAAGTAAAATTGCCTCCAATAAAATATAAAAAAGCATACAAAAAAAAAATTTGAACGAGAATTGCCTAGTTGCAAAAGTTTACATCTGAAGGTGATTTTGTATCAAAATGCTACATTTTTATCGCATTAACTAAAAGTTGGCATTCTCGGTAAATAATAACTTTTCCGCATAAAAATATTCAACGTTTGCCTTTTCGTGAAATTTTTATAGAATCACTTTTGCAACTAGGAAATTTGCGTGCTTGCAAATTGTGAGTGTGTGTTTTAAATTAATAAAAAAAACACATAATTAATGAGGTAAAACAGTAGTGATTGAATTTAGTTCCAAAAGGGTGACCAATAAGAAAGTGGCTCACGAAAAAAGCTACTATTTCTGAAAGTAGAAACTATTTGAAGAAATTCAGACTTTTGGCTGGCTGACAACTTCTACAAGAGGCAAACCATTTTAGCCTAATAAACAAATAATAATGCGGAAGACTTTTGATTTTATTGTTTTGCAATAATACCTAATTTAAACAATACGCCAAATGCATAACTACACCTAAGCATAAAAATTCATTCAATATTATTTTATAACCCTAATATTTTTGCACTCTTTTATATTTTTGCGAATATATCTATAAACAAATTTTTCAATACGAGAATAAACTCTCTACAACGTCGAGTAAAGACGATTTGATAAAAATTATTAATTGTTAAAGATTAATAATAAAATTTGTGCGTGCTTTCAGTGGCCATCGACACATTTCACTTTTCAATCATAAACTATCTGATAATAAAAAAACCTACTGGATAACCCGTTGCGTAAAATATGTGCAGAGACAAATAATGTTATTTTCCCTCGGCCGTAAATCTATACAGTTAATAATCGCATTAAATGCAAGAATGTAAACAAGAAAGACAATATAATAATAATAACATAAAGAGAATATGTTCAAACTTAAAGTTAATCGCCGACCATAAAAACTATTTATTTATAATGTAAAACTTTATATTTTTATCTTGTACTCTACGTATCTTATGTTAATTGGATTATTTCTTTATAAACTCTTACAACTCTCCGTTAGGGATAAATTATTAGAGAAGATATACTTACTATTCTACTACTGGTATCATGTCATCAACTCCACAGTCAACAGGCCTATCGTATGTCCATATACGTAATAAAGAGGTGCGTTTATGTTATACGTAAAAAAATAAATGTGGGTTTTTAAATTCTCGTTATGAGTGTGCGAAATAAGATAAATCTATTTATGTATGCCCACTGCAACGCTCGCGCTTTTGTCGCGAGTAGTTGTACATCTACGTCTAATTCAAATAATATAATATAAAACATGTGTCAACTTATTCCCTATCGAGGGTCACTGGCCGCCTCGTCTGACGTGGTAATATTGTTTTGACCTAAATAAGACTCCACACACCTCTTAGCCATCTTGCAAAATAAATGCTGCCATTTTGTCAACAGCTAGTAAAACTAACTGTCTACAACAATTCTGTAATAAGGATCAAAGGTTAAAAACATGCTTCGTCAAAAAAACATAAAAATGTAACGAATTATTATTTCAGATTGTGTTTGTTATGGCAACTTTTGTAAAATGTCTGGAAGGGTGGTGGATGGTTATTCAGGATTTTCTCCTCTTTCATACTGATGAAAGGGGGAAAATATTATGGGGACCCGTCTCCACGGGGTCGGGGGACGAGTCAGGCCCCCCGGAAGATTCCATCTTCATGCTGTGAGGGTTGGGGGAGTCCATCTTCATGCCGGGAGGAAGCGGCGACTCGGCTCCGCCCATCATGAAGTAACCGGGAGGGAAGACGCAGTCCTTCGGCATATAGCACTCGTGCGTTGTCTTCATATGGTTTTTCATCTTATCGGGCCGAGAAAATTCTTTACAGCAGACGGGGCAGGGAAACACCTTTCGTTGCTTACCCTCGTGGTATAAGAACGCGTGCCTTTGGAAGGAGTACTTGTTTTTAAACGTTTTTATAATGTTTTCTTTCGCACACTCCGTGCATTGGTAGATCCCTTCGTTGACGCTTGCGTAGCGAAATAAATTCAGCCCGCGGACAGACATTTCGGTGAGTTGTTCGGCGGGGTCGTTTGAGGCGGAGTTTGCGCGTCTACGAACCCTGCGCCGTATAGGCTGTCTCGGGGAACTCTGTTGACTTAAAGGCAGGTTGTTGTTGTTGAGAGTGTCGGATTGGAAGCTGGAGTCGAAGGCGTTTGCATTGGAAGTGGTGGCGGTCTGGGTGAGGGGATTGATCCGTATCTTGCCCGGGTGATCGCCCTTTCCCTCGCTGCAGGGTTCGGATTTGGGAGTCAGGAGGCCGGGGGGAGTTTTGCCTGAAACATCCAATAAAGACATTGTAACACTTGGCTTTTTAAAAATGACAACGAGACGACACATAATCTAAATATTGTGCACAAAATAATAACTATCAAACTAGTAAAGTACAAAAGTAAATTAAAGATTCTGTTCTACATTATTTAAAATAAAAACCTAGCTTTCAAATACACCAATAATGGGATTGTTTACTATTCACATATATAAATAAAATTATTATTGAATTTACCCACAATATTCAGGGTGCAACAGCATGTACCTGAAGAATTTTAACTAGCAACTCCTAAGCAAATTTGGAGTAACAAATGTAAATGTCATTTTGCTGTCCAATGATTCTTTTTTGACAAAAAAACAACGATGAAATGTTTACGTGATACACACTCTATCTCGTTTATTACCGTTCTGCTGAAACGAGACAAAGTGCATATCGTGTGACCTGCTACTCTGTACTCAAGTACACAGAGGCGAAGTGTGATGGAAAATATTTTTTTGTTTTTAATTGAAAAAAATATCTACATTTTTAACTCCAAATATGCGCAGGAATCGCTGAATAAAATCCAATTGGTGTATGATGATACATCCTGTATAGTAACCTCACTATTAAGACATTTCAAGTCTTTTGTGAAAATGTTTACAGAAATTCTCATTTGCACGGTGTTCCAAAAGCGTGTTGAAAACACATTTCTCTAAGAAACTTAAGTCTTTAGACTGAAAAGTAGGAACTTTGACAAATAATAGAAGGATTTTAGGGTAAAAAATCAAAATCCAAACTATTTTCGTTATAATCTAGGCGCACTCAAAACTGTGAGACAAATGAATCTTGCTTTAAAGAAACATTTGCTTTTAAATTACTACCACTTAAATGGGTGACTCGGCGGCTCGAGGTTTACAACTTCCTCTATTTTGGGTGTGCAGCATTCAATTTAAGTAATTCTTAAAATTGATAATAAATAGTAAAACACAATCACAAAACATAATGTTCATTTTGTAAAAACATACACAGAATAAAAGAGTTAAAGTCATGCAGTTTCTTACATTTCCAATTGGCCATTTTCCAGATTTCGCGTGGTAAAAATAAGGAAACATTCAAATTAAAACAGTCAACAATGTAATATCAATATTTTCTTATTTAAATTTATTGTGTAACAACAAAAGCAAAATTTCAAAATACCCACAAAACATTTATAGTGGGTTTCTTCATTTGCCGAGAATGTTAAATGCAATGCTAATTGTAAAAGTAAACAGTCAAATGCATAGAAATTTTTAAATTTCGATCGTTTACTTTTACAATTAGCATTGCATTTAGCATTCTCGGTAAATGAAGAAACCCACCCTTACACTTGTCCCACAGTCGTCGACGACGACGATCGTCTTTTTCCTTATCATACGCCTTGTATGAAAAGGAAAAAGACAGAAAATACCAGAAAGATAATGTTCAACCTATTTCTAAGACTACTACTGTACTTTGTTTTGATATAAAGAAAAATCTGAAATTTTTGGCGATTTTGTTCTACTTTCAATGCAATGTCGTTACAATGCATCTAGACTTGCTATTGTCTCACAAACTCAAAACTAAATGTGGCAAGTAAGAAACACTCTTACGTTTCCAGTAAATTCTTTATTCAAACTTGGTTCAAGTATTACAAAGATAAACATTCAAAGAATATGTGCATATGAGTGCAATCAATGTCGATTAGAGTAGAAGGCTTGGGGGTTCCTGACAGATGTTGAGGTGTCAAGTGATCATGCTATAATAGAGCAATGACAGATTTCAAATGGCGGCAATTGTTATTTTATTCGTTGTTACTGCTGATTTGTATGTTGTTTTACCGCAAGCAAATAAATAAATATAGTGATTAGACTAATTTAAACAGTAAAGTTTACTTAGCGACAGCACTGACTTTGTAATTTGGCTGTTGCGCGCCTAGACCCTGTACTTTAGTAGGCCTTGCATTATCTAATGACGCATAAAATCTTCAGGTGGAAAACAATTGTATCGATAATAATAAGTAATTTGCATGTATTTACAAATGAAATGTTATTCCTTGGCTTTTACTAGTGTTTGCCATTTAATGCAAACACTTGACAATCACACATGAGAACATTTCAACATTTTTTAAATGCAATTCACTAAGATGTGGCAGTTTAATACTAAACGAAATCGAAGTCAATACAATTGACCAGAGGCGGCCCGTGACAAAATTTGCCAGCAGTGCATTTCACAAAAAATGGTAACATTAATACGGGAAAATATAATTGATTGATTCACAGATTCGCGAAAACCAACATTAAGTTGTAATCGTGTACCTATCAACTCCATCTAACAAACTAAATTGCAATACGTTATGTATGTGTACTGGGAGTATGAATGTTTATTAACTTTTCACTAAAATAAAGGCTATCGTTTACACAACTTTCACTCCACAGTTTACCATCAACCACGAAATTGTTCACAGAAAAAAAAATATGTGTTCAAACGATCACATTCACAAAGCCAAGATGCTTTCGAATATTTAATACTTTGTTTTAAAAACTCTGTTCATAGTTTTTTCCCTTAACCTTACTTGTATTATATTTAGCAAAGGTTTTGGAGGGCCATTCTTTTTCAAAAACAATTTATTCTCAAATGAAATTCGGTTGCTTTTGAAAAAATCGACGTTAATCGCAATGTTTTCATTAATACTCATTTTTAAATAAGTTTTTTAAAGAGCAAAACTAGTGAAAACCATTACAAATGTGTCAATACTGATCAGTGATCTGCCAAATGCTTGATTTCGCCACCCCGGTGCGATGGTAGAGCTAATACATAACATCAATTAGTTGTAAATTCGTTATTCCTAACTAAGGCTGGGATTAGACTCGTAAATTTTTTCCTGTAAATCACTCTTGTAAGCGATTTATTACCAAATTACCAATGTAAACGACACCAAAAGTCACTTAACGTAATTTATAGCAAGTTACAGAACTTATTCTTTCAGAAGTTTTTTGACGGCTCTAATCGCGCCCGCACAAATTTCTAGCCTTCTTACAGCTTATAAAATCAGTTTGATAAGATAAGAGACTTGCCGCAAGAAATAGTTCCGAAATGCGCCGTTGCGAATGTCAAAAATTAAAAGACAATTGTTTTCATAGGATTTTTTTCCTACAAAACTAGTATTTATTTCCACTTATTTAAGTTTTCTGGAAAATAAGCATCCTTCTATTCAATTATCGGTCCAATCCCTTCCAATCTTAATGTTTCTGTTTTTAACATTTACGTGCTTGAAATTTTGAATTCGAAGTCGGTTGCTGTCAGCAGATGTCAGGTAGCTGTCATTCAGATGAAACGAAAATTTTCGCCTTTGACGGCACAAAAGTGCGTGCAGAATTGTTTAATTAAAGCCTAAATCTATTTCAATACTTTATTTGGGCCTTTTCGTCTTTATTGACGAAATCGCGTAAATTTGACAGTAGCAGGTCGTTGTTGACAGGAAGCCATCTTACCGCAAATAAATTTACAGATGTAAACGGTCGCATGAGCATTTACACAGGTCGAACTTCCGTGATCACTAATTACCAAAAGTCGGATGCATATGTCAAAATCTTATGTAATCCGTAAATTTTAATTACGAGTCTAACCCCAGCCTTAGTCATTCCAAACGTTTGGTAACATATAACGCATATTAAAGGTTTTGTCATAAATCAGAATGTTTCTGCGCATGTGCGCCGCTAGTGCACGAGCGTGTCATATATCTTCACTCATGTCTTGCCCATTTCACGGTTCCAGCATCTGTAGACTGTCCCAGTAGAAATATCACTTCATGTGACGTCACGTCTCGGCACAACGGAAGATGCACGCATTGCTTTTTCGTATGCGCCGATGCGAGTATGAGTACGGAGTCTAGTACGAAAGTTAATTGGTAAGGACATTATAACGAATTGGCGGGAATTCTTCGTGAATGAATGTTACGAATTTACACTTTTGACGTTTATCGATGTTTGTACGAATTTACACTTTTGACGTTTGTCAGTTTTTGGTAGTGCATTGCACAAGTGCACTAAGGCAGGGGCCGCCACTGCAATTGACTTGTTTTTGGTTTGCCACTTTGAGATTTCTATAGCATGTCCATATATATTATAACGTCATTGTTTCAATGAATAAAAATAATAGAATTTTAATGGTTCTGGTTAAGAATAAATTGCATTGTGTATTTGGTTAGTAGAATAGCGTTAAAAAAATGAAAGTGGGGTATTTTTTTTCTGAAAATAAATCCTTTATTTTAAAATTTTATGATAATTTTATAAATAGTACATCTAAAAAACAAATCATAACAGAAAAATCTAAAAAAGACAACAAAAATATTCCGCTATTAGATAGCAGAAAAGTAAACAAGAAAATATACCAAGGAGCTTCTAATATTTCAGATATTTTATTAAATATTTCAAATAAAGCTGCTATACAAAAAAATATATTTTATAGCATTACGATTATGAAATAATATTTTTTTTGGAACCGCCATTTAATAATCCTTTGAAAGTAAATAATAATTATGTATCCTTAGGAAATTGGCAAATAAATAATATACTTAAATACTTAATAAAAACAAAATAAAGAAAATAACAATTAACTTAAAAAAAAAACCTTTCCAGTAAATAAAATATCAACCAATACGCACGCAGATGGCGTTTGGAGCCCTAAATGATATTTTGTAGGAATTTATCTTAAAAATAGAAAAAAAACCTTAAATTACAACAAAATCAATGCTAAAAAGCAATGATAAAAAAATAAATAATTATATTTATCAGGATTTAAAAAGAGTAAAATAATAATATTTGGAAGCGAAAACGGGCAATTAAAAACAGTAATAATAATAATATAATATTTGAACTTAAATAAATTAGCGTTTTTTAATAATTATTGCCGTCAGAACACATTAATTAACTGTAATAATCTAATAAACTAATTGTAATAGGAATCCTCCAAATTGAGGGAATAAGGGCAAGCAACACTTTCAACTCACTTTACTTTACTTTAGGACCTTCAAACAAACGGCTAAATCCGGCAGGCGGCTCACTTATACCATTTAACGGTAAACTTGAAATTATTCATAAACTGCTCACTCGTAGATGGCGCTAATTTCATTATTAATTTCACATCACAAATACAATATTGTGTTGAATCATCATTACAATATTGCAAGTCTTTCGTTTTTTTCTTTACATTTACTCCACACAGGAGGCCCTGAGGAATTCAATTTCCCTTGGGGCCTGTGTCATCTTAGGCGATGCTGTGTGGAGGGTCTTGAAGAGACCCTTACTGTAGGAGGTAAGAAACACAGAGGCCAGCAAATCGTTCCACAGCCGAGATGTTGAACTCAAGAACGAGTCTCATGTGTTAAATGTCAACCGTGTATAAATGTTTGGCGATCGTTTGCGTGTTTGGCGACTGTGCACCGGTGCAGTTATTAATAACGCTAGTGTCTCGGAGCATCTTCCATTAAAATACCGATAGAACAAAGACTGCATTCCCACCCGATTGCCTGTGCTCTCAAGATCGCAATCCGTTTGTTAATCTTAGGGACCGCCCATTTCTGCAGTCAAGGTTTTTTCAGATATTTTGGAGCTATACAGAGCAGAGGTGCTGCCAAATTCAGCAGTGGGGTGGACTTGCAATTTGTAAAGTTGTGTACTATTAAAGTATCTGCGGACCGTGTACAGTAAGCACAGCTTATGAGAGGCTGGCTTATGGAGCCCGCGTACCTGAGCTGGTCACTTTGCGTTACAACAGTTTATGAATAATTTAAAGTTTATCCTCAACGGCAATTCTAATTTCCCCAAATTATTTAATTTATCTTTAATCACAGAATATCTACAGAAAGCTGCCATTGATAGACAAGAGGGAAGATTGACACCAAATGGGATAAATCAAGCTATAATAAAATCCAATATCAATCTATCTCCACCGAGAAGATAAATGGCCATTTAATATCATCAATTTATGAAAAAAAAAAAAAAAAAAAAACAGAATTGTCGAATCAAATCTAGGCAGTTCAAATTAATGTTTCCCATTTGGTTGTCCAGACCAATTTTAGAAGCCTAACCACCAGATAGAAGATAGAGACGTGAGAACATCCATTTCACAAACTACCACTTAAATAGATTACATACATCATCGCAAAAATATTGAAATAACTAAAAATAAAAACAGTAATAATAATAATTAATTAAGCTTGTACACGATAAAGCTAAACCTTAATTTTCTAACTATGAATTATTAAATATAGCCTCAAATTTTTAAATTGCAGGGAACGTATAATTTTAAATCTGACAGTTACACCATGCAATACAATGCTATGCAATTATTTATTTTTAAGTATTGATAAAAAATAAATGACAAAACTTTGCAATAACAATATTTAATTATTGATTGCTGAAATTTAAACAGCATGAAGATTTATAACCATTGTACGTCTTTAACATCAATGTGAATCTTCACAACTGTTATATTTACAATTTTGTATTTTTTGTAAATATTTTAGCCCACGGGTATAAGACCCTCAGTTTATTGTAATAAATATAAAAAAATCAGTCGATTTTCTGAAATAATGAAAATTTAACAAAATGAAGGTAAAAAAAGCTTCCTGCAAATGGATATTCTAAACGACGAAGCATGAATAATGTACAACTGCATAGCCTTGAATTGTAATGGTGTTATTGCACAAAAAACATAATTTCACTACATAAGCTCAATCAAAAATAATTTCATAACAAAAACTGTAATAAATTGATGAACATAATTTTTTTTATATTTCTAATAATTTTATTTAAGGTGTATAATTTAAGTAAGGTGTGCAAAGGAAAAAAGAACTAAGTACAAAAATCATATCAAATTCATCTTACCGACGACCGTCGGCAAATAAAAATTATAATTTGTAATTAAAACATCTATAAATGAATTGCAAATTGCAAGATACATACTGTTTAGCACCAAACTTTACCTTTAGAGGCTCTTAGAACAGTAGATCTTCTTAGGGCACCTTGCGATATATTTTAAAATCCTCCAAATCACAAATTAGCCGAATTAAACATTAAAATTTTGTTATTTCGAACGTGGGCTGTTTTTTTTTTATGTAAGTACAATAATATTTGTTTGGCAATACGGAATATAATTTATCGTTTGCAACAATATGTTAAGTCAATAGGCACGATTATCATTAGTGTTATTATTAAAAATAATTCTTGGCAAGATTATCTCGCAAAAGTTTGTAGAGAACAAAGGAATAAACAGAACAAGACTCAATGAGTTCAGTTTACGAAAAGGACTTTCGAGAGGTGGGACGTCTGTGGTTTTTAACTGCAATAAGCTCTAGCAGAATCTAGAATGTTTAGTAAATTCCTTGTTTCTACTTAAAACTTTTGTATTAAATCATGCATCAGTCGGTCGAAAACGTGATATTCATTACCGACTAAAGTAAAATAAATTATAGCAACATTTGAAAGAATACCAAGTTTAAGATCGACTGAGACATTAATAACTCGAGATTTAAGGTTAAGTTTAAAAGTTAGCTGTTTCGTCCAGCCACGAAATGTGAGGAGGGCGTTCGTAATAAATAAAATAATTTAACAAATTCGATAACAATTTGATTTGATGTTGTAAGACAGGAAAGTATCCCATCACCTTTGGCGTGTATATGAGTCAACAAGGAAATAAATAATAATAATAAAATTGTGATAACACAATAATGACCAAGAAAATAAAAGGTAGTATGTAATAACAAAACTATAATAACATTAATTAACAAGGCATTATAACGTTGTAAAATAAAACTCTATTCTTTTATTCTCCAATCACCTAATAGTAAACAATAAAATATAAATAATGAAAGGGCTCGACGTTTGACATTGTTGTTTAAATATCTATACATACTAAGACGATGGGCTCCGAGGCAGTTACCGGCGGTCGGCCATTTTGAACCGCCATCTTCTACCAATAAATAGACTTTTATTTTGGATAACTCAGGTAATTGATCTGCGAGGGAACCTCTCGCCAGCATTATCTTTATCTTACTAAATCCGTCCAGCCAGCATAGGTACACAAGTATGTTTCACATAGTTAAATTAAAACACGTTGGAGGAGTGATTCAACAACAAAATACAGCTACGTTATAATATATTTACCACATCTTGAATCTTCTATCTTTTCAAAAACATTCAATAATAATAATAATAATTTTACCATTACTAGCTAGGGTGTTTGTAGATAGGGCACATTGTATTCTAAACATTAATTTAATATTTTCTTTGTCTCAATTGGAAGCTGCCCGTAAGATGTACATTTAAAAACCATCTTGGTTCCAGTGGTTATAAACATTACCTTTCTTTGTTTGGGTCACAATACCAGCAGTCAATACTTAAAAAATGGGGCTTACAATGTTAATTCCTTCACCCGCGCTTCGTCTAACACGCATCCCCATCCATTTTGATTCTACAGTCTTGTGTCAGATTAAAAATCTTTCATTTTTAATAAAATATCACCACCATTTTTTCCATCCTAACAATATATAATTTATCAAGCATTTCTTTAAGCATTTTTTTTTTATCTAAGGCAATTGAGAAAATTTTAAGTCTTCTATTAATCTCCTTCTCAAACTTCATTTTGCAATTGCGAAATAAAAGCCATCTATGGTTATAAAAATTAACAAAAAAGGAGGTAAAAATTTCTTGAAAATTTTTCTATTGTTATAAAAATTACCAAAAAAGGGGGTAAAAAGATTTTGAAAAAAAATTGTCTTTGATTGTAAAAATTACTGAAAAAGGGGTAAAATTTTCTTGCAAAGCAAAAATGTCTACGGTTATGAAAATTACCAAGAAAGGGGGGAAATTTTTTCTTAAATTTCAAATGAATATAGCTTTTGGTCCCGAAATGCTAATTCATTTATAAAAAAATCATTTCAAAAAGGTTTTTTAATTTTTAAAACCAGATTGTTATCACACTACTTACGAGGTAGGCAAGGCACATGGCTAGCACTAAATTGGGTAATTTTTAAAAAATATTGTCAATAAAAATTGATCATAGACAAAATATCTATGAAAGAATATTAAAGGTATTCTAAATATCAATTACTGGATTTTTGTAATCATAAAGACGGCAGGCAAGAAGTACAATTCAGTATATAAGTACATACCAACATTTTCTTAATAATAATATAACTCTTTTAAATAATATTCTAATATTGCATTGAAAATAAATTAAGTAAAACGCGCAATATTAAAGAAAATTTAAGTACCGACGCAAACTTTAAGTTCCGAGCATTTTAAATTCACAATTGCAAAATATTGAAGTCATTATACCAACCCAACAAATTTAAGTTTCTAAATTTTTAGTTAAAAAATATATCTGTAAACAACACTCAATACATTCCGACATCAGTTAAACTCTATCAGCAAGACATCGGCAGCCATCAAACCTCCCCTAACTCTTAATCATTTCCCAAAATATATTCTTAACATTTAAATAATTGTATAATTAAGTTAACAAGGAGTATAACTTTTCACTTAGCAAGTATAAATATAATATATTAGAGGGATATTTATATCGCAGATCCCGTAGAAAAGTGTTGCAAGTCAAAAAAGTTAATTTTACAGAAGAGCGAAAACAAATGAATGAATGATGAACGAGGGGTTCGATCAAAAAGAGATATTAGCGACATCTTGCAGAGATGGAGTGATCTAACTTAAGTACGGTTTTCATGGGACATAGATAATCACAATCCTTTTACTTTCCAGAGATAAAATGTAAAATAGAAAATTTTGACTTACGACACTTTTCTATGGAATGTGCGAAAAGTTTAAGATAAAATAATCAAATATAATCAACAATAATTATAACAGCGCCATAATGAAAAAAAAAACATCTGTTTTTAACACAGCAGGGACTTGTTTTAAATAAATAATCAATATATTAATTTGTCGGCCGATATAAATATTAATTAGGGCCTTTGAACAAAGTAAATATGCTGGCTATTCTGTAACATTCAATCAATATAACAGTGGATTAAAATTACAAGTCAAAAAAAATTAGTAAGCGGCCATTTTAGCTTCTCTGAACGGGTTGTAAGTACAGAATAGCTAGCGTAGGAACGAGAATAGTGACGTAAATAGTATTTTTGACAATCGACGTCTGTTAGTTGTAACATCGGCGGGCTGTTCATAACATTGGCAAGATAACATACGCATTGTTAAATTAATCTATCCTTTTTTAAGTTTAGAGACTGCCATAATTTTGAATTAAAAGCCATAAGTTATAATTGCTTAAAAATATAAAAATCAGCTGCAAAATGAGTGCAAATATCTTGATTATAGCATTTCGAATCTAGAAACAGTTTTACAGTGAAAATTTAACAATTTATATATATTTTTTGAGTATTTTAAATAAAGCTCGTCCAAATGGTTTGAATGCATTTAACGCTTCCTTGTAGAAATCAAATATGTCTGTAACACGTATGATTTGTTGACAGCAGGAGAAAATTTATCCCAATTCGAGACGAGAACAATTTTTTTTTTGGTAATTTGGTTGATATTTGCACAAAACAAAGAGCAACACTAATCAAAATCAATAAAATAATTGTGTACTCTTTATAAGAACACACAATGATGAGGCAACTCAGCAACCTGCACAGAATTGTATAAACATTCAATAAAACATAATTAAAGTTCCCCGGGCAAGTCTTGTCGTACAAGCTTTCACATTTCTCCTAAATATTACAAATCCTAAAAACTCTCAAATAATTTAATATTTTTTTCTTTTAAATATTTTAACCAACAATTCATTTACTCGAATATTGTTGTCAATAAGGCCATGAAATTTTGCAGTACCTAACTTAAATTTATACTTTTCATTTAAATAACCATCAATAATATATTATCATTATTAAAAACTATGTTTTTTTTAAGTTTTAGGTTCTAGTGTTTTAGCTCTCTTTATTTTTCACTATTATTTTTCTTTTAAGTATATTTGCGTAATTACCCTGACTAACTATTTAATAAAAATAATAAAAACTGTTTGCTAGATTTATTTTACAGGTGTAGTTTTTTTTTTAAATTTTCGTTACTTTAATTGAAAACGTTAAATGTGTGAACACAACGACGCTACTTGAGAAATTGTTTAAAATTTAAAAATCTGTATCTGTGATCTAAGAGTAATTATTGAACTGTACCGGCTATCAATCTAAAGGGAAAATATCTAATTTAGAATTTATTTGTGTTTTATAGAAATATTGTAATACTTTCCATTAAATATATTAAATGGTGGGGACAGGGGACCTCCGCAATACAAATATCATATTGTCGTGTTGCGTTAATTGAAATGTTAGCGAGAATATATCACAAAAAATATTGCACAATAACAGGGACGCCACTCTCTCAAAATCCAATAGAATAACATTCCTAAAAAATATCCTCACACTATCATTGAAAAGCTTATTTTTAGGATGTTCTTAATCTCTCGGTAAGTTGAGATAAGAGACGTCCCGCATCTTAAATCATTGTTTTAATTAAAAATATATGAAATTAAGATTAGTAAAAATAATTTCGGGTCCATCGATAAAAAAATACTTTTTAAAATAGAAGACGATCGGGCATAATTTTGTAACGTGATTTTTATAATGACAAATTTAAAACACGCTTTACAATAAACGAACTGCACAATGAGATTCAATCTCATTGATGCAATTGTTTTATTTTGATTTGAAACACATTGGAAATTTGACGTAAAATCACATGTTAAAAATATGTCCTCGTCTCTACTTTTTCGAAAAACGATAATAATGGAAAGTATTTAGAACGTAATCCAGAAAGTAAATTGCGTAAATATTTTGAGGCGAAGGTACGAACGACGACGAACGATAAAATAAAATAAATTGCCTCGTTACGAATATTGTAAGTGTCACGATGCAAAATGTTCTAGAACTTTCCGAAAAAAGCTTACAAAATTAATCTACAGTAGGAAAACACTACAAGGCATTGTAGGCACTTCTAATACGACCTCTAATGCTCCTTCAGTCCTCAAAATACCCACAGGGAGAATATCTATAGAGGGGGCTTCAGACGGCCGACTGCGCGTCCTGGTTCTTATGGATTATCTTCAGGTGCGCCACCATGTTGTCCTTGCGGGTGAACTCCTTCAGGCAGATGGGGCACGGAAACACCTTCACATCCTTCTTGTGGGACGTGACGTAGTGGCGGCAGAAGTTGCTGATGTGCGTGTAGACGCGAGAGCACACCTTGCAGCGGAACACGTTCTCCCCTTCCTTGAAGCAGAAGTCTCGCACCGACTCGCTGGTTTCGTCCATCTGCTGCTGGTTCTTGAGGTTGAGGGAAGTGTACCAGCCCGTCGCGGCCAGCTCCGGGTCTTGCAGGTTTCTGTGGTCCAGTTCCGAGGGGAAGAGCTGAGAGGCCAGAGCGGGCATGAGAGCCCCGTCCGGGGGGAACTTGTCGAAGTTATTGAGGGCGTTGTTAATGTTTAGGCTGGAGAGTTGATTGAAGAGGTTCCGGGCGCGGGCTTTGGCCGAGTGCGCCAGGAACTTCTTGTTCTTTGGTTTGAGGTTTTTGCTTATACTAATCCTGTGTCCTGTCACCGAGTCACGCTCGTCCGAGTCCCTACCGGTGGAAGGACTGTGCGCGATGCCTTGGGGAGTGTATTTGTATTCGATGGGGTCGTTGAAGGAATCCAGCAGAGGACTGCCTTCGGAAGGTTCCGACTTCATGAAGCCGTTCTCGGTGGGGCCATTGGAGTGTATGTTGGGGGAACCGTTGTTGGCTGCATCTGGAAATACATCATTGGTTGGCTATCATACAGAATGAGGAAGGACAGTGCTAAGTATTTCAGTCATATTTGATGGTGGAGAATGTCTAGGGACCCGAATAGAGAACACGCTGTATTTCAGGAGGTGAAACAGGGTAGATGCGTGAAGTTGCTCTTACACTAGTATTCTCTATGGGCGTAGACAGACTCCCACACACCACCGGCGAGAACCAAACAAAAGGAAAAGCTCTTAGGGAATAGGCCTGGGCGTACTGTACCGAAACCAAACGCAATGTTCTGAACCGACGTTAGACCCCGTTTGGCAGACTGTTCCATCTGTTCCGGTTGGTTGCAGTAAGGATACTGAATAAGAGTAAGAAACGACAAAGATCCCTCTGGCTATTACCCTTTGCTCTTCCCTTTGTAGCGCAGTTCCGAACGGCGACATGTTCGAGTATTCCACATTACTGATAGCTGACAAGATGTCTCAACTTACCCCTTGTCTTGCCTCGCTTTACGCATTACGTCCCACTGAACATCAAACAAATCTTGTATCAAACAAACGGTCACTGCCCGAAACAAAGTGTTACGCATATGTCCCTTTTAGCTTTTCCCTTTTTTGATTTCCACTACCTAACGAAACTCCGGAGAAGTGAAATCCAATCAATGATATGTATTTATTTACAAGCCGACTACGACAATGGACTATATTTTCCGTAACGGATTCTCAGCGCTCCTTCCAAACTGCACCAACAACTGACGAGCAATTGACCGAGCAGAGCAGAAATGAGCGCTGAAAATCTCCCACAACAGATAGAATTTCCACTGAATCGGCTAACGATATCCAAAATAATCCCCAGTAGGTTTTATTTACAGAATGTTATATATAACACAAGTAGGAGAATGGAAAATAAGTACTTTCTGCCACCACTACGGATAAACCATGTTACAGAGAGAGAGATGAGGAATATGGAATGTAGATTGAGACTAAAATACACTGTGATCGCTGTTATCTCATTAGCTTCGGGCGTAAAATTACAATGATAGAAAGATGCATAGATGGAACATGTTTACTTCATTTACATCCATTACCAAGGATTGGACGGGTGACGGGTTAACAACAAATTACAAGACAAGCAACACTAAATCTAGAATTATTCACATCACTAGCACAGGATTCACATCACTAGACATTTCTTACGAGGAACTTAATTTAAAATTTGAGGCAAAAATGCCCAACCAAATTGAATAATAATTTTTTTAATCAAAAGGTATAGCAAATAGCTAATGTGCTATTTTATTCATTTGTGTTATTTAGGCTATTAAAGAAATCAATTTTTCATGATTTTTGTGAGTTAATGATACTTATTAAAGAAAATAAGCAATTCGATGGGTGTAAATTTAAATAACAAATGACCGATTTACGTTGGAAAACAAATTTGTCACATAAATTTTTTAATTTCTACCCAAGAAGAATTTTTTTTAATGATTTTCTTTTATAGACGGCAACTCACAAAAAATTCCAAAGTTGCCACTAAAATCATGCAAATGGAATTCTTTAATGGCCTAAACTTTATAAATTAAAACACAAACAAATAAAGTAGCTCATATCCGTACCAAAAATATGGTATATATATAATATGTTGATAGGTTTAATTCCTTTCTATTAATTTCTAAATAAAACACTTGTGTTGCAAAGTTTTTTTTAACTAAGAAACGACATTTATGTTTATTAATATCACTTTGAATGGTTTTTTCTAACAATCAAATAATAGAATAACAAAACAAATGACAATCGATGATTGCATTCTAATTGACATTATAGGATTCAAATTTAAAGGGAATATATTTCCTTTACATCTCCCCCCCCCGCGGGAAAGAAAATTATTGCAAAAATTTTCATTCATCTTCGATATCCTCTTCATGGTTCATCAATGCAGGTGCTGGAATTAATTTCGAGATGTGGAAAAAATTTGATTCTAATTTTTTTCGACCAGTATTTATCTTGTAAATTGAGTTTGATAATTTTTCTATTATTTTGTAGGGTCCGATTCTCAATTCGTCGAGCTTCTTCCTGTTAAGTTTGTTTCCATTCTCCACAAAAACAGTATCACCAACTTTGAAGTTAATATGTCTCCTGGTTTTATCGTAAATCATCTTGTTGTAATTATGTGACTTTATAGTATTTTCCAGAGCTTTTTTTCTGTCTTGAATCAAATCGATGTCAGTCTTCTTGAGTTTTAACTCATTTGGCAAAATCGTAACATCTGTGCCGTTAAGTAGGTACTGAGGCGCATAACCAGTGACAGTGTGCTCCGTTTCATTATAGTTTTTTACACAATTACGGGCTATAGTTGTCCAAGCCACTTTTAAGTCATTTTCGTTGATTTTGCATCTAATTTTATTGACTAGCGTTTGATTTAATCTTTCATTTAATCCATTTGAGAAAGGCGAGTTTACTGCAGTAAAAATGATTGGAATATTTTTTCATCCAAAAATTTTTTGAATTCTCTAGAATTAAGACCCGGATATTGGTCTGATAGTATCATGCCAATGTCATTAGTTTCTGTGGAGTTTAAGAGTTTGATGAAATCGTTGGTATTTTGAGTTTTTGACGTCAAAATATATGCAAACCTCGTGAAATGATCTGATAGCAGGTGCAAGTATCTCTTTGTTGACCGTGAACCCCCAAAACCACCTATCGTATCAATAGAACATATTTCAAAAGGTTTTGTTGCGGGACCCAAGTAGGACATCAATCCATATTTATTTTGACCTCTTGATTTGTTCTTTAAACATACTGCACAACTTTCGCAAGTTCTCTTTATATTGTTTGTCATGTTTTCTGATGTGTACCATGAGCTTATCATTTTTTGCATTTGATTAATTCCTATGTGACCTAGGTCTGTGTGAACATTTTTGATAAAATCTATGCTGAATTTTTCTGATAGAATTATTTTTTCTTTTTTTTTTACTTTCTTGTAATAAACATTATTCTTCGATATCAATTTATCTTTTCTGCACTGTATCTTCTCATTTTTGACCTGATCTTTTAAGATATCTTCTAATTTTATTAAGTCATAAATTTTTATGTTTAACGTTGTCAAACCACTCGTCTTTTTAACACCATTAATCGTTACTAAATTTGCTTCATTCAAATTGTTTCCTTTTCCTTTTAGTTTCAATAATTTAGAATTAATTAGAGAAACATTTGAACCTGAATCATAAATTCCGTATATTTTTAATTTATCATTTAGTAATAGTTTGACTTTTATTAATGGTGTTACTATTAGTTTTTTTGATCATTTTCATTTAATTCAGTTTCTATCACTGAATTGTTTACATGTTTAATGGCATTTCTCTTAAATTTTTCATCCTCTTTTGTTTTGAACCAGCATGTAGCTTCAGGGTGGTAACGAATGCCCTTATTCAATTTTTCACAAATTTTACATGGAATTTTACCCCCATTTTTATTATGTTCTGCATTTCCAAATGTTTTCTTATTCATAAATCTTTTTTTGTTGACCATATGTTCATACTTGTTTACTTCATTAAACAAATCTACAGTATCTTGTAATCCTTCTCTATCGATCTTGTTAAGTATGAATTCTGGTAGTCCGGAAGCAACAAGATCTATCAAAGTACCGGTGTCAATTGATCTTCTCACATCCAATAGAAGTTTTTCTTTTCTCATAGCATAATCCAACAGAGAACCATCTTTGTATCTAAATGATAGTGCGTATGTGACAGGGTTCCATCCTTTGTTTGCAAATGATTCACAGAATTTGTTTTTCCATGTTGACCACTCTGAGTTCATTGTTAGTTTTATAATCATGGAACTGTACCAGTCTATACAAGATTTATCCATGAACAATCTGAGTATTTCTATTTTTTTTCCATCCATGGTCACATCAAACCGCAAACATTCTTTTTCAAACACTTCCATCCACTGGCTTGCATTTGTATTTTTAGTGCAGAATTTTTCTATAACAAACTTCTCAGCAATGTTTTTTAAGCTCTGTTGCTTATCTTCCATTAACTTTTCAATTAATTTTCCTAATGCATCTTCTTTTTGATGTACTTGTAAACTTTTTTCGTCCAATTCTTCGAGGTATTGGTCTCCAAACTGTAGGTTTCCATCTTCGTCTACATATGTTTTTTTTAGTTCTTCTGTCATGGTTAACCAGACTCTTCTAACCTGGTATCTTTTTTTCAAAGTATTTTTTATTTTTCCAAAAGCACTAGTTTTCATTATCTCCTCGTGATAGCTGGCGGATCGTAGCATTTCTGGTATTGTAAACACTTTTCCATCACTTGTGACTATTTTTGTAATGCTAATAATATTTGATCTGCCATCGCATCCAGGTAATAGCGTAAATTCGAATTGAATTTTCTCCATTTTTGGTTTAAAACGAAATGTCGTTTTATAATATGTTGATAGGTTTAATTCCTTTCTATTAATTTCTAAATAAAACACTTGTGTTGCAAAGTTTTTTTTAACTAAGAAACGACATTTATGTTTATTAATATCACTTTGAATGGTTTTTTCTAACAATCAAATAATAGAATAACAAAACAAATGACAATCGATGATTGCATTCTAATTGACATTATAGGATTCAAATTTAAAGGGAATATATTTCCTTTACATATATTTTCATAAAAAAAATATTATTCAATTTGGTTAGGTATTTCGGCCTCAAATACAAAATTAAGTTTTGTATAAAAAATGCTGCATTGCCGTTCCCCTTAATTCAGGTGTTTAACAAACCTATTATATTCTTTACACAGCACATGTGTCCACCAAGGCTGAGTCGAGGATTTTGAAAAGGCACGATAAAAGTGCATGTTTTAACAAAATTAAAACAAATAAGGTAGAGGAAAATTCAATTCAACCAAATAAAACTCGTCAGAATAGAAAATATGTAATAATGTTCTCAGATTCATTAGAAAAATAAATACAACTAAGGTTTTATGACTTTATTTTAAGATAACGTTAAGCGGTTAATTTAACGAGATTAAAAAGGTATTAAATACAAGGTCCTTGAGCTGGATTATTTTAATGCTGGTCCACAGCAAATTTATACAGAAAATCTGCTCGTACTAAGTGCTCTC
This sequence comes from Limnephilus rhombicus, assembly GCA_929108145.2. Taxonomy (NCBI): domain Eukaryota; kingdom Metazoa; phylum Arthropoda; class Insecta; order Trichoptera; family Limnephilidae; genus Limnephilus; species Limnephilus rhombicus. The sequence goes on from OV815292.1 coordinate 44,951,352, forward strand.
AGTGCTCTCCACAAATCCATACATGTTAAACACTTTCAAAATCCTTCAAACAAATTCACTCATATTTAATACCGTAAAACGGTTTGAAAGGGGGAGATTAAATCATTGTAAATACAATTTACTTTTAGTATTCAATCTTAAATGACCCAATAAAATAATTACGTAAACTGTTATACTTTACAAGGATTTCATTATAATATTTTTTTAATCAAGTAGATTTAAATTGAATCGTGTAGTGTTTTGAATTTTGATAAATCTTCCAACACCAGAAAGGAGTTTAATAACACTAACAGCTAGTCACAACTAATAATAGGAGAATTGTTCTCTTTCATTGTTAGCAAGCTTCAACTGAATTGAATCAATGTAATTATACACAGTTTAAATTCTCTTTCATTGCTAGCAAGCTTCAATTAATTTGAATCATTATAATTTATACATCGTTTCAATTTTCTTTCATTGCTAGCAAGCTTCAACTGAATTGAATCATTGTAATTTATACATCGTTTCAATTCTCTTTCAATGCTAGCAAGCTTCAACTGAATTGAATCATTGTAATTTATACATCGTTTCAATTCTCTTTCAATGCTAGCTACTTTAACTAAATTGAATCAATGTAATTGTACATCGTTTCAATTCTCTTTCATTGCTAGCAAGCTTCAACTTTTTTTATTTTATTATAGCGACTATATAAAATAAATTTTACATACAAAATGTAATGTGAAATTAAGTATAAAATATTGTATTTCTTAGTCCTCCTCACTAGGGGGTCCTGTGCCGAGGCGGACTAAAGTTATTCAAATTTAGTTCATTTGTCTTCTATGTCGTTTTTAGCGTCTTCGCTAGGGTTTTCTCATTGACTTCCTTTAAGCCATATTTTTATTCTTGATTTGTATTCAATTGGATTTTTTATTAGTTTTATGTCTAAATCAACTAAATTGAATCAATCTAGTTATATATCATTTCAATTCTCTTTCATTGCTAGAAAGCTGACCAAATTGAAGGAATGTAGTTATATATCGTTTCAATTCTCTTTCATTGCTAGAAAGCTGACTAAATTGAATGAATGTAGTTATATGTATATCGTTTCAATTCTCTTTCATCGCTAGAAAGCTGACTAAATTGAATCAATGTAGTTATATATCGTTTCAATTCTATTTCATTGCTAGAAAGCTGACTAAATTGAATCAATGTAGTTATATATTGTTTAACGGAGGGATAGAATCAATCGAAGTTTTCTGCAGACTTAATGCTTGTGTTGTGGAAATTTGTTACAAACTCCGGACAGTAGAAAAGGAAAAAATAGCCAACATTGGAGATAATCCAGCAATTATTTTATAGATGATCTAAAATCCGCTGTGCGATGAAATCAACAATAGTTTAAAACGTCCCACCAAAGAATGCATTATAAAGTATATTACAACAGGTATGAGGGTTGACTAAATACAGGGATCCGGCGAATGAAGTAGAGACTTGCAGACATACCTGGGGTATCGGAGCGGTTCTGCGGGGAGGGCGGAGGTTGGAGGTCATCACCCTCGTCGATGAGGAGGGCTTCTTCATCTCCGGAAGCGGGTTCGTCTCCCTGGAAGCTCTCTGCACCGACGGCTACTTCCAGACGTTCTGGTTCTCCCTTGACCATGGAGTGGTCGCGGGACTGGTCCATTGATTCTTCGCCGCCGGATAACTTGCGTGGCCGTCCTCGTTTGCGCTTTGGCTGCATTCCGCCGCCTCCTCCACCGAGCAGCGGGAGAAGTAATCCTCCGCTTTGCGGTGTCGCTTGAGTGTTGTGGGAATTGCTCCCGCGGTGAAGGCGGTGCAGCTGCGGCGGTGGACCCAGAGCAGGCGCCTCGCACTTTTCATCGTTAACCTCCGTTAATCCTTTTATTCTGAGACTTTCGGCGACTCGTAAGAAGGCGGTTAAGCGTTCCTGGTCGACGCTCACTTCCCCCCGGTACATAAAGTCCAGGAGGCTCTTCATGTCGGAGTAGGGAACGTCCTTCAATATCACAATGGGGTGTTTCTCCTGGTGGTTAACAAACAGCGCCTGGAAGTAGGGGCTGCAGGCCGACAGCACCATCTTGTGCGCCTTGAGCAGCTGTCCCTCCACGGCCAGCGTGACGTCCGTGAAGGTCTCGGCGTGAAGGAGCTGGTCGAACACCGACAGCAGGTTGGACTGGTGGTTGTTCCACCGCAGACAGAATCTCTGAGAAGCCATCTTGTATTTATTTTATTAATCAACTAGGTTCATCAATCAGTTCACACCACTTAAGGGTAGTTTTGTAAAAATATAATTTCTCTCTATATAGATATAACGGGTGTAAATATAAATATTTTCTCTGCGCCGCCGAACAATATCTTCATTTATTGTATTGTATAATTCACCACTCTTCTTTCAATCTTAGTGTATATTTGGTTTCTTGGTGTTGCTTCCTGCAATTGCGTTCAGAGATGTCAATCACGAGCCCTGCAAACACAAAAAATACACCACATTAAAATCATGTCAATGTAAAACATTAAAAATTAATTGAAAAAATCAGAGAACAAGAATAGAAATAATAAATTAATGGAAAAGTCCCTTCAGAAACTATTTATTTGTTTTAGTGTCTTTTGCAGTGGTGTGGTTTTTATAGTGTGGAATTATAAAAAATAATAATGTTTGGTTTTAAATTGAGAATATGCTTAGCTCCCATCGGGATGTCATTTATCCAGTTCCTACCTCTCCTTAACCATCACCTTAGCCGAAAAGTATTTGAAATTTGGAACAATGGCAAGAAAAATAGTGCAAATTCGAGTTCAATTGTTTTGAAAACAGAAGAAGATTTGGAACTACCTTGGAAGCCAGTTTTTGGTGTTTTTCGCGTACATAATTTGGTTTTTAAGTAAAAAGAAGGAATTTGACATTGAATAATGTGGAAAATGAAGATTTTTGTATGAAATTCGCCAAATAAAATAAAACATCTTCGTGGCTATGTTTTTTCTTGTTCAAATCAAAACAGGGGGCTGGTGTTAAACGGAAATCTAAACCTTATCGCCATATACATAAGGAGTGTTAACGGTGCTAAAGAAGTTTAATATTGCATTTAATAGTTTAATGTGGAATTCGTCGACTTCACTGCAATCATAAACATAGAATAAGGATTCATAGGTTTCGCTATATATTCTAGGTCATATTCATTCTTCCAGGAAGTAATTAAGTAACAGCACATAATGAAAACGAATTTGCTTCATTCAGCACCTTTTGAATAATTGCTTGCGTTGTTAAACGAAGTGAAAACATGAAATTTTCCTTGTTCCAACAAACCCGGTGGTTAAATAATACATAACAACAGAAATTGTTATGAAATAACGTATGTTGACCACAGCGAGGTTGTTTATCAAGGAACAATACTCAAAACGACCGCACCTCAAGCACTTTGGACTCATTTCCTTGCCTTTCAAAGTAACACATAAATATTACAAGTTTAGAGAATGCACCGTAATTATGAATGTTCACTTCTAACAAAACCTAGTCATTTTAAATTAATCATCTTTATACATAGGTGTTTGAAATTTTCTCATGAATTGCAGGATTTGTAGGTACATAATAATATGATAAAAAATCGACAGAAAAAGATGCAGGAGAAAGATCAATGCAGAACATTGAAAACACGAGGAACGCAAGACAAAATGTAACATTCTCGACAAAATGCAACATTCTCGACAAAATGTAACATTCTCGACAAAATGTAATATTCTCGATTAAATGTAACAATCTCAACAAAATGTAACATTCTTGACAAAATCTAACATTTGTGAGAGTTGACAGTTCGAATCCCGACGTGCGCAAGTGAATTTTATTTGATCGATTTGTGTTATTTCACAATTTAATATTCTAATGTATAGTACATTTGCAGGGTGGAATTTGAATCTCAGTATCGCCGTGGTGTTTAAGACCACCATTCAGAATTAATACATTGTTTGAAATGGCATTAGTCGTGTTTGGCAACCAGATCTGAATAGCCAGGTACTTCTCCACCTTCCTCTTCCCCTCCCTACTACCTTCAGCCTCACAACATACCCCAATTGATGATGCCATAGTCTCACCAGCTCCAGACGAGAGCAGTTGATACTCTAGTGCGGTATTCACATGCGACACATACACAACGAACTATGAGACACAATCACTAACCAATAGGATGAATGATCCGGGCAACAAGTTTAAGGGTACTATTGATCTATTTACTGACTCCATTTATAGAACTAATGCATGGATCACACGCACCGAGTAGATGGGCGAGACAGTGCTCTCGGCCGAGTGCACTGTCTCGCCCATCTACTCGATACGTGTGATCCAGGCCTAAGCAAAATCTGTACTAGCTGTTTGCTGAATCCTACAATTTATAGTAGCATAGGTGTTATTTTATAGATTTATCTTATGTATACTCTCCCTGCCGCTAAACTACATGAAATACACTAGTTTTTCAAAGAACTCGCACACCACCTGTTGCAAAATTTTTATACAAATTTCATAATGACAGAGATCACCAATGTTTACAGAAATCTTCGCGGACATGCACACAACAACTCACTAAAGTTTCATCGCAATCAGATGAATGGTGTAGGAAATAATTTCATAACGCCAGAGTTAACCATTATACGTAGAAACCTTCACGGGGGTATGCGCACGACAAATCACCAAAGTTTCATCGCAATCGGATGAATGGTTTAGGTACCGCATAAAGTACAAACAAAGAAAAAATAATTTTTATATATTAAGATTTCATAAAAATGATTATATCCTTATTACTATTACTAAACTGAATATAGCCATCAATACTGTGCAGAAAAAGAGATTATCTAATAGTTTTGGATAACGAGATGATGTCACATTTGACAAATTGACTGATAAAAATTATAATTAACAGGGCATGACAAGAATGTGCAATGTTGAAATCAAATGTTGTACAACAGCTGATAGGAGATTTAGTGTCAATAAACATGCAGCCCATAATAACAGTGAGCGTAAAATAAACGTAAATTATAAAGTTAACAAGTTTTAACGCGCGACGCAACATGCTGTTTGGCTAAACTTACGCTGCATTATTCACAGTCATAACTACAAATCGGCATTAGAATATAAATGACGTCTGCAAAATTGACAAATTCTGCGTGCACACGTCATGTTGGAAGATTATCAGATCTACTGTAATCGATGTAAGGCTGCTAATCCTGCTGGAGATAGCTCCAATTCAACCTCTCCCTCAGGCCTCGGCCATATTTTGTCAGAGGGTCAAAATATTTCCATTTTTCAATAAAACCTAAATAAATTGAATAATTCTGAATGTATCCAAAAACTGTTTTAAAAAGGTGATGAATTTTACAATTAGAGATAAATATATAATTTTTGAAATATAAAAAATTCGCATGCAAACATAAAAAAGTTTTAAAAATGGCTAACTTTACATTTTTTCTAACTAAAATTGCTGATATCGAAAAAAAAATAAAAACAAATACATACTTCAATAGGAAAATGTATTATAAACGTTAGTCAACCATTTTTGGCGTTTCATTTTTTTTTTAAAATTGTGGTTTGAAACTTTGGATTCATAAAAGTGAACATTTTAATTATTTTGCAGTTTACTTTTAAATTTGAATAACAAAGCGTGGTGTTTTCTCTTCCTAACACCGTTGAGATCATATTTCTAACAACAATTTCTATGAGACCTATATGATTTGTTCCGAAAACCAAAAAAATAGACCTAAGTAATAAGATAAATTACAGCAGAGTTCTCAACGCTAGAACTATAATTAAGAATGGAATAATTGTTGTCACAGAACAACATAATTTAGAAGCTTAGAACATATAAAATATAAGGGAATCAATTTACAAGCAGATTTAATACGGCAGTAAAATTATTCTTTCATCCTTGTAAAGTTTATACTTGGACTTTTCTCGACGCTGTGAGTGGAGTGTGAAATATAAAATATTTATTATTATGCGTGCATGTTGGTTGGCAAGCTGCATTGTGCCGGCGGCGGGAATAATCGCATGATAAGGAGTGTGGTTATGGTCTGCGCCCAGAAAACTACACCGAGCCACGGAATATTATCTCAATGGGGTAACAAGATAAGGAATTAAATATTACATGATTTTAAAATGAATTTTATGGTATAAAATCATGACTGGTGTCTTTATCCTGGATGAGTTGGATGTTGGAGGATATAAGTGAAAGGGAGAGAGTTGAAATGGTTTGATAATATCAAATTACAATACCAGAAAATAACGGGCTTTGCGGGGGAAGGACCGCCTCTCAGGTCAATTGGTCAAAGACCTCCCAAAATTATAGAGATTAAAACACAATACATATTATGAAATATTATTTTTTTATTTTAGCATATAGAATATAATGTACATTTAGATTATGTAATAATTTGCGTACATTCATGTTCAAATATCTTAATTAATACCACTCTTCCATGGAAGCATTAGCATGCAATCAAAACATCTGGTATTATTCCAATGTATTTGAAATGCACTGCGAGATAGCGGGCAGCGGCAAACAGTGACATCTAACGTCTTAAATGGAAGCTTTCTTTTCCATGCACTATGATTGGCTGGGTCAATTTATCAAATGTCTTTTTAAGCGCCATACAATAAATGAGATGGCACTATGTCGCATTGTAAAAATGCTTTCAGATTCTGAAGACAGTTTGGGTCATTGCCGTGAGGGAGAGAGCATGATGAATATTATGCGTATGAAAGAGATGGTTTGATAAACGCTGGTTGATTTTACATATTGTACGCTTGTCGCAAGAAATAATTTATTATATTAAACTAGCTGGCCCGGATACGCATTGCTGTGTCTAATAAAACACTTTGTAAAATCCAACCTTTGTAAACACCGCCGTCTTTGAGTTTATCGCGAAGAGACAGACAGATGCCGCGGAGGACGTTAATTTTTTAATACGTAGAGATGGTGTGATTATAATAATGTGCATGAAATGCTTGGGGTAACTAACGTATTTAAGTTAATAAGGATTAATACTGTATCCTAAATAACTTTTCAATTACCGCAATGTAAGTGACCATTTTTTTAGAAAATAGAATGGGCATAGTAAGCTATCCGAAAAAGATAGGTATATGCCTACACGGACTTTTTTGTAGATCTATAAAAGAGGAATATCCCACCATGCATTGTTTTGTTTTGTCACACATCTGCCCTGATGATGGACACTGTAACGCTGTCCGAAACGTTGGCTAAAGGAGGAGGTAGCGTAACACGGCATAACACCCCAAAAACAAACAACAAAAATTTACAGTTCAGTCCATTGTGAGCATAACGCCCTTCGTACATAGGGGTACTTAAAAGCTACGTGACTGTGATTATTTCATGCGACAAGCGTAAAATATGTGAAATCAACCTACGTTTATCAAACCATCTCTTTCAGACGAATGATATTCGGCATGCTCTCTCTCCCTCACGGCTCTGACCCAAACCGTCTTCAGAATCCGAAAACTTTTTAAAAAGGGACATAGTGCCATCTCATTTATTGTGTAGTGCCTAAAGAGACGGAAGATATGATACCAGGGCATTTCATAATTTGACCCAGCCAATCGCAGTGCGTGGGAAAGGAAGCTTCCATTTAAGATGTTAGATGTCACTGCTTGCCGCTGCCGGCTTTCTCTCGCGGTGCATTTCAAATACATTAGAATAATACCAATTGTTTTGATTTGCTTAATATTTCATAATAATATTGTTTGACTGTCATCTTATAATTTTGGGAGGTTTTTGACCAATTGTTCTGAGGGAAGGACCGCCACTGAGCCTACCGATATGCTACTGTTTAATGCTGGTTTTCGTACACGGCCCTACCCCAAATATACTGAACTTGATCGCTTTTTCATGGGCAGCTGTGGAATTAATACAATGTCAAGTAACTCTTGTGATGAAGACAATAATATTGTTCTTAAAAACAATTTAAAAGAAGATTTAATATTATAATAAATAATATTTGTAGGGAATTCGTCGCCGCCAAGGAACTTCATGAGAATGTTGTCAAATTGACCATTTTTTCCAAGCTCAATTCACGCCTTCTTCACTAAATCCGGTAAATTATAGTTATATAAACATGGGTATTTTCCCACCTCCAAGAACAAATTTAACATTCCAATACACGCGCGTCATATCACAGATGACCAGTTCTGTTTTTTCGTCATGAGTTTGATGAAGAGAGGGGAGCCTGGTCCCCCGCCCTAGTATTCCCCAAGCTCGCCTTTCTCGACAGTTCAGTTGCCGGTGTGCGTGCGTCCAATGCAGTTTACGCGTGTTTTGGCCGAGAGAATCTCACAGATGACACGCGTGTAAAAATGTAATTATAATTTTATTAATTAATTAATTAAATTAATAATTCATAATTACAAGATCTATCTTACAAGACTGATAAGAGTTGTGTTCCTAGGTTTACTAGTTGATTTACCTTTTGCAAGCCAGTAATAAGGAATAAAATCGAAACTAAGCTACCGTGGCAACTGTGTTACAAAAATTTAACATTTTTAAAGATTTATATACAGATAATTTTTTTCAAATACAAATTTATGAACATTTATGAACTTTTTCATTTATCTATGCACCATTCATTATTCCTGCAAAATTGCGAAAAAACAATTATACTATTCACTTTTAACAAATAAGTGAACAGTCATCTGACAGATGACACGCGTGTATTTATGTCTCACTAGGGGGCGCGTGTATTGGAGTGTTAATATTCAAATCATGTTCGGATGCCATCTTTTGTCAAACGAATAGTAGATGAGAACGCAACTCGCTTAGCGTTCTATCGGCATTGTAAGTAGCGTGCAACTAACGTCAAATCCGTAGCGTCATGTATGAACACTAGCAAAATAGTATGGCGGGTATTCAAAAGCATTGTGTACTGACTTTACGCTTATTCCAAAGCATACATGTGGTCTAACGTCACCAATTCAAGGAAAATACTTGGATATTCACTAATTAATTAGCAAAATAATAATAATGCAATTGGGACCCATGCAAGAAAATCGAACTTATCTGTAGAATTAAAATGAACCATGGACTTGGGAAGTTAACATGAATGGTTAACATGTTGGGATGGAGAAAATGCCGGATGACTAGTATTAGAATGTTGGGCAGGACACAATTTCAGAATAAGTTTGTATGAGGTACTCAAATACTAAAATGAGGTATTGGATCCACCTCAAAAGAGGGGTAGCTAAAATCAGAACATAGATTGAGATGTCCCACCTCGAATGAGGTGAGGTGTGAAACAGCGAAGGAGCTAAAATCTTGAAGATAGGTTAAGATGTCACATCTCAAATGAGTTGAGGTGTGAAACAGCGAAAAAGGAGATTGAGATGTCACACCTCAGATGAGTTGAGATGTGAAACAGCGAAAAAGGAGCTAACATCTTGAAGATAGATTGAGACGTCACACCTCAAATGAGGTGTGTTGTGAAACAGCGAAAAAGGAGCTAAAATCTTGAATATTTTGGATATTGGAGGGGGAAAATTTCCCTAGATTATTTTCGTATCCAGCGAGTGGGGGTGGCATAAAATTTCGAATACATAAAATGTACTACCAATACACAAACACCTAACCACCTCAAACGATTTGTAGGAATTCAAAATATTTGTAGTGCATCTTGTATAAGGTATTCAACACTACAGATGACAGACAGGACACTGAAAACCACGATCAGGTGAATTCTTGGTGGAAGTCACTCCAGAGGAAGATCAAGGAGGAGTTAGACTGGCTGCTCGGAAGAAGATTATAGCCGGGCGGTAAGGTCCAAGGACCGGAAAAGAACAAAGAATGTTTGGAGACAGAAATCAGTAGAGAACATTAATGGATAAAGCTAAATCTTAAACTGGGATGTTCACTCGACAGCTGATCTCCCCAAATTATAATTATTATAAAATTATAACTTTTAGTGGATTATTTACCAATTTGAAATCTAAAATAGACTTCAAAAATGCCTTTAAAAATAAGTTGGCATGGATATCGAATGAATTTATTTAGCATCAATTTTTTGTATCTATACGCTGGTATATGCAATATATAGACAAGTGGTTTCATTCTGGATGCATTTGTATCTATACGCTGGTATATGCAATATATAGACAAGTGGTTTCATTCTGGATGCATTTGTATATATACGCTGGTATATGCAATATAGACAAGTGGTTTCATTCTGGATGCATTTGTATCTATACGCTGGTATATGCAAAATATAGACAAGTGGTTTCATTCTGGATGCATTTGTATCTATACGCTGGTATATGCAATATAGACAAGTGGTTTCATTCTGGATGCATTTTAATGAAAATATGTTTTGTACTTTTGTTATTCGGCGGTACATCCTCTCCACACATCAGATTTTCCCTAAACCTACTGCATATCTTTATCTTTAATAAGTATAAAATGAAGTCACTTCCGCTGTATGTGCGCTTAGATCTTTTAAACTACGCAACTATTGCTATATAGGATTTTCATGCGGTTTTCACCAATAGATAGAGTGATTCAAGAGGAAGGTTTATATTATGTATAATACACGCATATTATAGTAGAGAAAAGCCGAGAAATTCAAAGATTCAATTCAGGCAGCGGGCGGTAGGATTGTGGCGTTTGTTATAAAGGTTGGGTAATAGCATTGTGTTTCGTTAGCCACAGCAACGTGTGGCCGGGTCTGCAAGTTGTAGGATCAACTGTCATGGAATCATATGGGATATAGCATTATAATAATAACAAAGATTAAAATTACATGTAATATGGTCTGGACAAAGAATAATCCATCACACTACTTGACATTTTCTTAATTGTTCTCAAGTAGTCATTAGTTGTAACTCACAGTAGTCAAGAATGTTACTTCTATCACAACAGAAATTACATTAGTTAATATAAATTTAATTAGAAAATTGTCACACGGGAGCAGCTACAAAAAACCAGTCATTAATGTTGCGGATGAAAAAGTGCATATAATAATACGAACTTGTATCTACATATATAAAAATCAAAATATGTTTGCTTGGGTGTATACGAGTATATGAGATGTCTATGCATTGCTAAACCATTCATTCAATTGCGATGAAACTTTGGGGATTTGATATGCGCATGCCCGCGATGGTTTCTATATACAATAGTGAGCTCTGGTGTCATGAAATTATGTGTTGCTAAACCGTTCATTCGATTGCGATAAACTTTGGTGAGCTGTCGTGAGCATGCCCCCGAAGGTTTCTATATATACTGGTGAGCTCTGGCATTACGAAATTTGTATAAAAAAATTGTAATAGTTAACATGCAAGCTGTTTGAGAACTGAATGTACCTGATTGTACTGAATGTGTCCGGGACTGATTGCATGAAATGCGGGAGGGAGGAGTGGAACGCGTGAGGGGAAGGGGATGCGGGAGTGGAAGGGGAACGGGACGAATGGGAAAGGACACACAGGGAGACAATTTCTTTCTTAAATGGCATAATAACGCATGCCAGGAACTCGCTAGTACATAATAACTATTTCCGTATCATATTGCAATCGTAAAATATTCCGTGTTGGCAAAGTGCTATGAAACACAATAACTATGATGTCACATAATACAAAGTGTGCCGGGTCAACCTCTGTCCTCTGCACTCTCTGCTCAGATGGATTATTTCTTTTCAGGATCAATTGAAATTTCTATGACAATTGTTGGATAAGAATAATTTATGCAGGAAGCGTGACACATAAAGGAAAATCATAAGAAAATATGTGATTTGAGATTTTCACAACCAAAAGTATTATCGTGATTAATTTTTGGGTTATTGTGCCGTGTTAACAATATGAACAGAAGGACGATTCTACATCTTTTGCGTTAAGTCAGCAGAACGGTGACAAGACAAAATCAGTCGGCTTCCGTAATTTCCAATGGCATGTCTACGCCTGTCACGTATTGATGTCAGTTGGTGTGGATTAATTACCTACTTAAAAACACGAATTACTTTTTATTAGTTATTATATCTACCTATGTAGGCGTTCATAAATGACTTTCCGTTTGTTATATTATTTTGAAGTTTGTACGTAATGACATTCAATTATGGTTGCCAACCGTCCGAGTTTCCCCGGATTTGTCCTAGTTTAAAGGGCGTCCGGGCGGGGTTTCATTTGATGTCCGGGTTTAAAAAATAATTTAAAGTCTTGAAATTTAAAGTCAAACGTATACGTTTGCCCTGAGGAAGGAACGGTCGTTCTGAAACCGGTCGGCTTTATACAAATATAAAAGTGGTTCAAACAAAGTAACATTGTTTCATTTATCTTTAATTAAAATTAAATTCAATTTCCAAGAATACAGCTGTATTGATTTTTACAAATTCCTTTTAAAAAGGGAAGATATTCTAAAAGCTATCGGAAAAAGTGATAAATACAAAAAAAAAACTGAAAAGTAAAAAAGGCGAGAGGCTGAGGAAAAAGCTTTAATAGCTAGATTATCAAATAATGTACTTTTGAGCTCGATAATTTCTTTTAATTTTTGTAGTTAAACTTATGATTGTTTTTATTACATAAAAGAAATTTACAATATGGCTGTTGATTAAAACTTTAAGGTGATATGAATGAGTATAGTTTTTGGTTACTTTATGTTTAAAAAAATTAATAATGTAACTTACATTACAGTAAGTCTAAACTTTAAAAAGGTTCAGTTTTGTTGCTTAACATTTAAGAAGACTGAATTTCTTTCATATTATGTTAAGAGATATTTTGTTGTTAAAAAAAATGGCTGCTGATAAAAATTTAAAGATATAATTATTATTGAGTTAAAGAGAATTGTAAGACTGAATACTAAAATGGTCTCAGTACTTTAAAGATTTTTGTTTAAAAATTTAATTGAATTTTGTTAGGCTTAATATTTTAATAAGGTTTTGTTTTCATAACAGAGTATTAATAATTTGTGTTTTATTTTAAGAAATAACTGATTATTAAAACAATATGTAACAAACTGTACCTAATATGATTCTGTTTTGTTAGGTTCATTTATAATGATGATAAAAGATGACTAAATTTAATTTGAAAATAAATAAAAAGGTGATTTATGACATTTTCAACTGTTTTTTATTACACTGACTATGTTTAAAAAAACCTGTTGACATGTCCGGGTTCTGGGCTCTAAAATCCGGGGTTTTCATGGGTCTTGTCCTGGTTGCCAAATTTAAGATATGGCAACCCTACATTCAATTAACAAATTTTCCCGCAACCGACATCTCTTAATGAGGATTATGCAGCAAACGCGCTTTCATCTCTGGCGTGCGTTAGCGTAACTAATTTTAAGAGTTGGTGTCTTAACACAAGCGCAGTATTTGCGAGCGATATGCTGAAATAGGCCAAGCAAAAAAATGCTGGCACTTTCGTAGCTTAGTCTGACACAAGTGTCAAATGCATCAAGGATAAAACTATTGTCTGTATACCGTATATCGATTGTCCAGTTGATTAATTAGACATCTCCAAATACTAGGTTTTGAGATAAAGATGAAGGTAATTTTCCGTTGCCATAAATCAAATATTGTTTACATGTGTTTCTGTGTTTTGCATATTTAACATGCAATAAAATAACACCAGGAGGCATAATGGTCCGGTACATTAGTATGACATTTTGAAATATCCTTATATTAAATAATGACCCAGAAAATATAAACGTTTAGTTTCACTACAAGTTTTTGTGCATTATAAGTGATTTGGAAGTATTCATGAGTAATGTAATCTGAGCGTTGTAGCAGGCAGAAGATACATTTTTACACAAACTGCAGACAACTCAAATTTAGATTTTTCAGAGATGTCTCTGGACGATCGTGTACAGGTGCAAACAAATAATTTTTTTAAATATTTTAAATTACGATTCATTTATTTAATTTTTTAATACCGACCGGTTTCGCTTAACAAGGATCTTCAGGGAATGAAATTAAACTGTTTAATAAAAAAATTGTAGATTGTAGAAAGAAAAAAATTGTATTAGACACTAACACAAAAATTCTAACTGCAAAATAAAATAAGTTTATTTATATCTTCAAAGTAAAAGCACCCATTGACAAACTACTAAAAAGTAGTTCATTGGGACTTTTCTTTTTTCTGAAAAATATTTATATTCTTTTCCTGTCATATTGTATTATTTTGTCATTATAATAAAAAAATAATAAAAAAAACAGTTTAATTTTATACCCTGAAGATAGCTTGTACAAAGCGAAACCGGTCATTATTAAAAAACTAAATAATTAAATCGTAGTATTTAATTAAATGAAGACAATATTAGCAAAACTCAATAAAAAATCTGGAAACAGAAAAATTAGAAAAAGATATTGGCACCTGTGGGACTCAAATCCAGGACCTTCGGCTTTCTGGGCCACTGCGTTTCTGGGTTCGAGTCCCAGAGATGCCAATATCTTTTTCTGATTTTTCTGTTTCCAGATTTTCAATTGAGTTTCACTAATATTGTCTTCATTTAATTAAATATTACGATTTATTTATTTAGTTTTTTAATACTGACCGGTTTCGTTTTAACACAAGCATCATCGGAATATAAAATATTAAATTAAAATATTCCCTTAAGATGCTTGCGTTAAGCGAAAGCAGTCAGTATTAAAAAATTAAATAAATAAATTGTGATGACAAACAAAGTAATTGTTTTATTTCAATACAATATATTTATTGTGTCAGTGATTCAATCCATCAATTGTATTTTTGTAAACCTATCTTGAAAAATTTGAGTTTGTCTATGGACAAAACTAATTATTCATACTTGCGTATGTACTGGTGTAGACAATGAAATCATCTTAATATTTTAAAGCATTACTTGTAAAAAGTGTTTCTCTTTAAAATAATTAAAGTAGTGCCATCTATGAAAGAGCAGATTGTGAATTCTTTAAGTATCACCTTAAAGAAATTACTGAGATTTCTCTGAGCAAACTTTTAAAAGATAATAAAGACTATTTCCTGCCGCGAATAAAGAAAATATTCACAGTCTTGTATAAATAATATCTATTCAAAATCTCCCTAGTCACCTGCAGCCATCTCTCTCTCAGAGATGTACAATCAGAAATCTATTAGCATTCCTAATGTCTACCTCAATTTCTCTTCCATTACAAAGTGGCCAGTGGCCGATGGCAAATGGGAGAGGCGATCGCAAACATTAAACAAACATTTTATGTTTAATCTTCAGGTGGTGAAATTATCACAGAAACACCTGCGAGAGATTACCAATATTGATATATAACACATAACAGCTATAAAATACAAAACAGAGGATTGAAAAAATGCTACAAACGACTGAAAAAAATATGTTCAGGTAATAACTGATCCAAGATTTTATTTGAGAAAATTTCCAAAAAAGATAATATGATTTGAGATTCTCACAGCGAAAAAATTTGTATTATCGGGATTAATTTTTGGGTTATTACGCAGTATGACACTTCCTCCTTCTTTAGCCAACATTTCAGACAGCGTTAGAGTGTTTCATCATCAGGGCAGATGTGTAGATTTTTGTGGAGTTTGTGTTTACGTATGTAGGGGTGGTACCTTGTTGGGCACATTAATATTAATTTATTTGAGGCCGCTAAAGCACTTTTTTTACTTGAATAATCATGTAATTTATATAGGTAATAAACTCACATCCAGAGTAAAATAATTTAAATAGTAAATTATCTCTATTTGAAAAAAAAACACAGTTAATTTCCTCTACTAGATTAAAAAAACCATTTAATTAGCTTTACCAGATGAAAAAAAAAACAAGTTAGTGCTAGGTTAAAAAATAAGTAATTAGCTCTACTAGAAGGAGAAAAACAGTAAATTAGCTCTACTAGATTATAGAACCATATAAGATATGCTTATATCTACACACACATTAATTCTGCATACTTATAAGCACACACTTCACCACAGTTTACACATTTGCCCTGATTGACACTGTCCGAAACGTTGGCTAAAGAAAGAGGAGGCATAATAACCCAAAAATGAATCACGACGATTTCCATTTTTTTTCATTGACTCTGGGGTTTCCCCCAGGGTCTATAATATACCATCTTTGTTGATGCTGTGCAAAGGGTCTTTTTAAGGATACAGAGAAAACTACAGTCTTGAAGAGGCAACAACAACAAAAAAAACTGATAAGACATTGACACAGCCGAGCCGAGCCGAGCCCGACAGGCGGCCTGCCCCAGGTGCCACCGAGTGTCTCCTCCCAAGAGTACTGTCTGTAGCTCTGTGCTCCCCGTGAGGTGTTTTGTGGGAATTTTTGTGTTCAACGGTCTTTTTATAGGCGAAACTAGCTTATATTTATGGAGAAACTTTAATCCCAGAAATGTAACACAGCACATATTTAAAGATTGCAAATCATGCGATAAGGTGGGAGAATTTGATATATCAAAAAGGTTGCTGGTTTTTGCTGTCGCAAGATTTTTGCAGATATCAGTGGCTCCAAATCAGAGGTGGCTAACTCAACAGTTGGGAACAGTTTTAATTTATATAGGGTCAGCAGATATGTACTAGTATAATACACACCTGTGATGACCCTAATTGATTTTAGAAATAATACAGGATTTAGGGATCTGAATAAAAAGGAAATTTAATATTGGAGCGATTAATAATATTTGGATATGATTTATGAAGCAAAGTTTATGTTAAAAATCACCAGCGATGCACCATGTAGTGTACAATTTAGAATCGGGGCGTTTATAATAACACTCCTTATGTAGATGGCGATTTGGTTTAAATTCCCACTTAACACCAGCTGCCTTTTTTTAAATAATTTTCTAAAAAACTTAATTTACCACATTTCATGCTAAAACCCTAACTGAAAAAGGGTTCGTGAGTAGATTTCGAATTTTAAAGCAGTTTTTATAGGCCTGGTACTTTATTTTTTTCTGGGCTTGTGGGCAAAAAAACTATTGATTAATTATTATTTCAAATGCTAATATAGCTGTGTTCTATGTGCTGTATCTAATATAGCTGTGTTCTATGTGCTGTATCTAATATAGCTGTGTTCTATGCGCTGTATCTAATATAGCTGTGTTTTTTATGTGCTGTATCTAATATAGCTGTGTTCTATGTGCTGTATCTAATATAGCGTTCTATGTGCTGTATCTAATATAGCTGTGTTCTATGTGCTGTATCTAATATAGCTGTATTCTATGTGCTGTATCTAATATAGCTGTGTTCTATGTGCTTTATCTAATATAGCTGTGTTCTATGTGCTGTATCTAATATAGCTGTGTTCTATGTGCTGTATTTAATATAGCTGTGTTCTATGTGCTGTATTTAATTAAAGCACCTGAAATTTTTTTAACCGATCAAATTTTCTAGCCAATAACACATCATTTGGCATTACTTCGTAGGGACATATATTTTGATGTAAAAATGACATACAATTGAATAGCTAGGTAAATCAAAGGTCAGTTCAAGATAGCTCCTTACGCCGTTGTTTATAAGTCAAGTATTGCACTATTCAGACCTTACGCGTCGCACTATATTTACACTGCTGTAATAAATACGGGGGACGATGTCAAACTCTTCGCTAACCGAATTTCTACCAATTTCTTACATATCTCCCTTAAACATTTTACGCTCTTAAAAATCTATGTTATTTTTTAAGATAATATCTAGACGTGTTCCACGCCGAAACACAAATTATATGAAATTCCCTCGGTAGAAAAAATCGCAAAGCGTGCTTTGAAAATTATTATAAAAACATTCATTTCACTTATTTTAGAAGTTATATGTATGAAAAAATTCACAGATTTTCTTTAAATGCTCTTTTAGATGTTCTTCACGAGATTTTTGCTCTATTTTAAATGAGTGGTTATGGTTACGAGTGGTTAAACATTTTCACAATTTTCGCTTCAATTTTATCGTTTTAAATATTAGCGTGCTCTCTCCAACATTCGTAATTATACAGGGACGCATTAACTTCGGGAGGTGATTCTACATGATAGTACAAGTAAAATAGATAAATAACTTTTTTTTTCGAAATTCCAACTTTTAGGGGTAGTTTTGAGGTAAAAAGATAAAATTAGTTCAGCATGTGCGGCCAGATTTATTATTTTCCGCTGTTACGATACGGGCCAATCACAATCGAGTCGGGCGCCCGGCAGGCTCTCAGCAAGTAAGATCGTACCTCACACTAAGGATTTTTAGTAGTTCGTCTTTTTGTATGGGAAAAAAAATGTTGGAATTTCGGAAAAAGTTGTTAATCTTTTTTATTTCTACCATCATGTCGAATCACCTCTCGAAGTTAATGCACTTTACCCCGGACACCCTGTATATCTCCATCTTTTTCTTTGTGAGCGGGGATGCGGCGCCTTAATAGCGCATTGTTGATAAATGCTACAAATTTATTAATTCCGTTGTGTTGGAAATCAAATAGACAATTGGACGCAATAATTGCAATAAATTACCGCCCATCCGAGAGAATTTAGTTTTCTCCCAATGCTCTCTTAAATTTGCCCAGTTTTTCTGCAATTTTATTTATAATACCTACATACTATCGTTTTAACGTTAGGTCTGTTTCTTCGGTTTTCGGAACAACTCATATAGGTCTCATAGAAATCATACCACCCTTACCAAATATCACGCTTTATATTAAAATCTAAAAATTAAAATTTTGTGTGATGTGTGACGATAACGTTTATAATACATTTGCCTAATAAATTCTGCATGTGTTTTTTTTTTCATTATCAGTAATTTTAGTTAGAAAAAACCTAAAGTGAGCCACTTTTAAAACTTTTTGCATAAAATTTTTTTATACCATCACCTTAACTGTTTTTAGTTTTCAGATGGTATTCAAAAATATTCCATTTATTTGGATTTTATTGCAAAACGGAAATACTTGGACCCTCTGACAAAATATGGTTGAGACCTGAGGGGTTATGCATTTTAAAATCCAATGTGCTTCATATAAGCATTATCTTAAATTGTACCCCTATAGAAACATTCCATGAAGCAATTATAAATGTATGCATTAATTAGCCGTGTCGTGTTGCAATGACAAAGTTTTGTCTGTATTTATAAAAAACAAGATTTACAACATTTCCAATAAGGTTCGCTAAATTGTGGCAATGTTTAAAATTCAGGTTTCGTAATGTGAAACAGTTAATTATTAATTATAATTATTTGAAGGACAAATGTTAAGCATATCATTAATTTAATTTTCTTATTTCCCGTTTAGACTTATAACCTTGAAGGGACATAATTTTGGAAAATACCAGTTTTTTCAAGTTGATGCATTAAAGAATTAAGATAGTTTCTCTCAAGATAGCTACAAAAGTAATTTAAAATCAAATAAATTCAATATACCTATATATTTTTTGGAATTAAAAATTTCATAACTTCACATAATATTATTTTTACACTTCGACAGAACAAAATCTTAAATTCAACTATGCTTACAATTTCACCATGGATCCATGGATACACACAAAGATTATACATATATGCGTGGATACGGGTCATACCTAGTAATTGTAATTCCTAACGTTATTTAGTGTAAAAAATGTTAATGAAATTCTGGTCTCCGGTGACATTTTTAATGTTTTTTTTTTCAACTTAAAATATCAAAAATCATAATCGTATTGGACAGACAGGTGCGGGCTGAGGAGTTGCGTGGTTACTCAGCTGAGTGACCAGTGATGAAATGTGGGAATTTTTTTATTTTGTTCAGTTTTGATAAAAAAAATAACAAAAAAGACAACAGAGACCAAATTTCATTCAGATTTTTAACTCCCAAATAATGTCAGGAATCACTGGTTAAAGTAAGTCAAGTATTGCATGTTTCGGCATGGTTAAAAAAAAACACTCCATTTTTACAACAGCTTGAAATCGGCCTAAAATAAATGGTGGCTCGTATTCAATGAGAAAGCATTATTTGAAACACCATTTAAAAATATAAATAAATAATTAAATCTTCACATGTAGGTAGCAAACACTTTGTGGGAATACATCATTATAATAAACAGAATTCAATAACTTTGTTTCAATTTCACTTATTTATTTCTTCATACAACCGGTTTCGGTTCATCCTGAACCTTCCTCAGGGGTGAATAAAAATATATTGATAAAATAAATTGATGATAAAATAAAATATTTTTGTTCACCCCTGAGGAAGGTTCAGGATGAAACGAAAACGGTTGGATTAAGAAATAATTATTTTCAATGTGCTCAATTTATTGGTCCGTAATTCCCAGTAAGGTCAAATTTGGTAAAAATAATAAAAAAATAAATAAGTATAGAAGGGCTCATGTAGTAGTATTATACACCACTGACAATGTCAACAAAAATATTAGGTAATTATCGGTTCGGACTGGCCACGCTTATTACGAATAATTTTTAGAAAAAAACTTTAGATTCGCCTTAATTACTATAAAAGGAAACTTTTTGGCTTTGGGGCGGCGGAAAATAATGCATTTTAATTTTCAATTGAAAAACCAAAATTCACTTCTCGAACCGACACAGCGAAAATCCGCGGCCATACCTGTCACTGTTACGTTGGTATCCTTAATAAATTAACAAGAGCTAATACGACTGTAGCCGACTTCGTAGCTTTCGTCTTGTGAGATTGTACGCCAAAATCACAAACCATATTACACAAACCTAGCGTAGCCGCTAAACTACTTGAAAACTGAGATGTTTTTCTTGCCTTGACGCGAGTAGGCGTTATAAAGGGGCACTTTCTTTTATATCACAAACCATGTTACACAAACAAGCCCGCTAGACAAATTTCATAACTACGCGCCTTATCCCACGAAGTCGGCTACAGTCGTATTAGCTCCTTGTATTATATTATATTTTCCGCCGCCCCAAAGCCAAAAAGTTTCCTTTTATAGAAATTAAGGCGAATCTAAAGTTTTTTTCTAAAAATTATTCATAATAAGCGTGGCCAGTCCGAACCGATATTTACCAAAACCCTTTGATTCACCTTAATTACATTAAAAGGCAACTATTTGCATTGGGGGAAGTGGAAAATATTTCATTCTAAATTTCGATTACGTAAAATTAAAATTAGCTTTCGTCTTGTGAGATTGTACGCCAGAATCACAAACCATGTTACACAAACCTAGCGTAGCCGCTAAACTACTTGAAAACTGGGGTGTTTTTCTTGCCTTGACGCAAGTAGGCGTTATAAAGGGGCACTTTCTTTTGTATCACAAACCATGTTACACAAACAAGCCCGCTAGACAAATTTCATAATTACGTGCCTTATCCCACGAAGTCGGCTACAGTCATATTAGCTCTTGTTAATTTATCAAGGATACCAGGTACAGCCGCGGATTTTTGCTGTGTCGGTTCGCGAAGTGAATTTTGGTATTATGCAATTGAAAATTAAAATGCATTATTTTCCGCCGCCCCAAAGCCAAAAAGTTTCCTTTTATAGTAATTAAGGCGAATCTAAAGTTTTTTTCTAAAAATTATTCCTAATAAGCGTGGCCAGTCTGAACCGATATTTACCAAATATTATATTGCTTTGGTGACATCTTATCAAAATTGAAAAAAATATCTTTTGATAACATCATAGTAGATTTTATCATTTAAGGATATAAAAATATCTTTATAAATAGCAATAACATACGTGCGAATAGATAAAAACAGAATTGATAATTTTTTGTAAAATTCATTTTGGGCATTGAAAGTGATTGAAATTTTTTTTATTGGAAGGATTGACAACTTGGCAGGATTATGTAGGTACCTAGGTACTTGGCAATCTCAAGGAAGTTCATGGTTCAATCCATAAGCACACAAAGGCGTGTACCTTTTTTTATAGATAGGACATGAATTTTGTAAGTATATTTCCCACACAATTTATTTCCATATATTTTTTTTTGATTTTACGAGAAATAATGTTCATAAAATTTTCCAATGAAAGTTTATGGTTTATGCCTTTCATTGGAATTGGCAAACTCGATTCTAACGGGTTTCCAATGTGAATTTAATTAGAATACGGCTAGAATTTTATTTGGCGGGCGTAGACACGTTTCTAGAGGCTAGCGAGAAAACATCTGGAAAGCGTGAGGCATCAGGCAGTCGCCATTATTATTTGTCATTACTCGGAGCCTAGCGGAGATCTAATGCAGCAACAACTGCTATGAGAATTTACTCAACTAGCTTGTAGGTATAGGCTACAGGCGACTGCCTGCCCAAGAAGCTATCAAGGTTATTTATCGAGGGCGGCACAGGTGGGAAGCGAGAATCTCTTCTCCGTACCGATTTACGGTATTAAAAACTGTTCAGCTCTCGCATCAATCGCATTTAAATTCCATTTCCCGTAATTCGCTCGCAGCAAACGGTAAATCACAAATCACACGGCCGAAACAATCCTTGTCTATGGCGGCCTGTCAATTCTATGGATTTATAGAGCTGTCAATTTTATACCAAATTCAAGCTAATGCTTCGGTGGTCGAATGCAACATTTTCCCCAGTTTCTTTATTTACACGAGTGCGACGTTATAAGATTATGTAGTGAAATTCAGGTTAATTTGGTTTAATTGTCACAGATGAGGATTCCTACAGGTGTCAGGAGCGCTATCTGTTGTAGGCACATTGGTTATTATTACGCATTGAGCGACCGAGCACTTATTACGTCATCAGCAGCGAGCACCGAGACGAATCACGACACATTATAACACGGGACCAGTCGATGGAAACATCGGCAAAAACACACACCACATTAGAGCTTGAGTTAGTGAAACAGTGAGATTCTACGAAAGTGTAAAAGTTAACAACCCTCGGATGGGAAACGGGCGCAGCCCTTCCGCCATGTTAGTCCTGTGAAATGTGACTGAGCCGTGTCCGTGTAGAACTGTAGAGTGTGGTGTGGTCGGCCGCGCATACACCCCGCCTCCCCGATACTGTACTGGTACAACTGCGCCACCCTACCGCCGAGCGAGGTCAAAATGGACTCTAATATCACACAACAAAAAACACACCGTCATCGTTGAAATGGCGGCGTATCGTCGCGGCGTGGGGTAATACGGTAAAATATTGATTTATTGAAATATATTGATTTTTAATCCGGGGGAGAGTACGACGACCCTACGTAATATTTTCGGAGCACCGTTTGAAACACTTTTACCACACTGTCACTGATTTCGACACAAGGGAAACGGCACCGAGGGATACGCGAGGGGTTGAGGTTTACAAAAATCATTACCTCTTCATTTTTCCAGTTGTTTCGAAGCTGAGGGTGAATTTTTCTCCAGGCACGACACGATCAGCGCAGTTTTTGGAACGCCATGTCAGCATAATTTTTCGTCTCTCTCCCGCTACGCTGGGGTTAATCGCCCTTCGGCCGGAGCGAACAGTGACGGAAACGGCCGATCCCCGCCGAACGTTACCGAGCGGAGCTGCGGCGTGACCGAGCGTCGAGCGAGGCGAGGAAAATATCTAGGAGGGGCGCAGGCCACCACACCAACACGGTACGGGCGAACTCCGCGCACCACACACAGTCCACCGTCCACACCACAGCCACAGATCACTAATATTATAATAATATACTAATAATCAATCAATCCCGCAGTTACCTATATACTATACTTCACCGTCTTGCCAAATTTACACTTTCAAACTTCACAAAAGTTGCGAACAACACGAAAACTCTCGGCCGTCCGGGTGATTTTCCACTACCCGCTTGGCACGCACTGCGAAAGCGCGCCAAAAATTCAGAAACGAAAACGAAAAATTTAAACGAAAAGCCGAAAGGACGATTTTTTCTTGTAAATCATGCGAACTGCGGGAGCGACCGGCCGTGATTTCGTGCAACTGGCTTCACTCGGCAACGGGAGGAGAGGCAATGGAGGACGGTACCCTCTCTTGTGGCTGCGCCCCGCGCCCCCCCGCCCCTCACCCTCACCCCACACCTCCCCCTCCGGAGGGTTAGAAAGTTTTAAAAGTAGATTTCTAGAAAACACGCAATAAACTCGTCCTGCTCATCGGAACGCGCGCCTACTTAGGTTATTATACACACACACTTATATCTTTCATTTTTCCCGTCAATAGAACGTCCGACAATATCCCGTACCTATGTATAACAAAAAATTTAATAACCCTCAAATTATTACTCTTTATCATTTCTCTAGTTTACTAACGTTGCTCGCTTAGTAGGTACCTACATGTTAGGTGTCGCACAAGAATCCCAACTGCCAGGAACCAGTGGGACTATGTCATCCCGAATTTTGGGAATTTCGCGAGGATGAAAGAAATTGGGACTTCCGATGTATAAACTTTTTTTAAAATCAAACGGCAAAAAAACGTAAACAACCATAGACATGAAAAACCTTATTGTAGTACCTACTCAAAATACCTATCACAAATGATTCATCATAATTCTTTTAATAATAATTTGTAGTACTTTTCCAAGAAAACGTTGACAGATAGTAGACCTTCAAAAACTGAATATACCTGCAGCTAATTATTATTATCACGAACACTGATAATGTCAATGAATTGTTATGAAAAGTGATGTATTCTCTGGTATTGTTATCGTGGCAGGAATGTCAACCACTTTCGAAACGTTATCGCGGTGGCGACCGGCAACCCAGCCGACTTATTAATTCGAAAATTTAAATTTCAAAATAAGAATAGAACTTGGAACCCGCTTGACATTCCCTTCACGAGTCAAAACAAATAATATTATTTTGTTTACGTGTTTCGACTTTTTCATTCGATTTTCTGAATACGTCGTTGTTGAATTATTTTTATAGATAGGTAGGTACGGCTTAGGGACAAGGAAATTTGATGTTTTGTATTGAGTTCTGTTTGACAAAAATATTTTAATTTGAAAATACTTCATCGAAGAAGAAGATGACACTAATAATCTAAACGAAAATGTGAAAAGAGAAAAATACACAGAAAAATAAACTGTCGCAACTGCGACTCAACTCAGAACCTTTTGTCTTACCGGGACAAAAAATTAAATTATCTTACGATAAGATGAGAGGTTCTGCGTTCGAGTTCCAGTTGCCACTGTTATCCTTTTATTTTTCTGTGTCTTGTTCTCTTTCATATTTTAGTTTAGATTATTAGTGTTATCTTCTTCTTCAATGATATATTACATTGATGGGAATAACCTTCAAAAGTTATAAAAAGAGAGTCGTTCTAGTAAAAATACTTCTTTTGGATGGGATACCTTAAATTTATATTTTTAGTAAGGAAAATAATATAATATTATGTATAAGGATAAAAGTTGGTCAATCTCCGGGTGAATTGCGGGGTAAAGGTTGCACAGATAGTAGGCAAAAAGTCGCGTAGATTTTTTCATTTTTTTTTTTCATTTAAATAATTTATAAATTCGCCCCTGCTGGTAGATAAAATGGCGCCGCTCAAAAGCCTTAATTAATCTCAAAAGCCTTCATTATCGTAATCCTTAGCTCGTTTTCTGGTTGAGATAATGACCAAGGAAGGCGCAGAAAATATTTTGAAATACATTTTAATTTTCCAACTTCTATTGTATATAAAATAAAATAAAGGGCCCCAATGTTTTTTCCCCAGCTATATGTACAATAAAAGTTAAACAGCATGCCTCAGGTCAATATTGGGGAAACAAACAAACTTCTTATGACATTTTTATTATAGCACGATAGCGCCAGTTGTTGAGTCAACGTCTGTCTCAAATTCACAAACATTTAAATAAAAATCCTTTTAGGGTAGGTACCTACTAATAAATTAAAATAAGCCTAGAAAAGGGTTTATCTATGATAAGCTATAAAAATATCTATGGTTCGATATTTATAAATTTGAATTTAGTGCTGTTCTAGGCTAAAAATAATGTTGCCAGGCCATAAAAAACGCGGTAGGTACTATTTAACGTAGGTGTAGGTTAGAGTAGGTACCTACCGCGCTAGCTGCATATTATTTTATGATTGGAAACCTTAATATTATTTTTCAACTAACCGACGATAATTTTGATAGCGGTTTTACCGCCCAAATAACAATAAAAAATCTATAACGATAACGGTACATGTACTGTTTTGCCCTTAACGGGAGTTCGCGGCCGCATGAGACATGAGAACACCATTTCTAATTTTTGATGGATTCTAGTTTCTACAATGGCGTATTTTGGTGGGTAATCAGTTATCAGTGGTAACGCAATGTGTTTCTTTGAAAAGTGATACGTTGCAGTAGGTGCCTGATGTTAAGCTATGTTAATTGCATTGGTCTTTTATTTCCTCGATCTTATTATGGCAATCAATAATCAGATTTTTTTAAATGTACGAGAGTCCAAATTCCCCGGAGCCAGTTGGAATACGCTATCCCCATGTAGGTAGGTGTGTTGTGAGGCCGAAGGAAGTCAGAAGGAAATGGGAAAAAGGAAGATTGATTCACAACTATCCGGAGTTGGTGGTATTATGGAGTCACCATTCTTTCTATTAGAGATGAAGGGAGTGTACCTGGCTATTAAGATCTAGTCACTTATTATATTAAAAGCTATTTTGTTTAGTGTCTTTCGGAGCGATTCTGGGAGTATATATCTGAGTCCCAGCTGCTCCCGTCTGGAACCAGTGAAGCTATGGCATCCTCAATTGGGGTATGCTGTGAGGCTGAAAGTAGTGGGGAGGGGAAAGAAATGAGGGAGAAGAAGGTGGGGAAGTGCCTGACTATTCAGATATGGCCATCAAACACGGCTAAAGCCATTTCAAGCAACGTTTGAATTCTGAATGGTGGTCTCACACCAGGACGATACTGAGAGAAATATTCTACTCTGGAACGTGCCACAAATATACCTTATACTATTTTAAATGATAAAATTGTGAAATAACACAAATTAAACCAATAAAATTTATTTGCGCACGCCAAAATTTGAATAAAAATTAAAAACAACCCCCTAAAAGCCTTTGACTCCCTCTTTAACTCGCTATGCCGCTTTATTAAAAAACACTGTTTTTGTAAATATTAAAACCTTTTTTATAGATTTGCATTATTTTCCCACCCTTGCTATATAATTAAATGTTTCCCTTTCTATCTGTTGAATATTGAATATGTACTTACTTTATATCTACCCTCTCTTATCTGAACTTAGCAACCTAACCCCCACCCTTATCGCGTATTGCTTCCGTCTATTATCGTCAATTTGTTATCTGCTTTCCCCTATGTCCCGACTCCGCGGGTAATAAAATAAACACCCCTTTGTACCCCAGTAGATAAGTACTGAATGATAGATACCCTGAAACAACTAACCCCATCAAACAAGTTTTCTTAGTTAGAGGCCGATAGTGAGCGCATGAAAAAACATTTTTCTCCGATATTTCATTATTACATGCATTATGATGGGTTTTTTTACATTATCTCAACACAGGAGGCCCTGAGGAAAATAATTTCCCTCAAGGCCTATGGAATCTTGGGGAATGCTGTGCGGAGGGTATTTTTAGGGAAGGGAAGGATAGGAAGTTCTGGGAAGGAAAAATGTATGAGGGGTGGGTAGGAATCTGGGGGTCAGTGTATCCAGGAGTGACGGACGTATCAATCCATCCCTCCAACTGCGGTGCAAGGCGATGGGTTCAGAGTCCGACTGGAAAGGTCAAAAGGCTATTCTTAACCAATCTCTCTTGATCCGGCCCACCGTACAGCAAGCAGGTGGGCACACGCATCCGCCGCTAAGACCTGGACAAACCTCTCCCCGTGAATCCGGGCACCCCTGCTAAGTCACCAAACATGCGAACCACTTGGGGTGACTTATGGCAGATACCATCATATGGGTACCATCCTACCTTACCTTATTCCCACCTTTCTTTAGATCATTATATAATAATAATTATTGGATAATTTGTATAGCGCCGTTTTTGTGAAAAATCACCTCCTGAAGGGCGTACCTTGATTGCATGATTTTACATTTGTTACCCCCAATACTGTCATATTATATTTATGAGAAGATTAGTATCAAAAGTAAAGTTGATATTTATTTTGAAAGACTGGAGAATTTAGAACTCTTTAGGACTATATATTTTTTATTGTGATTGCCGCACAAAAGTTTCAACTGCCCATATTCAGTGTGACTATGAAATTCCCAATCCGGGTGTTGTGTAATGTAGGTTTGAAGAATGTGGGGAGGAGGGAATGAGATGAAAAAAGGAAAATTA
Source organism: Limnephilus rhombicus (assembly GCA_929108145.2). Lineage (NCBI taxonomy): Eukaryota > Metazoa > Arthropoda > Insecta > Trichoptera > Limnephilidae > Limnephilus > Limnephilus rhombicus. Next base: position 44,979,438 of record OV815292.1, read on the forward strand.
GAAAATAACATGGTGCCTTGTGAAGTTCAATACAAAGTACAATAGTTTTCGTGCAAAGTTTTCCTTGAATATCTATATTTAGACAGGGCCAATGAAAACAGAAGGACCCTCTAATATCGCCCCTTTTAGGAAAGTAACCCGCATACATAGGGTTTAGTTCCGGGGGGCGTGTGGGCGTGTGGGGAGGCCCAGAGGGCAATCCACCATAAGCGCCGCAGGCAGATTTCTCCAAACCGATGACGTCAGAAAACTATGCATCCACGTGGTTAATTAGGCTCTGAAAAGTGTGAAAGCAAGTGAAGATTTCGGAGGTGTGTGGGGAAGTGTGGATAAGTGTATATTATAAGTGGTGACCGGACAGCCCACAATCATACAACTTCTTCAATTCCTTTGAAGGGTAATTAAACGTGATGAAAAAGCGAGTGTGCTTTAGACCACACGACTGAAGTAAAACTTCTCTAACTTATATCTCCATCTTAACTTCCGTTCGCCTCGCCCGATCACACTTTTCGTAACGCTCTCGTCATGCATTCACCAGCTTACTCCCCAAGTCAAGCGTGCGTAAAGAAGTTTTTTTCCAAAAAAAGGTTAAATAGGTTACGTTAGGTTAGGTTATGGACTATTTTTCAATTTTTTTTTTCATAACTTTAGTTTTTTTTTTTCATTAGCTTCACACAGGGGGCCATGAGGAAAACAATTTCTCTCAGGGCCTTTGTCATCTTAGGGGATGCTGTGTGGGGAGTTTTTTTAATGAAAGCAAGAAGAGGAAGTTCTGGTAAGGAATTAGGTATGAGGCGTGAGAAGGAATCTGGGGGTCAGTGTGTCCAGGAGTGACGGATGTATGAATCCATCCTTTCAATTGCGGTGCAAGGCGATGGGTCGAGGGATTCTGGCTGGACAGGGCAAAATACCTCCTCAACCAGTGTCTCTCGATTCGGCCTGCCACGCAGCAGGTGGGCAGACACAAGACCTTGACAAACCTCAGACCATGAACCTGGGAACGTCACGTTACCTCCCAAAATGTTTAATGGCTTTTGAAAGGGGTGTTGATGTTGCATGATTCTGAGTTGTCATGGACCCATTGTAAGCGTGGATAAGTGTATATTATAAGTGTGGAGAAGGGTGTTGCTCCGTCTAACCACGAGTTTGTAATAAAAAGCGTATTTTTTATGTGGTGCTCATGAAATATCATGAATGAATGCTTTGAATAATGATTTTATTTGTTTTGAATGGCGTGCAATCTCTTGTATCTACATGTGTACTGTGTAGCGGCTGGTGAACACGGACCAACACAAGCATGGACGGTCTAAGTTCTACATAAGTTACTACAGACCGTTTACTAAAAAAAATGTTTTCCACCTAGCAAAACCGTGTTATTATTATTTATTTATACAAAAACAAATAGTACGTTGGTTGTAATGATTAGACAATTTACAGATATTAAATAATATTTCATGGTGGGGGTGAATGATATGTTTCTTTGTAGTGTATGTTTCTTTGTACCCAGTACCCATGATATGTCTCTTTGTAGTGTCTTATTTGTGATATGTATGTTTATTAATTACCGGGAGATGTGCGAAGTGGGTAGATGCGTCTATGTATTTTTGTGGGGGTGAGAAGTGACAATATGTGAAGGGATATGTATGCGCATTGAACAGTTTATATTATTGACATGATGCTCTTTTTAAATTTGGGCAGTGAATCGAAGAAAATGTCGATGTTAGAGTTTAGGCAAATATTATTGAACGTATGAAGATATTGAAGAGCACGGTTATTTGGCGAATTAGTTGCTGCATTTGTTTTGTAATTAAGTGTGTCAAATAGTGCTGTATGGCGTGTACGTCTTTACTTAAGGGTACGTTAAAATTAATTAGGGAAAAAAGTTATTATTATTCAAACAATTATTGATATTTTCTGGATTGTTCTGATGACAATTAATGAAAAGACCTTAATTACATTGCATTCGGTCTGTAGTCGTAGATATATGTATTGTCTGCGAATAAATGGACTGTAATTAAAAAAATATGGATTTTCAAAGTGACAACCATGGGAATTGCTTGGTGAACAGGGGAAATTGGGGTAAATTTTGGGGATCGCTGGCAACGGTTAATACGCACTTTTTTTTAAAAAAATCTTTTGATTCACCTTAATTACATTAAAAGACAACTATTTGCATTGGGGGAAGTGGAAAATATTTTTGTGTAACATGGTTTGTGATACAAAAGAAAGTGCCCCTTTATAACGCCTACTCGCGTCAAGGCAAGAAAAACATCCCAGTTTTCAAGTAGTTTAGCGGCTACGCTAGGTTTGTGTAACATGGTTTGTGATTCTGGCGTACAATCTCACAAGACGAAAGCTAATTTTAATTTTACGTAATGAAATTTAGAATGAAATATTTTCCACTTCCCCCAATGCAAACAGTTGCCTTTTAATGTAATTAAGGTGAATCAAAATGTTTTTTTAAAAAAAAGTGCATATTAACCGTTGCCAGTGATCCCCAAAAATTAATGAAATAGAAGGAAGGAAGGAAACTGACTTACCTTAATTTTTTGCAGTATGTTCTGGTGAGATTCGATATTATGGCACCGAGTTGCAATCACTGCACAAGTTTCCGCAATAGATTCGAATAAGCCACTAGCATTAAAGCACTGTTTATTTAAATGAATTATTTTGTTTTATTTTTAAGTACAAAGTAAATGCTAGAGGTTTTTATAATGTACGGCAAAATGATATCTGTATTCTTATAATGGCAATAAATTGTATTTGCAAGGAAAATACTCACAGGAATAAAAGTGAAATGGATTCTCCACAATTTAAAAGTGCGATTCCTCTTGGCGTTTTCTTCACTATGGTTTTATATAATTTCACTTCGGATGTAAATAGTTTTCGTTCGAGTTATAAATTCACGAGGAGCTCTTTACCGCGGCGGTTGCTTGTGAACACTGACGTTAGGGGGAACAGAGGGGAGAGGGGAAGGAACAATTTATTGCCATAGAATAAATAGGTTATTCCCAAAACACAAAAATAACTCGCTGGGTTGTCACCTATAAGCGGCGCGAGCAGTAATGATATATCCATTATGAGCTTTGTAGCTTTGAAATATCCTTGTATTTGACAAAACTCCGCGCCATATTGTTTTTTCAAACAGGATTTAAAAAAAAACTGTAAAGCCTCAATTACATTGAGCGAGTGTACAAGCTATTATGTACTAAGTTTAAAAGTGGGTGAATCTGCGAGTGAGATTGTCATGATGATCACAAAACTGTCCACTCGCTCAGTAGCGAACTGCCTAACGGCGCCTGCGTGAACTAATTCTATCAGATGTTTGACAGTCGAAATCAGCTGTTTATTGGCCGCCACATTGAAAACATAAATAAACCAATCACGAGTAAGCGAGTAGCAAGTAAAGTTGATGACCTTTCAACATTTTTCTTCGATAGTCAACAATCTGCTAGTTAGCAAGTAGTACGATTACACTGAGCGAGTTTATTAACAGATAGTGAATTTCCCAGATAGTAGCTTGTAAACTCGCTCAATGTCATCGAGGCTTTAGTAAAGCTTTATATTATATACGAGAGATAATATAAATTGGCGTGACCATGCAATCCCATACCTCATAGATATATTATACCAGCTTACACCCGTGATAAATCACGGGATAGTCTGAATTCTGCACAAATCAAATCCAATTTTGAAAATGGCATTTAAAATAATTATCAGCTAAAAATATTATATTACAGTAAGGTAGTAAACATATTATATTAAAGTGTATCGCTTGTCTGAATTCTTCAAACTTCCAATTATAAAAAGCACAATTCAAATTATAGTCTGTCAATTAAGAGTAGAAAATATAAAAACTGGAACTACTAAATTTGTAGACTGGCAACACCAATTTGATTGTCAAATATTTCTTTGAAGTGCAATGACACTGAATGTATAGAACACAGTAAACCACATTTTATAAAACATGTTTTCTTCATGACATAAATTTGATTAAAAGGTGATTTATAAAGCGATTTGCTTTAATTTAATTTAACATAAATTTGAATTTAACAATAGATAGAAAGGAAGAATCACTAATGGTGAGTTTAGTTATACTACTTTTAGATCAGAATGAGTTAAATATATTCAGATCTAAAATTAGAGACATGATCTAATGCCCAGGCAACGCTAGGTACTTTATCTAGTATTACATAAATGTGAGCAATTTCTAAACTGTGCTTTATATTTTATTACATTATAGTTATTCTTCATTATGTTAACACAAAATCTCAAAGGTGTAATAATAATATACCTATATGCAATTCTAATTTTGAGATCGGCGGGTTTCTATACTGCAATTAAAAAATATTTTTTCCACTATTATTTGCCTTTTTATTTTTTTATAAAAATGTAGGTTATACAGCTTTACTTTAACACCATGCGTTATGTGTTTAGTATTGCCATTTGATCAACAGTGGCGCCCTCATATATTTTCTACTCTTATTTGACAAACTGTATATTTGAACTAGATTTTACGCAGGACTAGCTAACGCACAGCACATACACGATAGTATGTTAGTAGTCTGTGACAACTGTTTGCGATTGTAGGCCGCGCCCACATATATTACGAGATTTTTGATCCCACGATAGTTGCTCACCGGCATACTTACATGCAATATGCAGTCGGTTTAGAAAAAATACGGCATACTTACAAAAAATATAACTAAATGTCCCCGAAGAGAGGTTGTAACTACCGCCGAATAACAAAAGTAACTTCATATTAAAAATATTTTCATTCAAATGCATCAAGGCTAAAAGTAGTTGTCTGTATATTGTAGTCGTATATACTCGTACCAGCGAATAAGTACAAGAAATCGACACTGTAAATAAATTATAATGTATATCTTTACAAACTTATCATTAAAGGCATTTTTGAAGTCGATTTTAGGTTTGAAATTGGTAAATAATGCACAAAAAATTATATTTTATAATAATTGCGTGACCAACTGTCAAAGAGGTTTTTATATCTCTCGCATTAATATTATCATTATTTTATTTTATTTGAAAAATAATTTTCCTACTTCCTTGGTGCTCTGAACTCGTTGCGTTTTGAACACGACAAGTGAACCGAATCGAATAATTACGGCGTAATCTAACTGTTACTGTTTTGAGAATTAAATGATGCGTCAGCCATTTTAATTAACTCTTTTTAGCTTTTATTAAATTTTCACTCGATATAGACCTGCTGCTAGTGCCGAGCAGGGTGGGCCAGGGCGCCAGGAAACCAGGGGTAAATGCAGTGTGTCGGATGGTGCAGGTTGGGGATATCGTCATAATATGGGGATATCGTTATAATGGCAACACTCTATTCATTATTAAAAACGGACGCATTATCAATCTCTACATATTATAAAACAAAGTCCTCCGCCGATAAACTCAAAAATTACTACCCAACGGATTTTCATGCGATTTTCAGTGATTCACGAGGAAGGTTAATATATTGTGTCAAGGTTTTCTGTAAATTGGTTAAAATCCTACTAATATTATAAAGGCGAAAGTTTGTATGGATGTATGTATGTTTGTTACTCTTTCACGCAAAAACTACTGAATGGATTTTAATGAAACTTAACAATAATATAACTCATACATCAGAATAACATATAGGCTATAGCTCAGAGCTGTGGAATTATGAAATTTGTATAGAAAAATTTTCGATAGGTGGTACGCGATCTGTATGAAAAATGAATGTAACGGGTATGGAGGGGCGATAAGGGGAGGTTGGAGATTGGGGAAGGGGGAGGGAGGAGTGGGGAGAGGGGGTAGGGGGAGGGGGGAGCGAAGTGGGGATAGGGAAGGTGGAGGAGGCGGAGTGGAAACCCCCCTAATACTATGCGAGCGAAGCCGGGGGCAAGAGCTTGTATATAATATATAAAGGTGGACGTTCTGGCTGACAAGCGGGCGGTGGGGATTTGATTTGTATGCAAATCTACAGCTTTATGCCGAGGTTGATGAAATTTTGCAGACGTGAACTTCAAAACAAGAGGAAGGTCACTGTCTATATTTGCTTTCGAAAACTCAGTGTAAAGCCCGGGCATCACCGCATTCATTTATTGAAGGAAATCTGGTCGCCGAGAAATCTGAACAGTAGATATTTTACCAAACTGTTGATGTCACTGTCGCTCTTACTCCCCCGAATACTGAGCGAAAGGAACAACTGCACATCAGGCTGATAATACCTAACTAAAATCATCATCGAGTATTTCCCATTTTTCTCCTCCAAAACTGGACCGATTTTTAAGTTTTTTGTTACTAACCGTATTAGACGAAAATATTCTGTACGTTTTTCTTTTTAAAAAATACATTGTCTAGTTTGTACGCGTTCAAACCAGGCAATTCTCACGATTTCTCACGAGTTCCAACTCCTATAAGAAGTAACTTATTAAAAAAAGCAAAACGTATTGACATGCTGTGGTCGATATCTATAATATATTAAAAAATATTTTTTTGTGAAAATCTGTAGAGGAAATTAGGAAATTAGGGAAATTGATATGGAAGAAACACCGCCCGATTCAATTATTGCTATTTAATATGAGTCAACATCATCGAGTATAAGAATCCCAAACTTTCACAGGGTCGAACGGACCCGGGAGATCATGAGGAATTTAATCATTATTTTAGGTTCAGGAAAGATCACTGATTTTCAGTATTTGAATCGCGTTTTAAAGACAGCGACCATCTTCAGAAAATATTTTATATTTTCCTTAAGAGAATGTAGAGGGGGTCCGATTATTGGCGATGGATGCGTCTGCCCACCAGCTCCATGGCAGACTGGATCGGGAGAGACTTGTTGAGGGAGACCTTTGATCTCTCCAGAAGGACTCTGCACCTTGTATCGCAGTGGGAGTTTATATTCCCACCCACCCCTCTTACCTTTTTTTTCCTTTCCAGAACTTCCTCTTCTTCCTTTCCCTATATAAAAAGACCCTCAACACAGAATCCTCAAAGATGACATTGGCCCTGAGGGAAATTGTTTTCCTCGAGGCCTCTTACGTGGAGCTAATGTAAAAAGAAGATTATGAACACTAATAAATATCGGATCGTTAAAATGTTAATTAAGATGATTTGGACACGTTGCCAGCTAAACTGAGGAATCCAACTTGGAGAAACTCATAGTCACTGGCAAATCGGAAGGCAAAAGAAGCAGAGGAAGGTCACCGCAGCGCTGGAGTGACCAAGTATCACTGGCGTCCGGTCCTGGGGTGTCCGCGCAGCACAGAACCGCCAGGAGTCCAGGAGTGGAGAGCCTTGTCCACCATGGAAATTGCATGGCTAAGGTCACGATTCTCAGCAATGATGAACCGAATTAAGAAGAACTATATACATTAAAATAAAGATATCACATCTAAAAATAAAGATTCGCAATCATTGAGCGATTGTCGTAATAATAATTATAATGAATTGTCATGGTTATGTGTCACATTCCTTACAAGCAATAACATTATAGTAGAATCTAAACATAAACATAACAATAACAAAAAATAATAACGTTGTAATTTTGAGAAGGTACTAATAAATTCCTGACATAAATAAAAAATATCCATATTCTGCACAGTGTTGGTGCTTACCCTAAGTAGAGAAGTGCCTATCACCATTATTGTAGTTTCTCTCGCCAAATGACTTTTGCCATGTTTACAAAGGACGATGCAGATACCATTATCCCTCATCTACCCCTTTAAAGTGCCACCAAAAGAAAACAAATATGTACCCCTTAACCCTCAGATTTCTAAAATCAACATTCCGCAGAGATAATGACACCTAATTAAGATGTCCCCTGGCAAAGTGTATTGTGGTTGGCGAGATGTCATCGTGACGTGTTGTAATATTGTTAGAAGCCGTTAGTGCATAAGGAAACACTATTATTTGTTTATAAAATGTTACATTTTAAACAAACAAATACAAAAAAATATAAGGGAGTGTAAAGAGGAAGGGGAGGATAGGAAAAGGGGGGGAGGGTAGGGGAAGAAAAGTGTAAGGATTAGAGGAGGGTAGGCATTTATAAAAATTAACATTTTAAACAAACAAAATACAAAAAAAAGAGTGTAAAGAGGGAGGGGAGGGTAGGAGAAGGGTGGGGAGGGTAGGGAAGGAAATTGTAAGGATTAGGGGAGGGTAAGCGAAGGAAAGGGGAAGGGTAGGGTAAGGGTAGGATAAGGGTTGGGTGAGGGTAAGGGAAGGGTAGGGGAAGAGTAGGGGAAGGGTGGTGTAAAGGTATGAGAAGGAAAGTGCAAAGGATAGATAAGGGTAGGGGAAGAGTAGGGGAAGGGTGGTGTAAAGGTATGAGAAGGAAAGTGCAAGGGATAGTGAAGGGTAGGGGAAGTGTAGGGAAAGAGTAGGGGATGGGTGGTGTAAAGGTATGAGAAAGAAAATGCAAGGGATAGGGAAGGGTATGGGGAAAGTAGGGGAAGGGGAGTGTTAATGTATGGAAAGGGTTGGGGAAAGGTGGTGTAAAGATTTGGAAAGTCTAGGGAAAGGGTAGGGGAAGGGTGGTATAAAGGTTTGGGAAGGGTAAGGGAGGGGTAGTGTAAAGGTAGGGGAAGGGAGTGGAAGGGTAGGCAGGGGAAGGTTAGGGGAAGAATGGTGTAAAGGTAGGGGAAGGGTTGGGAAAGTGGAAGGGTTGTGGAAAAGGTAGGGTAAGGGTAGGGGAAGGAAATTGGAAGGGTTGGGGAAGGGTGTTGTAAAGGTAAAGGGAGGGTTCGGGAAGGGTAGAGCAAGGATTGTGGAAGGGTGGGGGAATGGTTGGGGAAGGGTAGAGTAAGGAATGTGGAAGGGTAGGGGAATAGTTGGGGAAGGGTAGAGTAAGGATTGTGGAAGGGTAAGGGCTGTCTAATGAATCCTGAGCAGTTTTGTCCAGCACTACATATCGAGGACGTCCATCTTCTTTCTTTCACTGTTTCTATGTTTACACACCGTATAGAAATATGGAATCAACGCCCGAACGACTCTCATCTTGATGGTGTTGTATGTGATAAAGTATAGAGGTATATTTTAAAAAGATTATTTATCAATAGAAAAATAGAATGACTTGTGTTTCTGCTTGAATAAATACCACGCAGTGGCAGCTCTGCAAAATAGAGAAATGGCGCCCGTTCATCAGCAGATTCCAGTGTCAGTGTCAAATGACATCTGACGCGTCATGCAATAATCATCACATCACATTCTGCAATAATCAGCTTTTATAAAATAGTCTGGAAGCACCATCGACGTATATTTTCCTTTTTTTTTTGATTTTTGGATTCTTTCGTAATCCTCTAACTAGCTAGGGCTTATAACAATACCCTTCATGTTTCTAGCTGACTAGTACTGCGGCTCATTTGGCCTTATACTAGTACTATCTGATGGTTGTATTTAATTGACTGAATTTACTACACATTATTGTGCTTTATGAGGAAAATTTCTTAACTGGGTAAAAAACCTTCAAAGAAAAAGAAGGCATTAAGTTCTAAACTTTTAACTCGATTTTACCATTATGATTATTTACTGAATGTAAATATTTCATTGTTTGTCTGTGTCCACTTCTGAGGTATGGTGTTTTTTGATATCTACCTTAAAATTGAATGTGTTCTTTAATGTGATGTTTTCTCGTGTGAATTTTGAAACTGTACAACTGTACATATCTTGTTAAAAAAAATAATAACATTTTAAAGAGACTTTTGCTAGAGTAGAGAGTGAGTGCACTAGGACTAGATGGATCCCAAAACTATCTAATTTAATAATAATTTTATTTTTGTTGAGAAGCAGAAAAGGGAAATAAAAGAAAACTTAAAATAGAACATTGTCAAATAATATCACGAGTCTCCCTGTATCCTTGGGCTTTTACGGGGTAAGAGGGGACTGCGGACGGGTATTCCAACCTGGTTCAAAAAACTTTTTTAACTATCGATTCTAGTGATGTGCATACATATATTTAAACGTGTCCTATTTAACCCCTCAAGTCTCGGTAGATTTAATAGCCACAAACAACTTTTATTAGAGCCTTTGAAGGACAAATCTGACCGGGGCATCCAAAAATTCTAAAAGTATTTTTTATCTTTTTTTTCTGTAATGCGGGGGGCGATATTATGTGATTTGTTTGTCGTCAGAAAGAAAAATAATTATTCTTTTTAGTTTGTCTCCAATATTTATTCTTGATTTCATGGGTTAAAATCCAAAAAAATTGCAACATTAAATTGTAACCAATTACAAATTGGTGGGATTTATTCGTTCTCAGTTGAAAGTTAAAAAATTATTGATATTTTTGACTGTATAAATGGCATAAAAATGAAGTGTCAGTTTTCTTACTAATTCTCTACACAAAGGGAATGAGCACTTTTGTTATCCACAATTGCGGTACCATGACGATATAAAAAAGCATATAACGTACCGTTTTTTCCTAATAATGCTGAAGCTCAGTCAATACGGATTCCGGCGGAACCGCTCGTGTGGCGATCTTCTCGCATTAGTCTCTTCAAGACCAATGTTCATTCCTTCCTCTCCTCAAAAAGACCCTCCACACAGCATCTCAGATGACATAGGCCCCGAAGGAAATTATTTTCCTCCTGGCCTCCCGTGTGGAGTTAATGTAAAAAAAGCTCTTTCTTACACATTAAATAATGGTGAGTCAAAAAACGAGAGACACAAAATACGTGTGACTGTTTCCTTAAAAGTATTTCTTTTTTCCTTTAGAGGAAACAGATATATCTTATTACGGTTCGGCCACGGCGTTGGGAATTGCGTTTCATTTTATTTATACGTGTGAGAGAGATGTATGACAAGCATTGTACGTTTCCTTTGCAAAACCATCAGCGCATTGACGTTTGACGTTTTTGATTTTTTAGAATTCACACACCCTTCAATATTATCCTTGTAACTATATTCCATACTTTCTAAATTATCGTCACGGCTTGTAGTATTGTATGGGTCTACGGAGACGTCACGGTGCCGTGTGTGAGAGAGATGCAAGAAAATGATTACTTTTCGTTTGGGGGAAACAGATCTAGGTACATTGTATGTATTATCTTTTGAAAGAGCTGCAGCATTATTGTGATAAGGAACATATGTTTATTGGCTTTTTTATACCGTCACGGTGCCGTAATCGTGGATAGTCGCGGTAATAATAAAAGTGCTCAATGTCTTTTCTAAATATCGAATTCTTTCAAAATTATGAAAGTTTCGAGTCAAAATCTTTCGATAGGTATTTTTGTTAACATTTTCAAGTATTTTTTTGTTAACATTTTCAAGTATTCATTTTCCGTATGAATTCAAATTTTATTATTTAAAATGTCAATGTTAACTTTAAATACAAACATCTCAACATTTCAATACAAACATCTGCCTATAAATGAGCTAGTTTTGACGGGTAAATAAATTATCGGCGAAAAATTAGTGGGGTCAGAGAAAGGTTACTGATTGTTTGGAGACAAGAATAATGTTCAACTAATAATTATTATCAACTATTTACTCTTTTTTAAAACATAATCTTAATATATAAAAGCGAATGTTTCTTTGTTTGTCCCTTATATACGCAACCTAAACCATTCATCCGATTGCGATGAAACTTTAATGCCCGCTATGCCCACTAATCTATATGTACTGGTGAGCTCTGGCGTTACGAAATATGTACAAAAATTTTGTAACAGGTGGCGCGCGAGTTGTTTGAAAAATGAGTGAGGAGGCAAGGAGTGAGGAGAGGGGGAGGGAGCGAAGGAGGGGGCTTCGTAGGAGGGGACGAGGGAGGGGGAAGGCAGGGAAGGTGGAAGGGGAACGCGTGAGGGGTAGGGTAGGAAACGGGAGCGGGAACGAATGGGGAAGGACACGCCGGCAGTGAGAAACAAATTATTTATTCCAGAAACTCACTACTAATAAATACAATTTATTAGAGTTCTGTCGAATAAAATACTAGGCTCTTGGAACACAGATTATACACGGTGCCCGGAAACCTACAGTACAAACGGGAGGTTCCACTTCAACTCAAGAAAGTGGCATTTCATCACCCGAATTTGGAGATTTAGCAGGGGTGCCCGGGTTCACGGGGTGAGGTTTGTCTAGGTCTTGGAGGAGGATGACCAGGACATACTGAACCCCAGATTTCTACCCACCCCTTAAACCCTTTTCCTTCCCAGAACTCTTCTCTCCTTCCTTTCCTTAAAAAAACCCTCTACACAGCATCCCCAAAGAGGACATAGGCCCTTCTGTGTGGAGCTCATGTAAAAAAAAATTGAAAATTCATTTCAGGGTTATGATTTTTTTTTTAAATAACCCTTAACCCAACCTAACGTAACCTAACCTAACCCAACATAACGTAACCTTACCTAACCTAACCCAACCTAACGTAACCTATTTAACTCATTTTTAATGTATATTTTTTTCAGGTATTAATGATATGTATGTTGTCCGTCACCCAAACGGAGTACTGGTGAATCTATATCACATATGGAATCGATTTTCCAATACAACTTTTTTTAATTCGAGCTTTATTTTTCGAGGAAATCAAGTTCAAAGTTGAAATTTTTAGGTAAAATTAGAAAAAATCGGTCACCAGAGGGTTATTATCAACTCTTTGTCTTTTTAACCGTTTAGTTGTCGATTTTTTTTTTTAAATCACAAGAAAAATAAGAGTTTTTTTATTTTGTCCATTTATAATTGATTCTATTGGCAAAAAGTCATTGGTCAGCATTCAGGATTTCTCCTTGAAAGTAGCTGGTTTTCAGCAGTGCCTCCAATAACTACAATAATAATATATCAATATATAATAATATAACTATCATCGAATAGGAGTTAATACCGTATCGTCTGCGTGGTTGAATTTCAGAACCCAGCTACGAGTGCATGTCGGACGCCACGCCATACGCGCCGCGCCACAAAAACATCTGTGTACGTGGAATTTCACACAAAGCTGCTGTTATAATTCGGTTTAGAATTCAAGAATTCGACAAAAGATGTCGCTACTTCCTTCAGCAGGTCGGACGGGGACGTATCTCCCCTAGGTATAACTGCTACGAATTTGTGAATATGTGGTATCTCTCCGGATATGAAAAGATAATACACGTTATATCAAGTGGATATATATTACATACGTTACATCAAGTGGTTCGCTACGTTTGGTGATTTAGCAGGGGTGCCCGGGTTCACGGGGTGAGGTTTGTCTAGGTCTTGGAGGCGGATGACCAGGACATACTGAACCCCAGATTCCTACCCACCCCTTAAACACTTTTCCTTCCCAGTACTCTCCTCTCCTTCCTTTCCTTAAAAAACCCTCCACACAGCATCCCCAAAGATGACGTAGGCCCTGAGGGAAATTATTTTCCTCAGGGCCTCCTGTGTGGAGCTCATGTAAAAAAAAATAAAAAAAATGACGTCATTGCTCTGTCCGGTTACTTGGTCCCGGTGACTAGCTACAGTGGATCCTAGAAACGGGCAGTTTTTGGAATTTGGAATCAGTTCTTATTGGATCTATAAAATGGTCACCAACACTAACTGGGCGAAGGCGAATCAAAAGCCACACGCAGGGCCTGCAGAGCGGGTTTTTAAGAGCTAGTAATATATTATTAACAATGAAAAAAATACAGGACGTTAAGGATATACTTGACTTACTTAAACCAGTGATTTCTGACATTATTTGGAGTAAAAAATGTAAATGAAATTTTGATCTTCGGTGACATTTTACATGTTTTTTTTTCTATGAAAACATAAAAAATGGTAAGTGTTGGACAATTGGACGCGGGGTTGTTCGGTTTCTTGGTTGAGTGACCACTAACGACAAGCGGAATAATTTTTTTTTGTTTGATTTTGAAGAAAAAAAAATTGAAAAAAAATCACCAGACAAAAAATTCGTATACATTTTTTACTCCAAATAATGTCGGCAATCACTGGTTAAAGTAAGACAGGTACGTCCCAAAACATCCCGTATAAGATAAACATGAAAAAAAACTACAAATAAATTACAAAATTATCATGGTGCCTGTCTAGAAGAGTGTAAGTTTACGTACACATTGTCACATTTGAATTTAGTGATAAAAAGAGATTAACCGTAGAAATATTAATTGGAATTTTGGATTGGAATTCATTTTGAGTCATTTCCCCCATTGCTGACGATGGTGACCACACTCCAATTTACCTGATGAACCAAACGGTACTGAGCTACATGGAAAGCATAATATGACAACTGCTGTGATGGAGAGAGTTCAGAAGAAAATTGTGAGATTTCTCTAGATGAGGGAGTATGGCTACTACCCGTGGCTCTACCCTACCGACTTTCTTTTGGGTATGCTCAGAATGAACTATCTACGGGTCAAAAGTAGGGTTCCCAGATCAAAAAATCAAAATCCCGGAGAAAATTCCTGACATTTGATAAAAATTCCGGACTTTCTTGTGGGAGAAAATGTACCCAATGGAATTGGAACCCAATGGTCAAAAGAAAGGAACATGCTTTCTATAAGAGTCTGTCAAGTCGATTTCTCTTAAAAATGACTTTCGAAATGTTTTACAAAACTATTATTAAAGATTCGGAAGTGTTGAACAATATTTCTGGAAGCATTAAATATCAGAAGTGATGTTTTTACTTTGATTTGTAATAAAAATAATTTGGTTTATTTCATTTTTTATATCAATCTCCACTTAATTGTAGAAATTCCGGACTGTTTAGAATTTCCCCCGCATTCCGGACAAAGACCTATATTTCCGGACTTGTCCGGAAAATTCCGGACGTATGGCAACCCTAGTCAGAAGGGATGTACAAATTTATTCAGACTGATTCGTGGATGGTTTGAAAACTCGGCTATAATGGAGAGCATTCGTTTTTATGGCTCTGATAGTTAAATCCGTCACCGACAGCACAGACTGTTCTATTTCCCAGCCTGCAGGACTAACTTGCCAATGGATATGCCGGTGGGGAGGGCGATCTTGCTGTTGAATAGAATCATTTCGAATATCGATATATTTGGCATCAATGAAGCTGCATTTAAAAGGCACGCTTTGTTGCTACTAGTGTTATAGTTGATAACCAATGTTCATGTGTGTGTATTTATTCGAAAAAGTACAATTTTGTAATGTTCTTAACAATTAGGTAAAAATATTAATAAATTGGCCATGTTGAATTGAAATACTAACCTTAATATGCTTTGGCAGTCCGCATTTACTTTTTGACACTAAACGGGAGTAAATTAGTTAATGAGGTCTTTAGACATATTTCAACCCTTTCGTTTCTAAAAGGGCATTACCAAAGAAAACCAGAAATATGTCATGTTAAAATCAGATTTTAGACGTATTGACTCTTTTCCACAAAAAATTATAAATGGATTTCGAAAGATTGTGCCTTGATCTAGCATTCGCATGTTTTAAATTTTGAGAAAAATGTTTATTTTTAGTATAATAAGGTTATACCATAGGTCGTTGGCAGATTTGTTAAATTTTCAAAAAAGATTTTGTATTATACCACACCCATTTCAAATCATGTAATCATGCAGTAAAATAAATCAATACATTATCTGGCAAACGCATGTTTTAGAATTTTAATTTTAGTTTAAATAAAATCATTAAAAAATATATACGTACATGTGTTTCTTGGCAAAAATTGGTTCGTTTGTGTATTTATTTGCGCACTTACAAACTAATATGTTTCAGATTTTTTTTACATTCTTATTTTACTTAGACATTATTGAAAAATGGTTAATACTCATAATCAAAAAAATTATTACAAAAGGGACATAATTTTAATAGTTTTATTATCACGCCTTTCAGCGTTTTTGGCTGTAGTAATAAATTAAAGCAAATTTGGAATGAAATAAAATCGATATTGAGTTATAATTTAAAAAAGCTGCTACGGAGAATAATTAATCTTTCTCATTGGAACCGCCCTGTACGATCGTAAGAACAACTTTCGACGAAATGTGGATTTTCGGCCGCTGGCTGGTTAAACGCTCTTCGGAATAAATTTATCGCGTTTTAGATGAATTATTTAAGTCTATGGATCGTGTATACGACTTTTTCAAATCTAAAAGCTTCGTTAGTTCAATCCGTTCATTAGTAAGTCAGTAATTTTGCATAACGATCGAAATTATTCAAAAAAATATATTTACGAATATTGACAGTTAACCGAAACTTATCTGATACTCGAAAGCCGCGCTAAGGGAACGTACCCATACTACGTGAGACGTTTAGGGGGGGGGGGGGGTTAAAAATTGCAAAAAGTTGGTCACGTAGTATGGGTACGTTCCCTAAAGTGAATCAATCTTCGGTCAGAATATCTGTAAACAATCGTTGATCGTGCTCGCAAATCTTGATCACTGAAAACTGAAAAATGACGAATTTCGTCAATATCGTATTGATGATATAGGGTTTTATCGGTCATCTGTGCCAGACTTCTAGGAGTAATGGAATCATGTATGAATATCTTTTAGTTTTCACATCTACGGGGTGTGCCAGTTAAGGGCTTTGTTCTTCGAGCTGTTGGGGTATTTCTGGACCAGCGTTCTGAGAGTATTAAGTTACTGTCGTGTGGTGTGTGGTGTGTGGTGTGTGGTGTGTGGTGTGTGGTGTGTGGTGTGTAGTGTGTGGCAGGTGGAACTGTTGAGAGTCGAGAGTGGGTCGGCTATTTGAAAACTCATTTCTGCTCAGGGCCTATAGCATTCGGTTCTTGTGGATTCCTTACCGGCCCATGAGGAAATGCATCATTGCTCAAGGAAAATTTTCCCACTATCAGTTGCGGTTAGTGAAAACTTCTTTAGCACCGTCGTGATTTGAAACTCGATGAAACGGAAACGAGCGATACTAAAAATAGACAAACTCACACATCTATAGGATTTAGCCTGCGAGAGAATGAGATAGCCATAGAATATTTATTTATTTTACGAGTATTCGATTCCAATATAATATGATAAATTCACGGTCCCACGCAAATTTCCTTTGGTGTGGTGGTATAAAGCGCCTGACGAACCTCGATGGGCTGAACAAGGATTGAATGTAATTTAAAAAAAAATCTGTATATTTGTATATTTTTTTTTTTTGTAAAATCAATATTCAATCTTCAAATCACTCCAAATACTAATAAGATGACGTAGGGGATACCTAGGAGAGTTGTAACAGAGGAGAGTTGTGACAAAGACGATTTCTCCCTACCTATAATAGTTAGCGATATTGTAAAAATGCTCGTTTGTCGCTTTAGAGACGCGCTACTTCACTCAGTACCCACCGGCGGCGCACGAGAAGCGGTTGCGTAATTACGACGTCTGCATGCAAAAAATGCGAAAAGTAAGTTTTTATTCAAAATTTTGATTGAATTTATATCACGTCTTATTACAAGTGCGTTGTTGTGTTATTTTTTCTTAAGTTGTATGGTTATTTAAGTCTCTAAGCGTTGCATTGACCTTTTGTGTTTGCATCGTATTTAGAAAATATGAATAATTATTCGGACCAAGTTGTGACAGCCTGTCACAACTCTCCTTTTGACTTAATTTTTCTGCTGGGTTATTTCGACACTTTTTAAAATTAATTTACGATGTCTGTAAGTGTGTTTGTGCGTTAGTATATTAAGATCAAATCTTGCAAGTGCAGTCCGCAATAAAAGCTTGTCTCAAAAAAATCATTTTCGATAAAAAAATATTTGGAATTGTAGTGTGATATTGCATGCTGGATGACTACTTTTTTTGTTTCAGAATGCCTAATAACTATACACGAAAGACTGGTAAAGGCATTGCTAGTGTCTAGATACTCAAATAGTCTAAATAAAAAGCTGTCATAACTTACCTCGGTGATAGGGGAGTTGTGACAGAGGGAGTAGTTGTTCTTTTTGTTGATTTACTAGGAAACCGTAATACTTTAATTAATTTTGATGATTGTTTTGGAAAGGGAAGGAATGGTGCTACCTTAATTTACATAGATCATAAATACGGAATATTTCTTGAGCGAGATATGTCCCTTAAATTAAAAATTGTCACAACTCTCCCAGGTCTCCCCTAATGTATGAGAAAAGGTGCACTGGAATTCGACGACAAAATTTGGAAAAAATCATCCTTCACATCGATAAAAAAGTGCTTCGTAGACTCCCCACTCTTGTCTACTTTTTTCTGAAGGTTTCACTTTTACTGCGTGTGAATTGCACACTTTGATTTTTTTTATAAGTTACGTATGTGCAGTGAACTCCCATAAAAAAAATATAAGAAAATAAGAAACACTCTAATTATCCAATAAAAATCCGAAATGAATGCCAGTTCCCAAGGTGCGTTATGAATATGCGCACCTACGGGAACTTCCGTCATTTCCAAGTGGCGCCACAGCGGTAAACCTGCAAACCTTGCGAAACTATTAGCTGCTGGAGTGCGCATCACCTAAGAACACGTTATGTATTATTTACACAGACGTTTTGTCTCATCGTGGCATCCCCTTTTGGGGAATATTATGAGCCTGAAGGATTAGGGAGGTCGGGAATTGCTAATTCATTCAAACATAGACAATTAGACATAAGGAAATTCTAGACCTAAACCAATAATACCTGCATGAATCTACAAATAATTATTATTGTAAAAACCAGTATTCTTCCCAACCTTTAATTACCCAAGGAATTTCCTTAATTGAAGGAAAAGCTAGCACTGTTATCTGTAGGAAATTATTTGATACCGGGTTTTAACGTCGCGCGTCGTCAATGCAGTCACCTAATGATGTTGAAAGTCGCCCAGAGACAAATGGTTCAATTATCTCCTGTTTATCTTCGAGGTAAATTACCTCTAATCGTAGATTACAGAAGACGAATAATTTTTTAATCTTTTTTTCGTCAAAATGCTCAATTTTATCGAGGACCGGATGTGGGGATATTTTTTTTATCACAATTCAATAAATTAATGATCTCCTACAGATTTTTTTAATGCAGCAATTTTTTGTCTATAATAATCGTGGCCTAACCGTCATTTGTCATTTGTGTCGTTCACTTGCGGTAGAAGTGAAACCTTCAGAAAACTAAAGTAGACAAGAGTGGGGAGAGAACGAAGCACCGCACAAAGAGGAAACCGATTATTTCATCTCATTCACTCGCAGGCTAAATGCTATAGATGTATGAGTTTGTCTCTTTTTAGTCTCGCTTTTTCGTTTTATCGAGTTCCAAACTTACAACGGTGCTAAAGAAGTTTTTTGTGCGGTGCTTCGTAGCCTCCCCACATTGCACACTCTGTTTTTCGTTTGAGAGTCGCTAATATTGTCTTCAATGATAATATAATTGAACTTTTCTTGTATTTAGTCTTGCTAGCTTTACTTGCTTGCCCAATGTCCGCTCCTCGCTCCTCGCGCCCTTATCGCCTAAGAAAACACTTATTACGACAACAACACGGCATAGTTAAGTACCCACCAGCGATTACATTCTGAGATATGGCCCATGATACTGAATACTGGATACAAGACTGGGTAGGTACTAGGTACTAGCCACCCAATATAATTTTCTCACTATAATACCGGTCTTGGCTTATCGCAATCCCTACGATTCGTCGCGCCACGTTTCGCGGTTTTCAGAATCAGAACAGAACTACCAACCATAGAGAACTTTATTTGAATTTCGTTCTATTGCATTTCCTAGAAAAATTATTCATAAACCAGTGTTGCTAGTATGAAATATTATAAGGAAGGTTTTCCCTTATACTTTGAGGAAAAATGAGGAAATCTATACAGGCTCATGTCTTAACATTTTGGTTGAATTATTTAGGCGCTATTAGTTGCCGAGTCGCAGTATTTGTCTTCTGATTACCAATTTTACAGGCGTCTGGTGAGAATGTTGTCCCTGTTCTAAGGCTAGCTTTACACTCGTAAGTACGACTTTCGTAAATTTTTGACAAGTTACTCAAAGGAGCGTTTGATTGGTAATTAATGCTCACGGAAGTTCAACTTCAGTAAGTACCTACTCGTAGCGACCTTTACATCTGTAAATTTATTTGTGGTAAGAATGGTAAGATGGCTTCCTATCAACAACGATTTTCTGCTTTTAAAATTAAGCAGCTTTATCAATAAACACGAAAAGGCCCAAACGAAGTTATGAAATAGAAGGCGGAAATTAATTAAGCTCTTTAATTCTATCCGAATGACAGCTAGCTGACAGCAAACGACTTCGAATTGCAATACGTAGGTAATGTTATAAACAGAAACACTGAGATTAGAAAGAATTGCATTAACATTTTCATAAAGCTTTTTTCCACCTGAAAAATAAATTAAATAAACTGTCTTTTAATTTTTGACATCTCGCATCAGCGCATTTTGGTACTATTTCTTACGGTAAGCGTCTCAACTTATCAAACTGATTCGATAAGCTGTGAAAAGGCTGGACGTTCGCGCAGACTCGATTTTTTTTACATTAGCTCCACACAGGAGGCTCTGCATTTCCCGCAGGGCCTATGTCATCTTTAGGGATACTGTGTAAGGGTGTTTTTAGGAAAGGAATGGGATGAAGTTGTGGGAAGGAAAAGGGTATAAGTGGTGGGTAGGAATCTGGGGGTCACTGTGTCCAGGAGTGACGGACGTATGAATCCATCCTTCCCACTTCGGTGTAAGACGATGTTACAAAGTACGGATGGAGAAGTCAAGTGGATTCCCTCAACCACTCTAACCCGATCCGGCCTGTCACGTGGCTGGTGGGCAGTCCGATGCATCCGCCGCCAAGACCCGGACAAACCTCACCCCATGAACCCGGGCACCCCTGTTAAGTCACCAAACGTGGCGAACCACTCGGGGTAAACTACGGCAGATTAGACCTGTCAAAAAACTACTGTAAAAACAAATTCTGTAACTTGCTATAAATTACGGTAAATGACTGTTGGTGTCGTTAACATCGGCAATTTGGCCATAAGTAGCTTACGTGAGCGGCTTCGGGAAAAAACATGCGAGTGTAAAGGCAGCCTAAAGGTATTCTACCGGGTCGTTTATACTAGGATTCATTCTCGAGTTTAACATCTCGGCTGTGAAACGATTTGCCGCAACATGGGTCTCTTCAAGACCTGTGTTATACACTGCTTGCCTGCCGGTCTGTTTATGGTGTTCTTACTCCCATAATATTATCTTTCATAATATTATTATGTCCAATGTCAAACAGGTACCTACACTACTACGCTACGAAGGCCATGCCAGAACATTAATGACTAATTGCATCAATAGAACAGAATTGAGTTTGATGTAGGTACGAAACGTTGCAAAGCAGAGGTCATTTTATCGTTTATTAGATAACCAACACCCAGCTAGTTAGCAAGGATGCCCGGGTTCATGGGATAAGTGGTATGTCTGGGTCTTGGCGGCGGATGCTTTAACACACTTATTGCATGGCGGGCCGGATCGGGAGAGAATGGTTGAGGGAGACCTTTTGATCTCTCCAGACGGACGAGGGACGTGGGAGGGATGGATTTACCAGTTTGTGACTCCTGAACCCACTGACCCCGATCCCTACCGACCCCTCATACCTTTTTCCTTCCCAGAACTTCCTCTCCTTCATTTTCCCAAAAAGACCTTCCACACAGCTTTCCCAAAGATGACGTAGGTCCCGAGGAAATTTTATTACTAATATTAAAAAAAGATGCATGCATTGAATATGAACATTACGTACACATATTTCGTTTTTAAAGGAAGCAGTGTTTTTAAAATTGAATATATCGACAGAAAAAGTTCAATATACCACACGATGCAATCTCTGTGTACAAGAATTATTGTAGGTAAATACTTAAAATAAGTGCGAGAGGCAACTACATTAAATGGACCATGGGGTCTAGTGTTGTATTTATTAAGACGACAATATACCCTAAAATATATTCAGAATCTTAACGACATAAGTAAAGAAACCGTGTATACAAATTGCGACTCGCGACCCGTGTGTTGGACGGAACTACTGTCGAATTTACCGTATCAAAGAAAAGAAGAAAAATAATGTGGGAATCTTAACGACGTAAGTGAAGAAAGCGTGTGTGACGAACGTACGGTCGAATTCACCCTAGCAGGCCTGAAGATACGACTTTTTCGCCGCGTTCATTTTAATTAATTCTGAAGAATGTGTTACAAATATTTAAATGTATCTCTATGTTGTCCTCCCGAAGTTATTAATTCATCGCCTAGAAAAATAAAATCTGGTGGTTACCGCTAACTTTATAGTTGAAAAATGGGTTATAAAGTTTTAAAATCGTTGTACGTAAAATATATTAATAGTAAGGTACTGTTTTTATTAATCTAAAATATAAATAACTCGCATTCCTTGTGCGGCATGGAAATGAAGAAGTTATTATGGCTACGAATTCGTCGGAAATTATTAAAATGTGAATTTTGAGCAAACAAAAATTATTAGGGTTGTGTACTACCGCCTTAACCCCTCAGGCTGATCTACTTTTGGGAACAGCTCACATAGGTCTCATAGAAATCGTTGTATCTCCATTACTGTCATGGTCAGAAATATGATTTTAAAATTATTTTTTTATTTTTATTATTAACTAAAAAGAAACATAATATTTCGCTTTCTTAACTTAAATACAGAGCATATATAGTACAGCAGTAAGAAGTAATATTTTTAATTTTGTTCCAACATTTTGAGTTTAAATAGTTTTTTTTTAAAGGTTTAAAATTTTTTTTTTCTAAATCTACTCAATGATGAAAAGAGAAAATACCACAATTAGAAGAAGAAAAAACATGACACCTGTATGAAACCAAAGTTTCAAGAGAAAAAATTATTAAATTTTGTATTTTTTTATAAATCATTTTTTTATGAAACGACAAAAAGTAATTTTTATTTTATTTCTTATTTTTTTTTAAATTTTTAAAATTTTAAATTTTTTTTTGGCTAAAGAAGGAGGTAGCGCAACACGGCATAATACCCTAAAAACTAATAACAAAATAATTTTTGGCCGTGAAAATCTAACATCGTATCTGACAAAAAGTAAGGTTATAATAAGGTTCCATGCCAACTCAGAATGAAACCAACTCAGAAAGGTCATTAAAAGCTATGAAAAATAATTCTGAAATAGTCGGTAACCCTAACCTAACTTCTTTAACCAATTTTTTATATTTTCTTATCATCACCCTTAATGACCTTTCTGAGGTGCTTCTGAGTTGGTTTCATTCTGAGTTGTCCGGTCACCGATATTACGTTTGTAATACAATTGTGTGAGTTTTTATTATTTTTAGCTTTCAATAATCATTCTTTCGTATTTGCATTTTAAATTTTAACATATTAAAAATAATATGTTAATTTTTAATAGTAACATTTGATAGCGAATTTCATCACCAGTAAAAAACAGTTTATTGTTTTCGGATAAATTCAGAAATATTCTATTTATTTGGATTTTATTGCAGTCTACCAACATCTCTGCCATAGGTCACCCCAAGTTGTTCGCTACGTTTGGTGACTTAGCAGGGGTGCCCGGGTTCATGGGGTGAAGTTTGTCCGGGTCTGAGAGAGAATCGTTGAGGGAGTCCCTTTGACTCTCTGGGAACATCTCCTTGCACCGCAGTGGGAGGGATGGATTCGTACATTCGTCACCCCTGGACATACACCCCCCAGATTCTCTTCGTACCCTTTTCCTTCCCAGAAATTACTCCCCTTTCTTTCCTAAAAAAGACCCTTAACACAGCATCATCAAATATGACATAGGCCCAAGTCTGTGTTCTAGGGATCACTTTCCACAAAAGTTTTCTAATACTCGTTTGTCCCTGATTTGTTCGGCTACCCATAGAATGAGAGTTTGCTCTCAGCTCTCAGCAGTCAGCAGTGCGGTGCACCTACAAGATTGGTAAGGCATGATAATAATAACGCCTTTGGGCACATGGCAGATGGTTGGGTTTAAAAACAGCGCAGGGTGAATGTGGGTGGTGCGGGAGGTCGACACTGGAATGGAAAAACTGGATTGACCAAGTTGGACGCGGATGAAAGCGGGGGTGGGTGACGTTACGTCATGGGCTAATGTCGTGACGAAACGAGAAGTGAATTTGTTAAACATGGCCACACTATCGTTGTATTCGGCCACTCCCTTCAAATAGTATGATTAATTATCGCATACCTACGGAAATATTTTGTCAGAAAATTTTCGCTCTTTTTCAAGTAAAACTTCTTTACGCACGCTTGAATTGGGGAGTAAGCTGGTGAATGCGTGACGAGAGCGTTTGTAAGAACGAAAAGCTAGGCGAACGGTAGTTGAGAGGGAGATATAAGTTAGTGAAGATAGAAAGAGAGAGAGTTACGTTTCGTATATTACTGTAGGGGCAAGAGAGAGAGGTGCGAGCACACATTTTCTTTCTCTCTTTATGTATCTAAGATACAGTGCAGGCCTATTGTCTGTATCACACTGTATGAGCAAGAGAGAACAGCGCGCGCGCACATTTTCTTTCTTTCTTTCTGTCATTTAGATGGAGCTAAAGAAGTTTTACTTCAGTCTTTGGTCTAAAACACACTTGTTTTTTTTTTTACATTAGTTCCAAAACTGGAAAAAAAATCCCCCTCAGGACCTATGTCATCGTTGGGGAGCCTATGTCATTGTGTGGAGGGTATTTTTAGGATAAGGAAGAAGAAGTGGCCAGACGCATCTGCCACCATGATCCATATAAACTTCACCCCATGAACCCGGGAACCCCTGCTAAGTCCCCAAACCTAGCAAATCACTAATGGTGTATGACAGAAGTGTTGGTTGTCCAATAAATGGTTTCCGGAGCGACACGGTATCCATTGTCGCCTCCTAAATTGAATAAATCTAGTTATTTACCTTACTTACTAAAGGCCCTACTAATAAACGCGTTTTAAATTTTAAATTTTGATAAATGATAAAAAAAACCATTAATGTAGGGTTAATGTTTAAAGTTGTGCAAAATTTAAAACTTGTGTATTAGAAAGGAAAAAGGAAAAAGCTCAAACTCTAGAAAATCGCGAAATCTGATTTTATTTATCAAAATTAACACGAAGTACACATTTTAAAAATAGAAATAAAATAATTTTCTGTTAGAATATTATTTTATACGCAGGTACCTACTTAATGGCTTGTCTAAATTCTTGACACAACCCGTTCAAACTTTGAAAATGAAACTTCATTAAATTAATCAAATCTATTGGCAGCCCAGAAAATATGTAGTAAAGTACGAGAACTTGACAGGTACATTGTTAATTGCTAGCAACAGTAATCAATGCATAACCTGTTTATGACCCCAGAAATAATACCCAGAAACACATTACAAATAATTATTTTGATTCAGGATGTTAAAATCCCAGAAACTAATGAAGAAATGTGAACAAACTGGTGTCTTAATTACAGAACAATCAATAATAATCGCTTCAGGGCTCTTATGCCCTGTTATAACACTCCTCTATGTTCCTATGCACAATGCGCAGGGTCATCAAATGTAAGCGGTCATGTTAAATAATATTTCCGACAAAACTTTTACTTTTAAAATTGTTGTTGGAATTACAGACAGTCCATATTTATTAAGGCCCATTAACCAGCGGCCGAGAATTCAAATTTAAAATTTGCGATCATACCCTTGCAACTGATTACTCTTCATATCATCATTTTTAACTAATAATTCAATACCGGGTTGTTTGTTCAAAATTAGTGTGTAATAAATCAGAATTATATTAGATAAGTTTTAGGATTTTCACGGCCAAAAGCATTTTCGTTATTTGTTTTTGGGGTGTTATGCCGTGTTGCGCTACCTCCTTCTTTAGCCAACGCTTCGGACATCGTTGCAGTGTCCATCATCAGGGCAGATCCGGTATCACACATCTACCGGATCTGCCAGATCTGCCCTGATGATGGACACTGCAACGATGCCCGAAACGTTGGCTAAAGAAGGAGGTAGCGCAACACGGCATAACACCCCAAAAACAAATAACGAGAATTATATTAGTTTGTTAGTCCGTAAAAAAATAGACAAACTAAAATATTTTCGTCACAAAACAGGAACTCTAATTTAAAAAAAATTTTTTACTTGAACTAAAAAAGGAGCTTTCCTAGATAATTTTTTGATTTATTTAACCGTATCATTATATGATTTGAAATGTATATTGCATAATACATCATTTTGTTTAAAAATTTAACAAATCTGCCAAGGACCAACGGTACAACCTTATTATAATAAAATATATAGGTATGTATATATTCAAAATTCAAAACATTAATTTATTAGATAAAATAATAATCTTTCGAAATCATTTTTTTAGGAAAGAGCAGATACCTCAAGAATATGATTTAAAAATAATATACCATTTGTTACATTTAATACACCGGTTGGGTCTGGTTATTTTATATACCAACAAGAACTACACCATCTAAAATTATTTTAAATTGCAACAACAATATCAGGACTGAGTCATTTAGATACATGCTTGGGTACAAGCATGTATCTAAATGACTCTAGGTATAGAGTGCATGCAGTTGGCAATACTTACTCATAAGTAGTTGATAATTAAGAGGGAATTTAGCGGAGAAGGTGTAAATTGAGGTTAAATTGGAGAAAAAAGTCAATTAGCCATCATTCTCATTTGTTTCTTGACTGGACACTTGAGGACCTATTTATTTCATTTATTTTTCGTGCATAATGAACAAATCGAATAATTTGATCAAAATCCCGTTAATTAGTAACACGTTTATCTGATTGTACCTGACGTTGTTTTTATCTTGGAATTTGAATTCCTCGTAAAAGGTGTCCTCTTCTGTGCAATTACTATAACATAATCTCGATAATACTTTCATTTCAGATAATTTGATAACGTATCGTGGATTTTAATCGTACACATTCTAAATTATCACTTATTTTGATGACCCCGTGTAGTAGAATGTTCATAATGTACTTTACGTGTATGTACTTGATATTTTGTTGAATAATTTGATAAAATGGAGACATATTAGTACATTACGCAGTATGGATGTAGTAGTGTATGCACATATACGTATTATTTCATAATAGGACGACAATCAATAGATGAAAGAACATCGGAAAGGATACGTTTTATTTAAGTAAGTATATGGATAGTAAAAATTATACAGTACCTACTAGTAAAATTGTTTCTCCCTGCGTGTCCTTTCCCATTCGTCACGTTCCCCTTCCGCCTCGCCTTCCTCTCCAGTGTCCCCTTCCCTTCACGCGTTCCTCCTCCACCTTCCCCGCCTTCCCTCTCCCTTCTCCCCTTTCTTCTCAGAATCCCAATTTTTCAAAGACAGAAGAAATAATAATTGAACAACCGATAAATAGGCCCTTCGCCTTGTCGGGACACTGTTCTACCAACTGAGCTAATGTATCCCTATTGGATTCGGTCATATATGTAACTGCGTCATACTTCGACTAAGATCTACTAACATTAGCTTCATTTTCTTAATGCAAATTCATATTGGCTGCTCTCTTTATGTATGATTGCAAGATTCAAACCAGAATTAAATACTATCTAGATAGCGTCTTGGATAAATTTTAATCCATTTTTATTTTTAATGTGTAACAACTATTGATTTTTTCGATGATGAATAGGTATTTACCTATTTTTATTTTTATTTTAAAAATTTTCATTTAATATTCATTCAGCATAAAATATTGATTCAGCACATATCTGAGAAGATTGATTAAGCACATATCTGATTATAAGAGGAAAGTGGAACTTGAACATAATACTAGGTTCACAAATAATGAAGGAATGCTTGTTCCAAAATATTATAATACTCGTAACTACGGACGGCGAACCCTGCAACATAACGTGCCAAAAATATTTAACATGTTACCAAGTTATTTAAAAAAATGCGATTCTACAAATAGATTGAGATATTAGCTGAAACAATGGTTAATAAATAGAGATCTTATTATCTTATCTTATCTTATTATCTTATCTTATCTTATCTTATTCTCTTCTCCCATCTTAACAGACGGATTGCAATCTTTAGAGCACAGGCGTCGGGTGGGAATGCTATCCTTGTTCTACCGGTATTACAATGGAAGATGCTCCGAGGAACTAGCATCATTGATCCCTTCGGCACCGGTGCATAGTCGGGAAACACGCCAAACGCGTGCCCAACATTTGTACACAGTTGACATTTGTCACATGAGAACGGGTCGTTTCTTCGACTCGTTCTTGTGTTCAACAGCTCGGCTGTGGAATGATTTGCCGGCCTCTGTGTTTCCTCCTTCCTACAACATGGGTCTCTTCAAGACCAATGTTCATTCCTTCCTCTCCTCAAAAAGACCCTCCACACAGCATCCCAGATGACATAGGCCCTGAGGGAAATTATTTTCCTCAGGGCCTCCTGTGTGGAGTTAATGTAAAAAAAAAAAAAAAAAAGATCGTTTATATTAATTCATGTATGTTAATTGTGACAATCTGTGTAGTTATTGTAATAATTTTATGTATGTATGTTAAAAATGGAATTGAAAATGAACATTCTGTTGACATACTGCTTTATTGCGGTTAACGGGATTGTACCTTGAAAACCAATAAAAAATATTATGCCTTTACACACATTGGTAAAATTTGTGTATAACACAAAATATCAAAATACACCGTTTGAGGGCAGTCTATAAAGTTCTTCAGTAATTTCACTTCCGTGAAATAAACTACAAAACAGAATTAGTGGGAATCCATCATTACAAAAGCGTTTCGTATATGAATACCAAAATATTAAAATCATCATTTTAGAGGAGAAAGGCACTTTTTTCCATTTTAGTGCTGCATCCTTTCTGGTGTTTATATAATCCAAGTGATAATCACACGTCACCAAGTATTGTCAGAAGGAATTTACACATTCACAAAAATAATAATTCGTCTAGGTCTAGACCCAGACACGTTTCACGTAATTTGTTTTTGGAAATGTTTCAAAACACTTCAACTGGTTTCTAATTGAAGGATAATTGATTTAGGGTCCGTTTCTTCAATGTTCTGACCATCACGTAATTCTAAGATTTCACGAATTTTGAAAATATTAAATAATAACATATAATAATAAGTATTAAAAATAAAATATATAATAGTTAATTCATGGTGGAATCCATATTATGACGATTTTTTATTAAAAACCTTTACGATTTCTTCCGTTAATTGTTGGTAACGTTGTTGATATTTTTAAACGACTTCAAAAAGGAGGAGGTTCTCAATTCGACTGTATTTTTTATCTTTTTTTTTATGTTTGTTACCTCAGAACATTCGACTGGGTGAACCGATATTGGTGATTATTTTTTTATTTAAAAGCTGGTGCTCCCCGTGTGGTCCCATTTTAATTTGGTACGGTTCTGACAATGGCATCCATGAGAAAACCATATAAGTCTTAAATTTGCGTTAAGTATGTGCGCGACAAATGGGCGAATAACTCAATATCACGCCAACCGATTTCGATGATTCTTTTTTTATTGGAAAGGGTGTACTTCAAGGGTAGTTTGATGAAGGTTTGGTTAGGTTCTGATTATGGGATCCATGACAAAGTAACGGAACTCTTCAATTCTTAGGAGCAAATTAACGAAACTTAGATTTTCACGGCCAAAAGTATTTTCGTTATTTGTTTTTGGGGTGTTATGCCGTGTTGCGATACCTCCTTATTTAGCCAACTTTTCCCACCGTACTTCCCCTCCCCAAAATCACCAATCCCACTACCCCCAATTAATTAAATCTAAACGTTTCTTTACTTGTGAATTTTTAAGTTAGTTTTAAGTTTGCTTGTGAATGACACGGATGTGTCGAAATCGGTAGCAAAAACATTAAAATTTAAGAAACAAATGTACATGGAACGTAAAACTCTTCAAAACAAAAACAAAAAAACTATACTTTTAAACTAATGTATAAAGTGCCTTTCAAACTTGTACAACATGTTCTATCTATCATTGAAGAGATATCGTAAAAATGTTAGCATAGCTCGTTCATGCTTATATCCGCCATTCCTCATAAAACATTGATTCGGGATCCTGCAGTAAAATTACTTACTCAGTTATCCACACAATGTCTTTTAATACCTATATCAAACATTGTTGCGTTTAATAGGTTAGTTCATTACAATCCCAACACTTAAAGTGAAATGCTTCAACCTATTCAGCTATGAAACTGTCTACCCATTTCATTATTTCATAGAACATTTTGCGTTCTGTGGTTCTTGCTGTAGGCCCTGAGTTGTGTATGGTGGATGTAAAAGGTAACCGGATGTATCAGAACATTGATAAATCAGAACACTTTTAAAAAGTGATATAAAGTTATGAAAATTGATGAAAAAACAACTAGATTAGGTTAGGTTTGATTGATTTTGGGAGGCGGATATGGGTACTGCCGCCCCGGAAACCATTTATTGGATAACCAACGCACTTTTAATGACTCTTCATAAGTGTTCCAATTTGTTTTAGGCTGCGTATACACACGTGAGCCGAAGCACGAATTATGGAAAGGAACAAAGCAACTACTTGAGAGGCGGGTATGAGTACCGCCGCGCTGGAAACCATTTATTGGATAACCAACACCTATGCCATAAGTCACCCCAAGTGATTCGCTACGTTCGGTGATTTAGCAGGGGTGCCCGGGTTCTTGGGGTGATGTTTGTCAAGGTCTCGGTTACGAATGCATTTTCTCACCTACTGTTCGATCGAGAGAGACTGCTGGTGGCAGACATACTCGTAATCTAGACCTCTCCAGTTGGACTCTCTGGACCAATCGCCTTGCACCGCAGTGGGAGGGATGGATTCATACGTCTCTCACTCATGGACACACTGATCCCCAGATTCCTAACCATTTCTAAACACCCCTTATACCCTTTTCTTCACAGAACTTCCTCTCCTTCTTTTCCCTAAAAGACCCTCCACACAGTAACCCCAAAGATGACATAGGCCCTGGGAGTGTTTTTTCTTCCTCAGGGCCTCCTGTGTGGAGCTACCATAAAAATATGTGTATACAGGGTGGCGCAAAATTAATCATCCAATTTTGTTTTTGAATAAAAGATTTTGAGTAATAGAAATCTTTATTTGGACTTTTACAATTTTTTCTGTTAAGTGGAAAAGATGATATCCGTCAAGTGGCTGCCGCCAGTGTTGATACACATTTGTGCCCGTTTTATCGCATTTTCCATGACTTTCCGCAAGATTTCCGGTGATAACTGTTCGCATTCCTGTCGAATATTCTCCTTAAGGGCTGCGATTGTCTGAGGCTTATTGGCATAAACCCGCGACTTCAAATAGCCCCAAATAAAGAAGACTGGAATGGTTAAATCGGGCGATCTTGCTGGCCATACCAAATCGCCAAAACGAGAGATTACGCGACCAGGAAACGCTTCCTTCACAATATCCATAGTGGCTCGTGCTGTGTGTACGGTTGCACCGTCTTGTTGAAACCACATGTTCACCAAGCCCCGCTCATCCAATTCCGGAAGTAAGAAGTCGTTTATCATGGCCCTGTAGCGTTCGCCAGTAACAGTGACCGTAATGCCAATGGCGTCCTCAAAAAATACGGCCCGATCACTCCTCCCGCGTCAACGCCGCATCACACAGTGGCTTCGAGTGGATGTAATGGCTTTTCGTGTATCACACGCGGATTTTCAGTGCCCCAGAAACGAATATTATGCTTATTGGTGTAACCGTTTAAGTGGAAATGCGCCTCGTCGCTCATGGTGACTTTCGACACAAAATCGCTAAAAGCGTTAAAGTTTAAATCAACATAATTATTCCACGCTCTTGCCGAGTATAGCGCTCCATTGCTTGTCTGTTTGTATTCTGCAGCTGTCTAGTTCACCAATGTCAAATATGATTGACGTACGAGGCCATTTGCAAAAATTATAACATCTTCCGATAGGGTGATTAATTTTGCGCCACCTTGTATATTTATTTTCCCACGTTGAGATTCAATCCTGAGACTTCTGGAGCCAAGGGAGCTTACCGAGGAGTTTATCAATGTAAGGAATTCAGTGCGTATCTACTATGTAGTTGGTGGTGTTTTGGGAAAAGCACTGACCGCGATAAAGTTCG
The DNA here is from genome assembly GCA_929108145.2 of Limnephilus rhombicus. Lineage (NCBI taxonomy): Eukaryota > Metazoa > Arthropoda > Insecta > Trichoptera > Limnephilidae > Limnephilus > Limnephilus rhombicus. The sequence continues at coordinate 45,011,352 of OV815292.1, forward strand.
CCAATAAGTGAAATAGTGTCATAATAGAGTCAGAGTGCGGTCACCACATGGACATAATGTATATACGGCCACGAGCCACTGTGTTATGATTTATGATATTGATGTTGTACGTGGTGTCTGGAAACTAGTGGGAAGCTGGTGAATCAATTTTTCGTTAATATGTGCATAAAAAGTGGGACATGGTTAATATGTGTACAAACAAGTGAGACATGCTTGATAGGTGTACAAACAAGTGAGACATGGTTATCATGTGTACAAGAAAGTGGGACACGGTTAATAAGTGTCCAAACAAGTGAGACATTCTTAATAGGCGTACAAATAAGTGGGACATGGTTAACATGTGTACAAGAAAGTGGGACATGGTTAATATGTGTACAAACAAGTAGGACATGGTTAATATGTGTACAAGAAAGTGGAACTCGGTTAATATCTGTACAAGAAAGTGGGACATGGTTAATATGTGTAGGTACAAAAAAATGGGATATGGTTAATATATGTACAAACAAGTGGGACATGGTTAATATGTGTACAAGAAAGTGGGACATGGTTTATACGTGTTCAAACAAGTGTGACATGCTTAATATGTGTACAAGAACGTGGGACATGGTTAATATGTGTACAAGAAAGTGGGACATAGTTAATATGAGTACAAACAAGAGGGACATGGTTAATATGTGTACAAAAAAGTGGGACATGGTTAATATGTGTTCAAACAAGTGGGACATGGTTAACGTCTGTACAAGAAAGTGGGACATGGTTAATATTTGTAGGTACTTACAAACAAGTGGAACATGGTTAGTATGTGTACAAACAAGTGGGACATGGTTAACGTCTGTACAAGAAAGTGGGACATGGTTAATATTTGTAGGTACTTACAAACAAGTGGAACATGGTTAGTATGTGTACAAACAAGTAGAATATGGTTAATATGTGTACAAGAGAGTGGGACACGGTTAATATGTGTTCAAACAAGTGAGACATGCTTAATATGTGTACAAGAAAGTGGGACATGGTTAATATGCACTTAACAAAAATATACCTATATTCTGCATCAGTTAGATAATCGTAAAATATAATATTAACTTTACAATAAACTCTATTTACCTGTGAAAACAATAAATAATAACCATTTGATATTAATTAAAACTCTCAGATAGAAAACTTGTTTCCGACTTGACTTTTATGCTTAAAATTGTTTAGCCTAATTAATAACTTTCCATGCACCAACTAGAATTACTCCATCTAAAATTAATTTATTTAATTGCAACAACAATATAAGAACCGAGTCATTCAGATACTCGCTTGTACCTAGATTGCATGCAGTTGGCAATACTTTCTCACAAGTAGTAGATGTGTTCAACTGCATGGAATTTAACACTTTCATGGTCGACGTTCAGCTTAATGCCACAATGCGAACCATCAGCGGAACCTTAAAATCGACTCCTCTTCCTTGGCTCCCCGTACTTGCAAATATAACCCCGCCAAATATCAGGCGAGAGATTGCAACACTGAGGGAATACAAGAAGGCGCTGCAAAAAAGCGAAATACCCTTGCACGATGATGTCGTTTCTCACCCGGCATGCCGCTTAAAGTCTCGAAAACCCTTCTGGACGGAAGGAGAAAGACTCCTTCGAACACCTCTCACCCCAGAAGATAGGCGGAAGCTTGAGTGGCAATCAGCCAACGTCAAAAACGCCCATCTCGTGCAAGACCCCACTGAGAGACAGCCTGGGTTCTCATTGCCTCGCAAACTCTGGACTGCCATCAATAGGATAAGGTGCTCCCATAGCCGTTGTGCTCACATGATGCATAGATGGGGCCTTAAAGAGTCGGCGACGTGTGAATGCGGTGCGGTGCAGACCACCGAACATGTGGTCAACGAATGCCCGCTCCATTCATTCCCCGGCGGGATTGATGAGGTCCACAGGGCAACGCCTGAGGCCCTAGACTGGCTCGCAGACCTAGATGTCCCCCTCTGACCCATACGAAAGAAGAAGAAAACTGCATGGAATATGATTAAAAGCAGGCTGTGTTAATCACCTAATCCGTCTAATAAGGCCGTCAATTAATGTGTAATAATGTTCTTAGATTCTTCAGTTTTCCGCTTGTACCACTAGTGTCCGGGCACCGTGTATACCCAGACCTTGATACTAGACGCCACCAGCCACCATTGTCAATAATGACAATATATAATTGTATACTAACAGAAAGGTGGGTAATATCCTATCCAGAGTCGTTCACATTCACGTTCATGTCGGAGCGAGCAGCAAGTAGCGGCCAGTGCGGGCTTGCCGCTTGCCGCTTGCCGCTTGCCGCATGCCGCATGCCGACTCCGACTGGTACTGGATTGTGAGCTAATAACAAAAGATATTTCACTACCCACGCTAATGATCTAATACACTGGACAAATAATACGGTTGGAAGCCAACAGGGTTACCATCAACATCAAATATATATATCTGCGCCAAAAAAGTTAATACGAATTTTACCCTAGAAAGATAATCCACGTATGAGAGACGTAAGCGATGCATAAGAAATGCTGTTTTTTTTATTATTATTTCGCAACGTAGCGCGTTGTCTATCTCAGTTAGCTCAGTTGCCGAGCACAGCTCTTGGGGGGCGGCTCTGACACCGGGGTTACCTTTACCTTTTACCTTTATAGTAACTTCAGGACTTGTTCGTATAAAGGCGATTTAGCGAAATAAAAAAATATGGAAAAATTAAACAATGCAACTTTGTATAAACCACTTATATAATGTGTATATCCGACCGGTTTCGGAACAAACGTTCCTTCGTCAGGGAAAGCTTATACTAATTTGACAGTTTCATTTTTCTATAATGGATAACCACAAAGTAATAGCTACATTCAAAAAATTAAAATATGGTTTGAAATATAACGACTGATAAATAAAAATACCATTTAGACATAGAAACATTATTTTTCATTTAAAAAAATACTTAAAATTTTGTAGTTGATTTGTAAGAGGTTTACAGAATTTTGTTCTTTTATTAATTACAATATATTTCTTATAATTATTTTGGTTTTATTTAAAGCACAAAACCCTAAACCAATTATTCAACTATCTTTAAACTGTGTAAGTGTGATAATATGTGAAATATTCACTTTTAAACTTCATTACGTTTCTGAGAGGTATCTAAGGTAGGTAAAAATAAGATTTTCTTTCTAGGGGGGCATATATTAATTACGTGAGCTGTTTTTCTTCCAATCTAGACCCCACCCCCTTGGCGAGATAAATTTGGACCACTTCCTGTATTCTTTTCAAGTAACGTGAGATTTTGCTGGACCCCTCCCCCCCCTTTTGAGCTCACGCAATTAATGTATGACCCCTAGGGTTAAGGGGCCCACAGGCGGATACGATTGTGTCTGTTCTTTTAAGGCCCTTCCTACATGTAGATATTTACAAGCTTCGTGATTGTATTCACAAGTAGCCTACCGATATGCTGCTCTTTAATGCTGATTTCTGTTCAGCACCGTTTCCGTACACGATGCTATGCGAAATACAATGAACTTTATCATTTTTTCACGTGCAGCCGTGAAAAATACTATTTGAAGTGACTCTAGCGACGAAGATAATAATTAGTAATAGTTCTTCTTTATCTTAAGAACTTTTGAACAAACTGTGATGAACAGTAGAGGACAACGTTTTTGTTATTACGATTGTCAGGTTATTGCAATTTGATAGAAAGCTGAACCTGAAGTTTAACGGGGAACTTCCAAATGTCAAAAAAAGAAAATTCAATTTGGGAGGCGGGTATGAGTACCATCGCTCTGGGAACCTTTTATTGGATAACCAACTCCTTTGCCGGTTCTATGCCAACTCAGAATGAAACCAACTCATAAACACCTCAGAAAGATCATTAAAAGCTATGAAAAAATAATTTTAAAATAGCCGGTAACCCTAACCTAACTTAACCTATTAAACCATTTTTTTATCATCACTCTTAATGACCTTTCTGAGGTGCTTCTGAGTTTGTTTCATTTCGAGTTGTCCGATCACCCCTTTGCCCTAGGTCACCCTAAGTGGTTTCCTACGTTTAGTGACTTCGGTTTCACGGGGTGAGCTTTGTCCGACTTTTGCCTACCTTACCTACTGCGTGACGGATAGGGAGAGACAGATAGTGGGGGACTTTTTGATCTCTTCAGCAGAATTCTCTCGGAACAACGCCTTGCACCGCAGTAGGAGAGATGGATTCATACGTCGTAATTATACTAAGTCAGTAGACATCTTCAATTTTTCACTAAACCCATGCAAAATGTTTTTACTGAAACAGTCCAGTTATGTATAATAAATAATACTGTATGATTTTAATATTCATATCAAAAAGCCCCTAAAAAGGGCGTTAATTAATGAATAAATGTTTGTGTGACGGCCCTGATTTCTGTTTCAAATTCGCCATAGAGAATACGAATAGGTTTTGAGAATCAATAGCGCTCATAGAATAATAATTTATGCAGAATTCTGGCATTCCTATTTCTTAGTACCATTATTGTGCGACACCATCGTACCTTGTCTCAGGCCAGTGTGGGGGTAGGCAAGTTAAAAAACTAAATACCTGACAAACGGAATACATTTTCTTCCATTGAATTTTTTGATTCCTTTGACGTTATACTGTGTTCTGTCTGTGAATACCACACAAGAGTCACAACTGCTCCCGTCTGGAGCCAGTGAGACTATGGCATCCCCATTTAAAAAAAAAAAATTGGCTTCAGTCAGGAGGCCCAGGGAAAAATGATTTCCCATCATCTTTGGGCATGCTGTGTGAAGGGTCTTTTTAGGGAAAGGAAGGAGGGGGAGTTCTGGGAAGGAAAAAGGTATGAGGGGTGGAATCTGGGGGTCAATGTGTACAGGAGTGGTGGACGTATGAATTCATTCCTTCCTCTGCGGTGCAAGGCGAAGGGTCAAGATAGTTCAGCTGGAGAGGTCTAGGATAGGTCTCCCTCAACGAGTCTCTCCTGATGCAACCCACCACGCAATAGGTGGGTAACTTAATCCGCCACCAAGACCTAGAAAAACCTCCCTGCTAAGTAACCAAATATTGTGAACCACTTGGGATGACCTAAGGCAGGGGTGTCGGTTATTCAATAAATGCGGTACCCATACCCGCCTCCCAAAATGTAAGATGGAGTCGACGAAGTTGGAGAAGTACCGGGCTATTCAGATCAGCAAACACGGCAAAAGCCATTTCAAGCAACTTTTCAATTCCGAATGGTGGTCTTACTCCACGGCGATACTGAGAGTATCTTCCACTCTGGAATGTGCCGCCAAATAAACTAAATATTTTTTTAAATGAATTAATTGTGAAATAGGCACAAATTTCATTCGCGCACGCCGGGATTTGAGCCGTTCGGGTCGGTTCGGGTCGAGAGCCGTTCCCTTCGACTACGGAGGCCGTCAACCAAGTTCTGCAATATTTTAGTTTTTATTATTGTGACAGATGTTTCTGCGTTCAATACCATATTATCAAATGCTTTGGATGCCGAAACGTCTGTTACAATAATTAAAACTTTAATTCTTGCAGAATTTCATAATGCAGTTTATTTTTAATTTAATTTTTAATTTTTTTTTATTAGGTTTGTCGACAGCGATTCATTTCAAAGCGCTTACAAATACAATAACATTGAGCATGGTTGATGCTATCAATAATTAGAGACAAAATAAAATTGGTTTAGGTACCTACTTATGTTATTAATGACAACTCAGTTGATCTTCAGACCCTTCTCAGTATTACTAAGGGCTCTTTTAAAGACATAGGTTGGAATAGAGATTAAACAATAGTGGCGACAGGATACAGCCTCGTCGTACTCTACGTACTATGTCTTATTTCTGCTGTTTGGAACCAATACAGGAAAAATAATGAAATTCTGGTCTTTTCTGTCAACGTTACAATCCGCAAGCATTTTCATTAGGTCGGCATGTTTTACCCTGTCAAATGCCTTTTCGTAGTCAATAAAACAGGCAAAGACCTCCTTTCTTTGGTGACGACACTCTAGTACGTCGATAGACAATAATGCTTCACGCGTCCCAAACGCATTTCTGAAGCCAAACTGAGTGTCATCCAAGTCCTGCTCGCACTTATTGCGTCTCCTCATCCTGGCATGTATTCTTTTTAGAAATAATTAAACGGCTTCAAAAAGGAGGAGGTTCTCAATTCGACTGTATTTTTTATGTTTGTTACCTCAGAACTTTCGACTGGGTGAACCGATATTGATGATTCTTTTTTTATTTGAAAGGTGGTGCTTCCCGTGTGGCATCCATGAGAAAACCATATAAGTCTTAAATTTGCGTTAAGTATGTGCGACAAATGGACGAATAACTCAATATCACGTCAACCGATTTCGATGATTCTTTTTTTATTGGAAAGGATGTACTTCAAGGGTAGTTTTATGAAAGTTTGGTTAGGTTCTGATGATGGGATCCATGACAAAGTAATGAGTAGAAAAAGTATTAAGTTGTAGAAGAATACGATTTTTTTTTTCTTTTTAGTGCATGTTTTTAAGTCGTTTTTTTGTTTTGTTAAAATTTTTGTTTATTTAAGGACATGACTCATCAGGCTTATTAATCGATAGTCACTGCACTTCTTAGGGTATTGTTTTTTGGGCAATGTCACGAAGGTGGATTTAAGTAATTGGATTATAAGTAATTTTCTGGGGGACCTGATACGGCACACAAACAAGAAAAAGAAGTTACCTACTGATTTTTTTTTCAACATTTAGTAAATGTTTTCAATTAAATTTTGAGATAGTGATGTTCATTTGAAAACATTCTATAATCCCTTATTAGAAAACAAAAAATATTACTTTAAATGTTTGGTTTTTAATTAAGTTGGTAAGGCCAGGTTTTTAATAAGTACCTGCCATTCCTACCAACTGAAAAATCTTATGATTTTAGTGAAAATTTGGTTTCGAAAATAAATGAAAATTAGAAATATTTATACTTTTTTGGATACGGGGTTTCAAAACAGAAATAAAATAAATTAATATTCTCTGCAGCGTACTAGACATAATATATTTTTATATACCCTTTGATTTAAAAACACATGTAAAATATTCCTGAAAAATACATAATAGGAGGATATGTTTGACATACAAGGATTTTATGTTAAGCACTTTGAAGTCTCTTAATAAGTCCATCGTGGGGCGAATGTAGTGTACTTTGTAAATAGACCGTATTATCAGTTTTTGAGCTTTTATTAATTAATTTATTTATTTATTTATTGTTTCTTTAGACTGTAGGTAAAAATGTTTACAATACAATTTGTTACCTCACTAGGACAAGCCTGTGTTGAGGTTAACAATAATTATACAAGTTAACAAAATAACACAAAATTATACAGATTTTGAAAGAACAATATTGTTGTATTTCTTACAGATTGAGATTAGATTATGGGTACCTACTGGTACCTACTAAACTGATGGCGCTAGGTACTACATTAATGTAGACTTTTAGGGTGACCACAGTTTTGAGATCTGATTTAAAATAAAATAAAATAAAGTTTTTTTTTTTTTTTTAAGGATTAAGTTGTGAATAATAAATATATGTATATAATTTAACATGCTGTAGATTTGGCAAGAGGAAGATGAACAAAAACGGTTCAAACAAAAATAATATTATTTTAGCTTATTATTATAAACATACTCATTTAGCTAATAATTTAGAAAGGACAAAGTAGAGAAAATCAATTAATCAATTAATGGATCTAATATCTTTTTAGAGCATACTCCCCAGACAATTATACAGTAAGATATAATTGATTAACATAGAAGGTAATAAAAGTATACTGTTTTTAGTGAAAATATATTAGTAAGTTATAAAAAAAATATATTCGATTAGGTTAGTTTAGATAAGGTTATCTTAGCATTCGATTGAAAATAAAACCAAGCCTTTACGATTGCCTAAGAGCAATTTATACAAAGTGTAACAGCACATAACCGGAAGAAGCGTGCCAGCGATTGCTGAGCATATTTGGAAAAAAAAATTACATGTCAATTTGCTGTCCGGTGATATTTTTTTTCAATAATAAAATTCCTTCACTCGCCGCAACTGAGTAATTGGGTTCAGCCATCCCGGGTCGCGTATTTCCAAAACCTATAAAGTCGTTTAATTTACATTTCAGTTCAATTTACATTTTAAATACACTTATTGGTTATTTTTATCACTTTGCAAAAAAAAATTGTTCTAAAATCTAGATAAAATAATCTTTCCAATGTGTATTTTATAAATTATTAATTTTTTTTCTAAATATTTAAGTTTTGATATTATTCCCATATATTGTAAATTCACCTCTATCTTGGTTATTTTTAATCATTTATTTTTAATTTTTTAAACTTTATGAGTAAAATCTCAAATTATAATATTTAATTAAATGAACACAATATTAGCGAAACTCAATCGAAATCTGGAGACAGAAAAATCAGAAAAGATATTGGCTCCGCTGGGACTCGAACCCAGGACCTTTTGCTTACATGGCAACAGCTCTACCGATTGAGCTACGGAACCCATATTAATTCGGTCACTTTTAACTGTATCATACTTCGACTAAGAACTACCAACATTATCTTCATCTTCTTAACGCACATATTATTGGCTGCTATCTTTATATATGATTGCAAGATTCAACTCGAACTAAATGCAATCTAGATAGTGTCTGGATAAATTTTTATCCATCCCAGCGGAGCCAATATCTTTTCTGATTTTTCTGTCTCCAGATTTCGATTGAGTTTCGCTAATATTGTGTTCATTTAATTAAATATTATAATTTGAGATTTTACTCATAAAGTTTAAAAAATTAAAAATAAATATTCATCCTAGACTTGCAGAAAAAGTCAATAGATGTCGCGTATTAAAACTAAATTGATAAAAATTTATCCAGACACTATCTAGATTGCATTTAGTTCGTGTTGAATCTTGCAATCATATATAAAGATAGCAGCCAATAATATGTGCGTTAAGAAGATGAAGATAATGTTGGTAGTTCTTAGTCGAAGTATGATACAGTTAAAAGTGACCGAATTAATATGGGTTCCGTAGCTCAATCGGTAGAGCTGTTGCCATGTAAGCAAAAGGTCCTGGGTTCGAGTCCCAGCGGAGCCAATATCTTTTTTGATTTTTCTGTCTCCAGATTTCGATTGAGTTTCGCTAATATTGTGTTCATTTAATTAAATATTTTTAATCACTTTGTAAAAACAAAAATTGTTCTAAAATCTAGATAAAATACTCTTTCTAATGTGTATATTAGAAATTGATGATTTTATTTCTAAATATTTAAATTTTGATATTGAAAACGTAAGTAACAGCGTCCCTACTGAACCGGTGTAGGTTTTGGAAATACGCGCTCGGGTCATGTGATCCGCACTCCGTCTCGTTCTAGCGAACGGTAACACACTAAACAGCGCGCATAACACGTGATTCCATCGCGAGGTGTAGGAGTGTGATCAGTGGTGACGTGTGATTGAAAAATATATTAAAATATCATCGGGCAGCAAAATGACATCTACTTTTTGTATTCTAAGTGTACCAGGAATCGCTGGTTAAAATCCTTCGGTTACGTGCTGTCACATCCTGTATATATTTTTTTAATTCTGAAGGAACAGATAGGTCAACTTACAATCACGCGGTGATAACTAGACCCAATCAATAGCGGTGTGGAAACATAATATTAACTATGTAGTTAGTTAATATTATTATAATGTAGTTAATAAATAAGACTTTCCTGGTAATAAAGCTGACTACAAAGTAGCCTGATAATATTATTCAATCAAAAGATTTCGTAGGGGTGTCAAAACAGTTTTTCTTTAATAAACCACTCGAGCGATTGACCAATTTAAAACTTTTTCGTCGGATTGCTCGTGATTTTTTGGTGATCATTTTTAATTTTCGTTATTTGTTTTTGGGGTGTTATGCCGTGTTGCGCTACCTCCTTCTTTAGCCAACGTTTCGGACATCGTTGCAGTGTCCATCATCAGGGCAGATCTGGCAGATCCGGTAGATGTGTAATTTTTAGTCGTGAAGTGTGTGCTTATTTACTTCGAAGCGATACCGTGCCGCCAGCACCACTAACTTTCACCAGTACAAAATAATCGTGACAAGCAGTGGCGTCATCGCCGCGGAACGGAATAGAAAGTTCATTAAAACGTGGTATTTATGCTGGCCAGGGCAAGTCCGTTTGCGAGACGCCGACGGAAGTGGATTATTTAAGATTATTTTGTACTGGTGAAAGTTAGTGGTGCTGGCGGCACGGTATCGCTTCGAAGTAAATAAGCACACACTTCACGACTAAAAATTACACATCTACCGGATCTGCCGGATCTGCCCTGATGATGGACACTGCAACGATGTCCGAAACGTTGGCTAAAGAAGGAGGTAGCGCAACACGGCATAACACCCCAAAAACAAATAACGAAAATGCTTTTGGCGGTGAAAATCTTAAAACTTATCTGATCATTTTTAATGTATTCCGCCCACATTAAAAAAATCATGCCTTAACTTAATAATTCAAATTAAGTACAAATGCATTTGGGAAAATTTGCCTAAAACTGGCAGAAAAGCAATCCGAGGTATTTTAAATAGTGCCACATTATGGCAAAAAGCGCTCCAGTGGTAAGTATAAGTAATTTGGGGCCCTGGCCCAGAGGTGCTTCTCAATTTCAATTGATGGGCGTACTGGAGATTTGTAGAGGGTTAGCAGCTGGTCACCATTAAAGAATCTGCTAGTCTCTACAAAACTATTCCTATATATATATATAATACGTAAGGGGACCCAAAAGTAACGAGACTCGGGCGATAGAGAGAAGTGGAGAGGGAACGGATTTTGGGTAGTCGGTTGTTGTACGGTGACTCTTTCTCGGTCAGTGTGCGAGGCCGCGTCGCTGTGGGTCGTGTTCGACGCGAAAGTCTCCTCTCTGAGGATCAAAGAGAGTCTTCGCTTTCAAGCCTGCTACGAATTGAAAAATTAGCTGGAAGAGGACCCAGATTTTTTTTCCATGATTGGTGATGAGTGATGACTCATGGTGTTATGGGTACAATCCCGAAACCAAGCACCAGTTATCATCAGAAAAATAGTCAGGTGAAATCGAACATCAAGACGATGCTCATTGGCTTTTTTCAGAGATATTTTTACACAATACACACAGAGTTTGTTCCTCCAGGCCAAACTGTTAACCGACAGTTTTACATGGAGGTACTAAAGAGGTTGCGAGAGAGCCTCAGGAAAAATCGTTGAAAAAGGTCGAATCCTTGGCGCAAGGGGAATGGTTCTTCAACCAGGACAACGCAACTGCTCACACCGCGTTGTCTGTGAAGCAGTATTTAAGCATGAATGAAATGATCCAAATTGTTCACCCGCCCTATTCACCCGACCTGTCCCCCTGTGATTTCTTTCTGCTCCCTAGGATGAAAAGGGACTTGAAAGGGAAATGTTTTTATATTGTTGAAGAAGTGAAACAAAAAGCACTGGATGCCATAAAAGACATTCCAAACAGTGGGTTTCAAAATTGTTTTGAACAGTGGAAAAAAAGGTTGTACAAGTGCGTACACTCTAATGGTGAACACATTAAAGGCGACCAAACTTTGGTGTAAAAATATTGATAAATTGTTGTCTAAAGAAATGATTATGAAAAATTGAGTTATAAAGAAAGGCCCATTACTTTTGGGTCCTTCACGTATATATTATGTTTCTAAAATGTTTAGCCCACGCGACGATGTAAGCTAAGTAAGGATTAATATACCAATTACGGGACATTTGGTTCACAGAACTGAAATAATAACAGAACTTCCAGAGAACTTGAAGATTAACTGTCAAATATGAAGCAGATAGTTCAAATTCTGTGAAAAAACTGGCCATATATTAATTAAAATTTTAATAATGAAAATAATACACTTATTTAGATTTTCGATAATCAAATTATCACGTAAGAACAACAATAACCAATAATTAATAAAATAATAATAATAATACTTGAAAGCAATCTAAATAACACATTAACTTGTGTAAATTCAATTTGGGAGGCGGGAATGGGTACCGCCGCCCCGGGAACCTTTATTGGATAACCAACACCTCTGCCATAGGTCACCCCAAGTGGTTCGCTACGTTTGGTGATTTAGCAGGGGTGCCCGGGTTCATGGGGTGAGGTTTGTCTAGGTCTTGGAGGCGGATGACCAGGACATACTGAACCTCAGATTCCTACCCACCCCTTAAACCCTTTTCCTTCCCAGAACGCTCCTCTCCTTCCTTTCCTTAAAAAAAAACCCTCCACACAGCATCCCTAAAGATGACACAGGCCCTGAGGGAAATTATTTTCCTCAAGGCCTCCTGTGTGGAGCTCATGTAAAAAAAAAAACAACTAAACGTACATGTAATTTTATTTATACAAAACCAGTTTTAAATGCACAACATTTATTGTCAGGTGTGAAGAAAACTTTTATCACTGACGATGTAGGTATGTATCACTGACAATGTTATGTATCGAAAACAAGTACCTGGGGTACTTGTAGCAGGGAGCGTTGCCTACAAAACAAGTTGATGATCTTCTTCAGCCACCGTTTCGGACAGAATAGCAGTGTCCATCATCACGGCATATGTGTAATAAAGAAAGAACCAAAAAGTAAATCACGATAATTATTTTGGCCGTGAAAAGCTCTAACTAAGTGTTAATTATTATAAACAAAATACAAATTCGGGGTGTACTTTATTTAACCAGCGATTTATGACATTCATCATCATCATCACTCTTGGCTCTACAACCCCTGGTGGGTCTTGGCCTCCTCAAGAGTCTTCCTCCACTCATCTCGGTTTTGTGCCAGCTCTCTCCAGCTTAGAAGCTCCAAGGTAGATATATCTTTGAGGACGTTGTCGCTTAATCTTGGTCTTCCCAGGCTCCTTCGCCTTATCGGTCTAGAGTTCATCAGGGACTTTGGTGCTTGATGCTCGGCAGTGGCATGCACAAAATTTTTGATCATGGTAGGCAGTAGGAAAACCACCGAATTGATTCAAATAAATTAAAAAAAAAAAACTTACTACAAATAATAATGCCATCGCCTCTATTGTAAAAAGTATAAAACATAGTCTCGATAACGGAAATAAGTGTATCGGAATATTTTTAGATCTGAGTAAAGCCTTCGATACAATTGATCACACATATCTTCTAGAAAAATTCAAAAAGATTGGAATCTCAGGACGTGAACTAAACCTCATTAAAAGCTACATGTCAGAAAGGTTACAGTTAGTCAGGATTCGAAATGAATCAAGTCAACCAATACAAATCCAATATGGAGTCCCGCAAGGCAGTGTCTTAGGCCCGATTTTATTCCTGATATATATATATAAATGATTTATGTGAACTTAACTGTCACGGCTCAGTCATTAGTTTTGCAGATGAAACAGTCCTTCTATTCCATGGAAAGTCATGGGTGACTGTATTTGCAAAAGCTGAAAAAGGGATGAATCGGGTAAAACAATTTTTTTTTTAATTGAAAATTTTTTTAAATTTTTTTTTGGTACAGTACATACAATAGATACATAAATATAATGAAAGTATATATAAAAAAAAAACTTAATACAATTATTAAATACAGATATACATATTTTTTAAAAATGTTCTCCCATAATAAGCAAATGCTTGTGTGTATGGGAGGAAGTATTATTTGTTAGGTTATTTTGATTTTTTTTTAAATTTAGTTTATATTAAGAATAAGAGAAACATATGTGTGTATATGTATATATTTTTTTAATTATTATTTATTTTTGTTTACAATGGCTTGATTCAAATTCACTAACACTAAATGATGCAAAAACTAAATATATTAAATTCAAAATCCACAACAAACAGACGGATAACCTCAATACAAACCTAAAAATTCATAAAGACTGTATAAACGTGAACCGAGAAACTCCTTGCAACTGTTCAAAATTGAATGAAATAGAAACAACAAAATACCTTGGAATAATAATTTATTAAAACTTAAATTGAAACTCCCAAGTGGAAAATGTGAGCAACAAATTAAAAAAAAAACTAACCTATTTTTTCAAAACAATAAGAAACATTTTAGATAAAGAACAACTAATTAAAGTCTAAATGCCTTAGAACAATCTCAACTACAATATTGTCTTATCGGATGGGGAAGCTCATGCGATTCCACTGTAAAACCAGTCCTCAAAGCACAAAGGGCAATTCTGAAAATTATACTTAGAGTACCCATCAGAACCCCTACAGACTATTTTTTAAAGCGCTGAATTTAATGTCACTGAAACAATTATATACAAAAGATATTCTAATGTACGCATTCAAAAATCAGGATAACTTTACACAGACAAACTCGGGCCGATTCACAATATCTACATTACAACATACATTCTACCAACCTACAACTAAAACGACTTTTGGACAAATAAATATGGAATACTTCTCTATTTAATTTAATTTACTCCCTCTTGCAATGAAAACCATAAAAAAATAACCGCCTTCAAAAGAAGCATAAAAATATGGACTATGGACATTGGAAGAAAGAAAATAGATTCAATTTTTCAACCTAACAAAGAATAATGCTTGTTTTGTACTTTCTTTTAGATCTAACTTCGTAATTTTTCTTGGTAATATTCTAACATAGGTATTTACTAATAATTCAAATAATAAAACTTGTACAATGTGTCCTTAGAGCGGGGTACCCCAGTAAGGACACATTTTCTCTAAAAAACTGTAAAAAAAAAAACAAACTCCCTTCGTACAAGTTTTCGCCAAGTGTGCTTGCTGCTGGTAAGACAACTGGTAAGACAACTAGAAAGAAATAGATAACAACAGATCAACAGATGTCACTGATTGCCATTTGCTAATTTTGTTCCAAAAAGCACTGCCTAATCCTAACAAAGAAAACCTCATAGAAGCAAATTAAAAACGACAGTTCTACGCCATGGTATGTGCATTTCGTAAACATTGATGTTATGATATATCTTGTATGAAGTTATCCCCAAGCAGAAATAATTCCTACTTAGGCCGCATTTTAGTGAGGCAGTCGGAGGGCGCCCGTGTGGTTCCATGACAGTTGATCCGGCGACATTTGGTCCGGCGACAGTTGGTCCGGCGACATTTGATCCGGCCGACATTTGGTCCGGCCGACACTTGATCCGGCGGACAGTTGATCCGGCGGACAGTTGGTCCGGCGACAATTGGTCCGGCCTGATCCTTTAGAAGATTTTTTCTTCCAGTAAGTATGTAAAGAGGATATACGGCCGTACAACCAAAGTCGATGTACTTATATCTGAAGGTATCTTGAGTGAAAATCCGCTGTAAAAATATTTTTATTAACAATAATTTCGACTCTCCGAAGAAGCATGCGGCAATACAAAATACGACATACTTGTACGTGCAGTCGGTTTAACATTAAAAAAGATTCCTACTTATTTACGTATTTTTTATCTGAAAATTACACTAGAGTCCCAACTGCTCTCAACCGTCTCGAGAGAGTGAGTGCCAATGGCATTCCCAATTTTGGTATGGTGTGATACTGAGGGTAGTGGGGAGAGGAAGGAGATGTGGAAAACGTACCTGGCTATTCAGATCTAGTCACGTCATTTCAAGTAATGCGACTAAACCTACATAAACTGTACACCAGCGAACAAATTAAAAACGTATGATATAAATTTTTTAATATTTTTTAGAACTTTTATCATAACACAAGAGTCCCAACCGCTACCAACCATCTGGAGCCAGTGAGACTATGGCATTCCTAATTTTGATATGTTGTGAGGCTGAAGATAGTGGGGGGAGAAGGATATGTGAAAAAATTTCCTGGCTTTTCAGATCTAGTCACCAAACACGCCTAAGCTAAATCCATTTCAAGTAACGTTTCAATTCTGAATGCATACTGACGAATAGCAAAATACGACATTCTTATATGTGCAACATCTACTTAAGATTTAGGAGGCGGATATGTTCACCGTCGCCCCGGGAACCATTTATTGGATTCTTGTTTATTATTTTCTTTTTAATAACTTTTTACTTAGCACTATGTACTATTATTTTAAACAACTACTGGAAACTATTATTTCTGTATTGATTATTGTTACCTTTTTGATAACTTTTTACATTTAAGTAGGTATTTGGTGCTCACACCATATACCTACTATAATTGTTTAATTACCACTTGATTCATAATCACGTAATCATTAACCATTAACAACTAAATATTATTATATAAACGGAACTTAAGTGGTTTAAATTATGTTCACTATTTTATGTACAACTACTTATACACAACTGTATGCTTCCTAAATAAACATAAATAAAAAAAAATAACCAACAAATTTTTCTAACTGTCGCTTTAGAATATTACATTAAATATAAAGTATTTATGTTTTTGGATACCCTGCTAAGTATAGTTAGTATAGCAATAAACCAACCTATAGGAATCGAACGAAACGTGAAATTTAAAGCATTATAATTTATAATCCGGTCGGCCTAATAGATAAAGCGCTTTGCAATAAGGCAAAGGTCGAGGGTTCGATTCCGGGACATGCCTTGCACGGTGCCACAGTAGTCCAGTGATACATGGCCGCCTGTTGCTCGCACTATCGCGTGTCAAGTTGTCCTTCGAACATAACCTCTTATCCTTATCACTAACTTGCAGATAACGAGTAAATATAACGTGTTTAAAGTATTATTTAGTACTATATTGGAGGGAAGATATGATTTAAGTATTTTATCTTTTGTAATGTGCACGGTATCCGGAAACTCGTGGTATAAGCGGGAAATTGGTGAATCTACGTCACATAGAGAAACCCAAATGTTTTTCTTCTTTTTCGGATTCTTAGTAGAGTGCGGTGATTGATATATATATATACAGGGTGTCCGGGGGTAAAGTGCATTAACTTCGGGAGGTGATTCTATATTATTGAAATTGAATTTGGCGTTCGATGTGATTCTATAATATTGAAACCGAATTTGGCGTTCGAGGTGATGTTCTCCAATGGATGAAATCATACCTGTCTGGACGAGTAGCCTCAGTAACTTTCAATAATTCTACTTCACCTGAAACTCCCATAGAATGTGGAGTTCCCCAGGGTTCTGTCTTGGGTCCCATTCTTTTCATTCTCTATACGAATCGCCTCGAGAAACTCATTCAATCAGCTGGCTTTGAATCACAAGGCTATGCAGACGATCGTTTCATTTTCAAGTTTTGTTCCCCGGATGAAAAAGACGTCCTTAAAAACGAGGTGGTTAGTTTTATTAACACAGTCTCAAGTTGGATGTCTGTCAATAAACTCAAACTTAATCCGACCAAGACGGAATTTATTTGGATAGCTTCTCCCGGAAGGCAAGCCCTCATCGACTCTAATCCAATCCATATTCAGGGCACAGATATAATCCCTTCTACAGAAATAAAGTTTCTAGGTTTCACTATAGACAATAGTCTTTCTCTTGAATCACAAATTTCAAAATCTGTAAGTTCAGGCTTTTTCCATCTAAGGCAGATAAAATCAATCAGGCGTTGCCTTCCCTCTGATGGAGCAAAGTCACTCATAAATTCGTTCGTTGTCTCACGTATGGACTATTGTAATAGTGCGTATGCTGGCTTGCCTAAAAAACAATTCAATAGAATCCAGTCCGTTTTTAATGCTGCGGCGAGAATGATTTTTGGTGAATCTAAGTATTGCCGTGCCGTATAACCCCGCTTCTAAAGGATCTTCATTGGCTTCGATGCCCTGAAAGAATAGAGTTCAAGATCTGCTTAATGACCTTCAAAGCATTGCAAGGAATGGCGCCAGCCTATATATCGGAACTATGTGTCCGACAAAACTTAAGCGATAGGCAGCTTACTCTAAGGTCAGCAGATCGAGATGTTACTAATCGTTTAATCGAACTTTCTAGGTCAAATCGAGCCGTTTACTATGATCGATCTTTTCGTGTAACTGGCCCGCTCATTTGGAACAAACTTCCCTCAGCTCTTACTAATATCCAGAATTTGGCTGAATTCAAAAGAGCTTTAAAAACAAACTTATTTAAAAAATCATACCTTTCATGAATTTTAACTCCTTTTCAATCTACTATAATAAGCCATGTTCCTCAAGTTTCTGGTAATTGTTTGGTTTCGATTACCTCTTTACTATAGTTTTATGTGCACTCTGAATTTGTATTATTTCTAAATGTTAACTGCCTCCTGTTCTATATAATTTAGTTTAAATGATTCTTGTTGAATGGCACCGTGATGGTTTATCATTATATATTGTCCTGTGCCAAAACAGCACTCACTATTGTTGTTAATATTGTTCTTTAGGAATTGCTTTGTATATTTTTGTATATTCGTTATTTCACATTATTTAATTAATTTTTTAAGGACTCGTAAGGAACACTGTAGGTTAATTTTAAGTTTATTATAATTAAGCGCACTTGAAGTGAAACATCACAAAACTGCGCTATATAAATACTACGTTATTTAAATGTCCGGGTTTAATTTTCCCCACAGGAAAAACTAAACCCTTTCACACACTTCCCAAATGATCATCTGGTCAATCCACGTTATGCAATTGCACTATATGTATTATAATTACAAAACAATACAAGAACAACATGTCAACCTACCAGAGACCAGATGGGAAAATAATTCACCGACTCCAGATATTTTCATATCAGAGGGTTCGGCTCTGTGGAATTCCTAATTGAACCTATAAATCCTACTGATCCCTCAATATAAATATTTAAAAAATCTTTTGTAATCCTACATGTATTTAAAATTACCGATTTCTGCATTTTTATATATAAATTCTTTGACAAATCTAATACGCCTAAATTTTGAATCAGAGACCTAGGTATAATGCCAGTAGCCGAAATAACAAATGGTAATATTTTTATATTCCGAGAATGCCAAATTCTTTTAATCTCATTTCCTAAATCTGTGTATTTTCTAATTTTTTCAGAAACAGTTTTTTGAATATTACAGGAATTTGGAATAGCGACATCAATGATATAAGTTATTTTTTTAATTTTGTCATGTAAGATAAGTTTTAAGATTTTCACGGCCAAAAGCATTTTCGTTATTTGTTTTTGGGGTGTTATGCCGTGTTGCGCTACCTCCTTCTTTAGCCAACGTTTCGGACATCGTTGCAGTGTCCATCATCAGGGCAGATCCGGCAGATCCGGTAGATGTGTCTACATCTACCGGATCTGATCATTCCCTTAATAATATTATTAATATTATTATTATTATTATTATGGTTAAATAGATTAATAATGGTAAAATAGATTAATAACTTTTTTCTGAAATTCCAACTTTTTTTTCCCATACAAAAAGACGTACCTACTAAAAATCCTCAGTGTAAGGTAAAACTTACCCGATAAAGATGTTGTTAGCTTGCCGGCCGCGATTGTTGCAACGTTGCGGAAAATAATAATGCTGCCCGCACACGCCGCGGCGTCTAATTTTATCTTTTTACCACAAAACTACCCTAAAAACTTGGAATTTAGGAATTTTTTAAAAATATTTTTTACTTATACTACCACATAGAATCACCTACCGAAGTTAATGCACTTTACCCGCGGACACCCTATGATTGTGGTCAAAAGGGGAGATAGTAAAGTACTAAAATTAGCATCTCAGAAGCTGGGTGTACTGTACAGGCCCCGCAGATACTTTAATAGTACACAACTGCTAACCCTGTCCAAATCGCAAGTGCGCCCCACGATTGAATTTGGCACCCTTTTTCTGGAGCCTCAAAATACCTGAAAAAACCCTCGACTCTGTGTATAAACGGGCGATCTTAAAATCTAAAACCGATTGCAATCTTTAGAGTACAGGCGTCGGATGGGAATGCTGTCTTCTGTTCAACCGGTATTTCAATGATAGATGCTCCGAGGAACTAGCTTCATCGATTCCTTCGGCACTGGTGCACAGTCGGAAAACATGCCAAACGCGCGTCCAACATTTATATGCGGTTGACATTTGTCACATTCACATGAGAGCAGATCGTTTCTACAGCTCGACTGTAGAACAATTTGTCGGCCTCTGTGTTTCCTCCCTAATAAAACAGGTTCCCTCCTTCCATTTCACAGAAAGACCCTCCTCCCCTCCTCCCCAAAAATGACAGACGCTCCAAGAAAAATATTATTATAATTTTTTTTTTTTTTACGTGAGCTCCACACAGGAGGCCCTGAGGAAAATAATTTCCCTCAGAACCTATGTCATCTTTGGGGATGCTGTGTGGAGGGTTTTTTTTAAGGAAAGGAAGGAGAGAAGAGTTCTGGGAAGGAAAAGGGTTTAAGGGGTGGGTAGGAATCTGGGGTTCAGTATGTCCTGGTCATCCGCCTCCAAGGCCTAGACAAATCTCACCCCATGAACCCGGGCACCTATGCTAAATCACCAAACGTAGCGAACCACTTGGGGTGACCTATGGCAGAGGTGTTGGTTATCCAATAAAGGTTCCCGGTGCATTTTCTTAATAATAAATAATAATAATACTTGGCTAATTTATATAGCGCCGTTTTTGTGAGAAATCACCTCAAGGGCGCTGTACAGTACAAGTAAATATATAATAAAATTGGTATAACTAAGATTTGTCATTGTAAGAAATTACTTACTTTCCTCAGGGCCTTCAGTGCGGAGTAAATGTAAAAAGCATTCTGCTCCGACCTGTAATCAATATCAAAACATTTTCTAATCATACTGTTTTTTTCTTCTTCTATTATTGGATATTTCCACCAATAAACTACCTGTCAAAAACAACTGATTTAAAATAAATGAAAAATGTTAGATGTTCACAAACCAAAAACCGGCGCTAAAAATTTAGTTGCTAAAAAAAAACCATCTGGGCATTTGCTCAGATCGAAAAAAAACGTTTTGTTAGGTTAGGTGCAGATTCAGTCTCCCGCTTGTACTACGAATTTCCGGACATTGTGTAATGTAGAAGAATTAAAATGAACAATTTATTGTTTGATAGAATTTTGCTAGATAGGTATGCAATCTAAATCCAATCAGGTAATAGTCAGGATAATAAATTGTTTAAAATATCTTCACGACGAAAAACTCAATTTTTGCTGCAGTGCCATTTTGTTTTTGGGGGCATCACAACTCTCCTGAATAGTAAGACTGTATCCCTTTCTCCTCCCCCTTCCCCATTCCGTATGAATGGACTGAATGCATGTTTTTATCATGAACCCTGAACGGCCGCGCCGGGCACCAGGAGCACAGAAACGAAATTGGGTCAGAAGCCAGAACTAGGGTAGAACCGCTAACCCAAATGTTATATTTAGCCTCTCCTCGCGTGACGTCATATATTTCCCCGGAATAGCCAACTCACAAGCAACAACATTATCCTTCGGACAAATAGTGCTAAAACCTATTTCCGAGAATTCAACTGAATTCAAGCGAATCAGCCTTTAAAAATGTAAATGAGTAATTTTCTTCTTGGTACTAAAGGACTTGATGACAATGTTGTGTTATTTTTTTATCATTGTATCTCTTGTGCGAATACAGGAAAACTTACGATCATAAATGTTAATAATGTCTTCGTGGAGATAATATAAAATGATTTGTAAAGAACACGTTGGAAGTTTGTCACGATATTAGTTTGTGATGTGACGACCTCTGTAGCACAATGGATGTAATGGTGTACGCATTTGACAGTGATTCGACAGTTGAAAACTTGGCCTCCCGAAATATGTATAAATCAAAAAATGCTTATTATTGTAGAAAGCAATCACTTTGTGGTTTGACATATTTAATAAAATAAAATACTTTTTTGTTTAAAACCACGAAATTAATTAATTTATGTACCAACCGGTTTGGTATTAATTTTCAAAAAGGTTTCCGTATTAATTTGTAACCTGAAGAGGCTTAAGATAAGCGAAACCGGTTGGTTCATAAATTAATAAATTTCGTGGTTTTAAACAAAAAAGTATTTTATTTTACAAAAAATGCTTGCTTCTGGCTATATACATACGCCAAACGCGAGCCCAACATATATGTACACAGTTGAGATTTGTCAGATGAGAATGGGTCGCTTCTTCGACTCGTTCTTGCTGTGTTCAACAGCTAGGCTGTGGAACAATTTGCTGGTCTCTGTGTTTCCTCCTTCCTACAACGTGGATCTCTTCAAGACTTCTGTTCACTCTTCCTCCCCTCAAAAAGACCATCCACACGGGAGAGGGGAATGGGGTGAGGGAAGGCGGAGAAGCCGGAGTGGGAATACGTGAGGGGAAGGGGATGCAGGAGAGGAAGAGAAGGGGAACGGGACGAATGGGAAAGGACACGCAGGGAGAAACAATTTCTTTATTAAGTGGCATATCAACGCATGCCGGGAGCTCGCTAATTTACCAATTTCAAACCCAAAATCAACACCAAAAGTACCTTTAGTAATGAGTTGGTATGGGAATGGGAATGAATTGGTCATAGGATCAATTTTTTAAATTTAATTACTTTTTTTTTTATTGAAACATATAACAAGGTTACAATTTTACAACATAATGTATACATCAATATTTAAATCACTCTCCTAATAAAGCAGCTGCTTGTGTTTAGGAGAGGACAACTAAAACAAATTACATTTGTTTAAATTAAAACAAAAAATATTAGTAATTTAACAAAAAATATTTGTGATTTTATGAGAAAATACAGATAAAAGTAATAAAAAAAGGTTAGTTAATAAATGATTAAAGTATTGATAAGGTAAAAACATATTTCTAAAAATGCAATACATATTTCTAAATATAATATACAATAAGTTAAGTTATGAGTTGGTACTAATAATATGAATAAAATGAATATTTTAATTTAATTTTAATTTAATATTTTTCGTAGCTTTCTTCCGATCGTATATCAAGGGGTAATTTATTAAATTACCCCTTGTCCATTTCCAATTGTCATGGAATCGAATTTTACTTTGGTCAGGTGGTTTTGTTGCGATTTTGAGTCTCGCCGAAGGCAGCGTAAAAACGTCTGCTATAATTGTCATTGATTAGAAATAACCAAAAATTTTAACAAAACAAAAAAACGACTTAAAAAAATGCACTAAAAAGTAAAAAAATTATTTCGTATACTTCTACAACTTAATAATCAACTTACTTTTTCTACTCATCAATATGTAGGTACGATTGTTATTTTTGGAGTCGGTGTCAGCCAAGATAGGTTTGTAACTTCATACATAGTTATAGGTGAGATGTGCTTGTGTCGCACGCGCGACTTGTGAACACGCCGGGCCGGTATCTTGGCTGACACCGACTCCAAAAATAACAATCGTACCTACATATTGATGAGTAGAAAAAGTAAGTTGATTATTAAGTTTTGAAAAATACGAAATTATTTTTTTACTTTTTAGTGCATTTTTTGAAGTCGTTTTTTTGTTTTGTTAAAATTTTTGGTTATTTTTTTATTTTTAGTGAATCTGAAGTACACTAACTAATTCTATTAAGATTCGGCCGAGTATCGTAAATTTGCTCTTAAGAATTGGAGAGTTCCGTTACTTTGTCATGGATCCCGTAATCAGAACCTAACCAAACTCTCATCAAACTAACCTAGAAGTACATCCTTTCCAATAAAAAAACAATGATCGATATCGGTTGGCGTGATATTGAGTTATTCGTCCATTTGTCGCGTACATACTTGATGCAAATTTAAGACTTATATGATTTTCTCACGGATCAGAACTGGACAAAATTAAATGGGACCACACGGGAAGCCCCAGCTTTTAAATAAAAAAAGAATCATCAATATCTGTTCACCCAGTCGAAAGTTCTGAGGAAACATTTATATTTTTATTACAAACATTTATATTTTTATTTATATTTATATTACAAACTTTGAAATATGTGTTTAAAAACAAAAATAATTTCGAAATAAATGAAAACAGAACGAGCAAAAGAATAAATAATATATTTTATACCCCACAAACCAATACTAAATTATTGCAGACACATAGCAGTTTCATTGGTCCTCGTACATTTAACCTTCTACCACTACAAACTCAAATGATAAATAAAATGATAAAATATGTAAAAGAGGTAAAATTATGGTTGAATAATGTAGATATTGAAACGCTTTTTCTATAAATTTATCCATCATTCTACAACTCATTTGCTGTAACTTCTTAACTGTAGTACAATATGTTTTCTGTTTATTTTATTATTTTTATTTTATAATAACTAAAAAAAAAAAAAAAGTGTATGTTTTTCTCCATATTTTTATTTTATTTTTATAATAGCTGAAAAAACCCTTTTCACTTATTCTACCTATGTAATACTTATTTTTTATACTATCTTTATATTTAATATGTTTTTTTAAGTCTAATTTATACTTTGGGTACTTAGAAATATAGTATTTTGTTTTAATATTACCCACACTCAGGCAGTGCCTTAGTGGGTTTTCATTTCATGTTCATAATTGTTATTATATATTATGTTATTATATAATATTTGCTCTTATACATTATATGTACAAAGAAATGGGAATAAATAAAGTTAAAAAAAAAAAAAAAAACAAACAAACATTAAAAAAAAATTATACAGTCGAATTGAGAACCTCCTCCTTTTCGAAGTCGTTTAAAAAACGATGGGACGTTTTTTTACTTCTAATGTGAACAAGGCTTTCGGTACAGTTAGAGTAGAGAATAACAGGTTTGTGGTTTTCAACATAGAAGTATAGTTATTTTCTATATAGTTCAATTCAGTAATATTATTTTATGAACAGGAAACTAATAAAGTTAGTTGGCATAATAACAACTTGTGCATTCTCTGTACCAAAATAAAATAACAAACTATAAAATCAGTGTTTCTCAACGTGTGGGGTGTTGTTTTGGTGTTTTGGGGGGGTAATGCCTAAATTATTAATGAAAATATTATTACGTGTCTGTTACATTTAAAAAAATATGGCAACACTTGCACTAATATCAGTGTGTTGAGGTTATAATTTATTTAATTAAATGAAGACAATATTAGCGACACGAAAAATCAGAAAAATATATTGGCACCTCTGGGACTCGAACCCAGGACCTTCGGCTTTCCGGGCGACTGTTCTACCCACTGCGCCAAGGTGTCGATATCCGTTTTTTTTTTTTACATTAGCTCCACACAGGAGGCACAGAGGAAAACAATTTCCCAAGGGGCCTATGTCATCTTTGAGGATGCTGTGTGGAGGGTCTTTTAAGGGAAAGGAAGGAGAAGAAGATACGGGAAGGAAAAAGGTATGAGGGGTGGGTAGGAATCTGGGGGTCAGTGTGGCCAGGAGTGACGGACGTATGAATATATTCCTCGCACTGCGGTGCAAGGCGAAGGGTCGGGAGAATCCGGCTGGAGAGGTCAAAAGGCCTCCCGCAATCAGTCTCCTCAGATCCAGACCGCCACGCAGTGGTTGGGCAAACGTATCCGCCACCAAGACCTAGACAAACCTCATCCCATGAACCCGGGCACCCCTGCTAAGTCACCAAACGTGATTCGGTCATTTTTAACTGTTTCATTCTTCGATTAAGAACCTCCAACATTATTTCA
Organism: Limnephilus rhombicus; assembly: GCA_929108145.2. Classification (NCBI taxonomy): domain Eukaryota; kingdom Metazoa; phylum Arthropoda; class Insecta; order Trichoptera; family Limnephilidae; genus Limnephilus; species Limnephilus rhombicus. Next base: position 45,036,835 of record OV815292.1, read on the forward strand.
TTTTCTTAACGCATATTTTATTGGCTACTATCTTTATATATGATTGCAAGTTTCAAACCCGAACTAAATGCTATCTAGATAGTGTCTGTATGGTTCGAGTCCCAGAAGAGCCAATATCTTTTTCTGATTTTTCTGTTTCCAGATTTTCGATTGAGTTTCGCTAATATTGTCTTCCTTTAATTAAATATTACAATTTGAGGTTTTAATCACAAAGTTAAAAATAAAAATAAAAATTTATTATTAATTCGTGCGTGTGTCACAATTACTTTTAATGTTTTAAACAAAATTCATTGAATATAGCTTTTAGGTATTTTATTTAGTCATTCATTCACTTTTTTACGTTAACTCCACACAGGAGGCCCTAAGTAAAATAATTTCCCTCGGGGCCGATGTCATCTTTGGGGATGCCGTGTAGGGAGTCCTTTTGTGGAAAGTGAGGAGTGCATCTGCACCAATTGAAGTGACCCATGTTGTAGGAAGGAGGAAACATAGAGGCCAGCAAATCGCTCCACAGCCGAGCTGTTGAATACAAGAACGAATCGAAGAAGCGACCCGTTTTCACGTGACAAATATCAACTGTGTACATATTTATGTTGGGCACGAGTTTGGCGTGCTTCCCGACTGTACACCGGTGCCTGATGTGGGGTATGAGGCATGACACAAATGAATTTGAGAAACACAATGACAATTGTAACTGTTTTACATTTTCTGTGTTTTCTACTTTATATTAAGTTTCTACATTTTTATTTTAAATCTAAGTATTTATTATTTTTCTTCGCTAAACTTCTAATAGGTCAAATGTGGTAGCAAGACTCGGGGTACCTTGGTGACCCGACATTTGATCCCCCGGCAATTGGCCCTCAGAAATTATAATCGTTATATATTTTTTTGTATGATTTATCAATAAGGAACTCCAGTCCATTTTTAATTTTTTTTTAATGAATAATGACCTTCTAAATTTAATAACTGCATAGGTATTTACTTTTATTTTTAGAGTTAGTTTTAATAGTTAAAATAATTGTCAAAGTTTTAATTTTTCAAGATCCCCGAAAACCACCGTATTTATAGGAACTAAATCGTGTTACGTCATCATTCACCAAAAGTTCGTTTTATTTTCAACAGGTATTGTCATTTTGTATGACAGTTATAAGGAAGACGCCATGAAACTATTTACTAATTAAAATCATTATTTAGATGGAATTATTTATTTATTATAAAGGGTGACGCAAAACTACCGATATGGTTTGAATCTTATTACACATTACAATAAGGATCAAAATAAAACGGTAATTTACGCCCCCCTATATTATATTTTTCAATATTATTACGGGAGAATGTTTGAAGTTATTATTTTTTTGGCTTTTAAGAATCGAAATCAATATTATGGATTTGTAGGCAACCACAGCATACAGTGCCAATCAGTTGAATTTTGAAATTCAAACTTGGAGGAGAATTAGTAGCATTACGATTTTTTGTACAGTTTAGTTTTTAAATATTTTAAATAATAGAGATAAACTAATAGAGATTTTGTACACTGAATTATTTAAACCTAAATAATGTTTCAATAAACATAACAACTAAGTCTCTATAAACAATATGTCAATAAACGAATAACACTAAATGTTGTTAATACGATGGATTGTGTCGTACATTCCCATACAATGACTTGAAAATTACGGTGAGCAGTGACGTCACCACTAAACATTTTAATAATACCAACTTGACGGTGTGTTTCAATGACACGATTAAAATGGACTTTTAATAATTATACTTATATATAATCAGCGTTTATTGGGCTATATGAACATATATTTTTAAAGCCATAATATTTTTCACTGGAGTTCCTTATTCTAAAATGTCACAGGGGATAGGAGTGCTCCTGCCATACCAATCGGCAGCACAGTGAATGCGCTGGTATGCGTGCACTTTTGCCAACGAACATAATCACGGTGTAATAATACCTGTTTAAATACACATATGACATTCAAGGGTCGGTTTAATTCTGCGCAACATGACCATATTGTTAATGCTTTTTTCCCTTTAATTCAGCACCCATCTCATGCTTCGGTGACCTCACCCTGATTCCTGGACCTGCAGATCCCTTACACTTCCCCCCTTTCCAAGAAGGTTATACAGTATTAATATGAGGCCAGATTTAAATGCATTTCTATGGCAGTGATTTCCTTGTAAGAATGACGCCGAGCACGACAAGAATACACAATAAATAATCCTGTTAATTCGCAATCGCTTCACGTTGAGAGATAATAGATTTAAATCACGGTTGACATAACGACCGCCATTGGAAAATAATTCACAATGATTGCCCGGAGTTCATAATCAGATATCAATCGTACACCTTTTGTGCAAATACTATACATTATTACATGTACTTCGATCAAAACGTAGTGATTGATAATGAATGATACAGGTCATACAGGACATCACGAAATTCTATAGGCCAATTGCATCATATTTTTTAATTTTTTTTCCGGTTTAGGCAAGTATTCTAAGAGATTCTGTATTTTTTTAATCCTATTTTTGAAACCTTGGCGATTTGTTATGATTTTAGATTTTCACGGCCAAAAGTATTTTTGTTATTTGTTTTTGGGGTGTTATGCCGTGTTGCGCTTTGCGCTACCTCTTCCTTTAGCCAACGTTTCGGACAGCGTTACAGTGTCCATCATCAGGGCAGATGTGTTGGCGATTTTTTGAAAATTTCAATCCGAAAAATCCGACCATTTTTTTATAAACCGGAGAGACGGGACATACTTTTATGGGTGTTAAAAACGATAATTACATAGCCGAAAATCATTTTTAAAAAAAGAACGTTTTCCACACGAATGGTACAGGAGAATAACGAGGCATACCAAAAATATTACATCCGCCAGGGATTTATTAATGCGGGTCTTGAAGAGGCCCAAATTATATGAACGAGTAACAAACAACAGATGCCGGTAGCTCATTCCACAAACAAGACGACTTACACAAAAACGAGTTGAAAAAACGACCCGTTCTTATGAAGCCAACATCAACAATTGTGAAAGGGTGTTCCGCTCGTGTCCGTAGATTTTGACGAACTTGCACCGGGATCAATACTGCTAACTCTTCAAACATACACGGATTGTATAGATTGTACTACACGTGGTGTAATTTGTACCACCTTTTTACATTTCTTTGCGTTTTTCTACTTCAATCTAATAATAATCATAATAGGGCATGTGCCTAGTGCGGTAGTCGAAAAACTTGTAAAAACTGTATACCTAAGATATTTTTTATCAATAAAGAAAAATCTATATATATAAAATCTATTGCTGTTCGTCTGTCTCGCTAAAACTCGAGAAAGGCTGGGTCGATTTAGCTGATTTTGATTTTGAAATGTTTGTCGTAGTCCAGGGAAGGTTTAAACGGTGAGAAAATATGGAAACATTGCGGGGAAGATAGTAAAAACAACAATTTCATTTTCCCATACAAACTGTTCTAACTACTTTCCTGTGAATCATTTGACATTCGTCCCTTCGGTACGGTAGACTCGGGTCCACTGGAATTGAAGCACGTATTAAATTAAGGGTTTTGAATCGACAACATATATTATATCCACATTACTCGGATTATCGCGTATTTAATTTTTAATATTTTGATCAAAATTGTTGCCTTGGAAACGATTTTTTTTAAATTAGGCAATTCACCATAAAAAGAGTGTTTTGTCTCTAAAAAATGAATCGCTGAAATGTAAGTATGCGCATAACTTCCGAATGACTGCACCAAATTGGATAAACCTTTTTTTGTTCATTATTTTGTGTAAAAGGAAGAGGAAGGTGAACGGAACGAATGGGAAAGGACGCTCAGGGAAAAACAATTTCTTTATTAAATGCCATAGCAACGCATGCCGGGTACCAGCTAGTAAAAAATAAAAATGAATCTATGACAGAAATATTTCCTGAACTTGAGCGTCCTGACATTGCCCATTGCCCAAGTTGTTAAGTGACCGCTACGCACTGCGCTAACAACTAACTGTCTGCATCATTCCAGTTGTAATTCTCCAACATCAGTCATCAGTGAATCAGTCTATCCGCGGAGCATACTTATTGTTAAACGAAAATCGATAATAGCTCGTGTGATCATTGATTAAACATCCATTGGCCACGGAGCGCAGAATCGACTAGAGGTCCTAACCTGCCTACACAAGAACCTGCATTTACTGGCAGTGGATAGGGATAGAGGTATTAGTTAGAGACAGAGGTGGACTGAGAATTATTGGTACCCGGGGGCCATAAATATTGAGCGGTGACCAGAATGTAATCAACTCAACACCCCCTTTGAAAAGTCATTAAATGTAAAAGCATTTTCGTTATTTGTTTAAAAGGGTTATACCTATGTATATTATATATTCATACATATATATGTTTATACAGTTTCTGATCAAAGTTTCATGTTAATATTTAATGATTTGGGTTTAATCCGATTGTAACCTGAAAATGTAATTACTCATGATTATATAATATACAGGGTGTTAAGGGACGTACTTGACTTACTTTAACCAGTGATTCCTGACATTATTTGAAGTAAAAAATGTAAATGAAATTTTGGTCTCCGGTGACATTTTTGATGTTTTTTATTTTTATTTTTTCTACAAAAACATAAAAAAATGGTAGTTGTTGAACAGTTGGAGGCGGGGTAAGGGGTTCGTCAGACACTCGGCTGAGTGACCAGTAACGACGTGCGGAAGAATTTTTTTTTTGTTTGATTTTGAAGAAAAAAATTTTGAAAAAAAAAAAAAAGCTGTCAAAAAAAGTCACCGGAGACCAAAATTTCATTTACATTTTTTACTCCAAATAATGTCAGGAATCACTGGTTAAAGTAAGTCAAGTACGTCCCTTAACACCCTGTATGTAGGTATAAAATAATAAATAAACGAGTGTGCTTTAGACCACACGACTGAAGTAAAACTTCTTTAGCTCCATCTATATGAAAAGACAATAGGCCTGCACTGTGTCTTAGATATACGAAACGTAACTGGCTACCAGAGAAAGAGAGAAAGAAAATGTGTGCTCGCACCTCTCTCTCTTGCCCCGTAATAATAATAATAACGTAACTCTCTCTCTTTCTATCTCCACTAACTTATATCTCCCTCTCAATCGTTCGCCACTTTTCGTAACGCTCTCGTCAAACATTCGCCAGCTTACTCCCCAAGTCAAGCGTGCGTAAAGAAGTTTTACTACAAGAAGTTTACGTTAGGTTAGGTTATATATTTAATGATACATGATACAGGCAGCTGCCTAGTATGGTGACCTAATGTATCTTCCCAAGCAAATATACTAATTATGTAACATGTAATTAATAAATAAATAAATAAAAATAATGACTTTTCGAAGAGGTGTTGAGTTGACTTGATTCTGAGTTGGCGTGGAACCATATTTAGCACCCTCTCTCGCCTGTGAACTGGTGAATCTACATCACATTTTAAATCGATTTTGTAGTGTACCTTTTTTATTTTGGCTTTTTTTTTCGAGTAAATCGAATCAACTTGGAATTTTTAGGACAAATTAAAAAAAAAAATCGGTTGTTAGGGGTGAATGTCAGCTTTGCAAAGTTTTTCAAAATGCCTCGAAGCTGTAACCCGACTACGAAAGCCTTTTTAACAATTTTTATGTAAAAAAAGAGAAAAAAATTGAAAATCGAAATCCTTAGAAAAAAAAAAGATTTTTTTGGATTCTCTGTGTGACGTAAATTGAACCGTTTGCCGCTTTTAGACACTTGTTTCAGGTCACCGTGTGTAAATTATGAAAAATAATCATTGATTTCAAATCTGAACTTTAAGGAAGAAAATCTGTTTTTAAACGACTTAAAAAGGAGGAGGTTCTCAATTCGACTGTATTTTTTTTATTTTTTTTTTAATGTTTGTTACATCAGAACTTTCGACTGGGTGAACCGATTTTGATGATTCTTTTTTTTATTTGAAAGCTGGTGCTTCCCGTGTGGTCCCATTTCAATCCATTGATCCGGTTCTGACAATGGCATCCATGAGAAAACCATATAAGTCTTAAATTTGCGTTAAGTATGTGCGCGATAAATGGACGAATAACTCAATATCACGCCAACCGATTCTTTTTTTATTGGAAAGGATGTACTTCAAGAGTAGTTTGATGAAAGTTTGGTTAGGTTATGATTATGGGATCCATGACAAAGTAACGGAACTCTTCAATTCTTAGGAGCAAATTAACGATACTCGGCCGAATCTTGTATAGGCTTTTTTAGATTTTCACGGCCAAAAGTATTTTTGTTGTTTGTTTTTGGGGTGTTATGCCGTGTTACGCTACCTCCTCCTTTAGCCAACGTTTCGGACAGCGTTACAGTGTCCATCATCAGGGCAGATGTGTAAATGTTAGTGGTAAAATGTGTGCTTAAGTACTTCGAAGCAATACCGTGTTGCCAGCTCCACTCCACTGCGAGCTGGAATTACAGTATACTTGAAGATGGTTTTTTTGCATTTAGCTTTGTTGTAGCCGTCAATTACCGGATACCAAGAACTATTGAGCTTAGCTCCGTCGTCTCTATTAATGTTAAAAGGATTTTTATGAATTTCAATTGCCTCTGTAATTAGTCGTGCTCTATAAGTTTTGGGTCTTCCCAGGACTTCAGAAACAAATCCAAAGTAATGGCCGGTTTCAATTAAATGCTCGGCGATTGCCAATTTGCCAGGGTGGCCAAGTTTACACGCTCGAAAGTGTTCCGATATCCTTTTAGAGATCGTCCGCTCTGTTTGGCCCACATAGACCTTATCACATCCGGAACAGCTGAGTTTATATACTCCATCTGTTTCCATAGGAAATTTGGTCTTTGCAGACCTCAGCAGGTCTTGTATTTTGGTCGTGGTTCCGAAGACAGTCTTGATGCTTTCTTTCCTCAACAGTCTGGCAATTCTGTCTGTCACATTGTGAACATAGGGTAGGAAAGCACAGACTTTAGACTCTTGTTCAATTCTGTCTTCGTTTGGTGTAGGTTTGGCTCTTATTATTTGCCTTGTCAGCCTTGCCTTGGCCAAAATACCCCGCCCAAACATCACAAAAGGAGAGTTTGCGGCTTTAAAAGAATTGCGCACCAATGAGGAAATCTTAGTTCTGCCTGCCGACAAAGGTAATGCCACTGTGGTGATTAATACGGTAGACTACATCAAGAAGACGGAAGACCTCCTGTGCGATGCCGGCACTTAAACGAAAATTAAAAACAACCCCACCGATAAGATTGACCTGAAGACAAGAGAGCTAGTTAAAGCTTCCAGTATTAGGAAAGAGGATCGATCTGGGCTTTTTGTAAAAGCCAAAAAGGATATCCCAATGAGACCAATTGTCAGTGTTATTGGCGCACCTACTTACAAACTGTCCCAATACCTCTCTAGACTACTGCAGATGCAAACTGGAAAATCTGAATCTTGGATTAAGGATTCCTCAGATCTGATCAGTAAACTTAAGAAGGTTAAGACTGACGAAAGAGATATTCTTGTCAGTTTTGACGTAGTTTCTCTTTTTACGAATGTGCCTCTAGAAGACTCCATGACAATGCTCAGGGAGATATATGAGGAAGACATTTGCAAACTTTTTGAACACTGTCTCAAAACAGGATATTTTGCATTTCAGGTGAACTTTTTGAGCAAGTGGAAGGAGTTGCGATGGGCAGTCCGTTGTCGCCAGTTCTAGCTAACTTCTTTATGGAGAAGTTTGAAGATGTGGCACTCGACACAGCTTCGGCTGTTCCAAAGGTATGGTGGCGTTATGTCGATGATGTCTTCGCCATTTGGCCTCATGGAACAGAGAAACTGTACGAATTCCTTGACTATCTTAACTCACTTCACAGTAAAATTAAGTTCACAATGGAGCTGGAAAATAACCACAAAATCCTTACTTTTCTAGATGTGGAAGTGATGCGAAAGGAAGATGGTAGCCTAGGACACACAGTGTATAGGAAACCAACTCATACAAATCGGTATCTACATGCCGATTCGCATCACCACCCAGCGCAGAAGAGAGGACTTATCCATACGTTGGTAACCCGAGCGACCAGAATAATCGGTGAACTTACAAAGTTCACCGATGCACTGGAACGTAACGGTTACCCAGCAAGGCAGACAAGGCAAATAATAAGAACCAAATCTACACCAAACGAAGACAGAATTGAACAAGAGTCTAAAGGCTGTGCTTTCCTACCCTATGTTCACAATGTGACAGACAGAATTGCCAGACTGTTGAGGAAAGAAAGCATCAAGACTGTCTTCGGAACCACGACCAAAATACAAGACCTGCTGAGGTCTGCAAAGACCAAGTTTCCTCTCGAAACAGATGGAGTATATAAACTCAGCTGTTCCGTATGTGATAAGGTATATGTGGGCCAAACAGAGCGAACGATCTCTAAAAGGATATCGGAACACTTTCGAGCGTGTAAATTTGGCCACCCTGACAAATTGGCAATCGCCGAGCATTTAATTGAAACCGGCCATTACTTTGGATTTGTTCCCGAAGTCCTGGGAAGACCCAAAACTTATAGAGCACGCCTAATTACAGAGGCAATTGAAATTCATAAAAATCCTATTAACATTAATAGAGACGACGGAGCTAAGATCAATAGTTCTTGCTACTCTGATGATGAAGATTGATGTTGAGTCTGGACGAAACATGCAATTTAAGTAGGGTTTTTAGATAACAATTTTTCCCTACCGATGAAACACGAGACCTTTAAGACTATAATAGCCAGGTAACATTTTTAAATACCCACATGAGGTAAAAATTGCAAGGCGTAAATGACGCCGTTCTATTCATAAAGAAGATTAACTTTAAATTCAGTAAATTTAAATGATTCATCTCTTCAAGAAACATAAGAATCTAGTAAATGAAAAAAAAAAAACTAACATTTACACATCTGCCCTGATGATGGACACTGTAACGCTGTCCGAAACGTTGGCTAAAGGAGGAGGTAGCATAACACGGCATAACACCCCAAAAACAAACAACAAAAATCGTACCTACATGTTGATGAGTAGAAAAAGTAAGTCGATTATTAAGTTGTAGAAGAATACGATTTTTTTTGGTTTGTTCAAAAAAAATTCTTATTCAGTTTTCTAAGGCAACGAAAGCCGTCGATCGGTTAATAAAATTAATGACTTATTCGCTATCATCCGAGAGAATTGGAATCAATAATATTTAAGTTTGAAATGATTAGTTTTTTTTTATTTTAGACCAGTATTTTTCAGGACCATAGATTTTTTTAAATTTGGACCAGGGTACCTAGCATGGTCGATCGATAGAGGTTTTTTCGAAATTGTCGGTAACTTGCGATCGATCCCTAGCATGACTGCAGGCCGTTAACGAATAAACAACAGTTTACGTCAAATATATTAGGAACCCCTAGTCATTGTGAACTATTGTTTGTTCGTTAGCGGTCTGCAGTCGTGCTCGGGAGCGATGGCAAGTTACCGACATTTTCGATAAAACCTATATCGATCGACCATGCTAGGACCCCAGGTGTATTATTATTATTATTTTTTTCTTTCAAAAAGACCAAAGAAAGTTAAAACTTAGAAGAGAAGTAAATACAAAATCAATTTATGTATTTTAAAGGACAAAATACAAGTGATATTTCACGAAAATGGCTCAATACAAATAAGCCTCCGTGATTGAGGGGTAAAGCTCTCGCCTCGCAATCCGGATGACGTTGGTTCAATCCCCTTCGTGCGCAAGTAAACTTTATTCGATTAATTTATGTTATTTCAAAATTTATTAATTAAAAAATTATGTTGTATATTTGCGGCACGTTTTAGAGTGGGAGATAGTCTCTGTGTCGCCCTGGTGTAAGACCACCGTTCAGAATTGAAACGTTGCTTAGTATGGCTTTAGCCGTGTTTGTTGACCAGATCTGAATAGCCAGGTATTCCTTCTCTTTCCTCTTCCCCATATCCTTCTCCCCCCCCCACTACCCCAATTGTATGCTACAATCTCACTGACTCCAGACGGTTGGGAGCAGTTGAGACTCTAGTGCACACAAGCATATCCAGGGTATAAAATTAAACTGTTTAATTAAAATTAAAGGTTTAATTTTATACCCTGAAGATGCTTGTGTTCAGGTCGGTATTAAAAAAATAGAAAAATAAATCGTGGTTACAAACAAAGTTATTGTTTTATATCAGTTAATATGTTAAACCGCAAAGTGACTGCTTTCTACCAAAGTAGTTAATAATAATTATTACATCACATAGTTTTATAATAATAATTTTTTGACTCATCGTTGATTTAATGTAACACCTCTTTCGACGCGTGCGCACATATTTACGTGAATAATGTGCCTCTGAAGGCCATTGCTTATAGCTTATACAATCGGTGAATCTCAACTTGGTCAGCAAACATTTTTAATTATTTATAAAGACAAACGTTTCATGCTGCGAATAAACCATCAATATTTAAAAACTAATCGAAAAATGTTGCTTGTTATTCGAATGACGTCGGCCCTTAAATAATGTACATTAGATATTTTTTTTTTAAATCATTATTTCTTACGAGTTGTCGGCACCTCCTAATACCAGACGCCCGGAGCATAATGCTCTCCCTAATTCCGCCCCTGTTGCCAGGGTTGGATATTCGTGTCAAGGTTTACTTTGGGTTACTAGTTGGAAGTTGGAACCGCTCTATGTACTTAATATTATGGGAAGTACGAGTGTATAGCAGCGATGGCGAACATTTTTTTTGCATTTATTCTATAAAGGAATTTTCCTGAGGAAAATAATTTATCATAGGGTCTGTGTCATCTTAGGGGTTGCTGTGTGGATGGTATTTTTTAAGGAAAGGAAGGTGAGAAAGTTCTGGGAAGGAAAAAGTATGAGGGGTGGGTAGGCTTCTGGGGTCAGTGGGTCCAGGAGTGAAGTATGAATGCATCCCTTCCACTGAGGTGCACGGTGATGGATCGAGAGAGTTCTGCTGGAGAGGTCAAATTGCCTCCCTCAATCAGTATATCCGACCCGCCACGCAATAAGTGGCAGTCGCAAAGACTATGGCAGAGGTGTGAAATAGATATGTATATATTTTATTTAAATTTCTTAGGGTTGATCTTGGACAAGTTTCCTAGCTTTTTCCACTGTACTTAGTTAGCAAATAATTTTGCTAACTAAGTACAATTATTAACATACTATTCCGCGATTTTTCATGGTTTATGGACTAATAAATAACTATATAAAATTTTGGTTTCAAAATTACGTACGTAGCCGTCTTAAAACCGTTTTTCAGTTATTCATAGCAGGAACTTACAAAACCATTCTTCCTGATACGTCACCAAGATTCAATATTAATATTTTTGTATTTAAAAAAAACAGTGTTTTTGGTAAGGTTAAGTGAGACGTAAATGCAAAATAATTTGAACTCACTTGCATCCTGCTTGCACTCATGCAAATGAGGTTGCGCGACATAGATAGATAACAAACAAAAAAACACAGTACCTAGTAGATGACAAAAGGTCCGCCATACCTACTTGGCCCATGAGCAAAACTATGCAAAGAGAAACATTTTTATACTAAAATCAAACATTGGCCGCGTGCCATACGTTTACCATCCCTGCTATAGCTATTATATGTTCCTGCGATGAATGGTCGGACAGGTAAACAGTAATCACTAATCAGGTGAGTAGTGGAGGTAATAAATTGCCATCTTGGGCTGGTAGCTGGTAGCTGGTAGGCAGAGAGGTACCCATCCAATGTTTACCTAGATCGCTGATAAACTAGATTGTGAGGTGTGGGGATTATATTTGAAGTAGTTAGTAGATACTTGCCGTACGTGGTACGGTCTTCTCATTTTAATGTAGAATTCAAGTTATGAGGGGTTACTTTATGATTCCATGATAATTGATCCTTCGACATACTTATGTAGATAATTTTCAGTCGGTTTAGGAAAAAAAAATTTCACCTACTTATACAAAATATAACTTTGTGTCCCCGGAAGGGTATGCAGAGAGGATGTACGGCCGAATAACAAAATTATAAAACATGTTTTCAATCAAATGCATCCAGGATTAAACCACTTCTATACCTACTGTAAGTACCAGCGTATGAGGGAACGTACCCATACTACGCGACCCACTTTTTGCAATTTTTAACCCCCCCACCGGCGACTAAAAACCTAAGCCCCCCGCCGCTCATTGTGACCAAGCGTGGTATTTTGAAGATCCCCCCCCCCCGGGTAATTGTTTGATATCCATACCGACTTAGCTATTATTAAGCCGCCGCTACCCGAATTTCTACCGATTTCTTACATATCTCTCTTAAATACGTTAAGTTTTAAAGCTCTTAAAAAATATATGTTATTCTTGAATATAATATCTAGAATGCTGCTTAAGACAACCCCCGTGAGATTTTTGCTCTATTTTAAACGAGTCGTGTTTTATTAAACATTTTCACAATTTTCGCATCGATTTTGTCGCTTTAAATTTTAGCGCGCTCCGCTAACATTCGCAATTTCATATCTCTCCATCTTCTTTTTTTTGAGCCTGGTTGAGGCGCCTTAAAGGTATTTTTGAAGTTGATTTTCGGTTTGAAATTGGCAAATAATGCACTAAAAATTATTATTTTATACTAATTATAATTTCGGGGGGCTAACTGTTGTTGGATCAATTGTCGGGTCATCTTAATTTATATATTTGCCATACCCTGACGGATTGATTCTAACACCCTCCACAACGGCATCCTTTTACATTAATTCTTAAGATTTTTAATGGGAGCCAACTATTCACTTTTTTAGACCTCTTTGTGCATTTTAATGTCTAAATCTTTACCCCAGTAAAAAAAATTGCACTTTAATCTGCATATAAAAAAATTAACCACAATCTAATAGGGAAATATCATTGACATAATTTGGAACAGTAGTGGTCCTAGTATGGGTCCCTGCGGAACTCCATAGTTTATTGGAAGGTGGTATCATCGGTTATGTCAAGGTGGTGCTAATGTAAAAAACGACGACGCTGGTTCAAAACCAGGACGAAAAGAATAAAATGTGTATAAATGTTACGCAAAAATTTTTGCAGTGCTTTTTATTTTTTCTATTTCACTGTAATTTTATTTTCTGAAGTCAAATAATAAATTTTGGACGTGCTGTACGCAAGCAATGCATCTCCACGAGTGCTGCGTTAGCTTCAATTTTGACAACGGTACGACAACAACTTCAATCTATTACTCGAATTCACTAACATTTCCCCCTGTGTTTCCTCCCTCCTATAACATGGGTATCTTTAAGACCCAGGATCGGATCACTCCTTCCTTTCCACAAAAACACCCTCCACAGACCATCCCCAAAGATGACCTGTGCTCTTGAGGAAAATTATTTTCCTCAGGGCCTCATGTGTGGAGTTAAGGTAAAAAAATAAATACAAAAAAACTAGCGCAGAACATGCGCAGACTCGTGAAAAATCACGGAATATTATAATTGTAGGTTTTGTGAAGTTAAAAGTATTTATAAGATATTTGCCTTTCAAAAACAAATGCTGTAATTTTTTTTTTGCTTTATCAGAAACTAGCTGACCCGACGAACTTCGTACCGCCTCAGAATCAATAACTGTTGAATTAAATTTAAAAAAATTTATTAAGTTAAAAATTACACAATGAAGCAATTATCGATGCCCAACTGTCCGTGTTTTGTTTTTGTCAGTGTCATAGATGGCGTTGTGTACGGATTTATATTTTTTGTGATTTTATTACTTTCCACCTACTTACGGGAAATTTTCTAAGGAAGCGGATACGGGTGCCGCCGCCCCGGGAACCATTTATTGGATAGCCGACATCTCTGCCATAGGCCACCCCAAGTGGTTCGCTACGTTTGATGATTTAGGAGGGGTGCCCGGGTTCATGGGGTGACTTTTGTGCGGGTCTTGGCAGCGGATACGTCTGCTCACCTGCTGCGTGGCGGGCCGGATCGAGAGAGACTGGTTGAGGGAGGCCTTTTGACCTTTCCAACCGGATTCTCTCGACCGATGGGTCGAAAGAGTCCGGCTGGAAAGGTCAAGGTAAAATGTCAATTTCGGTCAAGGCAATGGCCTTGCACCGCAGTTGGAGGGATGGATTCACTCCCGGATACACTGACCTCCAGATTCCTACCCACCCCTAGTGCCTTTTTCCTTCCCAGAACTTCCTATCCTACCCTTCCTTAAAAAGACCCTCCACACAGCATCCTCAAGATGACATAGGTCCTGAGTGGAGCTTACGTAAAAAAAATGCGTTTCATTTCGGAGATTCATTATTGTTGTATTTTTCCTTTGGAGGAGTGCAGAGACAGGCGTTCACGGTTTGTCTCATTTTCGACTATTGACATTTAGTGTGTAAGAAAGAGAGGCAGCATTCTAGGATTAAGAAAAAAAGCTAAACAATCAACGCATTGACATTTGACGTTTTTGAATTTTTGGAATTCACGCACAGTTAAATATTACACCTATCACAATATTGCTGCAGTTCTTTCAAAACATGAGAATTCGTTCCATACAAAATGTGTGAAAAAAATAATTTTCTTCGTAACTCTCTTTTTCGTGAATTTTTGAAATGTTTTAATGGTTATTCTGTTATCCGGGGCGGAGACAAATCCAGCAAATCAAAGATCATCAAAATCGGTCCAGCCGTTCTCGAGTTATAAATAGTGTAACTAACCCGACTTTGTTTAATATTAAGATGAAGCCATAGTAAATAATGCAAAATCATATGTTTTTGTTTTGAAAATTTGATCGCTTAGAAGTATTGTAGATGCTTCAATTAAATACTGCGTGTAGAACATATCTTGGCCCTTAAAAATATCGGTCATTTTTTTTATAAGTCTTTTAATAAGCCTATAAAAAAATAAAGTATAAGGTCTAAAAAATACACTTTAAGTCCAAACTCTCCTATTTATAAACCACTTTTCGGTTATGGTTTTATTGTATAATGTGGCAAATTCAGGTTATTTTATAATGATCGCAAAAAAAGTTGATATTTACACCCAATCTTCCCAAAATAAAATAAAATATGCATTTTCGCGTTGTTATTTTAAAATACGGCCGCTAGTCGATAAATTCGGTTTTTCAAAGTGAACCCTATGGCGTCCACCGAAGAACTACTGTTCACGCCACAGATGCCAAACCTCAGTCACGCCCCGAACTTAGCGGGAGATGGACGCGTCACTCCGCGTCGCTTGATTTCGTGAAATCAATTTTAAATTTCCGTTTTATTACAATAAACAATGCGTAACACAGGAATTAATATTTTTTACAGGCCTTTACGAAATCAACCTGTAAAACAAAACTCTCAAATACCTTTTTTAACCTTTCCAAAAGCTTTTTCTCAAGTATTTTTAAACTCCTCCCATAAAGGGCGTGAATTCCGATTTTGATTTTTTCCTAAACTAGTGGATCGCCATTTGATACCACCATTTGAATGAATATCATTGGTATTTGAAATACGAGTATGTGTATGACAAAAATTTAAACAAACACATTTCAAATATAGAATCAAAGTAATTTTATGATTTATGTACCTACTTACTTTTTGGCTTATCTGAATTTATTCACACAATAAATTCCAATTTTGACACGCTTTTAGATTTTCACGGCCAAAAGTATTTTCGTTATTTGTTTTTGGAGTGTTATGCCGTGTTGCGCTACCTCCTTCTTTAGCCAACGTTTCGGACAGTGGAGGTAATCCACCTCTTACCCGCCCTGGTATAAGTAACTGATGGTTACTCCTTCAAGGCTCTCGCAAGATTCCAATTTTTTTAATTAAACGAAGCTACATTTATTTATTTTGAACGAATCTAGACCTCCAGTGTCCATGCATACGTTGTTAGTAAGCAGTATGCAAGTGCTTAACAGGAAAAACAAAATGCAAAAAAATAGGTTAGTAAGACAAAGATAAATTAAACAGGGCAAAAGAAAAACTCATTCATGAGACTCCATGACGCGGAATTGCATCTGTAAAAAACCTGCAAGCACCTGCAAAACGTTTAAAACCTACACCACCGTTTCGGACAGCGTTGCAGTGTCCATCATCAGGGCAGATCCGGTAGATCCTACATCCACATGATGATGGACACTGTAACGCTGTCCGAAACGTTGGCTGAAGAAGGAGGTATCGCAACCCGCCATAACAATCCAAAAACAAATAACGAAAATTCCAATTTTGAAAATTACAAAGCAAATTTTTTAATGATAAATTTTTTTATGAAGAAGAATGTATTCCACACTATTCCAGATTCAATAACGCAAAAAAATATACCGAACATCCGAACAGTGCTCGTCCAAAGTGCTCGCCGAACGAATCCTACATACAGAACGGAGGACCATATCCTGAGAAACAAACCACAAAAGAAGCAATTTCACAAATTTATAAAACAGTACAAAAATATACTGCGAAAATAGCCCAATGTAAAGCAAATGGTTTGAAGCTTTTTGCGTGTGCGTTAAATTTACTTGCGATTATATTTAAATGTTGTTTTTTTCAGTATCAGTTTAATACACAATGCTCCTCAGTCGGCTTCCTCTGACTACGTAACTGTAAATCGGCCTCCGCCGTTGACGGCCGTCTCTTTCTCGCCCGCGCCCACGCGAAGTGGGTGCGCGAAAGAGAAGACGCGTCGAACAATGTAGCGTACCGTTTTTTCTTGATTTTATTGTGATTTCGTTCCCCTGACGGGGCCGAGAGATCTGGTATCTGTATCTAGGATGCTGAGAACTGAGAACTCCGTGTGAAATGGTGGAACAGTTAGACGGCTCCCAAATTTTCTACGGTTCCGGTCATGTTGCAAGAACTTACCAGGTAGATGGTACGTAGAAAGAATGGACTCGAAGAAGTAGAGTGGAAGAATAAAGCATCAAAGAGATGCAATGAAAAACCAAGGATGAACAAAGAAAGTATGCTGAGAGTTTGATAGACAAGAATGGTTCCTGATGAAAGGTTCCATGACAGTTGATTATTCAGTATGCAGTCGGTTAAGGGAAATACGGTTTACCTACGTACACAAAATGTAACTAAAGGGGTGCTCAGAGAGGATGCAGCACTAAATAAAAAAAATAATAAAACATATTTGATTCAAATGCATCAAGGATAAAATATACTGTATATACCTGGGTATAAGTACAAAAAATTCACACTGTAAATAAACTGGTTTGTTATCCATTCCAACTTAGGCAATTAACGGTGGCAATTTTTTACATATTTTAAACATAGTTTTTATTTTTCGTTTTATATAATTTTTTGTTTTATATATTTTTTGGCTTCTCCTTTATTATAACATGTATTTATTTCTTATTACTTATTATGCTGTCAAGAGAGGTAAAGTCACAAGGAGGAAATCCATAATTGGTTTAATTTTTGGTGTATTACACACGTATAAACTGAAAAAATGTTAAATGTCGATTTCCTGAAAATGAAAAAAATTAAAATAATAAAACTAAGAAAAGGGTTAGAAGCAAACGTCCGTATTCGGTTTCATTCTTCTATTTAGTCCCCTTTTTGGAGAATTATGTGGTAAATATTCTTCAAGGGCCCGTTTATGATCTGTACATTTTTATACGTTACTCAGAATCAATAACTGTTGTGTTAACTTATTAGCTTATTAAGTTTTTTTATTAGTCAAAAATTACATAATGAAGGACTTATCGACGCGCAAATGTCTGTGTTTTGTATTTGTCAGTATTAGAGATGGCGTTGTGTACGGATATATAATTTTTGTGATTTTCTTATTTTTCCACTAACTTAACGGTAATTGCTTTTCATTTTCTTTATACGTATGAGGGAGATTTATTATAATTATTATATTTTTCCTTTGGAGGGGGGCAGACGTACGTTCATATCATTTGTCCCATTTTCGACTGTTGACATTTAATGCGTAAGAAAGAGGGGCAGCAATATATGTTTAAGAACAAAAGCAAAACAATCAGCGCATTGACATTCGACGCTTTTAAAATTTTGGAATTCACTCACTACTCAACATTATAGTTATCACAATAGCCTCTTTCAAAAGATGAGAATTCGTTCCATACAAAATGTATGAGGAAAAGAATTTTCTTTTAATTATTTTTTTCGTGAGTTTAATAGCTAGTCTGCTATTCGGGCAGAGACAATTCCAATAAATCAAAATCATAAAAATCGGTCAAGCCGTTCTTGAGTTATAAATGGTGTAACTAACCCGACTTTGTTTTATATATACCTTATTATAATACCTACTTTAAAAGATTATTAATTTAGGTTATTATTATTATTATGTTATTATCAATAAGCACGCCAAGAGATCACTTAAAAAAACAACGCAAATTACACAATAAAATTATTTTCCGAAGTTTTTGCGAATATTTTGGACAAAACTTCCGTCAAAACACGACAAAGAGTAAATAACATTGACAGCCATATAGATATCATCAACAATCAAATCTAGCGGTATGGGTACCGCCGCCCCGGGAACCATTTATTGGAAAACCAATACCTCAACACATAGGTCACCCCAAGTGGTCCGCTGCATTTGGTGACTTAGCTTCCGGGTCCATTTAGTGTCCGGGTTCATGGGATCAGGTTTGTCCGGGTCTTGGCGTCGAATACGTCTGCCCATCAGCTGCATGGCAGGCCGTATCAGAAGAGAGTGGTTGAGGGTTGAGGGAGTTCCTTTGACTTCTCCAGCCGTATTCTCTCGGAACATCGTGTTGAACCGCAGTGGGAGGGATTGATTCATAGATCTGTCACTCCTGGACACACTGACCCCCAGATTCCGACGCGCCCCTACTACCATTTTCCTTCCCAGAACTTCCTCTCGTTCCTTTCCATAAAAAGACCCTCCACACAGCATCAACAAAGATGTCACAGGCCCTGAGGGGAATTATTTTACTCAGGGCCTCCTGTGTCCTGTGTGGAGCATTAATAATAAAAAAAATGGTCCGGTCGGTGTATATATCTTGTGACGTTTTGTGGAAAATACACTGCATCAGCATCCTGTGATTTTAGATTTCCACGGCCAAAAGTATTTTCGTTATTTAATTTTGGTATGTTATGCCGTTTTGAACTACCTTCTTGTTCAGACAACGTTTCGGACAGCGTTGCAGTGTACATCATCAGGGCAGATGTCTGCATCAGCATGTTTGCAAATGATGAAAATGTTATGTGATGGCTATTCTCTCAAAGCCTTCCAAAGGGTTAAAAAGTTAATCATTGAAGAATAAGGTAATACTAATAAATCTAAACGATGTGTGAAACAGAACAAGACAGATAAAATAAAGGAAATGGTCGCAACAGGGAATCACACCTAGGAGCTCTGTCTTACCAGGGCATGCCTCAATCCACTCGGCCATTGAAACCCATTTTTTTTTTATTGATCTCTTATTTCAAATTCAGAATTAACAATAATTACTCCAACTAATTTTTCTCATATTTTTCAACTATTTTATTTTTAATTTTTAACTTAATGAGTAAAACCTCAAATTGTAATATTTAAATAAATGAAGACAATATAAGCGAAACTCAATCGAAAATTTGGAAACAGAAAAATCAGAAAAACATATTGACACCTCTGGGACTCGAACCCAGGACCTCTGACACCGTGGCGCAGTGGTTAGCGCGTTTGCCCGGAAAGCAAGAGGTCCTGGGTTCGAGTCCCAGAGGTGTCAATATGTTTTTCTGATTTTTCTGTTTCCAGATTTTCGATTGAGTTTCGCTTATATTGTCTTCATTTATTTAAATTTTTCAACTATGTTTCATGTTTCTTTTAGATTTATTAGTCTCATCTTTAATGGGTATAACCTTTACATTGATTATATAACCTTCAAAATTTATTAAAGAAGTTATTCCGGTTAGATAGTTGTTTGTAAGTAGCGGAAGGGCTGACAGGACATTGACAGAAGGGTGACATGCAGAAAATTCTAATAATGTAGGACTGGATGCAGTACCTATGCATTCGCTAAAAAGATATCAAAGGAAGTGATACTAGCAGTACAGAGGGAAGTCCTGATACAGAACCTGATGTAGACTGGATGTGGACAGGATGTATGCGAAGAATGGAACTGGCAGAGGAAGGGCAGAAGTAGATTGGATGCTGTAGAAAACAGATTCCTGAGGTGTTCCTGCCTATACGAAAGAGCGCATTACAAATAAGAGACGCATGCTTGTACGGTTTAGATAAACGGAGAAAGAGTTTCATGTAAAGCATACTGCGCAAGCAAATGCAAGAATTTGTCCAAGACGTCCCAGAAAGACGAACAAATAAAACACTCGAATGGGGTCATGTCAAGAGTCGTTATAACTGAAGAGGATGTATGATGCGATGCATAACGGCTGAAAAGTGTGAGTCTGTAAAGGGAATAAAGTGGAATAGGAGAAGAAGATAAAATCAGAGTGTGCAATTAACACGCGGTAGAAGTGAAACCTTCAGAGAAGTAGAAAAGAGTAGGGAGGAGAACGATTATACTATTACTCTATCTCCTTCTCTCTAAAGATGTATCCTGTTTGTCTGTTTTTAGTGTCACTATTTTTCATTGCATCGAGTTTCAAATCACAACGGTGCTAAAGAAGTGTTCACTTCAAAAAGTGGAAGTCATGACGTAGGTACTTTTAAAACTACAATTATTAGCACCGTTGTGATTTTTTCGTCCGATGATATTTTTGTTCAATTAAAAACAACAAAAATATTTTTTAATCACACGTCGCAACTGAGTGGTCAGGTATAGCTTAGCGGGTCACATGATAAGCACGTCCTCACGTTCTTGCAGCACGTTAACACACGAAGCAGTGCGCGTATCACGTGATCCCATCGCGATGTTTAGGACTGTGATCAGTGGCGATGTGCGATTGAAAAATATTTTTGGTTGTTTTAAATTGAAAGAAAAAAATCAAGGGACAGCAAAATGACATCTACATTTTTTAACTCCAAATACGCTCAGGAATCGCTGGTTAAAATATTTCGGGTGCGTCTGTATATGTAGTAGGTACGTACCCACCGGACACTGAAGATATATATGAACCTATCCGCAAGTAACAAAACGCCAATATCTTAGGAACCATCAAAATTAATTTCATCTCTCAGTTCCGCTATTACCTACATTTATTCGGACACTCCTTTTCGTCGGTATCGAATAATAGTGTTTCAAGGAAGTCCCAAATAACAACATATAACCTGTTTGCCCAAAGCGCAGTTTTGGTAGATCCAATACCCACCCAATGGTCACTCGGGGAAAATTTCAACAGTCAAGATGCCTTTTTTTATTGGACTGGTTTTTGGGGTGAGTCCTCTGTTTTATTTTATTTGTTTCTTCTTGCTGGTTGGCCAGAGGATTGGGATGTTGGAACCCCAATGTTGCAGGGTTTTGCGTAGAAGAGAAAAGGGTGAATGATAAAAATGGAATGTGGAAAGTTGATCATACCAGGATATTGGAATAAACAATTGAGAATCCGGTATTGTTGGTTCGCCCAGTGAACAAAAAAGGCTTAATCAGATGCATCGATCGTCTAGTTTCTAGTTCCTTTTTAGACATCTCCAAATACAAAGTTTTGAGAAGTGGTGAGACGGATGGATTCATATCTCTGTCTCATCTGGACATATTGACCCCCAGATTACAAATCTTTTCCTTCCTACAACGTTTCCTCCTCCACTTATTTAAAGTACCATCCATATATCATCTCCATCGATGACATATGCCCTGCGGAAAATTATTTTATATACGTTTTTTATATACCTTTTGTCATTTTATACATTTTGAGAAAGGGACGCTCAAATTGGTTTGGGCATGTAGAGGGGTTTAAGAAGAATATATGACGCAAAAGTGAAAGGCAGAAGAAGTCGGGGACGCCCGAGGAAGACATGGCACGACCAAGTGAATCAGATAATTGAGTCGGGCCATATCAAGAGTCAGAATAATAGAAGAGCATGAATGAGACGATGTTTGAAGGTGTATTTAGTTTGTGCCAAGACCGAGTTATTTGGGGGTCAGTCGCACTCGAAAGGAAATAACACAAAACTGCGCTATATAAAAATATAAATACTACGTTAAATACCACGTTAAATACTACGTTATTCTGCCTATCCCTGCGGAGGAAGCGGCATGATGGTTAGTTAGTTAGTTGAGACATTTTAGGGAGACCTACAATCAAAACTGGACACAAGATATGAAGAAAAACAAAAATACACGAAAGACGTGTTCTACCCTAAACGCATAGAAGAGATAAAATTCATAAAAGGCGTGACACACTAAAATAAAAAATAAAAACTAAACAACTAAATACAACATAAGGTCGACCCTTCTTTGCAAAAATAATCATAATTATTTGCATTCCTTGTTGCAGGATGTCTCTAGTCTCTATAGAGTCCAGCTGAAGCCTTCCGTGCTGCGGTGGGAAATATTCACCGCAAACCACAGCCGATTAGATGCAGGTTTTACACAGGTACACACGATATAATAATAATTGTTAGACGGAAGAGAAGTGGAATTATAAATATAATGTATTGTGGTAATATTATGCTAGTAGAAAGATTAACCAGGCTTTTCAAAATGCTGCTTTAAATCATAATACTTTTTCAATAAGCAAATATGGTCAAAGAACCCTTGAATATATAATACCATTAATATTTTAAAAAATTGCCATACGAATTTATACAAAATTGCTCTATAACAAAATTCTCACTGATGTTAAAATCATGGCTCTTAGGGAGTAACCTTATGTATTAAGATTATATTTTGCTCTTTCTTACCATGCATTAAATTGCAAGTATGTGATTAACTACTAATGTATCGCTGTTTTTATGTTGCTCAACTTTTTCATGATGTTTAATATAATATATATATTTTCCTATTCCACATCACAATGTTGCTAGGTATGTTTTATGCGTATGTGTATTTGTGTATGTGGTTGTTACGCTAATGCGTTTATGATTATTTAATTTGTGGTTGTAACTAATCTGTGGAACTAATCTCCCGCTGACAAGCTACTTGCAGTAGCTTACCGGGTAATAAATTTCAATTCAGATTCTTGAAATGAGGTGCCAGAATCATTAAAAAAAATAATTAAAAGGAACATAACGATTACATAGGTTCTAGTTTTTTTTGCGAAATGCGTTATTTTACAACGAAAATATCAATGTTTTTTCGGTTCCGTGACAACTCAGAATATGCAACTTCAACATCCCTTTGAAAAGCCATTAAAAGTTATGAAAAAAAAATATTTGAAAAATAGCCCCTAACCTAACCTAACATATTCTATTTAACCAATTATTTAATTCTCAGAACTTACTCCCCCCTCCTTAAAAGACCCTCCACACAGCATTCCGAAAGATGACAAAGGCCCTGAGAGAAATTATTTTCCTCAGGGCCTCCTGTGTGGAGCTAATAAAAAAACAGAGTGCAGTTCACACGCGGTAGAAGTGAAACCTTCAGAAAACTGATATAGACTAGAGTGGGGAGGCTACGAAGCACCGCACAAAGAGGAGACCGATAGACTACAAAGCACCTTACAAAGAGAAGACCGATTATTCTATCTTATTCTCCCGCAGGCTAAATCATGTAGATGTACCTACATGTTTGTTTCTTTTTAGTATCGCTATTTTTCGTTTCGTCGAGTTTCAAATCACAACAGTGCTAAAGAAGTTTTCACTTCAAAAACAAAAAGAATAACAGGAACGTGTTGTTTCTACAAAGAAAATATTGAATAATTTCATTCAACTAAAACAAGTACGAATTCAAAATTTCTTTAAATTGCTACAATTTGATATTTAGTGAATACATTATACATGCATCGAGTCCTCACGAATTAAATTACAGCTTCAATTCACAAGTTATTCATTTTATACACCGCTTAAAAAAACAACGAATCAAAAGCACAACCATTAGGGAGGAGAGTAAAAAACTTTATATTATTACCTTAGACGCTTTTGACAAAGTGTCACCAGACCGTTATGCAAATTAGCGAGGCGTTTCATCGGGCACGTATAAAATAATGTATGGAAACGAATTTCGTAATGGGCGTAGAATGTACGAGTATATTGCTTAACCCTGACCATGAAACTGGTCACTAATAGTGCATACAATATGCGCCACTCGCTGCACTTCCTGCATACTGCATTATGCGGTTCTCTTCGTACAACTACATATTTTATATTGTTTCTAGCGAGTAATTATTACCCGGCAAGCGTTGCAATTCTACTTAAGGTGATCCCCTAGTCCTAGAGAAATTCGACATCGGAATCCACGCCTCTTTTTCGTAGGGATTTAAAAATACTTGAGAAGAAGTTTTTGGAAAGGTTGGAGAAGGTATTTTAAAGTTGTTTTTATAGATTGACTAGTTGACCCGGCCACGCGCTGTTGTGGCTAATAAAACACAACGCCATCTACTGGATGGTTATCTAACCTTTATAACCACCGCCGTCTTTGAGTTTATCGTGAAGAGACAGACAGATGCCGCGGAGGACTTTAATTTATAATACGTAGAGATGGTGTGAAAGATTATAATAATGTGCATGAAATGCTTGGGGTAACTAACGTATTTAAGTAAAAAGGATTAATACTGTATCCGTCTAAACTTTTCAATTACCGCAATGTACGTGACCATTTTTTTAGAAGATAGAATGGGTATAGTAAGCTATCCGTAAAAGATAGATATATGCCTTCGCGGACTTTTTTGTAGATCTATAAAAGAGGAATATCCCACCATGCATTGTTTTGTTATATCCCAAAAGGATTAGGCAGCGTTTTCGATGAAAGCTACCAGGCGGCTTGACCTTTTCCGACACTTCTAACAATTATCGTGATGTTTCAACCAATTTACACAAATCCTTGACAAATTACAAGCCTAAACCTTCCTCACGAAACACTCTACTAGTGAAAACCGCATGAAAATCCGTTCAGTAGTTTTCGAGCTTATCGCGAACAGACAGACTTAATTTACTTTAATTTATAATATGTAGAAATAGAGATGTAGAGAAGATAGAGAAGATGTAGAGATTTCGTAAAGGCCTGTAAAAAACATTAACTTCTTTTCACACATTGTTTAATTGAATTTTAAAATGTGACGCCTATTGACTTTTCTGCAAGTCTAAGAGGAATATTTATTTTTAACTTTATGGTGGTTCTTACTCGAAGTATGATTCAGTTAAAAATGACCGAATCGGATAGGGACACCTTAGCTCAGTTGGTAGAGCCGCGGCCCTGAAAGCTGACGGTCGTTAGTTCGAGTCCCAGAGGTGCCAATATCTTTTTCTGATTTTTCTGTTTCCAGATTTTCGATTGTGCTTCGCTAATATTGTCTTTATTTAATTAAATATTATTTGAGGATTTACTCAAAAAGTTTGAAATAAAAATAAATTTCTGAGATTTAATTATTTTTACAGTTACGCACAACCAATTAAAAACATGCATTATATTTTATTAAATAAAAATAACGTTTTTGAATTGTTGAAAATTTAGTTGAAAAATATCTATATCAGTGAACGGGTAATTTAGAAACAGAATTATTTTTCCAGCGGCATTACTAATAAATAGTAAGTTAGTTCCGCATCTCGGAGCAACAAAGGTTTTGTATCTGTGCGCTCTTGTGAAGTTGCCGGGAACATAAAACTCAAATCTTTGTTTTTTTTTTCCTTTATTTTTTTCCCATTATACATTTCAAAGGAAATTTTTACACATTTTTTAAATATATATGTATAACATAACACAAGATAAACAATTAAAATAACGAGACAAGTAAAATAATGTAAAAAAGTAAAAAATATATATAATCAAAAGTAGATAATGGGAACCCACTAAGGCACTGCCTGTGCGTGGGTAATAGTAAACGTAATAGTTGGCGGTACAAGTAAAAAATGTAATTTTCAATGTGAAAGTTTAAAAATATAGTGACACATACAAGTTAATTGATTTTTTGTTACGCTTTCAAGAAGATAAGTTAAGTAAGTCTTGAAGTTACAGTAGAATTGTAAAAGTGAATCATGAAGGTTTACATAGTATTTATAAAAAAAGTGTTTCAACATCCGCATCATTTAGCCATAATTTTAATTATTTTATGTAAAGTGATATTTTATCTGTCGTTTGAATGTGTTTTGGTAGAAGATTAAATAATGTACGAGGACCAATAAAACTGCCTTGTGTTTGCATTAATTTGGTTTTGATTTGGGGAACTTGAAACACATTATTAGTACTTTCGCTAATTCCATTTTCGTTTTTTACGAAACAATTTTTGTTTTTAAATACATATTTCATTGTTTGCAATATAAATAATTTACGGATATTGAATATTTTGTCTCTTTAAATAATAACGCAGTCGGGAATGTTTTATTTCTATTATACATAATTTTAATGATGCGCTTTTGAGCATTTTGTAAAGGCTTAATAAATGCATCGAGTGCACCGGGAATACACATATTATATCGGCAATACAGATATTACCGTTTTGAAGATTATATGCTGTTGTCAGCAAAGCAGTCTTCCTTCCATCGGATGATATCCGAGTAATCAACCGGGCGATCGTTATGTAAAAATTAGTAATGATTACAAAATAGCTTTATTCGCGATATTATATAAATACATAATGCATAAGATTTTAATTAAAATTAGTAATGATTACAAAATAGCTTTATTCGCGATATTATATAAATACATAATGCATAAGATTTTAATTAAAATTAGTAATGATTACAAAATAGCTTTATTCGCGATATTATATAAATACATAATGCATAAGATTTTAATTAAAATTAGTAATGATTACAAAATAGCTTTATTCGCGATATTATATAAATACATAATGCATAAGATTTTAATTAAAATTAGTAATGATTACAAAATAGCTTTATTCGCGATATTATATAAATACATAATGCATAAGATTTTAATTAAAATTAGTAATGATTACAAAATAGCTTTATTCGCGATATTATATAAATACATAATGCATAAGATTTTAATTAAAATTAGTAATGATTACAAAATAGCTTTATTCGCGATATTATATAAATACATAATGCATAAGATTTTAATTAAAATTAGTAATGATTACAAAATAGCTTTATTCGCGATATTATATAAATACATAATGCATAAGATTTTAATTAAAATTAGTAATGATTACAAAATAGCTTTATTCGCGATATTATATAAATACATAATGCATAAGATTTTAATTAAAATTAGTAATGATTACAAAATAGCTTTATTCGCGATATTATATAAATACATAATGCATAAGATTTTAATTAAAATTAGTAATGATTACAAAATAGCTTTATTCGCGATATTATATAAATACATAATGCATAAGATTTTAATTAAAATTAGTAATGATTACAAAATAGCTTTATTCGCGATATTATATAAATACATAATGCATAAGATTTTAATTAAAATTAGTAATGATTACAAAATAGCTTTATTCGCGATATTATATAAATACATAATGCATAAGATTTTAATTAAAATTAGTAATGATTACAAAATAGCTTTATTCGCGATATTATATAAATACATAATGCATAAGATTTTAATTAAAATTAGTAATGATTACAAAATAGCTTTATTCGCGATATTATATAAATACATAATGCATAAGATTTTAATTAAAATTAGTAATGATTACAAAATAGCTTTATTCGCGATATTATATAAATACATAATGCATAAGATTTTAATTAAAATTAGTAATGATTACAAAATAGCTTTATTCGCGATATTATATAAATACATAATGCATAAGATTTTAATTAAAATTAGTAATGATTACAAAATAGCTTTATTCGCGATATTATATAAATACATAATGCATAAGATTTTAATTAAAATTAGTAATGATTACAAAATAGCTTTATTCGCGATATTATATAAATACATAATGCATAAGATTTTAATTAAAATTAGTAATGATTACAAAATAGCTTTATTCGCGATATTATATAAATACATAATGCATAAGATTTTAATTAAAATTAGTAATGATTACAAAATAGCTTTATTCGCGATATTATATAAATACATAATGCATAAGATTTTAATTAAAATTAGTAATGATTACAAAATAGCTTTATTCGCGATATTATATAAATACATAATGCATAAGATTTTAATTAAAATTAGTAATGATTACAAAATAGCTTTATTCGCGATATTATATAAATACATAATGCATAAGATTTTAATTAAAATTAGTAATGATTACAAAATAGCTTTATTCGCGATATTATATAAATACATAATGCATAAGATTTTAATTAAAATTAGTAATGATTACAAAATAGCTTTATTCGCGATATTATATAAATACATAATGCATAAGATTTTAATTAAAATTAGTAATGATTACAAAATAGCTTTATTCGCGATATTATATAAATACATAATGCATAAGATTTTAATTAAAATTAGTAATGATTACAAAATAGCTTTATTCGCGATATTATATAAATACATAATGCATAAGATTTTAATTAAAATTAGTAATGATTACAAAATAGCTTTATTCGCGATATTATATAAATACATAATGCATAAGATTTTAATTAAAATTAGTAATGATTACAAAATAGCTTTATTCGCGATATTATATAAATACATAATGCATAAGATTTTAATTAAAATTAGTAATGATTACAAAATAGCTTTATTCGCGATATTATATAAATACATAATGCATAAGATTTTAATTAAAATTAGTAATGATTACAAAATAGCTTTATTCGCGATATTATATAAATACATAATGCATAAGATTTTAATTAAAATTAGTAATGATTACAAAATAGCTTTATTCGCGATATTATATAAATACATAATGCATAAGATTTTAATTAAAATTAGTAATGATTACAAAATAGCTTTATTCGCGATATTATATAAATACATAATGCATAAGATTTTAATTACATAATCTGGAAATCGCTCGATTAATCTCAGGATTCCGAAATATGCATTTTTTATTTCGAAGTAATTTGGAAACGATTTGGATATCAGGCAATTTGAGGGCGTTAGATAACACATAACACACCAGATGTGAATAATCTCTTAGGAACGTATTATGAAATCTTTTATAATCTTTTAAGACTTTGAACCTAATTTGTTGAAATCTACCAATTTAAATGTCGATCTCGGAAAGTCACCATTTCAAGTTGAAGTTAATTAATAAGAAAGCAGCTTTAATTAAATTCCTGAAGATAAAAGTTATGTACGATCCGAATGGAACTTTTTTACAATAGCTCACAGTAGGCACAGGAGGTCTCAAGAAAAAAATTCCTCAGGGTCTGTGTCATCTTTGGGGATGCTGTGTGGAGGGTCTTTTTAGGAAAAGGAAGGAGTGAAAGTTCTGGGAAGGAAACAGGTAGGAATCCATATGAATCCATCCGTCCCACTGCGGTGCAAGGCGATGGGATAAGAGAGTAAGGCTGGAGAGGTCTAGGTCATGTCTCCCTCAACAAGTCTCTCCCGACTCCGACCGCCTCGAATTAGGTGGGCAAACGCATTCGCCACCAAGACCTAGACAAACCTCAATCCATGAACCCGGGTATCCCTATGGCAGGGGTGTTGGTTATCCAATCAATGGTTCCCAGGCGGCGGTACCCGTACCCGCCTCCCAAAGGGGAAATATATATATTTTTTTTACATGGGCTCCACACAGGAGGCCCTGAGGAAAAAAAATTCCCTCAGGGCCTATGTCATCTTTTGGGATGCTGTGTGGAGGGCTTTTTAAGGAAACGAAGGAGAGGAGAGTTCTGGGAAGGAAAAGGGTTTAAGGGGTGGGTAGAAATATGGGGTTCAGTGTGTCCTGGTCATCCGCCTCCAAGACCTAGACAAACCTCGCCCCATGAACCCGGGCACCCCTGCTAAATCACCAAACGTAGCGAACTACTTGGGGTGACCTATGGCAGAGGTGTTAGTTACCAATAAAGGTTCCCGGGGCGGCGGTACCCATTCCCGCCTCACAAATTATGTCCCCATGACATGTTTCTTAATATTTCTTTAGCCTTTTCTAGTAACATTCAGATATTATTATTATACATTTCCCTGGTGGTTGGGGTCACCATGGTCCATAATTTCTATTCCCATACCACATTAATAAAATTATATTAACACGCAAAAATGCGATTCGAGACCTTGCCGTGATTTTTGAGGCAAATCCCATATTTCTGATTTTGTCTCCCGCGCCAACAAAATGCTTGGAATTGTTCTTCGTAATGCGAGATCATTTACTAATGCAATTGCAATACGGAGAACATATGAAGCACTTGTCCGCAGCATCCTGGAATATAACTCCATTATTTGGGCCCTTTCTGAACAAAACCATATCCTAGAAATAGAAAAAGTACAAAAAAGGTATATGCGTTACCTGTATATGAAGGAATATACATACTACCCATTCCTGTATCAATCGTTGTTCTTAACAGGAATGTTAGATCTTAATACCTTAGAAGTCCGCCGAAAAATATTTTTAGGCAATCACATTTTTAAGTTAATCTCTGGTACTATACTAAATCCACCTATGTTAAAAGAGATCAACTTATATATTATCTCTCTAACGCGTATACTCATTGGAGATCCCACGCACTTTTTTGTGCTCCGAGAGCGAGAACTTCTGATGCGTATCAAAATGCGCCATTATACCCAGCAACTCAACTGCTTAACGATTCGGCATTAAGCATCGACATCTTCAATGTCACCTACAGAGAGTTCAGTAAATATCTTTAGACATACGTCACAACATAGTAAAACTGCCACCCATGCACTTTTTAAATCTTAAACTTTATAATCTTCTCCATAATATTTTAGTTTAGATATAACTGTTTTATGGAGAACCTGAAAAAGAGAAGAAAAAAAATTTTTTTGATGATTTTGTTTTTGTGTAGCGCCGTTTTGATGAAAAATATCTCAAGGGCGATGTGTTAGAAGTTAAGTTTTATCAGCGCCTTGGCTCCCTGGCAATTCGGCGTCTGGAGTGGACTCCAATTGCGCCCGGGTAGAGCCGCACCTGGTTTTCTAGCACAATATTATCACTTGCACGAATGTAGCACCGTGCACGTATCTGGGTAGAATTTGGCCTCCCCCGCAAATAATTTGCATTCTTCTCCGTTCCTCTCATTCTACTCCAATCCTGCCTTTGGGTCGCTTCCACGGCACATGGTCATGAATTCCGGTGTCCTGTCATCTGATTGTTCTTTCCATATGGGAGGCCTTCAGTAGTAAATCAGTATAGGTAGACCTTCTAGTGTCCATTTGTATGTAGCGGTTTACCAAAAATATTGTTATAAATAGTGTGTTTTTGAATTCGACCCACAAATATTGATCCGAAACTATTCTTGTTTTTGGATCTGGAATTATCTATAATCTTGTTTGAATCTAATTATATTTTCAGGGACAGTATCGTGACAAAAACTCACACCAATTGGACAAATTGTGTTCGATTACAAATATTTTGTAACAACATCATTAAAATAATTAAAAAGTTATAAAAATATCCTCTGATGTAAAACACTTTTTCGGAATTAGATGCTTCGATCTTTCTAATAGTTTCGCTGAAAAAGCAAAAACAATTAACAAAGAAGATTACGTGGAAGGAGCTAAATAGATATTAATATCATTCGTGAAATAAGTTAAATTCTTTGAAGTTTGTAAAATAAAGATGTAATATATTAATAACTTCTTAGTAAAAATGTCAATTTTGGTCACGTCTTCGCCAAATTTGATATTGATAAGGGCTACAGAAAAACA
This sequence comes from Limnephilus rhombicus, assembly GCA_929108145.2. Classification (NCBI taxonomy): domain Eukaryota; kingdom Metazoa; phylum Arthropoda; class Insecta; order Trichoptera; family Limnephilidae; genus Limnephilus; species Limnephilus rhombicus. The sequence goes on from OV815292.1 coordinate 45,068,527, forward strand.
AATTAGTAATCCAAAGATAATCAGATAACCCCACACCTTATTCCCATATTTCTGATTAAAAAACAGCGTGGTTAGATTCTCATAGACCAGATAATAAACTGATATGAAAGGTAGGCACTTCGGTACGTACCATATCAGCAGAGTTCACGGAGATTACTTAAAAGTATCATTTGGGGGAATAACTTCAAATATTTTACTCAGAATTGATCATCTTTTATCTGGTTTCGCAGAGCAAAGTCTCTCTCTCTTACGCATAGTACTTATCTTATCGTTGTTCCCAGACATATTATCTCAGGTAAGTACCGTGAAGTGACAGTAGATACGCTCGGGTACCTATTTATTCACGATCAATTACAATGAGGCCTATTTTGTCTTAAATCCTGGGCTGAGGTCGATAAAATAGCATAGGACCTATGTGAGGACCTTGTGGGACTACAGATCGAACAAAATGGCTCTTTAAAACTCCTAATAATTACAAACTTGACAGTATCTGACACGTTTTTTTCGGTTTGAGGATTCGGATCATATATAATAAGTACGCTGATACGTTTTAAGATTTTCACGGCCAAAAGCATTTTCGTTATTTGTTTTTGGGGTGTTATTGTCTTATTTAGCCAACGTTTTGGACACTGCAACGATATGCGAAATGTTGGCTAAAGAAGGAGATAGCGCAACACGGCATAACACCCCAAAAACAAATAACGAAAATAAATACGCTGTTTATAAATGTCTTCATTGAAGGTGCCAAGATCAAATAGATAACTCGACAACAGAAAGGATTCTTTGTGGCACCGTTGCTTTCGATTCCACTAACTAAGGATGGGTGGGTTGTTTCACAGAATTTGAACAATTCATAAAATTTCGAAGTTGATATTCAAATTCTGCTAAAGTTTTATTTAAGTTGTGTTATTATCGAAGTGCTGTGAAAGTGCTGTGCATATCCCATATAAACTCAATCTATAATAAAGGTATCAAAATGCTTGGCTTCGTTCTTAGAAATTCCAGAGGTTTGAAGAATATTTCAACTTTAAAAATTTTGTATACATCCTTAGTACGTAGTCAAGTCGAATATAACTCCTCGATCTGGTCCCCCCATTTTAAAATACATTCAGATTCAATCGAAAAAATTCAACACAAATTCTTAAGATATATTAATTTTAACCTCGGTATTCCCATTGAAAACATAAATTATAATTACTTGATGAAAGAATTAAATTTACTAAGACTGTCAGATCGAAGAATTATATCAGACTTAATATTAATGTTCAAAATTGTAAATGGTAGAATAGACAGTCCTGATCTAACTAAGCTCATTGAATTTCATATTCCCACGAGAACCACTCGTTCTAAAACCCTTTTTAAATGTAACAATAATCGGACTGAGTATACGAAACACTCACTTTTACCTAGGTTGCATGAAGTTACTAATAGATATGCAGATGTGATAGATCTATTTAACTGCACGGAACAGAGGTACAAGACGGCTATGCTATCATATTTTTTTAGTCACTATTAATTTTATTTCTATTATAGATTTTTGCATGTAAATGTATCTCTGGTTTCACTTCCCAATGTATCGTCACAATTAACTGTTATACATACACTGTTTTACCATTACTAATATTTTGAATATGAATTTGTGACATGTAATTAATGTTTATGGCATACTTATGCCGTTTGTATTAAATAAATAAATAAATAAATAAATAAATAAATATTAACAGAACCTCAGTAGAACTTTCGTAGAACTGGAAGTTTAGCCTGGTCGTGTCATCGAGACTTTTGGTATGATCCGACATACCTGCAGACGATCGATTTTTTTAAAGAGCTTATTTACCTTATATTTAGGTTGCAGAATGGAGAGGACTACGTAACATAATTTGGTTTACGTGTTATTTAAAGGTAATAAGTACTTATTTTCGCTAAAGGTAAATGTTTGACTGAATTGATGATATTTCTTGTGAAAGTCTGATCTTCTTCTTGAGTCGGTTCCTTATTACTGGGGATCGTGACCCTTACTCCAATTTCCATGGTGGACAAGGCTCCTCCACCCATCGCGGTTCTGCGCTTCCTGGAGAGCCAAGGGCACCGACATACCGGACGCCAGTGATTTTTGGTCACTCCAGCGCATTCTTGATCTTCCTTTGCTTCCTATGCCTCCCACTTTGCCAGTGACTATGACTTTCTCCAGGTTGGATCCTCGGTTTAGCGATCAACGCGTCTAAAGTATTCTTAAATTAGTTGTGTATGCAGATAGTTGAAAGCCTATTGTGGATGCCTTGCTCTTCCAGAATGGACACATTTGTGCGCCTGGCTGTCCATGGAATCCTGAGAATTTTAAGACTCTAAGTGTCCAAGAAAGTCTGATTAATGAAAGAGAATGCAATCACCTGCACATTATCAAAATTTATATTTTGAAATGTCTGATCCTATGTGCAACTTATTTTTGCATAATTTGTATTTTATTCTATTTTGTGATATTATCTACCGTCGGCTTATGTCAAATTCAAACAACCGGTTCCTTGGAACCGGTGCAAACCGGTTAAACGAAACCATGATAAAGAATACCGCTGATAGCTCCGTTGCAACCTCTCCCCGATTACCATAAACCACGCATGTAACAGAACGAGAGGCAATAATAGAGCTCTTAGCGGTAGGGCCCCAATAATTTTGATTCCCAAACTTTTCAAGTGTGTGCCTTATCTCGATATGGTACACCTCGAGAATAGATAATTTAATTGATGTCTATGCTTTCTAGACTAATAATGAACAGGATGAGAGGTATTCATATTGGAAGGTTAGTACTTTTATAATAAGATGCAAAATATAACGGGTGTTGGGCGTGTCCAATCTACTGTTAAACTGGAGTCCAACTAAACCTGTCAAATATTCAACGAACTACAATTCACCGTCAATATGTTTGGTGAATTATCACTCTATTAGATAGGTACCCTTACATCCGAAACAGCTAACGCATTACAGATTCAGATGTACTTGTAACGGAACTGTAAAATACTAAAAACGAAACGAGACGAAATGGTGTTTGCTGGAATTGTGAGATAATATGTATAGGAAAGAACAAGGCATGGAAGGAAAAAGGGATGACCAATCACTTACTACTGTATCTTTGCGAATGAGTACACAACACAATCACAATATAGTTAAACAGTTCCACCGCGATCCCTCGAAGATTATCGACACAAAAAAACGAATGAGTACACAACGATATTATGTTGGTACTTTCAAGATGGTCAAATTCCTTCTTTTTATTTAAAAACAAGATTATGTACACGAAAAACCAACAATTTCCTAACAATGTCCCAAAACTTTTTCTGTTTTCAAAACAAATGCACTCGGTTTTGCACTATTTTTCTTGCCACTGTTCTAAATTTCAAATACTTTTCCAGCAAGGTGGCGGTTAGGGAGATGTTGGAACTGGATATACGACATCCCGGTAGGAACTAAGAATATTCTCATTTCGAAAACAGCTAATAAATTAATTACTATGAACTGCAAGATTTAATTAATGTGGAACATTGACTGATCAAATTTTTTATAATTAGTTTCTTTTAGATATAAACGCATTTTAATGGGCAATTATTTTACCGTATTTAACTACCCATTTGATAAGGAAACAGGTTTTAGTTTAAACATATTATTTATTGTAGTTTCTTGATTAAGAGGGACATTTGACACGAAATCCCGTATTTTACGAAATTTTAGGATATTACTGTTCTGCTCTTTTTGTTGCATTTGCAAAATTAATTAATTTTCAAAAAAATTACGAGAAACCGATAAAGGGGTGTGAAATATAAAGCAAAGACACGAAGCTGCACTATAATTGGATAAATGGTATAATTACAAAAAAATCCAGTATTTTACTAAAACATTAAACCGTTAATGAGTAAGTGAAAATACTTATAAAATAGCAATATAATTATAATATAATATTTTGAAATTAAAATAGTTTATTTTTATTATTTCTTTTTTATTATATCCGGCACGACTGCCGGATCTGCCTTGATGATGGACACTGCAACGCTGTCTGAAACGTTGGCTAAATAAGGAGGTTGCGCAACACGGCATAACACCCCAAAAACAAATAACGAAAATACTTTTGGCCGTGAAAATTTAAGAAAGTACAAGCGTTTATTCCGTTTATTACAAATGGACGTGTATAATTTCAGCAATTTTGTACATGCTGAATATCTATTTATGTGAGACTTCTTATCATTTTTACCAATATATTTTGTTTTATTTTATGCTTTTGTTGTTAGGGGAACTGGGGGGAATTGGAGCCTACTAAGGAAAAAGTTCAATAATAGGCAAATTTATAGATACTTTAGGAACTTTTTATTACAAACTAAATTTTTACTTATTTGACTATAATTTAATTACAGCGTCAACGTCACATTATTGGGCATTTGGCTACAGATATACTTGTTTAAAAAAAAAAAAACAGAATCGTTCCCATTACCCGACTTTGCGGGAAATGAAAGCCTATAAATTCCCATATGTGTAATGGGAGCTACTTAATTATTAAGTCAGCCTCTAAATTTTCTATAAGTCAGTCTGAAAACACATTAAACGTAACCGTATAATAATTAATTTTAAGGATCCAGGCATTGTTTCATCTGAAAAAAAATATATATTCAAATGCATATGGGGTAATTGGAGCTATAAGGGGTAATCAGAGCTTATTAGGCTCTGATTACCCGAATACCACCATCTTGAAATAGAATAAAATGATATCCTCAATCTAGCTTGTAATAAAATTATACGCACAGATATTCAAAATTGATAACATTAGCTATAAAATGAAACACGTTTGATTGTAACAAACATATAACTTCACACTTACCTGGCCGTTGAAATTTCGTATTTTTTATAAGCGCAGGACAAAAAAACCGACAAGCGTCCTTGGTCACATAATGCGTGGCACTGGCGAACCTAGCGCGGCAGGGGAACATGGCCGCGGTGTGACAAAGGCGGCCGAGTGGCAACCGAGTGAATACGAGCTATAGTTTTGTCTCTAGTCGCACCGCTCTCATTACCCGCTGGCTCCCATTACCCCCTGCTCTCCTACATTTTTTCACTGTGTTGTATTTACTTTATTATTTTAGTTTTGAAGTATTTAAAATAACTGTGATACTCAACTTATAAACTAGAATGTAAAAGCCCATTAGGGCATGTAAAAAAGTGAAGAAACTAGCTCACACCAAAGGTTTACTTTTAATGTGGGCAGTTACAATAAAAGCGATTTATTTTTAGTGTGTCTTGAACAGATGAATAATTTAAATGTGATGGAGATTGAGTTAAAGGGATATATGCGGAGTTGGGACGAGATCCGCCTGCGGCGCAAATTACAATACCAAACCCGTCTTTAAAAAAAACTTGGTCACCTAAATATAAAACCAATTAAAAGTTCCTCGAGCGATAAATCTCGCTACAATCCGAAGAAAGCACAGGTTACTGGTTACTGGTTACTCTTCGGTACAGTCCAAGCGAAGCGACACGCGTATGGCGGTGCGGAATACGATGTGAATGTACTATTTACCGGTGTGATTCTGTTGATGGGCTTGTTAACCTGTGGTAGGCGAGCTTTTCGAATTCATTAAAATGTTCATTTAATTTTCCTTTCTCTTTCCATTCCTATTTATGTACATTTTTAAGAGAAAGAGATCACGATTCTAAGCGCAAAAGTGGTTTTTATTTATTACTAGCTTATCCGACAAACGTTGTTCTGCCATATATATTATATCTAGTGAATATTTTAGTTAGAAAAATGAAACAATACAACTTTGTATAAACCACTTATATAATGTGCAAATCCGACCGGTTCGGAACAAACGTTCCTTCGTCAGGGAAAGCTTATACTAATTTGAAACTGTCAAATTAGTACAAGCTTTCCCTGACGAAGGAACGTTTGTTCCGAAACCGGTCGGATTTGCACATTATATAAGTGGTTTATACAAAGTTGTATTGTTTCATTTTTCTATAATGGATAACCACAAAGTAATAGCTACATTCAAAAATATAATATTTTAGTTGTTAATTAAAACATAACCAATGTATTTTAAGTGTGAGGGGATGGGATCTATGTCAGAAAGAGGAATGGAGGGCTGTAGACGATGACCGCCGGTAAAAACAAAAAGTATGAAAATGAAATAAAGAAATTTGGTATAGGTATTTTTTGATTCCAAATAAAAAAAAATCATCTGCTTTTTCCCGCGGCTTCGCTCGTATGGTTTAAGGGGGGTTACCACTCCGCCTCCTCCACCTCCCCCCTCCCCCCCCCCTCTCACCGCCCTCCCTCCCCTCTCCCCTCTCCCCCCCGACCCCCACCCCTCCCTCCTCCCCCCTCCCTCCTCCCCCCTCCCCCCCTACCCCCTACCCCCTCCCGATTTCCCACTCCTCCCTTACCCCTACCCCCTCCCCCCTATCCCCACCCCCTTCGCCCCTCTCCCCTCTCCCCACGCCCCCTTCCCCCCCGCCCTCCCCCATCACTCCCTCCCTCCCGCTTTCCATACATTCAGTTGTTAAACCTCGCGTGCCACCAATAGCAATTTTTTTATACAAATTTCATAATGCCAGAGCTCACCAGAAGTTTTATAAAAACCTTGTCCTGACAATAACGAATACAGAAAAAAAAGAATTATCCAATTTGGTGCAGTCGTTCGAAAGCTAAGCGCTTAGCAACACATTCAGCGATTCATTTTTATACTAAAGAGATAGCAGAAATAATAAAAATGCAATCAGCATTTTTTATAAAAAAATTGCTGGGGCTAATCTCGTTAATTTGAAAATCGTATTTTTACCAATATTCACAGTAATACTCATATTTAATTGCTTCGAATCGTCTGGAGTTAGTGAGACTATGGCATCCTCAAATGAGGTATGTTGTGGGGCTGAGTATACTGGGGAGGGTTTTTCCCAATTCCTATTGAATCTAACTTCCAAGGTTGAGTTCCCCTGTCAGGTAATATGTATGAGAAGTTTCGCAACCGGTACGCGAGATGAATGGTCGGGCTGGATTCCCTCTCGGCCGGGATGCTGTGCCGAGCGCTGCGGCCGTCTTGTCATCTCCTGCACCGTTAGCCGAGAGTAGGTTGCTGCGGTACGAGTAGTCCCACCGAGGAGATGGCATCTCAATGGACCGCGCTCAGCGTGAATCTCAAGTCTCGAGTCTCGACCGCAAATAAATGGAGCGAGATATTCCCACTGGTTTGATCGCTGTTCCAACTACTTGCATGGAATATTATTTGATTCTTGTGTGAAATTACTATTTTCGATTAATCTTTACTACGAATCAGTTTACATTATGAAAACCAAAAAATATTTTTTACATAAATTGAAACTTTTCCTTTCGTTTCGCACGAGTAGAATTAAAATAAATTTCTTAATTACTTTAAAAAAAATTTAAGCATAGAGTACTAAAATTTTCAGTATCTTTTGAAGTGAAAACTTATTTAACACCGTTGTGATTTGAAACTTGATGAAATGAAAAAGCACTAAAAAAAACAAATACATCTATAGGATTTTAGCCTGCGAGAGAATAAGATAGAATAATCGGTCTTTGTGCGTTGCTTCGTAGCCTCCCCACTCTTGTCTATTTTAGTTTTCTGAAGGTTTCACTTCTACCGCAAGTGAATTGCACGCTCTGTTTTTTATACAGTTAAAAATGAAAGTACGTAATTTTAAAGTCATGTATTGTTCTGTCTTGTTTCTTTTCTTCTGTCCTTTTTTCCCTGAATTTGTAATCATCCGTATTTTTGTTTATCCTTGTTTGTTGTACTTATCTGTTTCTGTTATTTTGATGTTGTACTGTGTGAAACTCATATTTTTGATTTCATAATACCCAAGGTTCGTAGAAAATGATTCTTAAAAGCATTTTCTACGAACCTTGCATAATACCTATGTAAAATTGTACCTGTTACCTCCTGCTTATCTACTGTGAGTTCCTCCCTTTCTAAAATGAGTTTTGTAACTCATCGGGATTGCCCTAGTAAGAAATAAAATCAATAAAAAATTATAAAAATTGAATTTTCCTCCAAACGTCACGCATTAAAACACAAATAATCGTTTCTTTAGATTCATCCAGTACACTACCATACAAACAAGGAAACTAGGGTCTCATTAAAAGGATTTACTTGTATCTATACGTATATCTAAAACAATTTGTAAATACATACATACATTCTGCCTTTCGTAATCTATGTCGAAGTTTTGAAATAAATGCGTCGGCGAAGATAATCAACTGATTAAAGTAATCAGGATGGTATAATCCTAAGTGGGTAGATCTTTAATCTGCCGGGCTGTTTGTGGGACTTAACGTAGGAGTGCATCCGACACACCTATTATATCTATGCTTAGGTACCTCCTTACCTGCTTTGGGAGCGTTGTTCGGAGTTCGGAGGCTTTGCACTTTGCACGAATCTTTTGAAATGAACATTTTCAGGGCCTTTTTCGGCCATTACTCGGTTGGCTTTTGGAGATTTGATTCGTGTTAGGGCATTACTACTTTAGTTTTGATTCGTGATAGGACTTTGGCTAATTATTTTGGTTCTTCCTTTCTGATTTGTGTTTAGATATTGGTTCTTTCTTTTAGATTCGTGATAGGACATAGGTCCTTTCTTTTTGTTTCTCGTTAGGATATTGGTTCACTATTTTTAATTCGTGTTAGGATATTGGTTCTTTATTTTAGATTATGGTAGAACATAGATACTTTCTTTTTGATTCTCGTTAGGATATTGGTTCACTATTTTTGATCTGTGTTAGGATATTGGTTCTTTCTTTTAGATTCGTGATAGGACATAGGTCCTTTCTTTTTGTTTCTTGTTAGGATATTGGTTCACTATTTTTTATACATGTTAGGAAGTTGTGTATTTTCGATGCATGTTAAGACTTTGATTTCCTTCAAATTTTTCATAGTTAAATCTTGGTTTAATTTTTCTTTTTGATTTGTGTTAAGATTTAGATTTCTTCTTTTTGATTCTTGTTAGGATATTGGTTTATTATTTTTGATGAGTGCCAGAACTTTGGTTATTTATTTTTGATTCGAATTAGGCCATTCAATGACCTTCCTGATTCCACTATTAAAACTTTTTTCCTTCCCAGTACCTCCTCTCCATTATTTCCAACCCTGTCTGAACTGAGAACTGAATCAAATATGGCAGTGGTAGAACATATTTGATGCTTGATAAAAATTGGTAGAGCAATATGAAAATTATATCGTTAATTATTTTCAATAGTTTGGAAGTTATTGCTACTTTCCTTTAACATAATATTAGGTCTCAGTGGACGTTTTTCACTTAAAATTACAAATAATACACTGCATACAAAAATACAACTTTAAAAAAGCAACAATTAAACACCGAGAAAAAGCAATAATTAAATCTTCAAAATATTTTTAAAAAATCGGTCAAGATAAAACACAAAATCACAGACAAATATAAAAATTGCCTCCCACCTGAACTAGTATCTAAAATCCAATAAAAATAGTCCGAAAAGCCAGATTTGCCAGCAATTGAAAAACGAAAACCGCCAATTGTTTTTCAATCTAGGTGGGGAGGAAAAAATTCTGAAACCTGTGCATTTTCAAATAAACACAAGATCTGAAAGGATTAAAAGACCCTCCACACATTATTTTCCCCAGGGCCTCCTTTGTGGAGTTAATGTAAAACAATAATAATAAATTAAGTCTTCAAATCTAGTCGAACTCTTTTATGATGCGTTTTGATTCTTAAGGCATCAAGGGGAAGTCCACTTTGTGTCCTTTAATGGCATCTTTTGAGCCAACGTCAGCAATGTCAACCTCTGCCCCGTAAACATTGTTTATACCTTGCCTGGTGCATTCAACATTCAGGCCGCCGTCTTACGTAAGAGCAGGCCATTGTGTCCCGCAAGAATGCATTTACCTTTGCTACTCGCATTGGCAATGTTCCGTTTTGAGTGCTGCTGCCGCTGCCGACACTAATGCCAACAATGAGCCTGTCACTAGTCACTGGCCGGAAGTGGGAGGAAAATGGCGGATAAATGTTTGAACGCACCACCACCGCAAGATCATTTTACTGGCGACCGTTTGCGGTCGGAGTTTCATGCTTTTTAAATAATGACGTTTCAAGCAAATAATGGCGGATGAGAAGCGGGAGAAATGAATCGAATTTGTTTTAAAGGAAAAGATTTACCTAGGCTTTAAAATATACTTTGGACACGTTGCTTGCGTAACTGGATCTCCAACTTGGATAAACATACTGCAGGTTCATCAGGCACATAAATCTCTTTAGTGGTAAGAATCATTCATCCTTGTTATTACCTAACCTAGTCCTTTCCAGCCGGACTCTCTCGAGCCATCCATCGACTTGCACTGCAGTGAGAGATTGGATTTATTTTTTATTTGTTTTTATATACATATACATGTAATATAATCATGAGTAATTACATTTTCAGGTTACAATCGGATTAAACTCAAATCATTAAATACTAACATGCAACATTGATTAGAAACAGTATAAACATATATATGTATATAATAGATAACTTTACGAGAGTGTAACTACTCGTGTGTAAAGGGAAGAGAAAATATATTATCATTATATTATAATATATTATAATTATACATCCGTCACTCCTGGACACATCGACCCTCAGATTCCTACCAACTCTTCATACCTTTTCCCATCCCAGAACTTCATCACCTTCATTTCCCTTAAAAGTCCTTCACACTCACACAGCGCCCGCAAAGATGACATAGGACCTGAGGGTTTTTCCCCTCGGGGCATCTTCTGTGGAGCTAATTGAGTTTTCATTATTACCGTTACGTCACAAAAAAAGCATAAAACATACGTTCTTTACCCTAATAATGCTTCAGCTCTTTCTTACACATTAATTAATGGCGAGACAAAATATGAGACATACAAAATATATATATATATATTTTTTTTAAATTATTCTTTATTCATTGCTTAAAATTTTATGGTTACATTTATTAGAGGATTTTTCGACCACCAAGCTAGGCTGATGCCCGTGTTATGGTGTTATATGTGTTACTGTTTCCACCAAAGTACTACTTTTTTCCTTTGGAGGAAACAGATATATCTTATTACGGCTCAGCCACGGCAACGGGAATTTGCGTTTCATTTTCTTTATACGTGTGAGGGAGATGTCAGATTATGATTGTATATTTCATCTGGGGGGGTGCAGACTTACGTTCCCATTGTCTCATTTTCGAGTGTCGTTATTTCGTGTGTAAGAAAGAGCTGCAGCATTATATGTTTAAGAAGAAAGCAAAACCATCAGCTCATTCACATTTTTGACGTTTATGATTTTTTTGGAATTCACTAACACTTCAATATTATGCTTATAACTATATTCCATACTTTCAAAATTATCATCAAGACTAGTAGTATTGTAGGAGTTTACAGAGACTCACGGTGCGGTGTGTGAGAGAGATGCAAGAAAATGATGCCTTTTTCCTTTGGAGGAAACGGACCCACGTATTCCTACATTGTGTATCTCATTATTGTGATAAGGAACGTACGTGTAATGCCTATTTTGCCATCACGGAACTGTCACCGTGTATCGTCAAGGAGAATATAAAAGCGTCCAATGGAGCAAGTATTTTTTTATTATAATTTTTATTTATTTAAGTATTTGAAATCCTTCCACACCGCTGAGAACAGAAATAACGTAGGTATCCGTTCCAATCGATGACTTTGCAATAATACCGACTTTCCCCCGATGGCGAGATTTTTTATATTGTAATACAATATAATCAACTACCACCGCATTCTATACAAAAACACTATTACAATAAATTAGACACTGTTGCCGTTTTTACAACTAAACGAAGGTATTTGGATATTTCCAAACGATGTTTCTTTAGGTTTAATTGCACCTATCTGAAGTGGGTGGTTACTGTTAGATAGTTCAGGGCCGGGCACTGGGCATACCTACACTGGCTTTACCATAATGTGTGTAAAAGAACTTTTGTGATGTAACTTATGCCCGGTATATCAGCTGATTAGCACAGCTTGAAACATAATCCGTACATATGTCGAAAGCCTAGATGTCACCAATATTACGTATATTGTCTATGAATTACCAATACAAGATCAAAAATAAATAAACACTTTCAAAGTTCCCTATGTCAAATCAACTTTCGCAAAAAAACATGAATCGTACCCAGCTCCTCACATTTTCAATATTTACGTCACCCCAAATAATCTGAACTGGCTGTTCAAAAATTTTGTAATATGGTTGACCGAAAAGGAAAGAACAGACATTCGAAATATACTAAAGAACTAAAAGGAATACATTTCACAGCCATTCTCTTTTCATATAATTACTCACTAAATTATATAATATTTAAATATAATAAAATATGCAGGGTACTGCTTGCTAGCAACATTACTTATATAATCAGTTATAATCTATGGAGTTTCTCATAAGTAACCAAATATTTTTGTCCTACAAAAAGTTTCAAAAATCGATATCTAGATTGTGTTTTTCACACTAAACTAAGTGTATCACATTAAAATAGTGGATCGTTTTCCTATTAATAAATAATTACAGTGAGAACAGATATATTATAAGATTGAATTTAAAAACAAAATCTTGAAATTAACATGACAAGTGATATTTGAATTTGAAACCATTTGAATTTGAATTTGAATTTGAAGTTTGAAGTCAAGTGACATTTGAAGCCATAGACAAAAAGTTAACAGAATATTCTACCATTCTAACATCTACCTACATCTAATAATAATCCATAATATTATAATGGAACAAGAAAACTCTGCCCAACAATTCCTGGCAAAGGCAACCTCTATTTTAAACCTATTAAATATCATCATAATGGACACAACTAACAAATTCACCAAGGAACAAATAGCGAAACTCGCCCCTAAATTCACCGATCTATTGGGTAATGTCGGTCAAATGGGTGTAAAGTTAGGGAGCCTTGAAGGAGAATTGAAGACCTACAAATATATGTCTTCTAATCAAACACCCGAAAATGGGAACAGAACGTATAGTTCGATTACGTCCAACCAAGTCCTCCCGAAATATCCACCGAACACAAGAAATAATGCCCCTATACTTCCTGCGAGACCAGCCGTACTTATCTTCCCCAAAGATGACAAGTCACTTCCTTCCAGCAGTACTCTTGAAACTCTCAAAACCTCAACTAACCCATCATCTTTGGGAATTACAATCACGGGGTTACGAGAAATAAGGAACGGAGGTGTAGTCGTGCATCCAAGTACCGATGCAGAGGCCATAAAACTTGCCAATGCACCGACCCTATCCGATGCTGGTCTGAAAGCAGCAGTTTCTTCACATAAACTTCCTCGGATAGCTATCCATGGTCTACCTCAAGTTGTGCCCCTCGAGAACATTATCTTGGCAATCCACCAGCAAACACACGAAGAAACCGGTCTACAAATTAATGAATTGAAAGATAAATTGCAGTTCTCTCACAAAGTAGGACCTCGTACCGGATCGTGCACTCATGTCTTCAGAGTTCGTCCTTCTGTTCGTCACTCCCTCATTCGCTTCTCTAAACTGGCTATGGACTGGCAAATACACACCGTAAGGGATTGGATCGACAGTCTAAAATGTGGACACTGTCAACTTTACGGCCATACGGCGTCGAAATGTAACGCAGACATGCCTACATGTTCTCACTGTGGAAAACCTGGACACAATCGAGATGCTTGCCCGACTCCTGAAAAGCCACCAGCATGTGCTACCTGCAAGTTCTTCAGAAAACCGTCCACACACAACACTGGCTCCCCTGACTGTCCTGCCCGCCAAGCCGCTGAGAGACGCGAATTATCTCGAGTCAATTTTTTAGGCTGAATCAGAATCGACACCTTATTAATACTAACTTTTCCACCTATTATCAAAATATTCGTGGTCTCAATACTAAGCTAAACTCCTTTAGATGCTCCATAAATTTATGCCCTTATGATTTTTTATGTTTTACCGAAACATGGCTATCAGACAATATGGCTTCAACAGAACTTGGACTCCATGACTACATTATTTTTCGCTGTGACCGCTCTTCCTCTTCTAACAAGTGTAGAGGAGGTGGGGTAATGATATGTATTAAAAAAAAATACTCTTGCCACATTCTTGAATCGTCTAATAATGTATCTGAACAATTATTTATTTGTGTTCTACTTGGTTCCAAGAAACTTGTCATTGGTTGTGTATACATTCCCCCCTCCTCTTCAATAGAAATCTATAAGTCACATACTGAAGCAGTTGAGCGTGTTTCCATAAAGGCCGATTCCTTACTTATTTGTGGTGATTATAATCTTCCTAAAATAGTGTGGCTTAATGATAGTCATGGTGTGAAAACTCCTAATAATGTTTCCCTTCATGCTTCCATAATAGTAAATTTCTTTGCCTTCCTGAATATGTACCAATTAAACTCGATCAATAACTGTGGAGGTTACTGTCTTGATCTAATATTTACCAATATGCCTAGCGTTTGTGTATGTGAAGCTACTGACTCAATATTACCAATAGATAAATATCATCCACCACTCGATATTAACTTCACTAATCCTTTCAAAAGTGACACTCTGAAATCAGCAGTTACATTCCACTACAAATTTAACAAAGGTGATTATACTGGCATGAATAGGTACCTTGCCCAATATGACTGGGCAGGTATGTTATCAAACAACAATATTAACGATCAAAAATTTTGTAATATGGTTGACCGAAAAGGAAAGAACAGACATTCGAAATATACTAAAGAACTAAAAGGAATACATTTCACAGCCATTCTCTTTTCATATAATTACTCACTAAATTATATAATATTTAAATATAATAAAATATGCAGGGTACTGCTTGCTAGCAACATTACTTATATAATCAGTTATAATCTATGGAGTTTCTCATAAGTAACCAAATATTTTTGTCCTACAAAAAGTTTCAAAAATCGATATCTAGATTGTGTTTTTCACACTAAACTAAGTGTATCACATTAAAATAGTGGATCGTTTTCCTATTAATAAATAATTACAGTGAGAACAGATATATTATAAGATTGAATTTAAAAACAAAATCTTGAAATTAACATGACAAGTGATATTTGAATTTGAAACCATTTGAATTTGAATTTGAATTTGAAGTTTGAAGTCAAGTGACATTTGAAGCCATAGACAAAAAGTTAACAGAATATTCTACCATTCTAACATCTACCTACATCTAATAATAATCCATAATATTATAATGGAACAAGAAAACTCTGCCCAACAATTCCTGGCAAAGGCAACCTCTATTTTAAACCTATTAAATATCATCATAATGGACACATCTAACAAATTCACCAAGGAACAAATAGCGAAACTCGCCCCTAAATTCACCGATCTATTGGGTAATGTCGGTCAAATGGGTGTAAAGTTAGGGAGCCTTGAAGGAGAATTGAAGACCTACAAATATATGTCTTCTAATCAAACACCCGAAAATGGGAACAGAACGTATAGTTCGATTACGTCCAACCAAGTCCTCCCGAAATATCCACCGAACACAAGAAATAATGCCCCTATACTTCCTGCGAGACCAGCCGTACTTATCTTCCCCAAAGATGACAAGTCACTTCCTTCCAGCAGTACTCTTGAAACTCTCAAAACCTCAACTAACCCATCATCTTTGGGAATTACAATCACGGGGTTACGAGAAATAAGGAACGGAGGTGTAGTCGTGCATCCAAGTACCGATGCAGAGGCCATAAAACTTGCCAATGCACCGACCCTATCCGATGCTGGTCTGAAAGCAGCAGTTTCTTCACATAAACTTCCTCGGATAGCTATCCATGGTCTACCTCAAGTTGTGCCCCTCGAGAACATTATCTTGGCAATCCACCAGCAAACACACGAAGAAACCGGTCTACAAATTAATGAATTGAAAGATAAATTGCAGTTCTCTCACAAAGTAGGACCTCGTACCGGATCGTGCACTCATGTCTTCAGAGTTCGTCCTTCTGTTCGTCACTCCCTCATTCGCTTCTCTAAACTGGCTATGGACTGGCAAATACACACCGTAAGGGATTGGATCGACAGTCTAAAATGTGGACACTGTCAACTTTACGGCCATACGGCGTCGAAATGTAACGCAGACATGCCTACATGTTCTCACTGTGGAAAACCTGGACACAATCGAGATGCTTGCCCGACTCCTGAAAAGCCACCAGCATGTGCTACCTGCAAGTTCTTCAGAAAACCGTCCACACACAACACTGGCTCCCCTGACTGTCCTGCCCGCCAAGCCGCTGAGAGACGCGAATTATCTCGAGTCAATTTTTTAGGCTGAATCAGAATCGACACCTTATTAATACTAACTTTTCCACCTATTATCAAAATATTCGTGGTCTCAATACTAAGCTAAACTCCTTTAGATGCTCCATAAATTTATGCCCTTATGATTTTTTATGTTTTACCGAAACATGGCTATCAGACAATATGGCTTCAACAGAACTTGGACTCCATGACTACATTATTTTTCGCTGTGACCGCTCTTCCTCTTCTAACAAGTGTAGAGGAGGTGGGGTAATGATATGTATTAAAAAAAAATACTCTTGCCACATTCTTGAATCGTCTAATAATGTATCTGAACAATTATTTATTTGTGTTCTACTTGGTTCCAAGAAACTTGTCATTGGTTGTGTATACATTCCCCCCTCCTCTTCAATAGAAATCTATAAGTCACATACTGAAGCAGTTGAGCGTGTTTCCATAAAGGCCGATTCCTTACTTATTTGTGGTGATTATAATCTTCCTAAAATAGTGTGGCTTAATGATAGTCATGGTGTGAAAACTCCTAATAATGTTTCCCTTCATGCTTCCATAATAGTAAATTTCTTTGCCTTCCTGAATATGTACCAATTAAACTCGATCAATAACTGTGGAGGTTACTGTCTTGATCTAATATTTACCAATATGCCTAGCGTTTGTGTATGTGAAGCTACTGACTCAATATTACCAATAGATAAATATCATCCACCACTCGATATTAACTTCACTAATCCTTTCAAAAGTGACACTCTGAAATCAGCAGTTACATTCCACTACAAATTTAACAAAGGTGATTATACTGGCATGAATAGGTACCTTGCCCAATATGACTGGGCAGGTATGTTATCAAACAACAATATTAACGATGCTGTATTTAAATTCAACGAATGTATAACTCATGCTATAGATTTGTTCGTTCCAAGGGGAACTTTTTCCCAGCCTAAATTTCCTATTTGGTTCAGTATGAAACTAAAGCATTTGATTATGGAAAAAAAGAAAACACACAAGTTATTCAAATTAACGAACAACTTAGCGCTTTATCAAAAATTTTCTCAGTTAAGAGAATTATCCAAAATTGAATCTAACTTGTGTTATAAATCTTATATTGAACTCACTGAGACAAAATTAAATCTTAACCCTAAACAATTTTGGAAATTTATTAAACAAAAACGTATTGATAACGATCTCCCTTCAAGTTTATTTTTTAATGATACTCACGCCACCAACGATTTCGATATTGCCAACCTTTTTGCTGAACATTTCTCCTCTGTCTATACTGATAACATATGCACCATCCCTCCACTTAAATATGCTAATACTATTGACCTTAATAATTGCGAAATCACACTTGTAGATGTTTTCAATTACTTAAAAAATCTTCCCAGCAAAACAAGCACTGGTCCTGATGGTATACCTGAAATATTATTGAAAGAATGTAAATCTGTTGTATCTAAGCCAATTTGTTTATTATATAACTTATCATTATCATCTGCCACTTTTCCGGATTCCTGGAAGGTTTCCTATATACGACCTATTTTTAAATCGGGTAATAGGTCGAACGTAGAAAACTATAGACCTATATCGATGTTATCTCATATTCCTAAAATCTTTGAATCTATAATCACAAAAAAAATAACACCTATTTTCAAAAATGTGCTGATTGAGGAACAGCATGGCTTTAGATCTGCTAAATCTACCACTACAAACTTACTCTCCTTCACCAACACCGTAATCAATGGCCTAGAAGATAAATCACAAGTAGATGTTCTATATACCGACTTTTCTAAAGCTTTTGACAAAGTAAAACACGCTATCCTCATGGCCAAGCTATATGCTATAGGTATACGAAACCCATTGCTATCTTTCTTTAATTCTTATTTAGCAATAGAAAACAAAGAGTTAAAATAAATAACATTGAGTCTATTATTATTGAAGTAACATCCGGCGTACCGCAAGGAGCACATTTAGCCCCGCTTCTCTTCAACTTGTTTATAAATGACATTATTCGTATTTTCTCTCACACACGCTTTTGGCTTTTTGCTGATGACAATAAGATCCTAAAAATAATCAAAAACTACCATGACTGCCTTCTTTTCCAATCAGATATTGACTCTTTCAATGACTGGTGTAAAATTAATTGCTTGGAACTAAATGTCGATAAGTGCAAAATTATGTCCTTCTACAGATCTAAAAATCCGATTGTTTTCGAATACAAATTAAATAATAATTGCCTAACAACTGTTCAATCTATTAAAGATCTTGGTGTCTCTCTTGATAGCAAGCTTTCTTTCCGGGAACATATAAATACGATTGTTAATAAATCTCTCAAACTACTTGGTTTTATCACTAGAACCACTTCTGACTTCAAAAACATAAATACCCTAAGAACTCTTTACTGCTCCTTGGTTCGCCCCCATCTTGAATATGCTTGTATTATATGGTCTCCTTTTTATGCTGTCCATATTCGTCATATTGAATCCGTTCAACATCGGTTCCTAAAGGGAATTGCTTGGAGGCTAGGATTAGAGCGAGGCAATTACTCGTATGCTGAAATTGAACAAACTCTAAACCTTTCTCCTTTAGAAGACCGTCGGATAAAATCTGATCTCATTTGTTTCTTCAAAATTATTAACTGTTTAATCGACTCGCCTACATTACTACAACTCATCACATTTAATATACCTTCTCGTAGACTCAGAAATAAAGACCTGCTTTTCCTCAATCAGCACTCGACTAACTATGGTTATAACTCACCACTGTCCAGAATGTGTAGACTGGTCAACTCACGTCAAGACCTTGATTTTTTTGGTATTAGCTTAAATGATTTCTGTCGCTCTTTAAACAAATGAAGATATGTAATATTCACCCTAATTTTTGCAAGGTCTTGACGTGACTTGACACTTATTTTTCTTCTATTTTCACTGTTTGTCTTTGCTTTCATGTACCATCCGAATCCTTACATTGTTCATTTCTATACTTCGTGATACTTTGTTTTAAATTGGACGTAAGTCCGTAAATAAATAAATAAATAAATAAATAAATAAATAATCATGTACCTAATGTATTTAGATTTTCTTATCTCCATGTGTAATCTTATATTACGTATGCAACCTTTTTACGGAAATTTTAATAAAAACATCATGTAAATACTTAATATAACAACAATACGTATGTGCATGTATGTGTACATATGTGCATATATTTTTATCTTTTTATATACATACATATCTTTGTTGTAAAATTTCTTTTTAATAAATATAATATGTTATTTACCCGCCTCGGAACAGACTCTGCTAGTGAGGTGGGTAAAAGAAAACTATCTACATAAATGAAAATAAAATAAACGCCCGGGTGCGTATTTACAAAACCTATACCGGTTCAGTCGCGGTAGCAACAATTAACATTTTAAATACACCTCTATATTGGTTATTTTTTATCACTTTGTAAAAACAAAAATTATTCTAAAATCTAGATAAAATTATCTTTCCAATGTGTGCACTAGAAATTAATGATTTTATTTCTAAATATTTAAATTTTGATATTATTCCCATGTATTGTAAATATACCTCTATAATGGTTATTTTGTATAACTTTGCAAAAAAAAAATTGTTCTAAAATCTAGATAAAATAATCCTTTCAATGTGTATATTTTAAATTAATAATTTTATTTCTAAATATTTAAATTTAGATATTTAAAATGTAAATTGCAAATACCGCGATTGAACCGGTATGGGTTTTGGAAATACGCCGCCCGGGTTGCCGCCGTTGCCGGCACTGAAATTGAATTATTTTTTCTTTGAAATACAAATCTATTGTCGACATGTGTGGTATATCTATATTCTCTATTGTCATCTTCATCGGGACATCTTTATGCACCGGGGAAATCGAGATCTTTCAAAAACGACGGCGGTTTATTTTTAGGCGGGTTAAATTTACGAGTTAATTTTTGATAAGGTTCCCCACTTCAATCAGCATGGTCCTATATGCGAGTACACTAATTTGAATTAGTATTTGTTTTGCTAGAGTCAATGCACTGTTAATAAAATTAACCGCTGAGAAGAAACTAATCTGGTGTTGAGATTTTTAAAATCTCTTATCAGACTATTTTTGAATGATTCACTGGTCAACAATTTTTTTTTGTATCTAACATGAAAACTTTTGTCTAGTTATGTTTAGAACAAGGATAAGGATCGTAGAAATAAAATTTAAATGTTACATATACGAATACTTTTTTTGTAATTTTATTGTAATATATTTCAGATAATTTCAGTTTTTATCAACAACTTGAAGCTACTTCGTTATATTGCAATCTTTGATTATATAAGATATTTATATAATCAAAGATTGCAATCTATTGTCAATGTAACTTTATGATTTTCTTCTGTATTTTGTTTCAGGGATATCTCGTTGCAAGTTGCAATGCCCGACTGGAATCCGCCAACATACTCCACTTGCTCTGATATCGTTTTTCTATCGTGGAAATATCTTGGTGGAGTCTTTCACCGTTTTCATCGCTGACAACGCCTACATTTTCAGGGAAGAAATTTAAATGTGAATGTAGAAAATGTATTTTCAATGATATATTACAGCCCAAAGCCTTATAAGTAAATAGCAGCTGCGTGACAATACTTTTATAGTCACTTGATCGGTGATTTCCGAGAAAATTTAATGTCACTTTCAAGAAATATTCCCAAACTGATTTTTCCAAATCACCAAACTTTTTTTTAAATATTTCATCTTTCATCAACTGTCTGATTTGAGGATCAATAAATATGCCTTCTGTAATTTTTGCATCACTGTGTTAAGGAAATTTATCTTTCAAATATAAAAAGCCATCACCACTTCTATCCATAGCTATTACGAAGTTTTTCATAGGCCAAGTTTTATGTGTAAAGGTGATAAAAATATATTGTCAGGCTGCACATTTTTTTGCCCTGGAGTTAGAGATTCCCTTTTTCGCCAGTCTTTCCGAACATAATGATTTTCCCGAACTCTGCTGTCCCACTCACAAATAAAACAACAGTATTTTATATAGGTACCCTAATTATAATCCTAAAATTAAGGCAATAACCTTCAAATCTCCACAAAAAAGATAAATTTAATAGTTTAATAAGACTATTTCATGTTAGAACCATCACCAAAAGGTATGGAGCCAAAATACTATGTATTTAACTTACTAATGGCGTCAATAGGGTAATTGCAGTAACACAATAAGGGGACCTGATCAAATCAAAATAAATATGGTGTTCGAATGAGGATAGGTCGGTAATTAAAAAATAGTAAAGACCTTTCTTGTTACAAAATGTTGGTCATATCAATTAATAACATCGTCATTCCTCATCGCTCAATGAACATAATAGTCCATATTTCGGTGGGAAGTATTCAAAATTGAAATTGCATTCAGATTCTCAAGAAATAATAAACATGAAGTGTGTACTAAATAGTGATTTGAAAATATTTTTGTTATTATTGAAGGGTTTGTGGACTTGTGAAATGATTTTATTGCGTTCAATGGCCGTTTCATTTCCTGTCCTTCTCTCGGTGTGAACATAAATTGCCGAGAGGTTAAAAAAGAAGGCTACCCGCGGATATAACGGAAGATCCCAAATTTGAATGGCGTCTCATCAGATTGCTTCATCGTTCCCGAGTGTAGAACTTGTATGAAATAACCGTGTCTAAATGCCGCAAGAACCGAGTACCCGCCACTCCAAAGGCAGTGTTCAGTATTCACCACAAGGCAGGAATTGACTAGGGATGGGCATGTCGAGATCCATTTCGAAATGTTCCAGTACGTTACGAATCGAAACTCGAAACAAATAATTTAAAAACGTTATTGGTTAATTGGAATGAATTCTTGTATTAATTTGTGTGCATTAACTCAGCACCTCATCATTGAGGGTAATACAATAATGATAAATGTTTTATTTTCTTAATTTTTTATAATGTTATCCTCACCGGGATATCATTATAAAAAATTAATTAAATAATTATAATTAATAATATTTACGTATTAATATTTTGATTAAATGAATAAAACTCAAACGAAAATCTGAAAAAAGAAAAATCATAAAAAGATACGGTCACATCTAGGACATGATCCTAGGACCTACGCCTTGCGGAGCTCTACCAACTGAGCTAATGTGTCCCCATCCGATTCGGTCATATTTAACATTATCTTAATTTTCTTAACTATATTTTTATTGGTTTTATCAAAAATACCCCCTGCACAGCATCCCCGAAGATGACATAGGTCCGAAGTTTTAATAAAACCAATAAAAATTCATATTTTTATTGGTTTTATTAAAAATATCCGCACAGCATCCCCAAAGATGACATAGGTCCCGGAGGGAATTACTTGAGCTAAAGTTAAAAAAGATTCGACTTTCGTGTATTCATAATAATTATTATTCTTTATCATTCTTAAATTATTTATGGGGTGGAGTTTGTCTAGGTCTTGGCGGCGGATGCATTTTGCCCACCTAATGCGTAGCAGGCCAGATCGAGAGTCTGGTTGGGGGAGACCTTTTGACCTCTCCAGCAAGACTCTCTCAGTGAGAGGGATGGATTCCTAGGTCCGTCACTCCTGGACACAATTACCCCTAGATTCCTATCCACTTACCTTTTTCATGCCCAGAACTTCATCTCCTTCTATTTAAAAAAGACCCTCCATACAGCATCCCCAAGGATGCGATAGGTCCTAGAGAGAATTAATTTCGCTAGGGCCTTCGGTGTGGAGCTAACATTTAAAAAAAAATTGTCTTTCATGTAATCAAAATTATTTTTCTTTATATCACTTTTAAACTATCCTTTTTCGGGACGGTTATTTTTTAACATACTTTATTAAAATTTATCGTACGCCAGTCTGTATTAATTTCATTGTAATTCCTAACGTAAATTGAATAATTCGAATATTAAACATATTCTGAAACGAATATTTCGAATGCGCCCCATCTCTAGCACCTCTAAAATGCCCAAATTACCTTCCTCGCCAGCCTTTTTACAGATAGCCGAGGAAATAGCAAATAGCGTTATTACAAGAAGTTTAGTATCAGATGTGGCGGAACGACTTTTTGCGTTGCACTCTATAGCTCTATGCTCTATCCCAGTTGCCATAGTTACTGGTGACTAGTGACTATTGGCTAGGTACGTGCGGCAGGAGTCAATGATCCCGCCCAGGCTATTCGACCAACTCTCTCAACAACTCACCGGTGTTCAGTTCTCTGTTCACTGTCCAATTCCTCCACTCACAATTCACAATAGAACTCTCGGCTCTCTGGGATTTGGAAACTAAATAGTTTGGTGGTTGGGTTTTTGTTGCAGTAACTGACGCTAGGAATGCCGCGCCTTTGCAAACCTAATCAAGAATACTTGTGTTGGATGCAGAGCTAAGGTGTGACACCATCAGTGGATCAGTGGCTGAAGCAATAAATAAAATAATATTATTAAAAGATTTGCAATCTTATGCATTGTGAGTAGGGAGCCAAGGGGTCAAAATATCTCCGCTTTACAATAAAATCCAAATAGATGCTAAAGTATCCAAAAACTAAAAGTGTATTTGAAAGGTGTTATAATAGGCTTTCAAATTTTTTAATTCGAAAATCATATAATTTTTGACACATAAAATTTTTATTTGCATACATAAAAATGTTTTTAAATAGGCTCACCTTACTTTTTTCTAACTAAAATTACTGATTTAAAAAAATATATTTTATTAAAAGAATGTATTATAAACGTTTGTTACGTCACTTTTTTGTAGTTCCATGTAAAATATTTCATAATAAATTCTCAAAGTCACATAATTTTTTTTTTTCAAATTGCGATCCGAAATTTTGGTTTAAAAAAAGGGTACATTTTACTTATTTTGTGGTTAATTTTTAGCAACAATTATTAGCCTGAAACACCCATCTATATTGAAAAAATCTCCCGAGAAAAGATACACGCCGCGCGCCGACGGGACTCGAACCCGCGTCCTTCTGATATCCGGTCAAATGCTCTGTCCACTTAGCTACCCGCCATAATTAAATATATACTAGTGTTTCATTTAACAATTACTGCTTATTACAGTTTTTCCACTACAAACAACTAACTTTATTATTTTTATATGAGAAAGGCATTGTAAGTGCTAAATCTCTCACTAGTGGCGTCGAGACAACATCATTTTTTGGTGAAATACTTTAACTCGTCAAATATTAATTATTATTTTTTAATTGTTACCCTTTGTGCATGCATTAAAATTTTATCTTAAAAGTTAGTTTATCAATTGAAAAATAACAGTTCATTTTTAGATTTGAATATAAAGCGTTGTGCTTTCTCTTTCTAACACCGTTTATATCTCACTTCTCACTCCAAGGGTAAGGGAGACACGACGATTTCCATGAGACCTATGTACGAACTTATAGAAACAGGAATTGAATCAATTAGACATTGAATCTACCTACAGATTTATTTTTTCCTAATTTAAAATACTTTTCCAGCGAGGTGATGGTTATAAAGCGGTACTGGATAAATGAAATCCAGGTAGAAACTATGCATATTCTCATTTCAATATCAAACAGCAGGGTTGTGCAGAAACCGGTTTGGCGTGTGATTATAAATATAGATATCTACACCCGTAAGTGTGTCATCACCGTCATCATTCATAACAAAGATACTAATTTCCATTTGAATGATTTCCAGGCAAGTGATAAAGTTTATTGGTACCTACTTATTAATAAATACTTTTAATATATTCGAGCTTTAGAAAACAGCCAACCTTTTATTAATTATTACGACTTTCTATTAAAAATATTAAACTCTAAATTCGATTGTTGTAAACTCCTGCAATTAATAAATCTATGTGTATCTACTCGAACAACTTTTATTTCCCAATACAACGTTTACATAGTCTTAGTAACAAAAACTTAAACAATATGGATGTATTTATCAGCAATTTGGACTTGGCGAACTTCAAAACTTCAAACGCCGTATACGCCAACTATTTGTACCTATTTCATAAACTAATAAACATTTTTGTAGGATTATTGGAAGATATTGGTGGATTATCTATTTTTACTATGTTACCTACTTTTTGACAACTCTTATATTTTATGTAACCTTTATTTTGTTTGTTATATTTTATGTTAAGTACTGTAATTTCTCAACTCTTTATTTTTATTGTAATTTACAATATCATGTACTGCATTTTAAGTAAAAGCCCTTTGGGCGTTTAAATGAATAGATATTCATTCTAAATTCGCATGTTTTTTGCTGTTGAACCAGTGTCCAAATAAAAGTAAAATACATGTCTACTTCTATAAAAGTAATTTCTTACCATTTTTCAAGCTTATCAGTTCTCATCGTCACGGTCATAAACGACTGCGAGCCGTCTCCTTCTTTCTTTCTTTACCGTTCTTTGTCAGTCGCTCTTTAGACATCCTACGTCCTCTATCAGTACAAAGAAGAGTTCAACCCGGACACGTGGAGGAAAGACTAGAAAAAGCAAGTACTATCACAAGTACGTGGGCAGTGGAAGAGTGGATGTATATTTCGTCAGAGCCAAGGACGGGCAGTAGGGAGTAGGGAGGCAAGTAGAAGAAGTTAATTGGAGAAAGTAAGGATGCCTTTGTGCGTTTGACTGGAACAGGTTTCTGGCCGACTCGGAATTTTCTAATTTAACATTTTCGTAGGATATAATCTACCAACTGATGAGCTGGGTTCAAGAAAGTACTTTAGTTCTATTGCTAGGAGAAATGTCCATTTTAAATTAACTCTATTTTCTTATATTACGATCTCCGTGGTGTAGTGGCCTACAGTCAACGTTTCAAATCAGGTTCGTTTCCTTCATTTTGAAAGATGAATTTGATGTGTTGGTAAGATACCTATATATACTATTTTACGAAATATTATGTTTAAAGGCGTCATTGGTCATGTATACCTTATCAGAAAATAGGAGCTCTTGTGCCTGATAAGGGAGCCACGATTCTTACTTAGGTTGTTTGTTATATTATGTTTTGTATAAAATATTTACTTTTTAATATAATTTTTGAAAAATTGTTTAATTTTATTTATTTGTTCTGATTCAGAAGGGAGGTTATTATATATTTTTTAAGGTTTTGTAAATATAATAGTTTTGCATTTGAATTGTTTTAAAATTAGGTGTGGTTACCATTTCTGCGTTAGTTTGTAAAATTCTTGATATTGTTTGTTATTTTTTTCATTACACATTTTTATAATGGAAGCTTGCTTAAATATGTCATCGACTTACGGTACTGGAAACAATTTAAAAGGTGATTCTGTTGAGAAGGTAGATTTATTACTTTTATGACAATTCTTTGCGAAACTTTTACTGAGTCTAGTTTGTTTTTGTAAGATCTTCCCCAACCTATAATACCATAGAAAAGCAAAGAGTGAACAAAGATGTATCATTCTAGTTTGTCAATGTCATATTAAAATTTTATATTTTCTCTTTTATACGTCCACGGGCTTTTACATTGGGTATATTGTAATGTTTAGACGTCTTTACACAAGAGTTAGTATTCGTTATATAAAGTGGTTTTTCAAATGGAAAAAAATTATAAAATATATGTATTGTATTTGCGTATACACGTATTTAATAATAATTTGAGATTATCAAAAATAATGTCTTATCATAAAAGAAATGTTTAAGAATGTTTTTAATTCTGTAATTGGTTACAATAAAAATGTCGATAGCACTGTAAGTTCGTTTGCTAAACTATGTAAACTAGTCCCAGTGAGAGATCTTACGGAGGTCTTCGACGTTCATCCTCTTCCCTCTCATGCGTCTTGTTTGAAAACGAAAACGACAGAAGATACTAGAATGATAGGCGAGGAATTCGCGAGTTTGCTACAAAATTTGATTATGAATGGTGACATTGAAATAGGTCCTTATGACTAGTGTGTCGAGTAGTTATTCCTAAATTGAGTGGACTCATGCCAGGGGAGTTCATGCCATGGCAGGGGAGTGGTGACTTCCAAATTTTCCGCGAATTTCAATGCTTGTTTACATATTTTGTATAAGTAATTTGTTAACACATACCAATAAACATTAAAGTTGTCTTCACGTAAATCGTGTTTTATTAAATTTTGACAATGGTGACTTCATGTCGAAATTTTTCAACGAGTAGGATAGATAAAAAAAACTTCATATGCACACTAGACAAACTTGATTTATTATTTACGCATTAAACCGCTTACTCGTTAATACGGAATACTTTTTATCCAAACAGTTAGATTTAGCTTTATTATTACGAAAAGTGAGTATTTATGTCGGGGGAGACCAAAAAACATTCAAAAAATATGCATTTAACATTTTAATTTTGTTAAAATTAATTCACTCTCGCGGTAACGCCATTGTTTTTATTTTAACATTTCATAGACAATGCTGCCAACAAAGTGAATGCATCATTGACTAGTTTGTACCTGTATTTATAACAATAGAACATGGAAAGAAATGTATTAAAATAATTACACAAACCCTTGTTGTTTTCAGGTGGAAAATGTAATAATCAGTAATTGTTGAATGAAACACCAGTATATATTGAATTATTTGGCGGGTATTAGATAAGCCGCCATAGCTCAGTGGTCAGAGCATCCAACCGGCAATCAGAAGGACACGGGTTCAAGTCCCGTTGGCGGCAAGTATCTTTTCTCGGAAGATTTTTCAATGTAAATGAGTGTTTCAGGCTGACAATTATTGCTTATAATAATTGTTACACAAACCCGCTAGACAAACCCTGCTTTGCCAACAAACCATTAAAAACCTGGGATGTTTTTTAAAAGTATGATGAAATGCGAGTTTATTTTAGAGAATTTATTGTATAAGATTGGTACTTCCGACAAATGTCATGTTTGATTGTCTATTAGTAAAAAAAGGAACATTCCGTATCATCCGTGCATCAAACTTCGACAACACGAACGTTTCGTATTATCCGTGAGGTGGACTAACTGCATATTTACCCTTGATTTAAAAAAAAATTGCAGTATTTTGTAAAAACATACTACTTTTTTGTGGCTGCCATTTGGCTAGGAAAATATGCCGGGCTTTAGCCTCCAAAAATATCATTAAATTGTGACGGTTTAGCGCTAGTAGGTCTAGGTACAGCGGTAAGAGCTTGGCAGAGCTTGTACCTCTGGAACCAGGTATATATAGATGGTTGATTTTCCAGATAAAAATATGCCACCTTCACGAGTAATTTCACGTTAATAACTACAAATATATATGATATTCTTTTTAAGTCGGTTATTCATTGCTGAGAATTATGATCCCCACCACTCCAATTTCCATGGTGGACAAGGACAGGGCTACTCCACTCCTCCCGGTTCTGCGCTGCCTGGACGTCCCGGGAGACGAAGGACACCGACGCGCGACGGCGGTGATATTTATTTATTTCAGGTTCTCCAAAAAACAGTTATACACCAAATTATTACGGAGAAGATTACAAAATTTAAAAGAAGAAAAAAGACCGTGGGGGCAGTTTCACTATGTTGAGACGTATGTCAAAAGATAGTTACTGAACTCTCTATAGGTAACATTGAAGATGTCGATGCTCGATGCAGAATCGTTAAGGCGGTACACAACCCTAATAATTTTTATTTGCTCAAACTCAAAACGCACAAGGAATGCGAGTTATTTGCATTTTAGATTAATAAAAACAGTACCTTACCATTAATATATTTTACGTACAACTATTTAAAACTTTATAATCCGTTTTTCAACTATAAAGTTAGCGGTAAGCACCAATTTTTATTTTTCTAGACGATGAATTAATAACTTCGGGAGGACAACATGGAGACACATTTTAAATATTTGTAACATGTTCTTCAGAATTAATTAAAATGAACGCGGCAGAAAGGTCGAATCTCCAGGCCTGCTAGGGTGAATTCATCGTACAATACGCCGTGCCACGGCGTATATTTGTTTACACGCGTTCTTCACTTACGTCGTTAAGATTCCCACATTATTTTTCTTTTATAGGGCAAATTCGACAGTAGGTCTGTCCAATACATGGGTCGCGAGTCGCGATTTGTATACACGGCTTCTTTACTTACGTCGTTAAGATTCTGAATATATTTTAGGGTAGGTATATTGTAGTCTTAAATATCCCAAGATTAAAATTATAAAGTTGTATCCAAAAGAAAGCACAATAGAAGCATTAATCTTTGTTAGGTTGCAAAATTATATCTATATTCTTCCTTCCCATCTTCATAATCCATTAATTACGTGAGCAGTTTTTTTTACAATTTAGACACCCCTTGGTGAGATTAATTGAGATCTGGTGGGACCCCCCCCCCCTCTCCTCACGTGAGATCAGTGGTGTATCTGGGGTCCCACCCTATCCTATCCGGCCCCTTTCTATCCCAATACGCCCCCCACCCACGAGGTAAATATGATCGCGACATTACACTGAAAAACTGTTCAAGATCATATTAACCTCAACGGAGGGGGCATAATGGGATAGGATGCGGGTGCAGGTGGGGCGGGATGGGATATGGTGGGATGGGTTTTTTCTGGGACACCACCCACATCTTGAGCTCACGTAATTCATGTATGCCCCCTAACGTATATTTTCGATTTACGATTTATTTATTCATTAAGTCCGAGTGTATTATTTAATACTAGAACCTACGAATAGTGGTTATATATCGGTATGTTAGCCGATTTTTCTGCCAATTGCGAGTATTAATCGATTTATTAATATTAGTTGTCCTATGGATAAGCTATCAAGAGAATGGTGAAATACCTTTTATTATTATACTCCCGACCAACCTAGTATATCAATCTTTTTCATGTAGAAGCTAACAACACTAATGCAACAAGTAACTCACCAATTACTCGCGCAATCGCAACTTATGCCCACTACTAGGGAATGCAATCACGCAAGACCATGTCAATCCAGGTATTAGCGGGACTGAACAATCTTAGTCCCGCTGGATCCAGGTATTTGCGGGATCCAGCAGGGTAGACTTAGACATCTAATCAATCGTATAATAAAGACCTAATACCTCGATCTACCAACCGTGTTTTTAGAGTTAAACAACTTAAATTTAAATAATAACGTTCACACGACAAACAATATTCTTGTACAATAAGCATCATAAGTTTAAACATTATTTTGGAAATAGCTTCGTAAAAAAGTTAAAGTATTTTTTTTACATGAGCTCCACACAGGAGGCCCTGAGGAAAATAATTTTGTTCAGGGCCTATGTCATCTTTGGGGATGCTGTGTGGAGTTTTTTTATTATTATTAATTGTGTCGTCTGATAAACGGTTTCTGATATTGGACACAAGGTAACCAGCGGCTGAAAAAGCTCGTTCAGCTTCCACGCTGGTTGGCACAATAGTCATTAGCGCATTGTAAGTGAATTGAAGGTATGCGCCTTTTAATCCACCGAACTTTAAGTAATTCATTTCCTTCTTTATCAAAACCTCAAGGTTGCTCATATTGCCAGATCTAGGTTGTTGGGTTGTTGATCTAGAAATCTTCATATTAATCAAAGTAAGTTCGAGTTCATCTTGAAGTGACATTGGTCCTGCTGCTGCTGCTGCGGAGTGTCATCATCGTCATCGTAAGGATCATCAGCGTCAGCAGGAGCAGTTGCGTTGTTACCCGTGTCCGTGTACTCTAGCCTTTCGACTATAGTTTTGATTGCCTTGCGTATTACACGTTTTGTAGGTAGACTAAATGTGTCATCAACATTAAAAAATTGACTTCTGTCTTCTTCGTATTTATATGGATCATGGAAGTATAATAAAACCGCTGTGAAGTTAGTTCGCACACTCTGAAATCCGTATGAACTACGCTTCTGTGTAATCCCGCCAGTCCAGCGGGATCCCGCAAAATTTTCGACTGAGATTAGTCCCGCAAAATGTCTGCGGGATCTCGGTATTTCGGGATCCCGGTATACCGGGATTGCATTCCCTACCCACTACGAAAAATTACTAGACTTAGACATTTTCCATGATTCCTTGCAAACATACAAAACTTACTTTATTAAATTTATTGGCGTTATATAAATTGTTTTAAAACTACTTATACTTAACTTTTCATTAAACTTTAATTAGTCAGTTACAATTAGTGAGCATATAATTCTTGATTTTAGAATGTCTCTTTATCTCCCCCCCCCTTTCTTCCTTTTTATTATTATTACTCATTCATTCACTAATTAAGTTTTAAAACCCGTTCATATCTCAGGCCAAACTATCAAATGACATTCTATAGACTTACTTAATAGGTACATAACCATGTAATAATTTAATTTAACGTACCTTATAGCTTGTATTATAATGTACTGTCAAACTTTTGAAATTACTCTTAAATTCAAAACAAATCCGAGTTCATTGAACCAGAACTACAATCACTCACCGACAGACCCACAACCGAAATTAGTAAGTTTGATACTCGTACAACGCCTTAAGAGATACCAAAACAAACAGACAAACTATCATCAAAGAATTTTATCTATTTATCGAGTCCATTAAACTGAATTGTTTATTAAATTATCTCTTTTGTCTACCCCTTCAGATTACCAACTAGAAAAAATCATCAAGCGTCAACTCTAAAATAAATCTTAACAGAACCAACGTCCCAACATCTCCAACCCAACTGGCCAGATTCATCCAACAAAATCAAAGGGAAGAAACAACATCTAGATGCTTTTAGTACAAGGGAAGTCATGGATGGTGTCTTTTTGCTGGTTGGTTTGGTTTAATGGCGGGAATGGCTGATGGTGAGTCGTGTGGGGAAGTAGATAGGGGCCGCCACATCCTAGTTGGAGGTCGCTGAACTCATAAAAGTGGGCAAATGTCACACATGAGCAGATAGGACGATCAGGGTTCAGTTCTTGGCTAACACAAGTCTATGGCATCGCATTCATACTAATATTATTCTTCTGCCTGGCTAGGAAAGGTTTTGTGCTGAACATTTCAATGCTACTCGTATGTTCTTTATGATGTGTGCAAAATTGCCAATTTCAGTAAAATGAAAAGTTTGAATTTTTAAATATTGTAAATTTCCTTGTAAATCTAAAATCCAGTGGTTTGTTTGGTTTTTGGGCATATTCTGTAGAATAGTGTCATCACACGATGATGTGTGATAAAAGACACATAAGGTTCTGGGTTCTAGAGGTTCTGGGTTCATGTCCCAATTGCGACCGTTATCTTTTCATTTTCCGTCTCCGTCTGTTTCATACGTTCATAGAGAGTGGTTAATGTTATCAAATTTAATGATGTTGGTTTACTTGTTAAAAAATTGGTGCTTTGCAAAAAGGGTTAATTTCTAAAAATTACGGTGATGTAAAAATAAATTAGAAAAAAGTGCAATCAGATAAATCGTATACGTTATTATTGATTTTATAAGATATTAATAATATTTAGAAAATATTAATAAATCTAAACGAAAATATTGGAAAGAACAAGATTCAGTAAAATGAGTGACGGTCGCAACTGTAATATTTCAGACCATCATTCAGAATTGAAATGTTGTTTGATTTGGCTTTAGCCATATTTGGTGACCAGATCTGAATAACCAGGTACTTCCCCACTTTCCTCCTCACCATCTCTTTCCACTCTCCACTTTCCTCTTCCCACTACCTCACGTCATACCCCAATTGGGGATGCCATAGTCTCACTGGCCCCAGGTGATTGATCCAATCGTTGAGAATCGTGCGCTAGTCAAATAAACAAAAAATCTGCTTTAAAAACTAGTGTTTTATTTTGGGATGCGTTCAAAAATAGCGAATCTATTTGAACTTGAATGTCAGCCAGGAATATTTCTAAATAAATCATGAATCTGACACGTGACTTGTCGTCAACATCTTAAAATATCCGAAGGGTTAAGGGAACCGTTAGACCCCTGTGATTTTGCAATATCAATTTTTAATTACTAATGTATGAGACGATGTATGAATATGAACGAGGATAGGAGGGTGTGCCGATATCGAGTTGTTTGGCGGTCTGTCCTCTCTGCCTACCCCTGCGGGGAAACGGAGTGATGGTTAGTTAGTTAGTATTTCAATTAAACAAGCTTTCTTAATTCCTGTCTATTTTACTCCCACATTCTTCTTTTGAACTTAGGTTGTTGTGTATATGGACTGATTAAAACCCAATCCCCTTCCCATCTTTAGAGCACGTGTTCTTAGTCTCCACTGTCCCCGGTCCCTAGTCCCCAGACCCCAGGGTACAGTGCCCTCTGCCAGATACACTCGTACCTCGTACTGACTGGGCGGGTGGTACAACGTACAACTGTATTGATGGCTTTCACGGGTTTTCGGAAGGCGAGGACTGTCAAACATCCACGTAATAATAATATATGAACCTTAGTATTAGAATTTAAAGAATCATAATAATTTATAAATAGCAACGGATGGCCTCCGTGGTGGAGGAGTAAGGCTCTCGACTAGCAATCAAGAAATTTTTATTTGATCGAACCGTGTGTTATTTCACAATTTAATTATTTTGGGGCCCAGATGACTTAGATGTAAGATCGTATTTCTGCAGAAATAGGCCAAGCCAAATAATCGTATATAGCTCAGTGTGTTCGCCCCCTTTAAAATATTACATATGAAATTGGCGTTTTGCCGTACTGGCAACTTTGATCTCAAATATCTTCTCTTTGGTTAGGAATTCCAAATTCAAATTTATACAGCTATTTACTCATGTATTTGTGTTTCGAAAATTATAATTCATTTGTTTTTTCCTTAATTGTTTTTTTTCTTTGCGTCACTTAGTTTACAAAATGGAAAACTTGAAATATAGCGTTATTTACGAGTACGAGTTCCACCGTGGCACCTGGCACCAGTGCTGCAGAAACGGCTCGAAGGATTAATGATGTGTAATTTTTTTTCTTCTTTTTTTGTGTCGTTCACTACAGATTTCTTAAATCTGGCCAGACGATTACGGCAGATGTCTATTGTCAGCAACTGCAAACCATGATGGAAAAGCTAGCTGCTAAACAACCGAGGCTGGTTAATCGCTCTAGGCCACTGCTGCTTCATGACAACGCTAGACCGCACACTGCACAACAGACGGCTACCAAATTAGAGGAGCTTCAATTGGACATCCACCGTACTCTCTGGACCTTGCCCCAACAGATTACCATTTTTTTCGAAATTTAGATAACTTCTTACACGGGAAAAAAATCAACTTCGATGGGGCAGTCCAAACCGCCTTCAACGATTTTGTTGATTCCCGTCCGAATGGTTTTTTTAGTAAAGGGATCGATGAACTACCTATGAGATGGCAAAAGTGCATAGATAGCAATGGTAGATACTTTGATTAAGTAAATATATTATATAAAAAAAAATCGACTTTATATTCCTCCCGTACAAAACGCCAATTTCATATGTAAGGACCTAATAATAGAGTGGAATATACTCTCAGTATCGTCTTGGTGTAAAACCATCATTCAGAATTAAAACATTTTTTAAATTACTTTAGCTGTGTTTGGTGACTTAATTTGAATAGCCAGGTTGCCAGGTACTCCCCCAGCTTCCTTTATCTTCCCCATCTTTTTTTTACATTAGCTCCACACAGGATGCCCTGAGGAAAATAATTCCCCTCAGGACCTATGTCGTCTTTGAGGATGCTGTGAGGAGGATCTTTTCAGAAAAGGGAGGAGAGGAAGTTCTGGGAGGAAAAAGGGAGGGTTGGGTAGGAATCTGGGGGTCAGTGTGTCCAGGAGTGACGGACTTATAAATCCATCCTTCTCACTGCGGTGCAAGACGATGTTCTGAGAGGGTACGGCTGGAGAAGTCAAAGTTACTCCCTCAACCATATTCTCCCGATCCGGTCTGTCATGCAGCTGGTGGACAGACGCTTCCGCCGACAAGATCGGGAGTAACCTCACCCCGTGAACCCCGGCATCCCTGCTAAGTCGCTTGGGGTGGCCTATGGCAGAGGTGTTGGTTTTATCCAATAAATGGATCCCGGGCGGCGGTACCCATACCCGTCTCCCAAATTGAATTGCCATCTCCAATACCTTCAGCATCACAAAATCCCCCAATTGGGGATGCAATAGTCTCACTGGCTCCAGGCGATTGGGAGCAGATGGAAATCTTATCAATGATGACTTAATCAATTTTCAACAATATATTTTTATATAAAATCATTTTGTGTCGGAAAATTTTGTTTATTTAAAATGGTAACAGCGCCTTTGTTATTTTGTTGTAAGAGTTTTATTGAATGCTACTCGTATTAGGTTCACGAACAACTGGTTTATTAACACGCCATACAAACGTTGTTACTAAAACTGATGACCATGCTATTTGAGATCCGAAAAAGAAGAAGAAACCTGGATAGTAATAATAAATGATACAGAAAAGCCAACAAAAAAATACAAGTGTCGGTTCACACGCGGTAGATGTAAAACCAACAGAAAACTAAAGTAGACAATTTGGGAGGCGGGAATGGGTACCGCCGCCCCGGGAACGTTTATTGGATAACCAACACCTCTGCTATACGTCACCCCAAGTGGTTCGCTACGTTTGTAGGGGTACGATTTAGTAGGGGTGCCCGGGTTCATGGGATGAGGTTTGTCTAGGTCTTGGAGGCGGATGAACAGGACACACTGAATCCCAGATTCCTACCCACCCCTTAAACCCTCTTCCTTCCCAGAACCCTCCCCTCCTTCCTTTCCCCCTACAGCATCCCCAAAGGTGACATAGGCCCTGAGTGAAATTATTTTCCTCAGGGCCTCCTGTGTGGAGCTCATGTAAAAAAAAACAAGAGTGGGGACGCTACGAAGCACCGCACAAAGATGAGACCGATAGGCTACGAAGAGCCGCATAAAGAAGGGACCTATTTATCTTTAATCTATCGCATTATCTCGTAGGGTAAATCCTTTAGATATAAGCGTTAGACTTTTTTTTAGTGTCTCTATTTTTCGTTTCATCGAGTTTCAAATCACACATCGTGCTAAAGAAGTTTTCACTCAAAAAATCCATCGGAAAATTGATGGAAGAATTCGTAAAAGCAAATTCATGTGATAACTAACTTATGTGCATGTTACGAATGCAGTTCGGGGTTATAGTCTGCAGAGTGAGGTGGCTCGATGATAGGCTCGTTCTTGAGTTCAACAGCTCGGCTGTGGAATGATTTGCCGGCATCTGTGTTTCCTCCCTCCTGCAACACGAATGCAGTTCAGGGTTGTAGTCTGCAGAGTGAGGTGGCTCGATGATAGGCTCGTTCTTGAGTTCAACAGCTCGGCTGTGGAATGATTTGCCGGCATCTGTGTTTCCTCCCTCCTACAACACGAATGCAGTTCAGGGTTGTAGTCTGCAGAGTGAGGTGGCTCGATGATAGGCTCGTTCTTGAGTTCAACAGCTCGGCTGTGGAATGATTTGCCGGCATCTGTGTTTCCTCCCTCCTACAACACGAATGCAGTTCAGGGTTGTAGTCTGCAGAGTGAGGTGGCTCGATGATAGGCTCGTTCTTGAGTTCAACAGCTCGGCTGTGGAATGATTTGCCGGCATCTGTGTTTCCTCCCTCCTGCAACACGAATGCAGTTCAGGGTTGTAGTCTGCAGAGTGAGGTGGCTCGATGATAGGCTCGTTCTTGAGTTCAACAGCTCGGCTGTGGAATGATTTGCCGGCATCTGTGTTTCCTCCCTCCTACAACACGAATGCAGTTCAGGGTTGTAGTCTGCAGAGTGAGGTGGCTCGATGATAGGCTCGTTCTTGAGTTCAACAGCTCGGCTGTGGAATGATTTGCCGGCATCTGTGTTTCCTCCCTCCTACAACACGAATGCAGTTCAGGGTTGTAGTCTGCAGAGTGAGGTGGCTCGATGATAGGCTCGTTCTTGAGTTCAACAGCTCGGCTGTGGAATGATTTGCCGGCATCTGTGTTTCCTCCCTCCTACAACACGAATGCAGTTCAGGGTTGTAGTCTGCAGAGTGAGGTGGCTCGATGATAGGCTCGTTCTTGAGTTCAACAGCTCGGCTGTGGAATGATTTGCCGGCATCTGTGTTTCCTCCCTCCTACAACACGAATGCAGTTCAGGATTGTAGTCTGCAGAGTGAGGTGGCTCGATGATAGGCTCGTTCTTGAGTTCAACAGCTCGGCTGTGGAATGATTTGCCGGCATCTGTGTTTCCTCCCTCCTACAACACGAATGCAGTTCAGGGTTGTAGTCTGCAGAGTGAGGTGGCTCGATGATAGGCTCGTTCTTGAGTTCAACAGCTCGGCTGTGGAATGATTTGCCGGCATCTGTGTTTCCTCCCTCCTACAACACGAATGCAGTTCAGGGTTGTAGTCTGCAGAGTGAGGTGGCTCGATGATAGGCTCGTTCTTGAGTTCAACAGCTCGGCTGTGGAATGATTTGCCGGCATCTGTGTTTCCTCCCTCCTACAACACGAATGCAGTTCAGGGTTGTAGTCTGCAGAGTGAGGTGGCTCGATGATAGGCTCGTTCTTGAGTTCAACAGCTCGGCTGTGGAATGATTTGCCGGCATCTGTGTTTCCTCCCTCCTACAACACGAATGCAGTTCAGGATTGTAGTCTGCAGAGTGAGGTGGCTCGATGATAGGCTCGTTCTTGAGTTCAACAGCTCGGCTGTGGAATGATTTGCCGGCATCTGTGTTTCCTCCCTCCTACAACACGAATGCAGTTCAGGGTTGTAGTCTGCAGAGTGAGGTGGCTCGATGATAGGCTCGTTCTTGAGTTCAACAGCTCGGCTGTGGAATGATTTGCCGGCATCTGTGTTTCCTCCCTCCTACAACACGAATGCAGTTCAGGGTTGTAGTCTGCAGAGTGAGGTGGCTCGATGATAGGCTCGTTCTTGAGTTCAACAGCTCGGCTGTGGAATGATTTGCCGGCATCTGTGTTTCCTCCCTCCTACAACACGAATGCAGTTCAGGGTTGTAGTCTGCAGAGTGAGGTGGCTCGATGATAGGCTCGTTCTTGAGTTCAACAGCTCGGCTGTGGAATGATTTGCCGGCATCTGTGTTTCCTCCCTCCTACAACACGAATGCAGTTCAGGGTTATAGTCTGCAGAGTGAGGTGGCTCGATGATAGGGTCGTTCTTGAGTTCAACAGCTCGGCTGTGGAATGATTTGCCGGCATCTGTGTTTCCTCCCTCCTACAACACGAATGCAGTTCAGGGTTGTAGTCTGCAGAGTGAGGTGGCTCGATGATAGGCTCGTTCTTGAGTTCAACAGCTCGGCTGTGGAATGATTTGCCGGCATCTGTGTTTCCTCCCTCCTACAACACGAATGCAGTTCAGGGTTGT
This sequence comes from Limnephilus rhombicus, assembly GCA_929108145.2. Classification (NCBI taxonomy): domain Eukaryota; kingdom Metazoa; phylum Arthropoda; class Insecta; order Trichoptera; family Limnephilidae; genus Limnephilus; species Limnephilus rhombicus. The sequence continues at coordinate 45,107,055 of OV815292.1, forward strand.
AGTCTGCAGAGTGAGGTGGCTCGATGATAGGCTCGTTCTTGAGTTCAACAGCTCGGCTGTGGAATGATTTGCCGGCATCTGTGTTTCCTCCCTCCTACAACACGAATGCAGTTCAGGATTGTAGTCTGCAGAGTGAGGTGGCTCGATGATAGGCTCGTTCTTGAGTTCAACAGCTCGGCTGTGGAATGATTTGCCGGCATCTGTGTTTCCTCCCTCCTACAACACGAATGCAGTTCAGGATTGTAGTCTGCAGAGTGAGGTGGCTCGATGATAGGCTCGTTCTTGAGTTCAACAGCTCGGCTGTGGAATGATTTGCCGGCATCTGTGTTTCCTCCCTCCCACAACACGAATGCAGTTCAGGGTTGTAGTCTGCAGAGTGAGGTGGCTCGATGATAGGCTCGTTCTTGAGTTCAACAGCTCGGCTGTGGAATGATTTGCCGGCATCTGTGTTTCCTCCCTCCTACAACACGAATGCAGTTCAGGGTTGTAGTCTGCAGAGTGAGGTGGCTCGATGATAGGCTCGTTCTTGAGTTCAACAGCTCGGCTGTGGAATGATTTGCCGGCATCTGTGTTTCCTCCCTCCTACAACACGAATGCAGTTCAGGGTTATAGTCTGCAGAGTGAGGTGGCTCGATGATAGGCTCGTTCTTGAGTTCAACAGCTCGGCTGTGGAATGATTTGCCGGCATCTGTGTTTCCTCCCTCCTACAACACGAATGCAGTTCAGGGTTGTAGTCTGCAGAGTGAGGTGGCTCGATGATAGGCTCGTTCTTGAGTTCAACAGCTCGGCTGTGGAATGATTTGCCGGCATCTGTGTTTCCTCCCTCCTACAACACGAATGCAGTTCAGGGTTATAGTCTGCAGAGTGAGGTGGCTCGATGATAGGCTCGTTCTTGAGTTCAACAGCTCGGCTGTGGAATGATTTGCCGGCATCTGTGTTTCCTCCCTCCTACAACACGAATGCAGTTCAGGGTTATAGTCTGCAGAGTGAGGTGGCTCGATGATAGGCTCGTTCTTGAGTTCAACAGCTCGGCTGTGGAATGATTTGCCGGCATCTGTGTTTCCTCCCTCCTACAACACGAATGCAGTTCAGGGTTGTAGTCTGCAGAGTGAGGTGGCTCGATGATAGGCTCGTTCTTGAGTTCAACAGCTCGGCTGTGGAATGATTTGCCGGCATCTGTGTTTCCTCCCTCCTACAACACGAATGCAGTTCAGGGTTATAGTCTGCAGAGTGAGGTGGCTCGATGATAGGCTCGTTCTTGAGTTCAACAGCTCGGCTGTGGAATGATTTGCCGGCATCTGTGTTTCCTCCCTCCTACAACACGAATGCAGTTCAGGGTTATAGTCTGCAGAGTGAGGTGGCTCGATGATAGGCTCGTTCTTGAGTTCAACAGCTCGGCTGTGGAATGATTTGCCGGCATCTGTGTTTCCTCCCTCCTACAACACGAATGCAGTTCAGGGTTGTAGTCTGCAGAGTGAGGTGGCTCGATGATAGGCTCGTTCTTGAGTTCAACAGCTCGGCTGTGGAATGATTTGCCGGCATCTGTGTTTCCTCCCTCCTACAACACGAATGCAGTTCAGGGTTATAGTCTGCAGAGTGAGGTGGCTCGATGATAGGCTCGTTCTTGAGTTCAACAGCTCGGCTGTGGAATGATTTGCCGGCATCTGTGTTTCCTCCCTCCTACAACACGAATGCAGTTCAGGGTTATAGTCTGCAGAGTGAGGTGGCTCGATGATAGGCTCGTTCTTGAGTTCAACAGCTCGGCTGTGGAATGATTTGCCGGCATCTGTGTTTCCTCCCTCCTACAACACGAATGCAGTTCAGGGTTATAGTCTGCAGAGTGAGGTGGCTCGATGATAGGCTCGTTCTTGAGTTCAACAGCTCGGCTGTGGAATGATTTGCCGGCATCTGTGTTTCCTCCCTCCTACAACACGAATGCAGTTCAGGATTGTAGTCTGCAGAGTGAGGTGGCTCGATGATAGGCTCGTTCTTGAGTTCAACAGCTCGGCTGTGGAATGATTTGCCGGCATCTGTGTTTCCTCCCTCCTACAACACGAATGCAGTTCAGGATTGTAGTTATAAATAAACCCTACATTTATCCCACTTCTGATACTCTACATTCGTCTCATTATCTCGAAGTTTAGTTTTCTGAAGGTTTCACTTCTACCTCGTGAGAACTGCACACAGATATTTTTCCCCAGGGCCTCCTGTGTGGAGCTAATGTAAAAAATAACAGAGTGAGACCTTAGAAAGAGGAGGCCGTTTTACCAGATGAAAAAACAGTTAGCTTTACTAGATGAAAAAAAACAGTTTAGATGTATGTGTGTGTCTCTTTTTAGTGTCGCTATTTTTAGTTTCATCGAGTGTCAAATCACAACGGTGCCTAAAAGTAACAACACGTAACACAGCCAATAATAATTTATCTGAGATTTGCATTCTTCTTGAATGAATTATCAACTTAACCGTGTTGCAATAATAATAATGGATTAACAGTTGATAAATAATCGATCCTGGCAATGCCGTTAGCGGAAGCACATCCTTTATGGCTGTTTCCTTTTCCGTCTTAAGTTCATTCATTTATCTGCCACTAAATCTCCAATCAGAACCTGTTTCTTGTGGGAAATCGGAATCATTCTCCTCGGACTTAAATACTTGCTTTATGGAGGGAAGTACTTGCGCCGCGCGGTTGCTATACTACTTTTATAAAAGTGAATACCGCCCAAGAGTCCCAACTGATCCCGTCTGGAGTAAGTGGAACTATGGAATTCCCAATCGGAATATGTTGTGAGGCTGAATTTAGTAGGGAGGGGAAGACATATGGGGAAGACGAAGGTGGTGAAGTACCAAGCAAGGCTACAGCCATTTCAAGCATCATTTTAATATTGTCTACCTGTCTTACACCAGGGCGATAATGCGAGTAGGTAGCTTCCACTCTGGAAAGTGCCGCCTACATGTTATTTTGAATGAATTAATTATGAAATAACACAAATTAATCAAATGACATTTATTTGCGTCCACCGGGATTTTAAACATTCTACTTGCTGGTCGAGAGCTATTTGAAGTCAAACTTCTTTACACACCCTTGATTTGGGGAGTAAGCTGGCGAATGCGTGACGAGAGTGTTACGAAAGCGAGGCGAACGGTAGTTGAGAGGGAGTAAGCTTCGTATATTACTGCAGGGGCAAGAGAGAGAGGTGCGAGCACACATTTTCTTTCTCTCTTTCTCTCATAGCCAGTTACGTTACACAGTGCAGGCCTATTGTCTGTATCACACTACAGGAGCAAGAGAGAGCAGTGCGCGCGCACATTTTATTTCTCTCTTCCTATCATATAGATGGAGCAGAAGTTTTACTTCAGTTGTGTGGTCTAAAGCACACTCGTTTTTTTTTTTTTCAACGTGAATATCGCACAAGAGTCCCAACTGCTCCCAACCGCCTGAAGCCAGTGAGACTATGGCATCCTCAATTTGGATATGTTCTTAAATCCCATCTCCTTCCCCTCCCCCTGAATGCAGTGGAGACGGGAAGAGGAAGGTGTGGAAGTACTTGGCTGTTCAGATCTTGTCAACAAACATGGCTAAAGCAATTTCAAGCAACTTATGAATGGTGGTCTTACACCAGGGCGATACTGAGAGTATTTTCCACTCTGGAACGTGGTGCAAATATACTATATATTATTTTGAATTAATTAAATGTTTAATATCACAAAACAATCAAATAAAACTTATTTGCGCACGCCTGGATTTGAATCGGCGACCTTCGGACTGCTAGTCGAACCCTTATCCCTCGAAAACGGAGGCCGTAAAAAGCTACTCACAGCTGTTGAATTAAACAACGGACAATTCAGTCAGATCATGTTTTGTAATATCGCTTAAGGAACTATATCACAAGGTCGTTTGAATAGTTTTCTTGTATTTCTTTCTGTAGAATGTACCAATACATGAGAAGAAATGGCACGATCAAGTGAATCATGTATTATTATTGAGGCAGGTTATGTCACGAGTCGGAATAATTAAACAATTTCGGATGTGATATTCTAAGATGGTAACGTTCTGAAATTAAAAAAATACAAAATTCTTATATTTTCAGTAGAATTAAATAATTCCATTCAGCGCCTTTGTCATCCTGGAAAAAGGTGTGAGAAAATTCGGGGATCAGTGGAGGTTATCCACCTCTTACCCGCCCTGGTATAAGTAACTGATGGTTACTCCTTCAAGACTCTCGCAAGATTCTAATTTTTTTTACTAAACGAAGCTACATTTATTTATTTTGAACGAATCTAGACCTCCAGTGTCCTTGCATACATTGTTATTAAGCAGTATGCAAGTGCTTAACAGGAGAAACAAAATGCAAAAAATAGGTTAGTAAGACAAAGATAAATTAAACAGGGCAAAAGAAAAACTCATTCATGTGACTCCATGAGGCGGCATTGCATCTGTAAAAACCTGCAAGCACCTGCATAAAATAGATAACATAAGAAATACAATAAATCTCAAATCAATTGGCAAGTACCAACAAAAAATGTGAATAGCTTTCGGTCTGACCATAAACTACACTTAGCTTCCGTGTCCTTTGGCCAACCACTCAGTGAAGCATTAAGTGAAGTGAAATTCGCGGATCGGTAACAAACGTTTGAATCCATCTGTGGTGCGAGGCGATGTTCCGAGGCAATCCTTTCTGACAGTTCCCATTCTCCATAAAGCAGGGTCTTTAAAAACATTACTTCGAAGTCATGTCGAATATAACTCTCCTATCTGTTCCCCTTGCTAATCAACTGAGATTCCTTTGAAAAAAATCAGTTTAAATTCCTAAGATATTAAACTATGAACTAGGTCTACCTATAGAAACAATAAATTACAACCACTTGTTGAAATAATTAAAGTTATTAAATTATCGTGTAAAAGACTTGTTTCCGATTTGAATTTTATTTTTTAAATTGTTAATGGTACTTATTATATACAGCCCTGATTTATAGTTCCCTTCAATATACCAACTAGAACTACTCGATTTAAATCATTTTTAATTGCAACAACAATACATATCAGGACTGAGTTATTTAGATATTGTGCACCGTGTACCTAGATGGCATGCAGTTGGCAATACTTTCACAGAAATAGTATGTGTTCAACTGCACGTAATATAGCTAAAAGAAGGCTATAATGACATAACTTAATACTAATTATTATCAATGTTAGCGTAATACTATTCTTCTGCTCGGGTTCTATATACAAGTAAATTAAATAGCATTTTTGAATGCCAGAGTCCCATCCGTTCCAGACAGATGGGACTCTTGTGCAATATTAAAATAAAAAAGCGACGCCCCCGACTGCATATATAACGTGTAGACACATGCAATATGTATTCCACGCATTCAGACGATCCTAGTTTTTATTGTCCTCCTTTTAAAATGCTAATGCACAAGAACGAGTCGCTAAGAAATTTTTTAAAAAACACGTTTTTATAATAAAATAAATATCGACACCTGGCCAAATATTATATGTCATTATTTTAACGGAAGACGAAGTTAACTGGATATTCAAATTAATGCGATATTTTACAGTTAACTTTTTATTCACTTTTGTAGCCTGGGAGGCAATTCACGAACTGACTGAATAAAATATGCATATGGGTATCAACTACTGACACGTCACTACGTTTTGGTTTTTTTGATAATTTACTTTTTATAGGAGTTAGGATATATACAAATATGAAAATGTATCTAATACGTATCTCTCTGGCTGAATCCACTATCCGTTATGGAATTACTTCTTGGGGACAATCCAAGTTGGGACTAATACAAGTTATATCCAAACATTACAAAATTGTTAATCCATAAATATAGCAATGTACACAGAAGCGACACTAAATTAATATACAAGTCTCTGAATGTTTTAACTGTCAGAGGATTATTATTAATAATAATAATAATAATATATATACAATAATATATATACATATCTGGAATACATATTATTATATAATAATAATATGTATTCCAGAATGTATGCAGGGGAGTGCAATGCAATACATTCCATATTTTAAAATAACAAAAATATAATTATTGTTTTATAATATTGTAAGTCAATATGTTATACGTATTGTCTAATTCTTTGTATAGGGAAAGAGTTTACCGTAAACATAATGCAAGATTCACTCAAAATTAAGGATTTTTGGTTCCGAAATGTACCAATAAATACGGGGAAAGAACCCCAAACTATAGTGTACCCAAAATATTGTAATAATATATAAACTAATTTTTTATTGCAAAAGTTAAACGTAATCTAAGGAAATAGCTATTAGATAATGATGGTTTATATTGATGCCCTACCAAAGCTCTTGTATTCCTAATTGGAATTCACTTTCGAAGGAAACGGAAAATCATTATAACTAGCTCCGCAAGTTTTTACTGCTAGGTCATGCGGGCGTCTTTTGATTCGGCTTCGCCCAGTTAGTGTTGGTGACCATTTTATAGATCCAATACGAACTGATTCCAAAAAAGCCCGTTCCTCGGATCCACTGTAGCTAGTCACCTAGTAACTCACCTAGAGAAGTAGCGACATCTTGTGTCGAATTCTTGAATTCAAAACCGAATTATAACAGTAGCTCTGTGTGAAAGATGTTATTTGTGGCGCGGCGCGCCACGTCATGGTGGCGTCCGACACGGCGTTCTGAAATTCAACCACGCAGACGCTACCGTATTAATACTGTTCGATCGATTCGATTCGATTTTCTAATACCCGATCACATATATGTGTATGAAATTATTGATGTACTTGTTTATTATATTCATTTGTTCATTTTACATTAAATTGTACTAGTTTATTATAAAAGGCTCACACTGCTTTTTACATATTTCTATATTTGTACTTTTTTATTATATTAATTCATATTACTTGTTTATTATTTAATGCTTACACCGCTTATTTTGTAATTTAAGGGCCCGCAACCCGAATTTCTACCGATTTCTTACAATCTACCTTAAACACCTTAAGTTTTAAAGCTCTTATTCTGTATTCTTGAAGATAATATCTAAACATTGCCCGCGCCGAAACGCAAATTATATAAAATTATCTCGATAGAAAAAAAAATTATAAACACGTTTGTTGCAGTTATTTTACAAGTTATATGTATGAAAAAATTCACAGTGTTTCCTTAAATGCTGTTTAAGACAATGCCCGCGAGATTTTTGCACTATTTTAAAAGAGTCGTGTTTTATTAAACATTTTCGCAATTTTCGCATCGATTTTGTCGCTGTAAATGTTAGCGCTCTCCTCTAACATTCGTAATTTCGTTTCTATCCATCTTCTTCTTATCGGGCCCGGTTGCGGAGCCTTAATAATTTATCTAATTGTTTATTTATCATCGAAATTATACCTACGTACGAACTGTTTGAAAATGTACCATGTTATTGCATAAAATGTTCTGTATTATCTGCCTACCTGCTGACAAACTACAAAAGTAGTTTAGCAGGTTTGAATGTTAATAAAATAATTCAGGTACGCCTCTTACGTCATACGCATGTCTAGTAATGTTACATTGTCGTGTAAACAAGCTTAACGGTCCGAGTGGTTATTAAAATAAATTAAAAATATATATAACAATTATTATAAGCAATAATTGTGAGCCTGAAACACTCATTTAAATGGAAGATTTTTCAATGTAAATGAGTGTTTCAGGCTGACAATTATTGCTTATAATAATCGTTACCCTTTGTGCTATGCATAAAAATCTTGTCTTAAACTTTAGTTTATAAATTAAAAATAATAATTAAAATATATATTTTAATTGTTACGAATTTTAGTCAAATGATAGTTCGAGAAATGCCCCCCGTTGGTACTTAGGCAGTATAATATAATTTGTTGAGACTATCACCGTCTTATGTAAATATCCGGCGAAATCTTACCGTTTTTATATTTCAACTTTAATTCTGTACAGTTACAGGGGCAGAGGTTCCCATCAGCAGCAGTACCAGTCAGCAGTCAGCATGCTTTTTTAGCTTTAGACCAGATGACAGATGGGGAGGTGATCGCGCATTCAACTAAAAGGTCAGGAGTTCATTTCCTAGCCACTTTAAATTTACCTTTATAAGTGGGTGCATATTACTACATGGAATCAATATGATATGAGTCTAATCTAAATATAATGATAAGTATTTTAGCTTTAGCCGTTTTTCTCGAATTCATTCAATAAGGAACTCCAGTGAAAAATATTATGGCTTTAAAAAAAATATGTTCATATAGACCCATAAATGCTGATTCTGAATATAATAGTATATTAAAATATAAGTGGATAAACAGGTCTTTAAAACACGCGCGATTTTTCGAGCACAACGGCGTAGCCGAGTGCTCGAAATAAAGCAAGTGTTTTAAAGACCAGTTATCCACGAATACTTTACGCAATTTTTTTTTATTGGTACACTTTGAAAACATAAATATTGATATTACTATTAAAAATTTGGAAATAAGAACTAATAATAATCTATGTATTTTTGCAATATACAGATCACCCTCTTTTCAAAATATTGATACTTTTCTGAATTCACTCCAATCAATTATCAACAGCTCAAAAAACATAGAACGACAAATAATTATAGGCGACCTCAACATCAATACAATTACTGAATACCACCGCCAATCCAACGATTACCTATGTCTACTAACCGAAAATGGGTTCATTCAGACAATTATCAGCCCTACTCGTGAGCAGGGCAAGAGTAAATCTTGTCTTGACCACATCAACGTCAAAAAAATTAACCATGTTGACTCATTTGTCATTCACTCTACAATCTCAGATCACTATACAACAGCACTCTGCCTTAAAAACAAACCTCTTAATCCTGCTAAAATTAAACATGTTGCAAGAATAAATTATAATAATTTAATTGAGGACTTGAGCTCAGAAAACTGGCAAAGTGTTCTAGACCAATCTGATGCCGACTCATCGATGAATGAATTTATCACTAAATTACATTCATATATTTCTAAACATACAACCAATAAACTTATACCGCATAAACAAATAAAACTTACGCCATGGATCACCCCTGGCCTTATCAAATCGATTAACATTAGGAACCAACTTCATGAAAAGGCGAATAAGTACCCTGAGAATATTATAGTACAAGCTCATTACAAAAAATATAGGAACTTTTGCAAAAAACTAATAAAATCGGCCAAAGAAAATTATTATAAAAAAATCATTTATGAAAATAACTGTACTCCAAAACGTTTATGGGAAGCATTTCGCAATATAACTAAAACAAAAATAAATAAATCTTCCGAAATTAAATCACTGAACATCAATAACGTGAACACCTCAGACCCAAAAATCATTGCGAATTTTGCCAATAATTATTTCACGTCAGTGGGAGTCACACTTGCGAAAAAAATTCTCAACAAACTTAATACAACAGAATCCGATCTCGCTAAGTTAACAATCTCTAATTTCGGTCATAAATTAGACAATATCCAAACAACTTCAAACGAAGTCATAAATATAATTGACGAACTCAAGTCATCGAATGCTTGTGGTCCTGATAACGTTTCATCAATTCTGCTAAAAAGTATTAAATCCTTCATAGCAACTCCAATCGCGTATATTTCCAACCTAAGCTTCGATTCCGGAAAATTTCCAAATCATTTAAAACACTCTATTGTTATACTGCTTCACAAAAATGGAGATAAATTGCAGATACACAATTACCGGCCAATTTCTTTGCTCAATTCTATTTCGAAAATTATTGAAAAAATTGTAAAGAATCGTCTCAGTCATTACCTTGAAAAAAACAATATCCTTTCCAATAGACAGTATGGCTTCAGACCAGGATTGAGCACTGAAAATGCAATTACAAACCTGACGAAAATCATCTCCAACAATATCGATAGAGGAAGAAAATGCATTGCGCTCTTCTTGGATCTAGCCAAAGCGTTCGACACTATCTCACACAAAATTCTCTTGAAAAAACTACAGCGCATCGGCATTCAGGGTCAGCTACTTAAGTGGTTAGGTAGTTATATAGAAAATAGGAGCCAAAGAGTGAATATTAACGATACTCTAAGCGATCCGGCTGATATTAACTTTGGTGTACCTCAAGGAAGCACTCTAGGACCTCTTTTATTCAATATCTATATAAATGAATTATGTAACAGTTCATTTGCCGACCATATTATCACCTTTGCCGATGACACAGTATTATTATTTGAAGGCAAAAATTGGAATGAAGTTCATAATAATTCAGAAATTGGTATCAACAAGGTAAAACAATGGCTAGATAATAATCTTCTCACTCTCAACACTGACAAAACTAAATTCATTCGCTTCAGTGCAACTCAAGCGGGACAACCAAAAGAAACTCAAAAAATTATTATACACCATTGCAATGACCCAAACACTTGCAATTGCAATACCTTAGAATATGTGGATAGCATAAAATATCTAGGAATTATCGTAGACAAGAATCTGAGATGGAATGAACATATCGATTCAATCTCCACAAAGGTCAGAAAACTCACGCATCTTTTCATGGCTATTAGAAATATTCTATGCGCAAAAGATCTAAAAATAATGTACTATGCCATGTGCAACTCATTACTTGAATATGCATCTTTAGGATGGGGAGGATGTACCAAATCAATACTGGACCCCTTAGCCAAAGCACAGAAATCACTACTAAGGGTCATACTTAAAAAACCATTTAGATACCCCAGCAATGATTTATTCAAAGAGATAGGAGTTCTGGATGTGAGGCAACTATTTATAAGAAAAGTTATATTATACACACACAAATATCGTCACCTCTTCCCCTCCGTAGAACATTATCACAACACCCGACATGCAGGGAGGAATCCAATAGTTCCACTTGCTACTATGACATCCCTTGCTCAAAGACAATATTCTTACCTAGGTCCAAAAATGTTCAACCTTATACCCGGTTCTTGGAAATTGAAAAGTGCAAGCGTCCTGCGTAAATTAGTCAATGATTGGATTCTGAACTTAGGGAGAGTCGAAAGTGAACGTATGCTGTATAACTGGTAAACAAAATCACTCAACTTTCCTGATCACTAGACCAAAATTCCTACCACACTTCATTGAGTTCAATGTTTCGACATCCTTTCTGATGTTTTTTATACATGGGATTGATGGTTATGCGCCCCTGAAGCCTGCCTGCTCCGTGTTGGTGTAGGTATATCACCGCTGTAAAGCGTCGCTAACTCTGTGTGATACTTGGTAACTTACAATGGTAATGATTTATGATAAATAAATAATACCTACATAAAACAACATGTATGGCGTACGAAGTAATGCACCAATTTCACCAAAGTAGCACTAAATTTGGTACTATTTTATAATTATTCATAGTTTATATTTCTATCTACATTTATAGTTATTGTTTTTATTGTTTTTATATTTTAGCAGGAGTAGTTCAAGAGAGTGTATATTCATACTGTCGTACTAATAATATAATACTATTCTGAAAACATGTTTTAAATCAGTGAAAATAATTTGTAGTTACAAAAATCATTACAAAAATCATTGTAAGTAGTTACATCGCTAAAAAAAATAAAATCATATAGATTATTACGTTCGTTATTATATCTATTATTGTAAATTTTAATATAGTTTCTCCTATAAGTGTACTATGTATTAAAAGTTCAAACTCCTAAACACATAGCTTAACATAATTCCTCCATCTTGTTCTTGTAATTCATCCATCTTGTAAATCTGAATGTATTATACATATGTTACCAGGTTAATTCGGTAAATCCGATTATAATATATGCTACCAGATTTCCTTTTCTACTTTGTCACAAAAAAATGTATGTGTACTTATATTTATATATTTTATATACATTTTCTTTATTACACACCTTAGCTTCAGAAAAAAATTAAATTTTCTGTTTTTTTTTTTTGGTTTTGTTTTTTGTTATGTAATTTATGTACATTTCAGGTATAATATGAACTAAACATGTCAATTTGCCTATCCTGGAACGGGAAACTTTCCTAGTTGGACAGGCGAAGCTTCCTAATTGTAATTTGTACTTTTGTATCTATAATAAATAAATAAATAAATAAATAAATAATGAATTCTTGATGTGACATCACAATATCTTGTTGTCATGGAAATGAAAAACACAAACATTAATTTGCAATGTGTCACATAAGATTAATAGTTGACATCACAGTTTTTACTATTTATTGTGTGTTGTAAAATGAGTTCTAACACTGATAATTTAAATACCAAAGCAGAATCGCGGTTAATACCTGAAAAATCCAAAGACGTTTATAAAAAAGAATATGAAAGGTTCATAACATGGATTGTTGGAGCAAAACGTAGTAGATGTTGATGAACGAGTTGTGCTTGCTTACCTTCAGAAAATGTCGGAACAGTACAAAGCATCGACTATGTGGGCCATACATTCGAAATTGCAATGTCTGTTGAGGATAAATAAAGGGGTTGATTTAAAATCATTTGTGAAAGTGCATGCATTCATGGAGGCAATTAGCAAGGATGACGTTGCTAAGAAGGCGTATGTATTCAAAGAAGATGATTTGCGGAAGTTTTTCACGGAAGCACCGGACATTACGTACTTATTTTTGATGGTGGTAGCCATTTGCAGAATCTTTGGCTCTTGCAGAAGATGTAAATTGTGCGATTTACGCTTATATTATATCTTATATTTGACGTTTAAAATATTCCTGTCAGATTTATAGTTAAAATTTGACATTTAGACTTCATATTTTGTTGATTTGTTGATGTTGCCATGGTAACTTTAAAAAACGCGAGTTCCATAAAGTGCAATTTAAACACGCTAGAGCGTACTTTAAATGAGTAAAAAAGGGCACCAATAAAAAAAAGTTTTTTTAAAATAATATTAAACGTAGAGTTTTTAAAAAAATATTAAAAAGTCCATTTTTAATCGGATAAGTTTTAAGATTTTCACGGCCAAAAGCATTTTCGTTATTTGTTTTGTTGCGCTACCTCCTTCTTTAGCCAACGTTTCGGACATCGTTGCAGTGTCCATCATCAGGGCAGATCCGGCAGATCCGGTAGATGTGGCTAAAGAAGGAGGTAGCGCAACACGGCATAACACCCCAAAAACAAATAACGAAAAAACATTTTTAATCGGGTCGTAAAAATACGCCATCAAGTTGGCATTATTGAAATTTGAGTGGTGACGTCACTGTTCGACGTGTCGTGACGTCACCGTAAAGTCATTGTATGGGAATGTATGATATGACACAAGCCATCGTATTAATTTATTCGTTTATTTAGATACTGTTTATAGAGATTTAGTTGGTGTGTTTATTGAAACATTATTTAGGCCTAAATAATATTTCAAAAATAAGGGTATCTCTTATTAGTTGTTTATCTCTATTATTGAAAATATTCAAAAACTACTGCACAAAAAAAATAGTAATGCTTCTTCTAGGGAGAATACTTCGAACAACGGAATTCAAAATGGCGGTAGTTGATCAGCTCTAGCCCGATCCTATAGTAATGTTTCAGGAGTGATGACACGATTCACCATACATACGGCGGTTTTCGGGGGATCTTGAAAAATTAAAACTTTGACAATTATTTTAATAAAAATAAAAATGCAGTTATTTAAGTTAGAAGGTCCATTATTCATAAAAAAATTAAAAAATGGACCGGAAATATACATTTTTACTGGTAGATAATATACATTTTATACTAATGATTTTCTTGGTTATTTCTATTTTATTCATTACATACAGTGGCGTAGCGAGGGGGGGGGGGCGGACCGCCCCGGGTGCCACTCGAAGGGGGGTGCCACTCGACCAAGACTTCGTAACTCTATGGCTCTCCGAGGAGTGCCCCTATTTTGTGTCGGTCGGTCTTTTATGGGCGGAATAGCCTATATTCTGGATAGACCAATTTTATGAAGCCGAAATTAGCGTTTTGAATTTCTCAAGTAAACTTTCATAGGGGGGGGGGGGGTGACATCCGCCCCGGGTGCCACCCATGCTAGCTACGCCACTGATTACATAAGCCCGTTATATCAGTTGATTATAAGCTCGGCTTGATTGGAATGTCGAGCTTAGCACAGCTTGGAACCTAATCCGTATATAGGTCGAAAACCTAATCTTCATCAAAGCATAATACGAAATGTGTTTCTTTTTTCTTTGAAAATCATATCTACTGTCTACGTGAGTGGTATATCTACAAGTACGAGTACGCTCTCTACTGTCGTCTTCATCGCGATATATTAGTGAACGCGATATTTTAAACACGACGTGTTTTATTTTTAGGTTGGTTTAAATTACGAGTTAATTTATGTCAAAGTTTTTTTCATTTTATTTTTTGTATTTTGGTAGAAAGCAGTCACTTTGTGGTTTGACACATTTTATGAAATAAAATTATTTTTTATTTTTGTTTTTATAAATTAGCTCCACACAGGAGGCCCTGATTAAAATAATTCACCTCAGAGCCTATGCCTTCTTTGGGGATGATGTGTGGAGGGTCTTTTTAGAAAAGGAAGGAGGGGAAGTTGAGGGAAGGAAAAGGGTATGAAGGGGGGGTAGAAATCTGGGGGTCAGTGTTTCCAGGAGTGACGGACGTATGAATCCAACCCTCCCACTGCAGTGCAAGGCGATGTTCCGAGAGAATACGGATGGAGAAGTCAAATGGACTCCCTCAACCATTCTTTCCTGAGCTGCCACACTGTAGGTGGGCAAACGCGTTCGCCACCAAGACCTAGCGAAAACCTCACCCCGTGAACCCGGGCACCCCAGCCAAGTCACAAATCATTTTGGTTACTTGTGGCAGAAGAGTTGGTTATACAATAAATGGTTAAATGCAGGGCCGGATTAAACATGTCGGGCCCCTAAGCCTAAGCAATGCACGTCTCGGAGCCCCTCTACCCTTTAGCCTCGTGGTCGTCAAACTGCGGCCCGCGGCTCATGTTTGTGCGGCCCGCTCAAATATCTGGCGTTTTCTTTTAAAATATTTTTTTTTTCACGTACAATTATACTTTCCGTTTTTTGCGGCCCTCACAAATATCTGCCGTTTTCTTTTTAAATATTTTTTTTCATGTACAAATATATCTGCTATCCGTTTTTTTGCGGCTCGCACAAATATCTGGCGTTTTCTTTTTAAATACATATATTTTTTCATGTACAATTATATTATCTGTTTTCTTTCAAATATTTTGTCTACGTACCCACATGGTTTTAAAACGTTGATTTTAATTGATTGACATTTGATTTCAAATCGCCCAGTTGGTTTTTGAACACATAGTGTACGCCATAGGTTCTCGACGTGGGCGATAACGCCCCCCTGTGGTCGTTTGAGACTTTAAGGGGGGCAGTAGAAGACCCAGAGAAAATTAGAGGGCGTAGAGATGGCACACTGTAGGTACAAAAGGGTCTAAAAAAGACCAAAAAAACACGCTTATCATGTACTAATTAAAGCAAAGTAAACTTTAATATTTGTTAATTTTTGTTATTGTATGTATTGCAATAATTTTTATCACGTGTGCGCAAATTCACACATTCAATAGTTGGGGAATTGGATGAAAATTGAACTGAAAGATTCCATTACATGCATTATTATTATTAAGAATTGACACTACATCACGAACACAAAAAGGAAGGAGGTGTAGCAACCCGGTACTTAAAAAGCTTTTTCAACTTGCTACAAAAAGATACAACCCCCCCCCCCCCCCCCCCAAAATCATAAGTGTGCGGCCCGCGGTGATACCTCACATTGTCCTATGTGGCCCCTGACCAGAAAAGTGTGACGACCACTTTTAGCCGATGCGGAACCCCTAGGCAGTTGCCTACACCACTTAATATGGATAATACGGCCCTGCATATAGCAGTAAGTGTGCATTTATAATGCATTCAGATTTGGATCACCATTAAGGATATAATAGATCTCTGAACTATCACCCTGTGTCTGAAATCTTAATTTCTCGGGGTGCGGGGCCCCTAGCGACTCCAGATACTAATATCTACAGTCTGTATGTCGGACGAATATCTACAGCTCATATGTTGAACTAATATCTACGAACTTCAGAGTGTTGACTAATATCTACAGAGCGTAGGTTGGATTAATCAGCTAAATGTGTCCAATAGTCCGATATTAGGGATTTTTACATACATACTTACATAAATTAAGTTTTTTAAACTGCATACGAAATATTACGTTATTCCAATATGCTATACATAATTGCAAATCCAACCTCTGCCAGTGCTGTAGATATTCGTCAACACTTTGGTTCTCATAGATATTCGTCAACAGTTTGAGTTGCAGATATTCGTCAACACTTTTCTTCTCATAGATATTAGTTCGATTTTTTCAGTTTTTGGAATTCCTGTAGATATTAGTAGACGCCTCCCCCCTAGCCGATGCGGGGCTCCTAGGCTGTTGCCTACGCTGCCTTATGGATAATATGGCCCTGGTTATAAAATAAATAAAAAGCCTTTTATTTCTTTCAAATGGGATTATACAGATTTGTGAATAAGAAAAAGT
This sequence comes from Limnephilus rhombicus, assembly GCA_929108145.2. Classification (NCBI taxonomy): domain Eukaryota; kingdom Metazoa; phylum Arthropoda; class Insecta; order Trichoptera; family Limnephilidae; genus Limnephilus; species Limnephilus rhombicus. Next base: position 45,123,549 of record OV815292.1, read on the forward strand.
ATAATTAATGCTATTTACGAAAAATGTAATATAGGTATCTTAAGTTTTTCATAAGCAAGAACCCTTCTCTCAGGCGAAGGTGTGAAGGCCTCCTCTAAAAAATTCATTTATCTCTTGTTTTATTCTAAGGGCTAAGCATTTTTTCTGTTTGTGTCATTTGTTGTATTTTTGAGGAAGTTTAGAATGTCTTCTTCAGAGGGTTTTGGTTTTGATCTTCCACGGTGACCAGCCGCAGCCGGGTTGGAAGATGAGCTTTGGTTTTTATAGTTAGGTTTTTTTTATTTTTTTTTTATAGCCCTGGTTAAATGGTTTAAATTGAAAACTATTGTCGATTGTTACGTACTCTGGTACTCTCTCCTATCGACGGTTGGCTATCATCGGTGTAATTACTCGTTCCAGAGTGTAAGATACTCTCAGTATCGCCCTGGTGTAAGACCACCATTCAGAATTGAAACGTTGCTTGAAATGGCATTAGCCGTGTTTGGTGACCAGATCTGAATAGCCACGTACTTCCCCACCTTCCTCTTCCCAATCTCCTTTCCCTCCCCACTACCTTCAGCCTCACAATTGGGGATGCCATAGTCTTATTGGCTTCAGACGGGAGCAGTTGGGACTCTTGTGCGGTATTCATATTAAAAAAAAAATCGCTTGAGTTCCGAAGATTTACTTTTTTTTTTTTACATGAGCTCCACACAGGAAAATAATTTTCATCAGGGCCTATGTCATCTTTGGGGATGCTGTGTGAAGGGTTTTTTAAGGAAAGGAAGGAGAGGAGAGTTCTGGGAAGGAAAAGGGTTTAAGGGGTGGGTAGGACTCTGGAGTAGGACTCTGGGGTGTGTCATGGTCATCCGCCTCCAAGACCTAGACAAACCTCACTCCATGAACCCGGGTACCCCTGCTAAATCAACAAACGTAGCGAACCACTTGGGGTGACCTATAGCAAAGGTGTTGGTTATCCAATAAAGGTTCCCGGGGCGGCGGTACCCATTCCCGCCTCCCAAATTGTAAAACAATAATTTGAAAATAATGTATCATTACGTCACCTCACTTCAAATACCACGCAGTACCTAAATATTACTGTACAGGAATATTTCAACATATGTAGATCGTCCTGTCTGCAGTTGAGTGGCGAGTTGCGAGTGGCGAGTTGATAGCTGATACTAAATACCCCTCAAACATTTGGTCATCTGATACTGGAATTGTTGTTTCTCCAGATTGAACTGTGCCCTTGGCACCAGGCGCACTCATTTAGATAAATAACATTATCTCTGTCCTCTGACGGGATGACGGTTCTCAGTTTCACAATACCTAACCACCGCACGCTGCATTGCACCAACGTACATAACACGAAGGGAACTTCATCAAATTTGGTTAAGAAAATTTTTCAATCATCCACTTGGATTTAGGATTTACTTTTTTAAATTAAATCTAGTCTCTTTCAACGGAAGCAATCTTTCGAATTGGCCCTCCATTGATAATATGCTTAACCCGTTTAATCACAGGAGACCATATTTGTCCCAACGCACATAGGTCTCACATAAGACGCCGTAACTCCCTTACTATCATAGTTAGAAATATGTTCTAATCGGTGTTAGAAAGGAAAAACATCATGCTTTATATTACAATCTAAAAAATAGCCACCAAAAAAGTAAAATGTACACTTTTATGTACATAAAGTTTTGAATCGCAAATTGAAAAAAGAATTTGAAACTTCGGGAATTTTTTATAAATTATTTTTCATAGAGCGACAAAAAAGTGAGGTTACAATATGTATTTGTTATACATTTGTCTAATAAAATATGTATGTGTTTTTTTTTTTTTATTATCAGTAACTTTAGTTAGAAAAAACATAAGGTGAGCCATTTTGGAAACTTTTTTATGTTTGTATGCAAAAATTTTATAATTAAAAAAAAAACAAAAATTTAGAATTCTATAATTTGAAGGCGTATTTCATCACCTTTCTAAAACAGTTTTTGGTTCTTGAATGTGTTTAGAAATATTCCAAATATTTGCATTTTTATACTACATTTTTATTATAGGTACTTCTTATCTCTGTTTCTTATTGGCTATTCCTGTCTCTTCTTATGTCGTCCTGTCGCTTCTTTACTCTGCTTTTCTCTCTGCATTTTCTTGGATATTCTTATTAATCTTGACTCTTAATGGCTCTTCTTGACTCTGCTTGTCTTTTCTTTCTCTTCTTGCCACTTCTTATTTCTTCTCACCCCTTCTTGGCTCCTCTTGATTTTTCATGCATCTCCTTGCGGAATTTAATCGACCGGTATACTTAGCAACCTAATAATCCAATCCTGAAAGGGCGGTCAAAAATAAAATAAGTTATTGAATATTTGTTTCTTGTTTCCTGCTTCTTCTTGCTTCCCACTTCTTCCACCTAGTTTTCTAGGTAAAAAATACTCTGCAATGGAGGTCGATTTATAGAAACAATATATTAATGGGTATTATTTAGCGATAGAAGTAATCTAGTTTTTATCGTCCGCCCCTTCCTGGACAATGGATAAATACAGGCATTTGAGTCAGGAAGTGATTTTAATCACCAGGGAGAAAACGCCCCTAAAAACGCCCATCAATTGGCTGTAATTATAACATAACTGTTCTACGTGTTGAACTCGCCATATATGATGTTTAAATAATAATAAATTACATAACCTACCCAATACAAATGGAACCAATATCAACAGGGTATCTATCACGGATTTATCGATAACGTAGACAACTACATGCTCTGGAACGATTACAAGTTACCGGCGTTATCGATAAAACCTTTATCTATCGACCGTGCTGGATATCCAGCAGAATAAGGCAAATGTGGTATATTTGTCCCACTCTTTTAGTCACACAACTGTGTCATTATAGGCTAAATAGTTGTTTACCAACTGTGTAAAATTTTAAACACGTTTTTAACATTAGAAAGGCTACGTTACAAAGGGATCCACAAGCGATTTTTTTTTAATTTTCACTCCATACTCTTTGGAGATGCTGTGTGATGAGAGGAAGGAGTGAACATGGGTCTTTTTTAGTAGGAGGGAGGAAACACAGACGCATCTTTGGGGATGCTGTGTAGATGGTCTTTTTAATGAGAAGAAGGAATGGAACATGGGTCTTGTTTAGTAGGAGGGAGGAAACACAGATGCTGGCAAATCGTTCCACAGCTATTGAACTCCAAAACAAGTCACAGGAACAAATGTCAACCGTGTAAAAATGTTGGGCGCGCGTTTGGCGTGTTTCCCAACTACATATGCACCGGTGCCGAAGAGATCAATGACGCTAGTTCTTCGGTACAAAAAGAATAACATCCCATCTGACGCCTGACATCTGACCCTCAAGGATTGCAATCCGTTTGGTAAGATGGGTCTATCCAACTGACCGCCCGTTTCTGCACAGAGTCGAGGGTATTTTTCAGTTATTTTGGAGCTCCAGACCAGAGGTGGCTGCCAAATTCAACCGTGGGGCTCGCTTTTGATGTACAGGGTTAGCAGTTCTTTACTGTTATTCCGGGCCCTGTACAGTACGCCCAGTTTTTGGGAGGCTAACTTAACTCTGGCTTCGATGGAGCCCCCGGTACCTGAGCCGGTCACTTAGAGTTACATTAACCCTTCAAAAATTTGGCATTTTTTTCGGATGGTCGAAAAAAATGCCAAATTTTTGAAGAAGAGTTAAGAAGAGGCAGGACGACAGAAGAAGAGTCAAGATGAGACAAGAACAGCCAAGAATAGACAGGACGATACAAGAAGATACAAGAAGAGTCAAGAAGAGATAGGACATCATACGAAGAGTCAAGAAGAGGCAAGAAGGAACAAGAAGAGACTAAAAGGCAAGAAGAAGAAAGGAATTACAGAAACTCTCTCCCGTATTCGACCACCATAACACGGTCATGTTCTTAGCATGGTTGTCGAAAAATCCACAAATTATGTTACCGTCAAAGCAATGAATAAAGAAAAAAAATTAATAAAAGAAGAAAAAACAGCGCTTAATCAGTTTCTTTATTGCTGCCCATCCTAAATTCCAATATTAACTTATTAAATTGCCGATTAAATTCCAACCTCCTTCCCATCCTCAGAGCACGTGTTCCAAGTCCTAACAAATCAGTGCTCCCTTATACCGGTCGTTGCGGGATAGGACTGCTCCTGGCTGGGGTGGTACAATCGTATCGTAAATAAAATATGTAATGGGTAATTTAGTCTGTTTTTAGCAATGTACTCACTGTACAGTCTACACTCTACACTCTACACTGTACGTACGGTGTAATGCGGCATCTGTTAGGCAGATGATACCCGTTAGATGCCACCACTTCCTGGTCCCGGGTGGACCCAACGATGATTGATGACATCATCGTCATATCTCCGCGGGGGTAGGCACTTCACCAGAGACGGTTACTTATATCTTTCAGGCCACAACCCTTCAACAATGAATCACATTTATAAAAATAATTAAAACTATAAAGAAAATCTGTTACGTTGTGTCTCCCCAAACTCGCGTACGGTGAGCCCTGGCGTCATGCAAATTGTACAATTTTATCTGATATTTCTTGGTTAGACCTTTTTTTTATTTTTCTAGTTTTTTGTGAGTCCCAACAACTCTCAACCGTCTGGAGCCAGTGAGACTAGGACATGCCCGATTGGGGTATTTTGTGAGACTGAATTTAGAGGGGAGGGGAATGAGATGGAAAGAGGAGGGTGGGGAAGTACCTGGATATTCAAATCTTGTCACCAAACACAGCTGAAGCCATCTCAAGCAACGTCTCGATTCTGAATGTTGGTCTAAACCAGGGTGATACTGAGAGTATCTTCCACTTTGGAAATAAGCGTAATACCTAAATATAAGAGCATGTATTTTAACCATCACTCAGTCAGTACCTACTACTATTTTTCTTTTTGTATATAGCTTGCTAGAATACTTTTATCTGACACGTTTGCAGCGGAGTCCGTCAAGTTAATAAAAAAAAAATTTGATAGGTACCTAATCTCCAGATCTTTATGAGGTTATTTATATCTATCAAATTTGAAAGAAAAAGGTGATCAAACGAATCAACAATGTACTTAATTTATAACATATTTCTCTCGAACGCTTTCAGTTTTTAAGTTCTTAAAAAAAATAAGAAGAAAATATCTGTAGGTAGATTATATGAAATTCCCTTAATAGAAAAAAATCGCAAAATATCTTTCGAAAATTATTAAAAAGACATTTTTTTCTCTTATCTGCAACTTAAGCATTAATTTGTTGAGAGATTTTTGCTGTATTTTAAACTCACCATTTTCGCTAAATTATATTAGTTTTTTATATTAGCGCGCTCTCTCTTATATTTATATTCTTCCACAAATCTCCATTTCATCTTTTTTTTTTTGAACGCTTACTATCGGGCCTTAATGACTTATTTTAGGATAAAACCGATTAGAGCAACGGAGAATTTAAAATCGACTCTATCCTTTAACTGGAAACCAATAAAGGCATCAAAACTCACAAATGTCTGGGAAAATCAAAAATCCGGGATGCACACGAGACTCCGGCCATTTGTTCTGAAGTGACGTTCATATTTTTCTGCTTGCTGCGTGTGCCTCGAATGCATAATTTCCATAATCCATAGTCTCCATTCTTTTCTATCAGGGGCTGACGGGACCGTGGGGAAAGGGGTGACCTGTGGGGAGGGGGGCTCTCCCTCCCCTCCCAACTCCCCTTCTCTCCCACCCCGCTCCCCTTCAGCCCCTCTCCCGCCCCTCTCCCTGCTGGCTCTCCCGGGGCGATGACCTCGGTCCGTGTGCCACTTACGCCACTAGTGATGGCACGTACACAATCGGTAGTTTAATATTTTATTTCGTGAATTGTGGCGGAGAAATTATTTTATGGGCGATCTAGTCGATATATAATGTTATTAAGAATTTATTTGATTTAAAAGTAAATAGGGCTTTTACATGTAATGCAGTACATTTTCTAAACTTTAAATGAAAATAAAGAGTTGACAACTTACAGGTAACATAAAATATAAGAAACATAATATACGTTACATAAAAAAATATAAGAGTTGACAAAAATTAGGTTACATAAAATATAAGTGAAATAAAGAAAGATAATCTGCCAATATCCTTCAAATTAACAATAATTTTATTAAAAATTAATAACATTGTTGTTCATGAAAGCTTATGAACTTGATAGACATATTTTTTGTCATCAAGTTTATTTTGTAGAACTCCTTTTTAATTTTTATTTCTTTTATATATTTAATGATATTATTATTTAATCCATAAAAACAGTTTATTGTGAACAAGTTCTGCTGTGTAATTATTATTACGCGTGTTGGCTGTTTCGCCTTCTGAAGTTTGATAATGCCTTCAGAAGGCGAAACAGCTGTTACGCGTAATAATAATTACACATCAGAATTTGTTTATAATAAACTTTTTTTATAGATTAAATAATAATATTATTAAATATATAAAAGAAATAAAAATTGATAGACATGGTTCGCGTATTCGGCGTTTGAAGTTTGCCAGGTTCTAATTATTGTCAGATACATCCATTTTGTTTAAGTATTTGTTACTATGATTACGCAAACGTTGTATTGGGAAATGCAAAGTATATTTGGAATTAGACGTATACACAAGTTTCTCTAGTTGTTCGTGTGGGTTCATGTAGATTTATTTAATGAGGGAGTTCGCAACAATCGAATTAAGAGTTTAACAATTTTAATTAAAAGGTTAGGTTTATTAGCACAGAAATGCCTTTGTCAGTTTTGGTAATTTGATTTGGGTACCAGAAAGAAATCTAAAAACTCCCTTATGTAAATACTATGAATACCAATGCCAGTTTCTCTAGATTGATGAAATTGTGGCCTATTTAATATAGAAGTCGAAATTTTGATTCAGCGTTTTTTACGTCAAGAAATCGATAAACTATCTTCACGCCTGGACCCCTTGCACAGTCGAGAATTGAATTCGATAACTTTTCATCTTCCCTTGGACAACTGCAGATCGCTAACGAACAAACAAAAGTTTACGTCGAATATATATTAAGAATACTTAGTAATTGTGAACTATTATTTATTCGTTGGCGATCTGCAATCTTGCTAGGGAACGATGATAAGTTACCGAAAAATCCTTATCGATCGACCATGCTAGGGGGCGATTCAGAAAATTGACAAACACGTTTCTGGCATTAAGCCCCAGATATATTTTGGTATATTTTATCAGAACCTACCTACAGGCAAATTATTCTAAACAGGAAACCTTTTGGTACGATTTTAGATTTTCATGGCCAAAAATGTTTTTGTTATTAGTTTTTGGGGTATTATGCCGTGTTGCATGCCGTGGGCTAAAGAAAGAGGTAGCGCAACACGGCATAATACCCCAAAAACTAATAAAAAAAGGAAACCTTTTAATAAAGTTGTGCCCACCAACAGCATCGAAAGTTTTTCGGCATTTATCGAACTAGTTCAAAAGCGCTCGCAGTCCCTTCTTACCCCACAAATACTCACATTGTGTGCTTAGCGATTTTTATGAATTCCATTTAAATTTAGTCCCACAAAGATTCTGAAATCCCCCTTTAAAAAAAACACATCTTAAAATTCGCGGAAGCTTAAACCTTCCAAACATTCAACTTGGGAGGCGGGTATGGGTACTGCCGTCTGATGACTTAGCAGGGGTGCCCGGGTTCACGGAGTGAGGTTTTTCTAGGTCTTGGTGGCACATGCGTTTGTCTACCTGTTGTGTGGCAGTCCGAATCAGGAGAGATTGGTTGAGGGAGACATTTTTATCTCTTCAGGCGGACTCACATGATCCATCGTCTTGTACTGCAGTTGGAGGGATGGATTTACCCGTCTGTCACTCTTAGACACATTGACGCCCAGATTCCTATATTATAAACTCATGATGAAAGAGAAAGGAGCCTTTCTGGCCCGGAGCTCTGAATGCCATTATATCAAAAGCCAAAAGATGTTATTTTTTTGTTTCATTTATCTGCTTTAAAAAAAAACATTATTATTAGGTAAATTATAGTATTTTAAGTACCCAGATCCAGTATACAATTATACAAGCAAGGGTATATTTAAAATCATTTACCTGTACTTAACCAAGTCAAATCTTATTATTTATTATATTAATTTATCAGTTTTTCACCATCTTGGATATATTATGCTTGCTTGAGCAAGTAACTCCTTAGTGCTAGCACACTGACTAAAAATAATATTTTACAAAAGTGCATCAATATCGATTACGTCTTCCCCGTCCCTAGTCTAAAATAGTCCCTACGCTCGCCAGTTCCATTCCAGAGGCCATAGACACGCGGAAACAAAAAGAATAGAGCGCAACACGTGTCAGCCCTAGCTCAGTCAGCCAACCAAACTGCCCGCCACCTACTAACTGGCTCCCAGTCCCAACCAACTCCCAAACAAACTATCAACCGAATCTCTGGGCTGGGTAGTTGGGTACCTAAACCTAACAACCACAAGATACCATAGAAGTCGGTGCTGACTTGATCTATGGTACCTACTCTAGTACCTATCCAGAGTCCACGAAATAATATTAAGTAGGTACGTCGTCTATGGAGTATGGACCAATGGTGGGTTGGAACTTGTCAAAAAAAGATGAAATAACTACTGTGACCTCTTTACAGGGTGGTAGATGCTCTTAGTATCGCTCTGGTGAAAGAGTACTAATCAGAAACGAAGTATTTTGTATATAGATCGTCCAGTTGATTAGTCAGACATCTCCAAATACTAAGCTTTGAGATAATGAGGAAAGCAATGTTCAAATGCTTAATATAAATGTTTTTTTTCTTATTAAAGACGCTTTAAAATAACACATAATATGGCGTAACGGTCCATTTGAAATATCCTGCTAGTGACGCAGAAAACAGCAAAATTTAGTTTAATCCACTAAAAGTTTTTGTGCATTATAATTGATTTGGTGGTTCTTATGAGTAATCTGAATATTGTACCTACCAGATAGAGGGTACACTTTTACGTATAGATATGTAAGTGCATACTCAACTCCAATTTAGATTTTTCGGAGATGTCTGACTAATCATCCGGATGATCGATATATTTCCAACAAGATATATGCAGTGGGATATTTTCACAAATGAATACCTTTACATGTTCCATGACAACTCAGAATCATCTCAACTCAACATCTCTTTGTAAAGCTACGAAAAAAAAAATAGCTTATATCCTAGCCTATTGTGCTTATTCAGCCAATTTTTTACATTTTTTTTCATCACTACTAACGACTTTTCAATGGAGGTGTTGATTTGAATTCACTCTGAGTTGCCCGGTCACCTCTTTACATATCTGCGAAATATATAAAGTTTATTTTTATGATTCAGATCATCGTACCAAAAATATCTAATTTTAATAAAATCACTCATAATTATTATTGATTTTAAAACGATCTAAAACCCCACATTCCAAAACGGTTCCAACTGGCTATAACGTCATAATGACGTAAAAAACGCTACGGCTACAAAGACGGCTATTGGCTGTCACCGACGTTGGCCGATGTGACGTCAACAACGCCGTATTCACGAAAAAAAACGAACATGTCGTTTTGGCGGCAAATCGAAAATGACACCACACAAATCTCAATAGAAAATTATTTGTCAACATAAAAAATAAACCTAAAATATGTATTTTTTTACATGAGCTCCACACAGGAGTGCTTTCGTTAGCGTAATTTAAAAAAAAAATAATAACGAATTATTGAAGTTTACTATAGTTTCGTTGTCTCTATATACGGGTTATAGAGGCTGTGAGGTAATCAAGTTATCTGTGTAGATGAAAACAGGTACTTACGATGCATTTTTAAATCCATGACCTTTCTGTATAAGTTTAATGTAGATTTGAACGTTTTTGGATTCACATGTTTACAGATCGACATACTTAATTAGCCTCCCAAAAACTGGGCGTACTGTACGGGGCCCGCAGATACTTTAATAGTACACAAATTCTAATCTTGTACACATCACAAGTGCGCCCCACGGTTGAATTTGGCAGCCACCTCTGGTCTGGAGCTCCAAAATACCTGAAAAATACCCTCGACTCTGCGCAGAAACGGGCGGTCCAGTTAATAGATTCTCAGACGGATTGTAATCCTTAGAGCACAGGCGTTGGGTGGGAATGCTATCCTTGTTCTATCGGTATTACAATGGAAGATGCTCCGAAGAACTAGCGTCATTGATCCCTTCAGCACCGGTGCATAGTCGGGAAATACGCCAAACGCGTGCCCAACATTTGTACACGGTTGACATTTGTCACATGAGAACGACTCGTTCTTGTGTTCAACAGCTCGGCTGTGGAATGATTTGCCGGCCTCTGTGTTTCCTCCTTCATACAACATGGGTCTCTTCAAGACCAATGTTCATTCCCTCTTCAAAAAGACCCTCCACACAGCATCCCAGATGACATAGGCCCTGATGGAAATTATTTTATTCGGGACCTCCTGTGTGGAGTTAATGTAAAAAAAAAAACTTAACCGCTGCGTCGCTACTGTACTCGTAGATATTGGAATTACCAGTGAAAACCCAGTGTTGCAAATGCTGAGCACGTGTTTGGCGTGTTTCCCGACTGTGCACCTGTGCCAAATGGATCAATGACGCTAGTTCGGAGCACCTTTCATTCAATTAACGGAGGAACAAGTCTAAAATACCAACCTCTTTCAATTTTTTTAGTCTTTTTTTATTGCAATCTGTTCGTTTACCCCTTTTTAAGGAAAATCTATTAAGCGACGTCGAGAGCTTTTTCAGGTGGATTTCTAGGGCTCCAGACCAGACCTCCAGATGGTTGTCAAAAGTGACACAAATTTGTATGTCATGCAGTATTACGCAGCCTATAATCGGAAGAAAAAAATGCGATGTGTGATGGAAACATATTTTTATTGTATTTAATAAAAAAAATCATCGGAGAGGAAAATTTCATCTACATATCTATTCCAAATATCTACCAACCAGTGAATTAGTCAGACAAAAATTGTATTGAGTTGAGTATGCAGTTGTACCTCTGTCTGGTACAATACTTAGATTACTCATAAACACCTCCAAATCAATTGTAATGTACAAACAACTTGTAGCTAATTAAACAAAATGTTGAGGTATTCTGGGTCACTGATAGGATATTTCAAATTGTCATATCTAAAAGAGTATGTATGAGAAGATGTATGAATGTGAGTGAGGCAATAAGTTATGCCAAGGCCGAGTTGTTTGGTGGTCCGTCCTCTCTGTCTGCCCCCTTTTTTTACATAAGCTCCACACAGAAGGCTCAGAGGAAAATAATTTCCCTCAGGGCCTATGTCATCTTTGGGGATGCTGTGTGAAGGGTTTAATAAGGAAATGAAGGAGAGGAGAGTTCTGGGAAGGAAAAGGGTTTAAGGGGTGGGTAGGAATCTGGGGTTCAGTGTGTCCAGGTCATCCGCCTCCAAGACCTAGACAAACCTCAGCCCATGGACTCGGGAACCTCTGCTAAATCACCAAACGTAGCGAACCACTTGGGGTGACCTATGGCAGAGGTGTTGGTGGTGGCACGGCGGTACCCATTCCCGTATTCCAAATTTCTCTGTGCGGAAACGGCGTGATGGTTAATTAGTTAGTTAGTTAGTACTAATGTACCGGACCGTTATGCCTCCCTGTGTTATTTTATAGCATATTTTATATATAGATTTTTTTTTTTTTTTAATTTTTAAATTTTTTTAATTTCATAAATTTTTTATTAGTTACAGATATTTGTTTTTTTTTTGGCTACCACACTAGGCTCATGCCCGTGTTATGGTAGTCGTATATTTAATATTTATTTAAATTAATACAAATATTATTTTATTAAAACAGATGATTAAATATACTAAATAAAAATTATGAAATATTTAAAAGTAAGTGAAAAATAAAGAGAAAAAAGATCATATTTTAAAGAAAAGTAGAAATAAAAATGAAAATTCAAATTTTGAAATACAGAACTTAATAATAAAGATTTAATGTTAAGAACTCAAGTGTTCTATGCAAATATATAAATTAAAACATATAAGTAAATAAATTAAAATAAATAAATAAATAAATAAATGTAAAACACGTGTAAATAATATTTGATTTATGGAAGAGCGTTTCGAACGAACGTACTACTTTTACACCCTGTATATGATAAAAAATATATTTTGAACCAAAATGTAGCACAAACAGCATATTAAATTGACAGAATTATACAAAAATGATTTAGGTTAGTTTCTCTATTGGCTAGCTACTCGTATAACAGACTCTCTACAGTTGTATGGTCCTAGTTTAGGTTTCTACCCGGAGTACCCGGCACTCCTCCGACCTTCTTCTCTCTACAATAATAATAATAATAAAGTAACTGCGAATGGTGGTGGCTGGTGGCTGGTGCTGGGCGGAGAGGTACTCAGACTGCCTCCCACTCTCATTCCCTCTCCCACTTGTTGGTTGGTTTGGCAACTTTTTATGTGAAGGCGATTTCTAACACTGCGCCGCAGGAAGAGGGTATGATAAATGATTTTTTAGTCTTAACACTAGAGTGACAGGTGAGTTTTTTATCCTCTGATTTTTGGCAAAAGATTTGGTAGATTTCGTAGCGTAATTATTTTCAATGTCTTGTCTTTGATTCGATGTGTTTCCTGTTATTAGAATGTACGGATTATGTAGTACACAAAATACTAGCAATACTAAACGCCTTCTTTGAGTTTCAAAATAATATCTCTTCAAAAACAAATATTGTCGATTTAATAATATGTAAATGACATATTTTTAATTAATGAAGACAATATTAGAGAAAATTTGAAACAGAAAAATCAGAAAAAGATACGGTCGCATCTAGGACTCGAACCCAGGACCTACGCCTTGCCGGGGTGGAGCTCTATAAAATGAGCTAATCTGTCCCTATCCGATTCGGCCGTATTTAACTGTATCATACTTGTGATATATTTTTATTAAATCAGAACGACGCACAGTGATTCGTTTCATACAAGCTAGACGCTAATAAGTCACTTTTGAATTCCCAAACAATGACGTCATGGCGACATTACCAGATAGACAGGATAATAAATGCATGCTTAATTGGGGTGATTAGTGCACGCATTTACTGTGTTTTGAAATTATCATTTGCATTTCTTCGCTCGTTGCAGCTCGACGTTTAAAATTGTGTACTTCGTTTGAAAAGTGTTTTTTTTTCGGTTCTGTAAAATGGAGGCTACATTGGAAGGTATGTTTTAAAGTTTTTTCTTAATACTTTAGTGGAAATAATTTTAGTTGTTTTTTAAATAATAAATAAGTTTTATGTTTTTTTTTGGCTTAAGAAATGTTAAATTTCTATTTTCTCGAGAGTTTATCTTAGAGAGTATATCAAAATCGCAAAAAAAAAATATTTTTTTTAAATAGTGCAACTAATATTCTATTCATATCAGTTTCGATATTAACCCACACCAATCCACATTATTACTATTTTTTCATTTTACAGGAACTACATACGAGATTTCCAGGCTGGAATTGTTCGTGACATGGAAGAGTTTGCCGAAGAAAAAAAGGCTTGAGGGAATGTTTAACAAAATTTTAAGTATATTTGAACTTGATAAGCTCAGTGCAAGTGGTGAAAAAGGGTTAAAAAACCAAATAAGGCTCTATTACACTCAAATAATTAATATTACACTCAAAATACACTTTTTTTTAATTTTTACATATTATTATAATTGTTTTATTATAAACCTCAAATACTCTATTAACACATTATTTAAAAAATTATTAAAAAAAAAAAACATTATAAAAAAACGTTATTATATTATATTATTTATTTATTTATTATTTTTAACACTAATTTTCATAAAATTAGTGTTGACTACACCTCAATAGAGGGTTATAAATAATTTGATCACGTGTAAGAGTTTTTAGCGTCTAGCATGTATGAAACGAATCACTGTGCGACATCAGAAATTTATTTTTCGAATCTTGTAATGTTAGTAAACTTGAAAAATCATCCTTCAAAAATTTGAACTCAGGAAATGCACATTTCGAATACAAGTAGAATTATTAATAAAAAAATAAAACATTTTTATGATAATGAAGGTATAAAGGTATGTTGACGAATACATTTCTCTATCGATTTGCTGCCAAAACGTCATGTTCTTTTTTATTCGTGAAACTCAGCGGCGTTGACGTCACGCCTCACACCGGACAACGTTCATGACAGCCGTTCTACCAGGCAGTGGCGTTTTCTATGTCATAATGACGCTTGGAACCGTTTCGGAATGCACGGTTATTCAATCAAAAAATATAAATGTAAATATATTAAAATTAAACATTTTAGTACAATTATCAGAATTAACTTAGAAGAAATAAAAAGGAAGCCTCAAGCCAAAAATGCATATATTCTGGTGTGCCTTATATCGCCACGAATATATACGAATACGCATAAAAATCACTTGGCAAACGGAGTCTTGAGGTTAAATTTCAAGCTCAGAAGTGTTTTATATATGTTTTGCGAATAATTTTATAAGAAACAAAAAAGTTAATCAATTGAAACTGTCACAGATAATTTTAGCCATAGAATTGTATTCTTAAAAAGTTGTTTCTTATGCGTTCATACATTTCTAATGAAAAAAATATTTTTAATATTTTACGCTTATGTTTTTTATAAAGTAATTAACAATTCTATTTTAAGTCTACTCAACGGAAACTGTAGGAAAAGATTCAATTTATCCAAAGCATTTTTTAAATTTATAACTAGCTTTAACCCCGGCTCTCCCACCACCACACCCTCACACCCCTCCCTTCACCCACTCCCTCCATTCCCGTTACATTAATTTTTCAAATAGCTCGCGTGCCCCTTATTAAAACGTAACAATCAATCACGCGCAGCAAATTTAAACAAATACCAAAATGACAGCGCACGTCTAACAATATTACTTAGCAACGCTTTGCTTTTCATCTGGACAATAAACGTATAATAAATAATTTCATATTGCCAGAGCTTTCCTATGTGTATAGCCTAAGGTACTCGCAAATAATGTAGCTTTCAATTAGTGAAATAATTTTTAAAATCCATTCAGTAGTTTTTGCGTGAAAGAGTAACAAACATACATACATCCATACATCCGTACAAACTTTCGCTTATTGATAGGATGTAAACCGATTGGAATTAAAGATTAATCGAAAATATTGATTTAGCGTTAAAGGCCCGCAACCCGGAATTCTACCGATTTATTACATATTTCCCTTAAACACGGTGAGCTTTAAAGCTCTTAAAAAATATATGTTATTCTTGAATATAATATCTAGACTTTGCCGCGCCGAAACGCAAATTATATAAAATTCTCTCGATAGAAAAAAATCGCAAATTATGCTCCAAAAATTATTATAAACACGTTTGTTTCAGTTATTTTACAAGTTATATGTATGAAAAAAATTGACAGTGTTTCTTTTAATGCTGTTTAAGAAAATGCCCGCGAGGTTTTTGCTCTATTTGAAACGAGTCACGTTTTATTAAACATTTTCGCATCGATTTTGTCGCTGTAAATGTTAGCGCTCTCCTCCAACATTCGTAATTTCGTATCTCTCCATCTTCTTCTTTTTGAGCCCGGTTGCAGAGCCTTAAACTACGTCCTTTACACTTTTAATGGTGTTCATAGTTCGTGAAAATACCCCATTTCCTGGGCGAGATGTGTGTTATAAATACCCGTTATGGCTATTTTCAGGTTAAGTGTAATTCAAGACGAATATTACAATTTTACTTCGTGAATTCTCGTGAATGGTTTTAAATTTGGTCTTTCCAAATATACTCAACAAACACGGTGCAAGTTTTCTAGTTGGAATGACATTTATAAGTACTTATTCTAAGACCACTATTTTCGGCCTTATGGTTGCGTGTAGCTCACATCGCAATATTATTTATTGTTATGTTGGTAATAAACACTTGATGTACGATTCACATAGGAGGGAGTCGTAGGAATTAGAAGGTTTGTGGTTTTTTAATGAGCTTAATGTACGTACAATTTTAATGTGCCCTCAAATTGCTCAGAAACTTGTTAAGAAATAAAAAATAATAAAATCTAACATACTAACTTCGATTGTCTGAGCAGTGCATCCTGCGTGAAATCTGGTTCAATGAACTCAAATCTCTTTGAATTTAAGTATCATTTTGAAAATTGAAACTGATGTGTCAAGAATTCGGGAAAGCGATAAAGAACTTACCTACAAAATAAAGTTTTTTTTTAAATTTATGTCATTAATTTAGACTAAACTTGCGGTGCTTTTGAAAGGTTTCCAGTAGTATTTAATAAGTTCGGATATCACGAGAAAATATCTGAAAATGTAATATAAAAATACGGGCTGAACAAAATATTTTGAAAATTTCTTTAGCACTGTTGTGATTTGAAACTCGATGAAACGAAAAACAGAAACGAGACAAACATACGAGTACATCTATAGCCTGCGAGAGAATGAGACAGTATAATCGGTTTCCTCTTTGTACGGTACTTCGTAGCCTCCCCACTCTTGTCTACTTTAGTTTACTGAAGGTTTCACTTCTACCGCGTGTGAACAACACACTCTGATTTTTTAATTACATTACGTGCATTTATCTACCCCTAAGAGTATGGATACTAGAGAGACGGCATGTAAAGTGTGCCCACCTGCCCAAAGCATGCCTTTTCAAAAATTTTACCGAACGGTTTTTAGATGGCTGACATTGGTTTTTACACCTCGGTCGCGCAAAGAGCTCCCAGAAAAACGTTCATTAAACATAGAAAAATGGTCCACTGTGCCGTAAAATTGTGTAAAAGTAGTTCTATGAAGACCTTTAAGAAGAAAGACGGCATTACCTTTCACATGTAAGTGTTTAAACATAGCTTAAATATACATTTTATAATTTTCGGCGTGTTCATTTCAACCGCCATCGCCATGCGCCCGATGTTATCACGTGAACTCCGACTGCCAATGGGCCGAATCAGTCAACTTAAATTATAATAATTAAAAATTACCAAAAAACTTTTATGTTTTTATTAATCATAACGCACAAATATAAAGTTGTGATTCACACATGTCATAGGTATATGTTTTTTTATCATTTAGCTTATTCATTTAAAAAAAATTTTACTTTGTCTTTCTTGCACTGTTATTTTGAGATTTTTTTCCTACTAATTTACCACTCCTTTTACATATGTTTACAATGTTAAAAAGTTTATAATCACTGTATTGTTATGTAAAAGTCACATTGACATGCCCTCGTGGTCGAGGGGTAAAGCTCTTGACTAGCAATCCGGAGATCACGGGTTCAAATCCCGAAATAAATTTCATTCGATTGTTGTGTGTTTTCAACATTTCATAATTAAAAACATTATAAGATATATTTCCGGCACGTTCCAGGTGGAAGACATTCTCAGTATCGCTCTGGCGTAGGTAAGACCACCATTCAGAATTGAAATGTTGCTTGAAATTGATTTAGCCGTGTTTCTTGACTAGATCGGAATAGCCGGGTACTTCTCACGCTTTCTCTCCACCATTTATTTCCCCTCACCATTTACCTTCAGCCTCACAACGTACATGCTACAGACGGAAGCAGTTGGTATTCTTGTGATATATATATATTATATCTCTACATATTATAAAACAAAGTCATTCGCCGCGTCTGTCTGTCTGTCTGTTCGCGATAAACTCAAAAACTACCCAAACGGATTTTCATGCGGTTTTCACCAATAGATAGAGTGATTCATGTGGAAGGTTTACGTATATAATTTGTTAAGGTTTTGCAATGGGCTGGCAAATGGGCGGTGTGGATTTAATTTAACAGATGGCGTTGGTAATAAAGGTTGGGTAATGGCGTGGCATTGTTTTAGGTTAGCCACAGCAACGTATGTATTTTAAAATAAATTAATTGTGAAATAACACAAATTAATCAAATAAAATTTATTTGCCCACGCAAATAAGTCAAGCAGTGTTTGTTCCTATCACTTATTTTTTTTTATCATTGTAAAACTGTAAATACAGTTCTTTTTTTAGATTAATATCGAGCACTCCTTTCTTAAAACTCCAGCACCAGCTTACATCAGAATAGAATGCACAAAATTTTTCACTGCAAGTCTGTTGATTTTATAAAATACGTATAAAAAACAATACTTACTATTTATATGATAAATTAAAATCTATTTCAAACTGATGAGTTAAGCAATGATAGACACCAAGGAATGGCGCCTTGAGTTACAGTTTACAGCGAGTTCATAACACTAGTTTTTTTTACCCACTTGCACTTGTCAAGTGAAAAGTGAGGCCGATGTATTTCGACAAGCACTTCACAAATCAATCATAATATTGATTTCGCAAAAAATGAGTTACGTCCTAGTAGATAAAGGTAACTTAAAATAACTTGTAAAGGGAACAATACAAATTAAACAACACATAAGTCTCCAGTCTCCTTGTTACTTCCCTTTCCTCATTTCATTACTTATTTTTCAATTGTGCTATTATATTTTATGTCCAAAATGTGATAAAAAATTAACGAAAGTTTAAAAAATATAAAAATAATAATGATTCCCATTCACAGTTCGGCCCTTATCTCCAGAGCGCCGCCTTCCCCCCGCACGCTAGCCACATTCTCCGTTTCTATCCCCTCCCACTAGACGGCTTCAAGTTTGGAGAGCTACATAGGTTTTTCGCTTATCCCCGTAATATTCCGAAAGTATTGCCGCTTCCCTTCAATCTTAGTTCCATGATCTACCCTAATTTTTTTTACATTATCTCCACACAGGACACCCTGAGGAAACATTCTTCAGGGCCTTCGTCATCTTTGGGGTTGCTGTGCGGAGGGTCTTTTTAGGGAAAATAAAGGAGAGGAAGTGGGAAGGATAAGGGTATGAGAGGTCAGGCTTTCTGGAGTGACGAGCGTATGGATCCATCTCAATGCGATGTCTCCAAAAGGTCTCCCTCAACCAGTCTCTCCGAATCTGGCCCGCCACGCAGGAATCGCTGGTTAAAATCCTTCGGGTACGTGCTGACTACTGATACATTGAATAATATTATATTAAATATGTATCGGCCCGCATAAATTGTACTTTACGCGTGGTAGTAAAAAAAATGGTCATATTGCACAACCGAGGCTAAACGGGCGGGAGTAATAGTTTGGGACTTGTAATAGAAGTATCTACTCGTTCCTATACAGAATCAGGTAATTGGATTTTATGTACATTGCCTACTATGAAGAGAGTTATCTTCCTTGATCTCGCTTTCGGAGTATCTGGGCCGAAGGCTTTGAATAAATTCCTTCCGGAACCAAGATGCATAGCAAGCCCTACAGAATTTAGGTCTAAACTAAAAACTTGCCTTTTTAGGTTCTCATGCCCTTAAATTAAATATACCTAATTCTTGTATTGCCTATAACAGGGATGGCGAACTTTTATGTATCAACGTGCCATTTTTCCAAAGAAATGTTTAATGAGGTCATAGAAGTGCCATAAAATAATTTAGACTTTGTGATTATTGGGAAAATAATAATAATACTTACTAACAATTAAAAACTCTTTACTACTACTAAATAGGAACATTTTGCATTATACGCGTAATTTAAATTAAAGTTAAATTAGTGTGACTTCTGTTGTTGCAGGTTAGATGAGAAATAACATATGTTAGGGTTGTAAGATGTTACTTTTAGCAGACTGCGTGCTGAACTGGAGTCATCTAACAACGGTTTCAAACTCTGTAATGTTATTCATCTGTGAAAATAATCACTCGCAGGTATAGGTTCATGATAATATTGTTAAAAAGTATGAGCCAGCTCATCAGCTCTCAGCTTCAAACAATTAAATGTGTCTGGTAACACATTCCATGTTTCCAAAATTTTGTTCTTAGCATTTTCACTTATATTAACTGTCTATCTTTCGGTTTCAATTAATTCTAACTCTCTCCTTGTTTCAACAAATTTTTGAATCCATTCTGTAGCGTAGGGATCACTCGGGTTCGCTCGTTCACCTACTATCCACTTTACAATTTTTTTCGTAGTGCGTAATAAATTTTGTAATCACTGATCAGTGACGTGCCCAAAATATTGTGTCGCATGCCATTGGTTCGCCATCCCTGGCCTATAATACATTCTAATCACATTTCTTATTGGATTAACATTATTCGAAGCCTCACAACTCGATCTGTCTCTAACCGGGGAAAGAATCATATTTAGGAAGATAAATATTCTTATGAAATCCTTGTACTATCGTACCGCCCTCGTAGAATTTTACTTTAGCTTTCCTAAACAAGTTCATACTATACAGGGTGTTAAGGGACGTACTTGACTTACTTTAACCAGTGATTCCTGATATTATTTGGAGTAAAAAATGTACTTAAATGAAATTTTGGTCTCCGGTGATATTTTTGACGTTTTTTTTTTTTTTTTACAAAAACAAAAAAAAAGGTAGTTGTTGCAGTTGGAGGCGGGCTAAGGGGTTCGTCGGACACCTGACTGAGTGGCCAGTGACGACATGCCGAAGAAGTTTTTTTTGTTTGATTTTGAAGAAAAAATTTTTGAAAAAAAAAAGTCGTCAAAAAAAGTCACCGGAGACCAAAATTTCATATACATTTTTTACTCCAAATAATGTCAGGAATCACTGGTAAGTCAAGTACGTCCCTTAACACCCTGTATATCCTCCAATATTATAAAGGCGAAAGTTTGTATGGATGTATGTATGTTTGTTACGCTTTCACGCAAAAACTACCGAATGGATTTTAATGAAACTTTACAATAATTTAGCTCGTACAACAGAATAACGCTGGCATTATGAAATTTGTATAAAAAAATTGCAATAGGTGGCACGCGAGCTGTTTGAAAAATTAATGTAACGGGTATGGTGGGGTTGGTGGGAGGGGAGGGGAGGGGGGGATGTGGCGGAGAGGGGAGAAGAGGGGGAGGGGGGGATATGGAAGGTGGAGGAGGCGGATTGGAAACCCCCCTAAAACTATGCGAGCGAAGCCGGGGGCAAAAGCTAGTCATTATTAAAATACATTCCAGGATTAAATAATATCATTTTCAATAGACGTCTTCCCAATTATGTCCCCTGCGTAGGGAAATGTGCCTGAATTTCTCTAACAAACAGTGTTAGTGACCTCCCAGTCAATTATGTCCCCTGCGTAGGGAAATGTGCCTGAATTTCTCTAACAAACAGTGTTAGTGACCTCCCAGTCAATTATGTCCCCTGCGTAGGGAAATGTGCCTGAATTTCTCTAACAAACAGTGTTAGTGACCTCCCAGTCAATTTTGGAGGCGGGTATGGGTACCGCCGCCCTGGGAACCATTTATTGGATAACCAGCACCTCTGCCATACGTCACCACACGTGGTTCGTATGGTGACTTAGCATAGGTGCCCGGGTTCATAGGGTGAGGCGCCGGATGCGTGGTGGGACGGACCGGGAGAGAATAACTGAGGGAGTCCTTTTGACTTCTCCAGCTTTACTCTCTCGGAGCTTCGCCATGCACCGCAGTGGGCGGGATGGATTCATACGTCCATCACTCCTGGATACACTGACCCCCAGATTCATACCCACCTTTCGTACCCTTTTCCTTCCCAGAACTTCCTCACCAGCCTTTCCTAAAAAGACCCTCCACACAGCATCGTTTCATTTCAAAGATGTCATAGGCCCTGAGGGGAATTATTTTTCTCAGGGCCTCCTGGGTGGAGCTATTGTAAAAAAAAAAGAAAAAAAGATAAGTATGGTCCCGTATATTTTCTATCAGCAAAATGACATGTACATTTTTTACTTCAAAAATGTTAAAGAATCGCTGGTTAAAATCCTTCCTGTAGAGTCTATCAAATAAGAGTAGAAAATATAAAATTTGTAGGCTGGCAACACCAATTTACATGTCAAATATTCTTTTAAAGTGCAAAGACAATGAAAATACAGAACACTGTTACACATTTAAAAATAAATTTTTTCGTTCTTAAAAAAAATTAAATCGAAGAAGCACTGTTGATAAGTTACCTGCATGACATAAATTTGATTAAAATGTGTTTTACAAAGTGATTGGCTTTCATTTAATTTAACATAAATTTGAATTTAACAGTAGGTAGAAAGGAAGAATCATTAATGGTGAGTTTAGTTACACTACTTTTAGATCTGAGTGAGTTAAATATATTCAGATCTAAAATTAGAGACATGATCCAAAGCCTGGACAACGCTAGAAGGTATTTAAGCTAATATATAAAGGTTGAGCAATTTCTACAGTGTGCTTTATATTTTATTACAATATCGTTATTCTTCATTATGTTAACACAAAATTGCAAAGATATAATAATAATATACTTTATGCAATTCTAATTTTGAGATCAGTGGAATGATTTTTTTTTCTTTTCACTTTTATGCCCTTTTAATTTTTAATAAAAATGTAGGTTACACATATTTAGATTATCACCATGATTATATTTTTAGTATTGCCATTTGAACGACAGTGGCGCCCTCCTATGTTTTCTACTCTTATTTGACAAACTGTACATGTTGTTACAACCCGCATTATTTACGTTATTTAATTACGTATTGTAAATGAATGTATATTTTTTTAATCCCTTGGGGTTAATCTTGATGAGTGTAGTTCGATGTCGTGATTTTTCGAGGTTCTGCGCTTTTTCCATTCAACCGTTCCACAAGAAAGCGTTGTTTTGCAAGGTGTGATTTTTGTAAAGAAATGACCAGAATCAATCAGGACTGCCGCAGGTTTGATGGAATCAATCCACGGAGAAATGGCCGCGTCTTCCGCTAGGTAGAGGTGAATGAATACAGTTAAAGTCCACAGGAGTTCCTTGCTCCTAAGAAGAAAGTGTGTAGATTTTAGATCTCTCCACCGTCTGTCTGTGTGTCCGTGGAGTGTGAATGGAGTCACGCAGGATGCACGTTCACCGCACCGAGGCAGTAGTCAGTGAGAGGACAAAAGTGATGCCATGCCAAAAGAATTAATCTCCCCAGCTTTTTCGCCAGGGGGGAATATTGCAGATACAAAATAATATAATGGTGAATTTGGGTATAGTAATGATATTTCTTCGTCCTCCTTACTAGGGGGTCCTGTGATGAGGTAGACTAAAGTTATTTAATTTTAAATAAATAGTTTTAACCTCTTTTATAAGTTGTAGCAGTTTACTCTGAAAATACATCTACCTGCCCCTTTTCGATATGTTGAATAGCGATCTACTCCCTACATCCCTACTTCTCGGCAGCATCGTATAACTAGAGACTATTATAATAGACCTTTTATATATTTTATTTCAGTAGTGGTTCGGTATTTTTATCATGTTCTGGTTTATATTCTTACACAAACATTTACACATAAATATTAACCTTAAACTGCTAAAAGTTTAAATATGTTTTTAGTGTTTTTTTAAGGTTTTTTAGGTGACCTCTTTCAGCAAGATTATTATTATTGATTTGTTTTTATTATCATTTTTATTGATTAGTTTTATATCTTGGGAAAGGATAATGTTGGCGAAGTTTTGTGGCGAAATAAGGGTAGTTTCTTTGTACATATGTGGTTTTATATAATGTTTTTTTTAATGTCATTTTTATTCTATCTAGTGTGATGGATACACTGTACAGTAGAATATTTAGCATTATCGAATACTTTCAATAATATATTTTTGGCCAAAAAAATATTATTAATATATAGCTACAGAAATTTTCAATCGTTTTGTTTCCTAACATTTTGACAAAACAATACTATTAAATTAAAGATATTTGATCATAGATGGATAAAATGTACGACCATACAAAATACTCATCATCACTCCCTTCCTCCCTTTGAAATTCAAAATCCCCAGATCTGGGGACTTCTCCCCTGTCATAGCATTACTGGAGGGCAGTGAGCAGTGAGGTGGGATGGTGGCAGAGGAAATGAGAAGAAGAAGGAGTTGAAGAAGGAGAGAGAGGTGTAATATGCGATGCTAGGAATGGATGGTTCCCACAGAGAATAGCGACTTTACACTGCTTTCTCCACGCGTGGACGTTGGATTCACAAGGCAGGGGGTGAGAAGTGGTGGATTTAGAGCCATTTTTAGATTTTTGTTGGAAATTAGCAAAAATGACAACTATTGTAATAACTATTGTAATGTAGAGATTTTCCGGATGATTTTTGGCGCCATTAGAGAATGCGAGATAGCAAACAATTAAGGATAAGAAGTACAACCTACGACATTATGTCGTCTCATATAGCATTCCGTATTCAATTCAGTGTAAGCGAGTAAGCGTATCTTGTTATCTCCGTCACCCGTGATGTAGAATATAGTTATATATTCGGCTCAAATGAAAACGCAGCCCGGTCTTACGTCTTTATCGTTCATACACATGGTTCCATGACAGTTTATCCCCCGAAAATTGACCCCCTATCATATGTATATATAATATGCAGTCGGGAAAATACTATATACCTACTCACACAAAACATAAGCAAGGGTCTCTGAAGGGGTGTGCAGAAAGGCTGCACCGCGGAACAACAAAAGTACAAAATATATTTTCATTCAAATGCACCAAGGAAAAACTACTTGTCCTATATACAGTATATACATATACCAGTGCATGAGTATGAAAATCGACGCTGTAAATAAATTCGTTTTAAATCAAAATCAACTTAATACATTAAATCTATACCAACTTATTTGGTAAAAAATAAACAGAAAACTATAATTTTATAATAAATATCATTTCGGGGGGCAACTGTCGGGGGATACAGTTTTGAATCACCCATACATACACATTCTTTGAAAGACTCTCTTTATCAAAGATGAATAACTTTTAAATTATGAGTTAACTCAAAATAAAAGAGTGTTTCTTACTAGCCACATCACATATTGAGTTTGTGAGACAATGGCGAGTCTAGATGTAATATGAATATGTAAAATGTTTGCGGATAACTCAAACCTCGATGACCAATGTGCTGTCCCGACGTCGGTTCCTCACTGGGGTTTTCGTATGAAAAAGCTGAGGATCCGGTATAGGGAAGTACTTCATGTTTTACGAGGGCTTGATGTTAATAAAGCTAGTGGGCCTAACGGATTACCTGCCCTGGTACTGCAGAGGTGCGCTGCAGAAATAGCTCCAATTTTGACGAAACTTTTTTAAATGTCCCCGAAGACTGGCTCTGTTCCCTCCGGTTGGAAAAAAGCTGTTATCCATCCTATTCCAAAGAAGGGTGACCGCTCCAACCCGGCCAACTACCGCCCCATAGCGATCACATCAGTTCTGTCTAAGGTGATGGAACGTGTGATCAACGACAAACTGCTCACATACCTCGAGAAGAACAAACTTATTAACGACGTCAATACGGATTTCGGCGGAACCGCTCGTGGGGTGATCTTCTCGCGTATGTCACGCATGTTGGGGGGCGATGCCTGGAACATTTCGGTGAGACCCAAACGGTTGCACTGGACATTTCCAAAGCCTTTGACCGGGTTTGGCACCGAGGACTTGTCAACAAACTTCCTTCTTACGGACTTCCTGCATCCCGCGTGTACGTGGATTGCCGACTTCTTGAGGGAGAGGTCGATTCAGACAGTAGCCGATGGTTTCACCTCTTCCTCACACTCGATAAATGCTGGCATCCCGCAGGGATCGGTTCTGTCTCCGACTTTGTTTTTCTTGCACATCAACGACCTTTTGTCATATGCACCAATTCATTGTTACGCGGATGACAGTACAGTTCATGATAGCTTTTTGTTTGATAAGCCCCCAAAGGGCTTAAAAACTCCAACAGCTCATAGGGCTTTAAAGCAAAGAATGGAAAAAATAATCTCGTTGAATTTAATGTTTCAAAGATCCAATCTTATCTGATTACGTCTAAAAGGGATCGAAATGAAAATCTAGTCTCTTTCAACGGAAGCAATCTTCCGAACAGGCCCTCCATTGATATGCTTGGTGTAACCCTAAGTGACCAGCTCAGGTATGGGGGCTCCATCGAAGCCAGAGTAAAGTTAGCCTCCCAAAACTAGGCGTACTGTATAGGGCCCGCAGATAATTTAATAGTACACAACTGCTAACCCTATACAAATCAAAAGTGTGACTCACGGTTGAATTTAGCAGCCACCTCTGGTCTGAAGCTCCAAAATACCTGAAAAATACCCTCGACTCTGTGCAGAAACGGGCGGTCCGTTTGATAGACTCTCCCATCTTAACAGACGGATTGCAATCTTTAGGGCACAGGCGTCGGGTGGGAATGCTATCCTTGTTCTACCGGTATTACAATTGAAGATGCTCCGAGGAACTAGCATCATTGATCCCTTCGGCACCGGTGCATAGTCGGGAAACACGCTAAACGCGTGCCCAACATTTGTACACGGTTGACATTTGTCACATGAGAACGACTCGTTCTTGTGTTCAACAGCTCGTCTGTGGAATGATTTGCCGGCCTCTGTGTTTCCTCCTTCCTACAACATGGGTCTCTTCAAGACCAATGTTCATTCCTTCCTCTCCTCAAAAAAACCCTCCACACAGCATCCCAGATGACATAGGCCCTGAGGGAAATTATTTTACTCAAGGCCTCCTGTGTGGAGTTAATGTAAACAAAAAAAATATATATAACGTCATTGAAGCTACCATCCATAGTAAAGTTAGCATAGAAGGAGGGTGCCATAATCACCTCACTGTTACCTGGTGCCTGGTGTGTTGCATAAAAACACTGAAATCTTGACATAGAATACTGTATCATCACCGAAGTAAACCGTGATTATTGATTTTTAAATAGTTTAAGTACCCCTGCCACCATTAGCACCATTCTGCTGAGACATGTCTCCAAAAGGTTAACAATCAACTCCATAAAAACGGAATCAAGGCATTAACATTAATAGTTCCTCTTTACATCCACACACGTGTTTTATCTTCAGATATACCTCTCTTCCACACCACTGAGGAATGAGGATAGACTAACTTGTAACCTTATCATACAATGGCATCATACTTTATGGTAGCCTCCGCAGTTTGGTGATTCACGCAGAACCATTTATTTGATAACCAACACACTGGTCATGGGTCACGTCGAGTGATTTGCTACGATTGCTGACTTAGCGGGGGTGCTGAGCACCTACTGCGTGGCGGGCCAGTTTTTTTTTGCAATATAAAACACATGAGTTACATACATACATATTTTACAAAATATTATATATACATTTTTTTATGTCATGTAATTATCGAGGCTTCTGACTCACACAATGTTGTCATTTTTGCCTCATCTGTTTCTAAATTATAATATTATCATTATAATCTCTAATGATCTTTAAAAGTTACTTGGAGTCCTTTTTTATTCATTTCGTATAAAAAATCACTTTCAAATATTTTCCAGTTTACATGATCTAATAAATTTCATTATTATCGATATGGCATGAAACTCAGTTGACTAACTAACTAACTAACTAACCATCACGCCGTTTCCCCGCAGGGGTAGGCAGAGAGGACGGACCGCCAAACAACTCGGTCTTGGCACACACTCTTTGCCTCACTCACATTCATACATCGTCTCATACATTCTCTTCTATTATTCTGACTTTTGACATGACCCGACTCAAGTATCTGATTCACTTGATCGTGCCATGTCTTCCTCGGGCGTCCCCGACTTCTTCTACCATTCACATTCGCGTCGTATATTCTTCTTACACTACTTCCTTCGTTCATTCGCTCTACATGCCCAAACCATCTGAGGGTCCCTTTCTTAATCTTACTCATTATGCTTGCATCAGCCTTACATTCTTTGCGGATATCCACATTTCTCACACGATCATACATTGTTTTACCACACATACGTCTCAGGGATCTCATTTCAACAGCATTCAGTTTACTTTCATCCTTCCTCTGCCAGTTCCATGCCTCACTGCCATACATCAGGGTAGGTACCAGGACTCCATTGTGGACTGCTAGCTTCGCTTTTTTTGACAGTTTTTATTAGCGCCAACGGCATTCAGTCCACCATTAATGGAGTTACCGGCATTCACCCATCTTTCAATATCTCTTTCAGCCTTCCCATCTCTCGTAAACATACTACCCAGATACACAAACTCATCCACCTGCTCCAAATATTCATCATTCACAACTATGTTGCATACTGTTTTCGTACTCTCCCTTTCAAACACCATGACTTTAGACTTACTTACATTCATTATTAGCTCATTCTTCATACATACTTCGTTCATCCTAGACACGAGAGACTGTAGATCTTCCATAGTGTTAGAAATCAGCACCGCATCATCAGCATACAACAGGCAACATACTTTCAGATTACTCAATTTCGCGCTCAATCCCACCTCTTTCAATTCTTGCATACAATTATCCATGTATAGATTGAATAACCATGGTGACATTACGCAGCCTTGCTTGACACCTTTTGTGATGTCAAACCACCCCGTAAAACCACCGTTCACCCTAACAACGCTTCCCTCGTACAGAGACGCAATTGCCTGTATGAGATTTGTATTCACTCCATACTTGGACAAAACCTTCCATAGCATAGAAACTCAGTTGAGGCTATTAAATTCTGAACTTCCGATGACTGCGAGGTCATTAGTATTGTAGCTCTCTGTCGTTCATATTTAATGCACTTCGATAATGTGTGCTCGACATCTTCAATTTGTTCACATATCGAGCACATTGGAGAATCAGAGAGGCCTATCAAATACAATATTCTTCCCATTAGTGCATGTCCGGATCTTAATCTAAAAATGATTCTCATTTCCGATCTTTTCAGATTAACCTCAGTGAACCATGGAACCAGTCTTTTAAACGGTTCGTTTTGGAGCTTTCTGTACCATATTCCTTTATTGGTAGACAACATTTCAAAATGATTATTCCACATATTATTACAAATGGAATTTATTTTTTGGCAGTAATCTTCAGCGTCTGGCGTCCAGTCGTAGATGATTCCATTCACACATGCTTCGTTTGCCAACAAATCCGCCTCTTTATTCCCATGTATTCCTACATGAGATGGAATCCATTGTAAACATATGGACTCATCTTTCTGCTGTAACCACCTTATTTGTTCAACAATATTGTAGGCTATTTTCCTCAGTGGCGGATTCAGAAAAAAACTCAAGGGGGGGGGGGGGCGCTAAAGATATAAGAAAACTAAAAAGTAGACAACAGTGCGAGAATACGAAGCACCGCACAAAGAGGAGACCGACTATACTATCTCATTATCTCGCAGGCTAAAACATATAAATGTATGTGTTTGTCAAATCACAACGGTGCTAAAGAAGTTTTCACTTCAATAAATAAATAAAAGATAGGCGGACCGCACATTTAAAACTTGGTTGGCCACAGGGAGCAGTAGGGCCGCATTACACGATCAAGGGAATCAAGTACTTGAGTCGGTCCATGTTAAGGGTACCTTTACATGAAACGACGTATGAATGTGAATGAAGCAAAAGTTTCCATTTAGGAGGCGAGTGTGTGTACCCCCGCCACGGAAATTAATAATCGGACAAACAACACCCCTGTGCTATAAGTCATCCCAAGTGGATCGCTAAGTTTGGTGACTTAGCATGGATGCCTGAGTTCATGGAATGTGGTTTTTCAAGGTAGCGGCGGGTGCATTTGCCCACGTACTGCGTAGCGAGCTGGAAAGGACTAGTTGAGGGAGACCATTTAACCTCTCCAGCAGGAATCTCTCGACCCATTGCCTCGGATCGCAGTGGGAGGGAAAGGTTCATCCGTCCATCTCTCTTGGACACACTAACCCAGAGAGTCTCACACTAACCGAGAGAGAACATCTCCAAATACAATTTGTAATAGTTACCCAAAAATGACAGTGGATGAGTTTGTGTATTCGGGAGGTATGTTTACGAGGGATGGGAAGGCTGATAGAGATTTTGAAAGAAGGGTAGATAAATGCAGGTAACTCCGCATTTATGGAGGACTGAACGCCGTTGGAGCTAACAAAAAACTGTTGAAAGAAGCGAAGCTAGCAGTCCACAATGGAGTGCTGGTACCAAACCTGATGTATAACAGTGAAGCATGAAACTAGCAGAGGAAGGACTAAATGCTATATAATTGAGATCTCTGCAGCGTATGTGTGGTAAAGCCATGTATGATAGTGCAAGAAAAATATGAAAAGAATGCAAGGCTGATGCAAGCGTAATAAGAAAGATTAAGGAAGGGATGCTTAGCTAGTTTAGACATGTAGAGCGAATGATTGAAGGAAGATTTTCTTATACATATTTAGCGGGGCCATGGGGGGGGGCGCGCGCCCCCCCCCCATGGCCCCGCTAAATATGTATAAGAAAATCTTCCTTCCTTCCTTAGGTAAAAGAAATTCCCCCTCTGTATCCGCCACTGATTTTCCTACAGGGAACTCCTTTCGGAATACTTTTAATATGTTGAAGTGCACTTTTAGAATCACTTAATATTACAATTTGTTTCCACTTATTTTTAATTGCATATTCCACCGCTTCTTTGATTGCTATCAATTCTGCATTCATAATAATGCAATTTTTATTCAATTTTATTTGATGGGAAAAATTGTTTGTCATTGAGAGGAAAGCTGCTCCAACTTGGTCTGATTTTTTTGATCCATCAGTGAAGATCTGGTTGGATCTAGAATACTTTTTAATTAGCATATCGCTTACAATATTACTAATTTCATTTGGTTAGAGTAGTCTTTTGGGGGATTAAAAATTGTCAATCTCAACTGAAATACATTCCAAATTAAGTGCTCCTACCCAGGTATCGGAGGAGTACATATCTAGACATTTATTTTTATTTATATTCCAATCAATTGTTTCCGAACAAATTTTTATCAACATTGGTAATTTTTTATTGTTCCAGAATCTATTTTGTATCAAGGATTTAAGTTTGAGAACCTCCAAAACTAGTGGATTATTTTCAATGGATACAGCTCTAAGCCAAAATCTTGCAGCTAGTTTCCAAGTTCTTATATGCAAAGGAGGGGCACTCATTTCACTTTGTAAAACATGCACAGGAATTGAGTTCAGGAAACCTCCACATATTCTTAAAGCTCGTGATTGTATTTTCTCTAATTTTTCGAGATTGCTTTTGGCAGAGTTGTAAAAAAGTATACTGCCATAGTCTAATCGACTTCTTATAAGAGAAGTATACAATCTTCTCATATGTAGTGGATGAATTCCCCAGCTTTTTCTGAGAGTACTTTCAAAATATTCATTGGCTGATTCATTTTTAAACAGGTGTTATTTATACGTTTATTCCAAGCGAGTCTGTAATCCATACCCCGAGGAACTTATGTTCATCTACTCGTTCTATAAGTACGTCATTTATTTTTATATTCAGGATATTTCGTCTCTTTCCTTTTATATTTCAAGACCTTTTAATTTAAGAGCATTCTGTAGTTCTAACAGAGCTTTTTGAATAATGTTTTCGCATGTTTTTACTTTTGAACTTAAATAATAAATACCAAAATCGTTAATGTACTGTACACGTTTCACTTGGGGATAGTTTCCTATACCAGAAGTTCAAATATTGAATAAGAGAGCAGACATGGGATCTCCTTGCGGTAGTCCTCTCATGCACATTTGTTCAGCGAATATGTTAGGTTCCTTAATAATAATCATTCTTTGTTTAAAATATTCCCAGATATATTTTATAACTTTCCCTTTGATGCCTTTAGAGATAAGAACTTTAATGACTTCTTCGATCTTTATATTATTGTATGCATCTTTAATATCTACAAAAGCAGCAAGGGTAACGGCGTTGGTTGTTTCGGCAACTTGCAACCATTCTTCCCATTGTTGACAGTTTTCTTCTAGATCCTATTGTAGACTTATCAAACATGAAATTATTTTCTAAATACCACTCGAATCGCCTTGTAATTATAGTGTTGAAAGTTTTGCAAAGACATGAAATTAATGAAATTGGTCTTAAGGAGTTCATGAGCTTTGGATCTCTTGCGGGTTTAATTATAGGAATAATTTTTACCTGTTTCCATTGTATTGGTATAGTGGAAGTTCGTAAAATTAAATTAAATATATCGACAATAATTAATTGGCAAGAAGTAGGTAAATTTTCAAAATATTATTTTATAGGTCATTTTTGGTCATATATATCTTATCAGAAAAGAGGATCTCTTGTGCCCGATAAAAGAGCCACGATTCTTACTTAGGTTATAAGTTCTAATATGTTTTGTATAAAATATTTACTTATCACTGTAAGTTATTTTTTAAATTTTATTTATTTGTTCTGATTTGTTGATGATACAGCGAATTCAGAAAGGAGGTTAGGGGCCATCCATAAATTACGTCAAACCTTAATGGTGGGGGGGACGGTAGTAGAGAAGTGTGGGGGGTTCATCAGCTCTGTGACGTCACACGTAAAAATCAAAATTATTATTGTTGAAAATGGTATGAACTAATGATATAATGAATGAGAACATTTTGTCTGATCTCTCAACACTTTGTTATTAATTAATATATTTTTATCACTTATTATTTTCTCTGATTATCATGAAGAAGCAATAAATAAATAAATTTAAATGCAATAAAAATTTTATTTGTAAAATTGCAAAATATGTGACATCAGACTAGGGGGGAGGGGTCTCAAAATGTGACGATGTGTGACAGGGACGGGGGGGGGGGGGGGGTAAAAAAATCATGAAATTCGTGTGACGTAATTTATGGATGCCCTCACATTATAGTTCTTTGTGGCTTAGAAAATATAATGATTTTGCATTTGAGTTGTTTTAAAATTAGGTGTAATGAATTGGTTTCCATTTCTCGTTAGTTTGTAAAATTCTTGATTTTCTTTGTTATTTTCTCTTTACACATTTTTATAATGGAAGCTTGTTTGAATATGTCATCGACATTTGGTACTGGAAACAATTTAAAAGGTGAATCTGTTGAGAAGGTACATTTTTTTAATATTACTTTAATGATGATTCTTTGCGAAACTTTTACTGAGTTTAGATTGTTTTCCTAAGATCCTCCCCAACCTATAATACCGTAGATAAGTAAAGAACTTGAGAGATTAGGGAGAGAGAGAGACCTCTTCAGCCGGACTTTCTCGACCCATCGCTTTGCCCCGCAGTGGGAGGGATGGATTTATACGACACATTGACACCCAGATTCCTACCCTTTTCTCATACCTTTTTCCTTCCCAAAACTTCCTTTCTTTCCTTTCCCTAAGATGACAGGCCATGAGGGATTTTTTCCCTCATGACTAAGGGGTCGTCCATAATCACGTGAGACTCGAAAGGGGGGGGTATAATGAGATATCACGTGTATCTATTTTTCGTTGAACACACGATAATATTCTGAAAATTTCAATATACTTTGTACTAAAAAAATACACTTGATTTTGGGTATGGGGGAGGGGGGTTGTCTAAAACCTCACCATGTATCACCAGGGTGGGGGGGAGGGGGTTAAAAAATTGTTAAAAAACATCACGTGATTAATGGACGACCCCTAATGTAAACAAAAAATCTATTACAATGTTTACAGATTGATAGATCAGGTAAGTTAGAATGACATGAAGGATGTATCGAAACTGGTTTCAAATAAATTAAATTGTAACAAATGTATACATATATGAAATAAAACTCTACGAAATAAAATGTCTTGAAATTGTTTAAAAACGTATTTTATAATTGTTAGCCCAAGGAATACAAAAATAAATAAAATTTACTTGCGCACGTCGGGAATCGATCCCATGTCCTCCACATTTAGCCTCAAATGTATTATGCAGAGGGGTACCTACATTGCTTTCTTCTTAAACATTTTTTAAAAATAAAACATATTTTAAATATAAATTCAACATGTTGAAGCGAAAACTTTTTTAGCACCGTTATGATTAAACTGTGAAACGAAAAATAGCCACACTAAAAAGTGACAAATACTTACGTCTACAGGATTTAGCCTGCGAGAGAATGAGATAGTATAATCGGTCTCCTCTTTGCGCGGTGCTTCGTAGCCTTAAAATAACTTATTGACGGTGCATAAAGGTTAAGTGAGTATTTTCGTTATTTGTTTTTGGGGTGTTATGCCGTGTTGCGCTACCTCCTTCTTTAGCCAACGTTTCGGACATCGTTGCAGTGTCCATCATCAGGGCAGATCCGGTAGATGTAAAAACTTATCTGTTAAGTGAGTAATTCTAAGGAAAAAAACTTTCGAGTGGGTTATACATAAATAGATTCTTTATTCATTTAACCTTCGCCAGAGGGCTAAAGGTATTCGTCATATAATTATTTATGTTTACAAAATAAAGTCCTGCCTCGCACTAAAATAAGGTCGCTGGGTAGGTACTAATAATACTAGGTATCTATTCAAATTATGCCGGAAATCCTTGAAACCAAAATTAATATTCCGTAGAACGCCCTTTGACTGATAGCCTCGAATCTAAATCCCAAAAACTCGTATCTATTGTGACAAGTACCTACTTTATGAAGTTCTAATATGTTTGTGTGTTAGGTAAACAAATATCTCGAGATTCTAGCTATACACGGAAGTTTGAAAGTTTTCTGAATGCTCAAGCGCCCGAAGACAGTCAACATCATTCATAAAATTAATGTCAATAGTTATATCAATTTAATGTCATTGATACGATTGAAATTATTGCCAATTGATCGTTTAAAATAGAAGTTTTGTCTTTCCCAATTTCTCCTCCAAAACTGGACCGATTTTTAAGATTTTTTTTACCAACTCTATCGAAAGAACATATTCTCTGCAAGTTTTGATTTTTTTTTAAATTGTCACCTTATATGGATAGGGTTCTAACTGACATTTGAATGACAAAGCATTTCTTTTGCTCATTTCTATTCCCAAAATAATTTTTAGAATTTTTTTTCATCTGTGTTGTATTGAAGTGTTTTCATCTGTGTTGTATAGAAATATGTATGACAAAGTTGTAACATCAAGCATTTTAAATAATCATTTATTTTAAAGCTGCTAACATCACTTACACTCTTTCTTTTATCTGTATCTGATAGTTGATCGTAAATAGGAGGTGCGTTATGGACGTTATGGTTCGCCACTATGGTTCATTTGGATAGGGTTCTAACTAGGCCATTTAAGGTTTCAAAGTTTCCAAAGACCAATTTTCGTAATCTATTTAATAATTTTAGATAAAGTATTTTCGTTTTTCATATTTTAATGGAAAATAATAGAATAGGACGTGGCCCTAGCTTGGAATTGCATTAGGAAATGTAATTAGAACCTTGTGCAAAGAATTATTGTTCTTAAAGGGAAAGTAAACGTCCCATTTAAATACTTTCCTTTAAAATATGTTCAATTAAAATACTTTATACAAAATTCAATCACAAAATTGGAAATTGGTAAATAGATAATGAGTGCAGGTCTTTGCAAACTTTGTCACTTCATATCTAAGAACAAGGTGATGTGAAGTTAGAACTAGTGTCCGACCGAAACAGGATTTTCTACCGAAACCGAAACCGAATCTTTGGTATATGTTTCAGTTTCGGCCGAAACCGAAACTTTTTTTGACTTTTTTTTAATGTTAAAAATCTATTTATCTAATCTATCTGTTTACTGAAAAATTACAGACAGTTAATATGTCGTGTTAAATGAAATAAAAAATAAAAAAATAATTGAAGTATTTGAAAAAAAAAATACTTATTTTAATTAACAAAACATGTTAATTTTTATATTTTCTACTTCTTGGAACAAAAAATTGTTTATAATCAATATTAGGAAGGATGTCATTAATTGAGTGCTTTAATTTTAACTGCGTTTACAATCACTACATTATTTCTTATTACACATGTTGAATGAAATAAAAAAACAATAATTGAAGTACGTAAAAAAAAAAATATTATTTTTTTGATATGACTGCTATAAAAATTAACACACATGTTAATTACTTCTTGATAACAAAACTAAACACTTATGAGCGAGAATTAATACATAAAGTAACAACACAATCTCGCCGGACCGGCCGGCAAACTCAGCTGATGATGGCGTTCAAACCAGGAAATTTTAATTATTTTGGAGGTCCTAACTCCCGTAAGAAGTAACTTACCGAAACGCCAGTGATATTATAGTATATATATATATATATATAGTGGTCCATATCTATATTATATTATATTAAAAAATATTTGCACTAGCGTCAAAATCCTGAGAGGAAATTAAAAAATACGTTTGTATGTACAAAACGCCATTCGTTTTCCTGTTTGGGTGATGAACAATATCAATAATAATTGTCAATTTATGTCATTGATGTGATTGACAATTGCCAATTGATCATTTACTGAAGCGATTGAAGCTATTAACAATTGAGACTTCCCATTGAATGATAGGCATTTTGATTGAGCGCATACACACAATAGACACACTTTATATATATATAATTTGGGAGGCGGAAATGGGTACCGCCGCTCCAGATGCGTGGCGGGCCGGATAGTAAGAGGCCGGTTTGGGGACCTCTCCAGCTGGTATCTCTCGACGCATCGTCTTACCATCGTCGACCCATACCGCAACGGGAGGGATGGCTTCGTATGTCCGTCACTCCCGATTACAGCGACCCCTAGATTCCCACCCACCTCTCATACCCCTTTCCTTCGCAAAACTTTCTCTCCTTACTTTCCTTAAAAATACCCTCCACACGGAATCCCTAAATGTGACATATAATAGGTCTGAGGGATCTCCTCTGTAGGGTTTAAGTAGTATTCAAAAATTAGATATCTACTGTTTCCAAATATTGGCTGGTCGGTGAAAGTTTCGCCAATCGCACTTCAATGCACATTGTCGATGACGTAAGCACATTGACAATATTTGTCGTTGATCGTGTCTGGACCGCTTTACGATTTGGCATTTAAAGTTAGAAATTTTGTAGTTTTTATTGACTTTAGTTTTAGATTATGCAGAAATGCATTCAAATATACTTTTACTTGACACACTTATCTGCGTAGATAGGCAAATGGGGAAGTGAATAGCATTTACTGAAATGCATTTTATGTATGTATAACAAAAAATATCTTCAGTAACTGCACCTCGGACTGTAAGGATAGACAGATGAGATTGTATATTTGTACCGTTAAAATAAAACGATATTTCGAACATTTTTGATCAAATTCAACAACTTTATTTTCGCAACTAGAATTCTAACAAAATCATCACAGCGATGCATTTCTTGTTTACAACATCTTAAGAACTTGTTTTTGGCTTTAAGAAAAGAAATTTATAGTGAAAATTTAAATGAATTTTTTTAAGCATTGCAAAGAACACGCTGTAAAATATTTAATATCTGCACACAGTGTCCGGAAATTCGTAGTACATAAGGAACACTGGTAAATTTACATCACATTTTCATTCGATTTTTTGGTACATTTTTTTGGAGTTTTCAAATATGAAAAAAACTTGTCCGCTAGGGAGTTAGTACCTACCTACCAGTTAAATGATTTTTAAAATGCGTTGAAACATAACCAACACCCTGGCATAGGTCACTCCTAGTGGTTCGATACATTTGGTGACTTAGCAGCGGTGTCCGGGTCTTGGAGGCAGATGCGTCTGCCCACCTGCTGCATAGCAGGCCGGATCGGGAGAGAATGGTTGAGGGAGTCTCTTTGACTTCTCCAGTCGGTCTCTCTCTCAACCCATCGCGTTGCACCGCAATTGGAAGGATGGATTAATACGTCTGTCACTCCTGGACACACTGACCCCCAGATTCCTAACCACTTCTCATACCTATTTCCTTCCCAAAACTTTCTCTCTTACCTTTCGCTAAAAATACCCTCCACACAACATCTTCTAAGATGACATAGGCCCTGAGAGAAATTATTTTTCTTAGTTTTTTAAACCTTTTAACTGCCGAAAAAATTGGAAAATGAGTTTAAAAAAAAATAAATGTGGTAATTGATTTATTTTGCATAATACATGTATACGTGTATGTATATGCATGTGTGTGTGTGTGTGTGTTCAATTCACACGCAGTAGAGGAGAAACCTGCAGAAAACTAAAGGAGACAAGAGTGGGGGGAGGCTACGAAGCATCGCACAAAGAGGAGACCGATTATACTATAATAATAAAAAGTAATATTTATATAGCGTAGTTTAGTATTATTTCACATTCTCTCGCAGGCTAAATCCTACAGATATCTGCGTTTGTCTCTTTTTAGTGTCGGTCGTTTATGTTTCATTGAGTTTCAAATCAAAACGGTGTTAAAAAAGTTTTCACTTAAAAAATAAAATAAAATAATGTATAATATATACAATTTATTCAGCAGGATAAAACTGGCTACTTATCTATAATACGCCGCAGATTCTACGTTACAACATTTAATAATAAATATGATAATAATATGAAGTTCCGTAAAGCATCCTCCCAGTACAGAGTAGCAGTACAGAGACAGAGTACAGCTAACCGCACTCCGCCCCAAGAGGCGAGTAACCAGTAACTAGTAACCGTCAGCCAGCAACCAGCAAGCACTTCCATCTACCATCAGGCAGCAAAGCAAGAATAACACACTGCCTCCGCTAACAGTGCCAGTGCTAACAGTGCCAGTGCTAACGGGACATCGAACCCTGGCCGCGCGATTGCAACACGAGGTCGCTATCCGCTGGGCCACCACCACAGAGCTATGAGCCATCCGAAATTTCGTAATCGCCCGCTTTTTACAGTTCCGAAACTTGGCCACAAAACGCCGATGGCGCTAGATCCTAGTTCATGCGAGTAGGGACTGTCTCACACTGGCCAGTAATCGACATAAACTGAGTGTTGTAAGGATGCGAGAAAAGTCTCCGCAATTTGAGAGGCGGGTATGGGTACCTCCGCCCCAGGAACCATTTATTGAATAACCAACACCTCCATACGCCAATTTTGGTGACGTAGTAGGGGTGCCCGGATTTAAAGGGAGAGGTTTGTCTGGGTCTTGGCGGCGGATGTGTATGCCCACCAGCTGCGTGCAGCAGAACTCTTTTGGAACATCGTTTTGCATTGCTTCCGTCACTCCTTCCTACCCACTGACCCCCAGATTCCTACCCACCCCTCATGTCTTACCCTTTCCTGAACTTCTCTCCTTCCTTTCCTAAAAAGACCTTCTACACAGCATCCGCAAAGATGATATATAGGCCCTGATGGGAATTATTTTCCTTAGGGCCTCCTGTGTGAAACTAATGTAAAAAAAGCCGATATACGTATATTGTATGTCTCATATTTTATCTCACTATTATTTAATGTGTTGGAAAGAGCTGCGGCATTATTGTGATATGGAACTTATGTTTATTGCCTTTTTTGTCCGTTGCCGTTCCGTAAACGTAAGAGTCAATTAATTGACGATATATGTATTATGTTATGAAATCACACTCAATGTTTAATGTTTACGTCACCAAAAGTTCTGGTTTAGTACATAGATTGAATGCACAGCTGATATAGAAATAAAGGTGCAGATATAAATCAATTCATAATTGATATTGAAGGATGATTGACTAATTTGTGACCACTTCAGTGCATCGCCTGCGGTGATGCCTGTTGCAAGTTGCAAGTGGTATCTTACATCTCGCTTTAGGAATGTGTGTGACAAGCAATATATACAAATAATAAGGAATTCATAAGTGAGCTACTAATCGGTAACCCAATTATCTTTAAGTAACTTCTTCAGTGTTGTACATTGTACACAGGGTTCCATCATTATATAATTATTCACATTTATTAATTCTATTACAACTGGAGATTTTTATTTTATTTTATTTATTACTAGCTTTTGCCCCCGGCTTCGCTCGCATAGTATTAGAGGGTTTCCCACTATGCCTCTCCCCCCTCCCCCCATACCCGTTACATTCATTTTTCAAACAGCTCGCGTGCCACCTATTAAAACGTAACAATCAAATACGCGCAGTTTCGCATTTAAAATATTAGTATAGATTAGTATTTTATACATATTTGAATTTTTACTATCAAAGGAATCTCCACAGTAACCTAAACAAATAACAAAATGACAGCGCACGTCAAACAATTACTTAGCAACGATTTGCTTTTCTTCCGGACAACAAACGTATAATAAATAGAGCTTACCAATATATACAGCCTAAATTACTCGCAAATAATGTAGCTTTCTATTAGTGAAAGAGTTTTTAAAGTCCATTCAGTATTTATTGCGTGAAAGAGTATCTAACAAATATCTAATAATTATAATATTAATAGGATAGGATAGGATATCAAGAGTCAGAATAAAAGTAAAGCAAGTATAAGACGATGTATGAATGTGAAAGAGGCAAGGAGTGTGTGCCAAGACCGAGTTGTTTGGCGGTCCGTCCTCTCTACATACTATGATGGTTAGTTAGTTTAATTAATTATTAGCGTTATAAACAGTCTTTATAAATTCATATGTGACAGTGATAAGATAAGTATATATATATGTCATTGAGCAATAAAATAACGACAAATTGAAATTCAAGACCGTAATAGAAATACATACACGCACACAACAGTACCTATATGTATTTATTTATTTATTTTATTTATTGTTTGTAAATATTACATAATACAATATAATGAACTTAAAATGTCCAACTAGGCAATTGCCCGTTTTAGGATATTCCAATATGATAATGTTTTTACATGTAAATTATAGTAAATTATAGTAAG
This sequence comes from Limnephilus rhombicus, assembly GCA_929108145.2. NCBI lineage: Eukaryota > Metazoa > Arthropoda > Insecta > Trichoptera > Limnephilidae > Limnephilus > Limnephilus rhombicus. The sequence continues at coordinate 45,164,037 of OV815292.1, forward strand.
TTATAGTGTTGACTATTCTGTTGGTAAAATAATACATATGTATATTCATATTCTAGAATATTTTCAGTTATACCACAACATTTTTTACTATTGTTTAGCTGACATAATAAACTAAAGTAATATTTTATTTTTAATTTTTAACTTTATGAGTAAAACCTCAAATTGTAATATTTAAATAAATGAAGACAATATAAGCGAAACTCAATCGAAAATCTGGAAACAGAAAAATTAGAAAAACATATTGACACCTCTGGGACTCGAACCCAGGAGAGGTCCAGCAAGAGGTCCTGGGTTCGAGTCCCAGAGGTGTCAATATGTTTTTCTAATTTTTCTGTTTCCAGATTTTCGATTGAGTTTCGCTTATATTGTCTTCATTTATTTAAAGTAATATTAATAGATAAAACAAGAAAAATGAATTTGAAAATGAAAATTTAAATTCTGATAAAGAGCATCTTCTTACTCAAATCTATAAAAAGTGTTTCAAGAAATATTTCCAAGGTTTACATTAAACATTTTAAATATCTTCGAGGACGAGATTTTATTCAAATTCGAACTGCTTAAAGTAAAAGAGGAAATGAGACGAGCTGAAAAAAACAGAGCGTGCTAAAGAATTTTTCAATTGTGTGTAACAATTTGTGTGCAGTTTACACGCGGTAGAAGTGAAACCTTCAGAAAACTAAAGTAGACAAGAGTGGGGAGGCTAGAAACGAGGAGACCGATTATCTCATTCTCCTGAGTTGAATCTTATAGATGTAAGCGTTTGTCTCTTTTTAGTGTCGCTATTTTTCATTTCATCGAGTTTGAAATCACAACGGTACTAAAGAATTTTTCACTTCAAAAACATCTTAGATACATTATTTGTTTTGAGGCATGTTTCAAAGTGATGTTAAAATACGCGCCACGAGTCATTAGGATAGTTTGCCCTTGACTTGACTGAAGTGAACCAGTATCGAGTATAGACGGCTATGGAGTTATCAGTGTTGCCAACTTAACGGATTTCCCGTCATATCTGGCGGATTGGAGTGTCCCGAAACGGGAAAATTTTGTGTATAACGGAATTTACAGTATGACGGATTTTCTGGCGGATTCGAAAAAAGTGACAAATTACATACTTTTATAGGCGAAAATCGCCTATATTTATGGATTTATGGAGAAATTTTGATCCCTGAAATTCTCTAGCCACCCCCCCCCCCCCCAGAATGGACGAAAATTTGTGTATCTGACGGATTTCTGACCGTTGATCCGTCACGATTTAGCGGGAACAAAGATTTCGAGTTGGCAACACTGGGAGTTATGGAGTCGTTATGTAACCGCTGCCCGCTGCAGTCTCGGGCAAAAATGGATATTATTTTAATGAATATAATTTACGGTATGGTCCGCGCGCAAGGTTGTCCATTGTCGAACAGTTGAACAGTTGAGCACTGGAACACTCGAACACTGGGACACTACCGACCAGCTACCAAGCCAGTTATTGTGACGTCTTGTTGCCGTTTATCAGGGAACCAAAGAATAGAGAACTCCAGTCCAATTTTTTATTATATAATGACCTTCTAACTTAAATAACTGCATTTTTATTTTTATTTTTAGAGTTAGTTTTAATAGTTAAAATAATTGTCAAAGTTTTAATTTTTCAAGACCCCCCGAAAACCACCGGAAATATGGTAAATCGTGTGACGTCATCACTCCTGAAAAATTTGTATAGGACCGGGCAATCAGCTGATCAACTGCCGCCATTTTGAATACCGTTGTTCGAAGTATTCTCACTAGAAGAAGCATTACTATTTTTTTTGTGCAGTAATTTTTCAATATTTTAAATAATAGAGATAAACTAATAGAGATACCTCTATGTTTGATATTGAATTATTCAGGCTTAAATATTGTTTCAATAAACATAATAACTAAATCTCTATAAACAGTACCAAATAAAGAATAACATGAAATGTTGTTAATACTATTCCACATCCCACACTCAAAAACAAATTACACACAACATTCATTTCTCCGAAGGACGTGCACAAAATACAATGATATCTTTTACGACGCTGATATTTTCCATTTGTCCTCAGGCCAATTTATTAAATCCATAATAGAAAAAATTAAAACAAATTGTTAATTACGAACTCTCCACCCCTGCTGCATGTTATTTTTTTCATTCTCATTATGTTGGTTTTCCTTCTTTTTATTATAATAATAATATTTGGATGATTTATATATCCCATATGCTTTAATTTGTGTGTGTTTTTTTTCTTTCATTTCTGTTGTATATATATATATTTTTCTTTTTTTTCTACCACTTTATGTTTTCTTCAATGTTTTAATCCATGTTTATATATTATAAATTGTAGCGGAAACTTCGCTGGTTAATGCAATCATGTAATATGTTACTTTCTTATTAAAATATGTATAACTGTTTTTTTCCTAAATAAACTAAAATAAAAAAAATAAAAATAAAAATACTGATGGCTTGTGCCATACCTACATTTCAATTGATTTCAATACAATGTGATACAATAACTGGTGACGCGTGACGTCAGCGCTAACCATTCAATCGTACCAACTTAACAGTGTATTTTAACGAGACGTTAAAAAATGCACTTTTTAATAGTTTTTTAAGAACTCTACGTTTAATATTATGAAATAAAACTTATATATTCAGAATCAGCTTTCATTGGTCTGTATGAACATATTTTTTTAAAGCCATAATATTTTTTACTGGAGTTCCTTATTGTGGTCTTGGGGGAGAAACACTGCCCCCCCTCGCAACGCTGCTTGGGGTCCCTGTCGAAAAAATAAACGTTCAAGTGGTCCCGGGTCTGAAAAAGGTTGGGAACCACTGGTCTACATGAACATATTTTTTTAAAGCCATAATATTTTTCACTGGAGTTCCTTATTTGAGGCGGCTTTGAATGACTGTACATATATGATTTCTTCATTCTTATTTAGGATACGCTGGATACATAATATGTGTGTATAGTTTAATTTGCAATCTTGATGCCTTACTTTTTGAAGTGAAAAGTTCAAACAACACCGTTGTGATTTGCTATAACAGGGGGGGGGGGGCGTAATGGGATGGCATGGGTACCGGATTTTTAGAACATATTTTTTACCTGCCCACGCCCTCACTATGCCATTTCAACACCCACTAATATCCAAACGCCCCCTAGTTTTCTCAGGGTCTTCTATCGCCCCCTGAAAGTTTCAAAAGCTCACAAGGGGGCGTTATCGCCCACGTTGAGAACCTATGATTTAGGATTTAGCATGCGAAATAATGATATATTATAATCGGTCTCCTCTTTGTGCGGTGCTTTGTAGCCAATCGGCACCTCTTTTGCGAACTGCACAAATTTTTAAAAAAATATGTTCACACAGGAGTCCCTGAGGGAAAATAATCCCTCAGGGCCTATCTCATCTTTGGGGATGCTGTGTGGAGGGTCTTTTTAAGGAAAGGAGGGAGAGGAATTTCTGGGAAGGAAAAAGGTATGAGGGGTAGGTAGGAATCTGGGGGTCAATGAGAGACGTATGAATCCACCCTCCCACAGCCAGCGGTCACAGCGGTGCAAGGCAAGGCGATGCGATGGGTCGACAGGGTCTGACCGGAGAGGTCTAAATAGTTAGTTGAATAAAATACATCTCCAGAGACCTAGTGGTCTTTCAAGTGAAATTAGCAATACAATAACATTTCAAACTATCGACCTATATGCATACAATCTGTATTACCCAAAATCTTTGAATCTCTAGTTCTTGATGAAATATATCCCACGTTAACAGAGATAATAAATGACAAACAACATGGCTTCATTAGAGGAAGATCAACTTCAACAAACTTATTAATCTTTCAAAACTATATATTGGAGTCATTTTCTAAAAACAAACAAGTTGACTGTATATATACTGATTTCTCAAAGGCTTTTGATAAAGTGTCCCACAAAATACTGATCCGAAAACTTCATGCTCTGGGAATCAGAGCAAATAAGTTGAACTGGCTAAGTAGTTACGTATCAGGTAGAACTTTATTTGTAAAAATAAAATCTTTTATATCCAAACCATTTTCTGCCACTAGTGGAGTACCGCAAGGTAGTCATCTTGGCCCAATTTTATTTCTTATTTTTATAAATGACATAGTCAACTGCTTTAAAGACGTCAAAGTGTTGCTTTTCGCTGATGACATTAAATTATATAAAGAGATAACTATCCTTAATCACTGTGAAATTCTTCAATCAAATATAGACATGCTAAAAATTTGGTGCTCACAAAACAATCTATATTTGAATGTAGAAAAATGCAAAACTTTGACCTTTTCCAGAAAAAAAACATCACTGTTATTCGACTATTCAATAAATAAAATAAATTTAGAAAGAGTATCGGAAATGCGGGATCTTGGCATAATAATGGATGAGAAACTAGACTTCACGGTTCACATTCAACAAACTGCAAATAAGGGTATGAAAACTTTAGGATTTGTGTTAAGAACAATTAAAAACTTTGAATCGTTACAAATCATTAAACTACTGTATACATCCCTTGTTAGAAGCCTAATAGAATATAACTCCATAGTCTGGTCGCCCTTCTATAAAATTCATATTCATACTATTGAAAGAATTCAAAGAAAATTTCTACGTTTTGTAAATTTTAAACTTAACATCCCTTTAGAGCACATAAATTATCCGTCGTTAATGAATACTTTAAATATTCCAACATTAGAAAACCGACGAAAAATAAACGACCTAACTTTTTTATTAAAATTATTAAACTCTAAATTCGACAGTTGTGAACTTCTGCAATTAATAAATCTACATGTACCTACACGAACAACTAGACAAACATTGACATTTTATATACGTACATCTCATTCGAACTATGATTTACATTCTCCAATACAACGTTTGCATAGTCTTGGTAACAAATACTTAAACAATCTGGATGTATTTGACAATAATTTGAACTTAGCAAACTTCAAACGCCATATGTGCCAACTATTTATTTCTACCTATCCCGTAAACTAATGAGAACAACAATTTTAAAAATTACCTACTTTATGTCAACTACTATATTTTATGGACTATATTTTGTTTCTTATATTTTATGTTACCTGTATTTTGTTAACGCTTATATTTTATGTAACCTAAATTTTTTATTTTATTTTTTTTTTTAACCCTTATATTTTATGTAACCTATATTTTGTTTTTAACAAATATTATGTTACTTGTATTGTGTATTGTATTTTGTAAACCCATTCTTTTCACTGTAATTAAAAAAATGTACTGCATTCTATGTAAAAGCCCTATGGGCGTTTAAATAAATAAATAAATAAATAAATAAATATCTTTTATACCAACCACAAAAATATCAAAACATTTTGAATAACTCTTCCCCTTCTGCCTGTCTGAAAGAGTCATTATTATAATTCATTCAGGTCATTATTTTGCCCCACATTTTTTTATAGTTTTTTTGCCCTTATGCTACCGTCATCATGCGTCAAATATGTAAAGTTTTAAAGCAAAATTCGTATTTCTTGACTTGCCATTTTATCTGTCGTACAAAACCGAGCGGACTTTTATTTATTGTTATTACAAGATTAAGAAAGTAAGTAACGTGTGGTCTTCCCAGAGTAAACAGTACGGCTTGCGGGCACACGGGCACCGGGCACACCTAACTACACTTGACATAACTCATAAAACCAGCTTTACCAATCAAAAGCCTCTTTTCCCAAGTGGGTAATACGAGAACACTACGGGAAGGGGATACTGTTGATTACTAAAATGTTCGTGAGAGTGTGCGAATGGTTTGCGCCTTCGCTGAAATGTTTTAAACTGGATGATTTTTTTTGTTACAGACAAATGCAGCAATGAACGGGCAAAACCGCATTATGACGTAGGCCAGGAAATGTAAAGATGTATAGAATTTAGCCTGCGAGAGAATGAGATAGTATAATCGGTCTCCTCTTTGTGCGGTGCTTCGTAGTCTCCCTACTCTTGTCTAATTTAGTTTTCTGAAGGTTTTCCTTCTACCGCGTGTGAATTGCACTCTCTGTTTTTTTACATTATGTTCACATAGCTGCATAGGAGGTCATGAGGAAAATAATTTCCTTCAGGGTCTATGTCATCTTTGCGGATGCTGTGTGGAAGGTCTCGTCGAGGAAACGAAGGAGTGAACCTGAGTCTTGGAGAGACTTGTGGGAGGGAGAAGCACAGAGGCACAGAAGCACAGCCGAGCTGTTGAACTCAAAAACGAGTCGTAGAAACGTTTGTTGAGAAACTAAATTTTGTGAGGCTTGTGGAAATGGGGAGATGAATATGAACTGGAAGTCTAGGTTGGAAATACCAAACATAGCTAAATCCATTTCAAGCAACGTTTCAAATCTGCATTTCGCTCTCACCTGGGCAATACTGTATGGAGGCGTACCCAAATTCTGGCGGTGCACCAACTACTGGCAGAAAAACTCATCTTTGGGGATGCTGCGTGGAGGGGTCTTTTAATGGAAAAGAGGTTCAGAGAAGGAAAAGGGTCTGAAGGGTGGGTAGGAATCTGGGGGTCAATATGTTCAGGATTGACGGATATGTGAATCCGTAGGTCGAGATACTGCTGCTGGAGAAGTCAAAAGATAATCCAGTCTCTCCCGATTCGGCCCGCCACGCAATAAGTGTGCAAAAGCATCCGCCGCCAAAACCCAGACAAACCTCACTTCACAAACCCGGTGGTGCCATCTACCCTCGAGCTATGATAATCCAAGCGGTAAATCCAATACAATTTTTTAAAAGAGTGGTTGTTTTTTTGTCAAAACTTTTCCAAATCTGACCAGTGAGTGAATCTGTTAATTTCATTATTCTTCCGAAATGTATTGTTTTTTTATAATGTTGCTGTTTATAATAATTATTATTGTCCGCGGTCCCCTACTTGTGCCCCCTGGATGTGTCCTGGCTGGGAACCTCTCGTGGCCCCTTGTGGCCCCCCTACAGTGGGTCCCTGCAGAATAGCACTGCCGTAATAGCGCCACAGTACTGTAATACCGTTTAGCCCCGAGTTTCCACACAACTGGGGCCAATTGGAAAACCAACCCCACTCGAGGAAAATGCCCTCAATTAAAAGAAAATGTGTAGGGGTGGGCCTGTCGAACTAAACCTAACTAAACTATTGGGGAATACTATGATACTCTCGTAACGTCCAATTATAAAACAAACTTATATATTATATTATACATATAAACTTATATATTATTATACTTATATTTAATATAAGTGGTCGCGATAGTTGATCCCTGGACAGATGGCACCCCGAAACTATAATTATCACATAATAATAATTTATTTGCATTATTTATTAATTTCAAGCCTAAAATTGACTTCAAAAATACCATTTATTGGATAACCCAACACCTCTGCCATAGGTCACCCCAAGTGGTTCGTGACTTAGCAGGGGTGCCCGGGTTCATGGGGTGAGGTTTGTCAGGGCCTTAGCGGCCAATGTGTCTGCCCACGTGCTGCGTGGCGGGCCGGATCGAGAGAGACGGGTTGAGGAGGTATTTTGACCTCTGCAGCCGGAATTTCTCGAACTCCAATATACTCCAATTGGGGATGCCGTACTCTCACTGGGTCCGTGCGTTTGGGAGCTGTTGGGACTCTTGTGCAGTATAAATAAATATAAATAAGTATCACGGGTACCTAGTGTCGAAACTAGTTGGCGTCACTATCTAACTAACCACCACACAGTTTCACCGTAGGGGAAGACAGAGAGGATGGACCGCGAAATAACTCGCTGTTATATACATACACTTCCATTGTTCTGACGCTTTGACCTAACTTAAGTATTTGATTAAATTGATCGTGATATGTCTTTACCGCGCGCCCCCGACTTCTTCTACCATTCACCATAGCATCACATATTCTTCTTGATGAATGAAGGTTGTCTCCTTTCTTCAAAGGAGACAAAAGACGGAAAAAACTTTGTGGATAAAAGGGTTAGTTATGTATTTGTAGTATTTTTCTATGATGGTGCTGTAATTCTGGCCAGTTGTTGTTGTCCTAGAAACTAGAATGAACAATACACACCTTGTTCATCCGCCGCAGTCCGAGGGGAGTGGGAGAGTGGGGACCTACCCAGCAGTACCCACCTAGTCAGTGCTCTGGTACCTACACACTACACAGTGCCCAATTTGCCCAGTAAAGGCCTTCCTACAGAGAGATGTTTACAAGATACCTGATTATTTTGCAATCATTAATTTGGGAGTCGGATAAGGGTACCGTCATCCCAGGAACCATTTTTTGGATAACCAACACCCTTGCCATGGGTCACCCTCAGTGGCTTGATATGTTTGGGGACTTAGCAGGGGTGCCGGGTGAGGGTTGTCTAGGTCTTCGTGGCGGACGTGTTTGCCCACCTTCTCGGAAGAGACTGGTTGAGTGAGACCTTTTGACCTTACCAGCCGCACTCTCTCGACCCATCGCCTTGCACCGCCTAATAGACTAATGCGAGTGTTCTCCTTCACAGAAATCTTTAGTAAATTTGGGAGGCGGGTTTGGGTACCGCAACCCTGGGAACCATTTATCGGACAACCATCACCTCTGCCATAAGTCAATTCCAAGAAGTTCGCTACGTTTGGTGATTTAGCAGGGGTGCCCGGGTTCATGGGGTGATGCTTGTCTAGGACTTGGTGGCGGATGCATTTGTCCACCATCTACATTGCGGGCCGGATCGGAAGAGACTGTATGAGGGAGACCCTTTGTCCTATCCAAACGGACTCTCTCGACTTGCACCACCTTGCACCGAGGTGAGAGAAATGGATTCACACGTCCGCCACTCCTGGACACACTGAACCGCAGATTCCTACCCAACCCTCATACATTTGTCCTTTCCAGGACTTCCTCTCTTTCCTTTCACTAAAAATATCATCTACATAATTGAAATTGGCCCGAAATGAAATATGTTAAAGCTTCCAGTATGGAGCTAATGCTAAGCCAAATAGTATAGCGGATACTCACAAGCGACGTGTATGCTAGGCGTACAAAACCCGTGTCGTTTGTAACTATCTCCGTGAAAGAATAGCCCAATTCGTGGGGAACGGGGGGCACAAGGTGGGCGGAGATATTTAGTCATTATTCCTATCGAATTGATTCGAGTATTATTAATAGGCTTGCGTCTGCGTGGTTGAATTTCAGAACCCAACTTCGAGTGCATGTCTGACGGTACGTGGAATTTCAAACAAAGCTACCGTTGTAATTCGGTTTCGAATTCAAGAATTCGTCACAAGATGTCGCCACTTCCGTCAGCCGGTCAGATGGAGACATGTCATAACTGCTACGAATTTGTGAATATGTTCTCCGGATATGGAAAGATTGACGGTAATACATGTTGTATCAAGCGGCTATTTATTACACATAACGTCATTGCCTGTCTCGGTTTCTTTGTCCCGGTGACTATCTACACTGGATGACAGTGGATCCGAGGAACGGGCTATTTTTAGAACGAGTTCCTATTGGATTAATAAAATGGTCACCAACACTAACCGGGTGAAGCTGAAAGCTGCCTAGCACCAAAAACCTGTGGAGCGGGTTTTTAACTGCTAGTTTAATAAAATACTAACATGGTAAGGTGGCATTTGAAGTTTATTGGTTACTTGTGGGAAACTGAATTTTAGTCCACAATGCGTTTTTCATTTTGGGAACAAGTTTTATCATTGAGGGGAGGTCGTCATACTTGTGAGCTACTTGTTATTTTTCTCGGCAGGAAAAGTCTTGCCGTGAGTATTTAAAGCAGTATGGACGATTCTCGACTACAAATCTGAAGGTCGCCGGTCAAATCCCAGCAGGCGCTTGTAAATTTTATTTAATTACTTTGTATTGTTTTACAATAGGCCACTTGCATGGACTTCATAACGACTTGGAAAAAATCGTGTGGATAGATTTTTTTACTAAGATTACGAACATGTTCTTAAAAATTTTTAGAAATGTACAGTTTTTTTATTTTTGAATAAATAAATCCATTATTTGGGCTCGTGACGTCACTACATGAAAATGTCCCGTCGCCGAAAATGTTCCTATTAATTTTATAAAATTCCACACTGATTTATTTTTTTTATATGGCATCACTTTGATTTCAGGCGAATTTTTGAATTTGACATTTAACATTCACTAAATTTATTGTTTGTTCTCTGCAAACGTATCAGTTCGTTTGATTTTTTGACAGATGTTGAGAAGAGAACCCCGTACATTTTACGTTGTCAGTACGTGTTTTAGAGGTATAATGATAATGGTGCGGATTTTAACAAAATCAAATTTTATAATATTCTTATTATTATTATAATTTACATGTACAAGTATATTACATTTGATTTAGTAATATAGACGTTGAACATTATAATGATTTATGATCAATAAGATGGATCAAGGAAAAAAATATTTATGAGATTTAATATTTTTGGTATGCCTCGTTATTATCCTGTGCCATTCGTGTGGAAAACGTTCTTTTTTTAAAATGATTTTCGGCTATTTATTATTATTTATTTAAGTTTTTATTCCAGCAAGACTGGGAGGGTAGTGCAATCCCAGTCTGCCATATTACATAAACAACTATAAAAGAAAAGAAAAAAAATAGTTTAAATATTAGGTAGGTACCTAATTAAAGCATAAAATGATAACAAAATTCATCACACAAATAATAAAAAATAAGCATAAAATTAAAATAAATAATAAGTAGACAGAATTAAAAATAAAAAGATATTTTGGGATAGTCCATCATGGAGGTCGCCTCATCATCTGCATCCACCGCTCATTTAATGGGGAACTGAGCCACTCGGATGCAGCCACGACAATAATATTGGTTGAAGTCCGTATCCTGCTCCAGAAGCTGGCTAGTCGGTGGCGAAGTAGGGCTGGGAATGAGTGCACCCTCCCCTCGGTGAACATCGTGGAGGCACTGCAGAACCTCGGTAGTTGCATAAGTTGCCTGTATGCATTATTGTAGCACACCCTCAGTTTGTCCCATTGCGCTGCTGGGTATTGTGTCCACAGTTCTGACTATGTAATGATCGTTTTTTCGCACCTATAAAATTATGTCCCGTCTTTCCGGTTTATAAAAAATGGTCTGATTTTTCGGATTGAAATTTTCAAAAAATCGCCAGGGTTTCAAAAATACGATTAAAAAATAAATAAAAATACAGGCTGTCTTAGAATATTTGTCTAAACCGGAATTTTTTTTTTTTAAATGTGATGCAAGTGGCCTATTACTTCATTGAAAATAATATGCACGGTGTTCGGAAACTTGTAGTAAAAGCGAGAAACATCCCGTAGATCTTTTGTGGCTACTAAGGGGGCAGAAACGACGCATTTTGAACATTGAAAACGTGACACTATCCTCAAATCAGAAAAGTTGTATTACAAAATATACTCGTATGATAGGTATACATTCACATTTTTCCGCTTGGACACCGTTTTTTGCGTCACTTTTCAGAGTGGAAGTTTCTCTCAGTATCGCCCTGATGTAATACCATAGTTCAGAATCTAAACGTTGCTTTTATAGCCAGGTACTTCCCCACCTTCTTCTTTCTCATCTCCTTCCTCTTCCCTCCACCTCCACAGCCTCACAATATACCCTTATTGGGGATGCCATAATCTCGCTGCCTCCAGACGATTGATTGTAAGCAGTTGGCAATCGTATGGGGTACTCCAAAGATATTCAAATACAGAAGAGATATGCTATGGTGTCCGCGCAACTGTCGCCGGACTACGCGCTAATTAGCGTAGTTTTCATACAAAAAGAATTTGTTCATTTCGTTGATTTTTTGAAAATGTGCATTAATATTGGTTAACAATATATTTTGAATAAGGAAAGAATTCGTTCATTTAGTTTAACGTTCGTTTGGTTTATTCGTTAATTATTTGTTCTTTTAGTTTATTTGTTAATTGGTAAACAATATCGGCGACACCCGGAAGCGCAGACCCTCATAGTAAAAACAGCAGATAGCACATCTACTTATATGTATTTCAATATCTTTGGGGTACTCACATAAAAAAGAAAAATGAACGTTATTTTATTTTCTTATGTGAATATTTTTTTTTTTTTTTTTTTTTTTTTTAAATTTATTTATTTTAGTACATACAATAATGACATTACATTTTTCAGATACATTTTTTATATAACGTGATTCACCTTTTTTTAGAGCATGCTCGTGTAAAAAAGGTGGAGCAGCGTGTGTGAAAAACTATTTAACATATTTTTTTAGAATTATAATATATATTTTTATATATTTTTATATATATATATATATATATATATATATATATATATATATATATACATCCCGCTATCATTGCTGCGTCTTCTAATGGTCCACTTTCATTCAATCCTGCGTCCGACCGTCATTCTGCGTCCGGTATACGGACGCAGGATCGAACACATGTAATTTCAAGTTTTCCCCACTCCTCTACCCTCATACAGTCCAAAAACGAAAATAAGCCAGACGCAGTTTTGGTACCTAAATCAACTGAAATATGCTATTTTAGTTCAGTGTTTTGTCACCGAGCGGCGAGCCGTGGCGCTGTAGTAGACCAGCGTATATTTTTAGCATAATATACGTTTTTATTGGCTTTTATTGACTCGCGTATCGCAACTCCTACATTTGGCAACATCGCTTTTTAATAGCGTTTCTTCTGATACAGATCATTCACAGTAAAAACATCGCACATTGCAATCAGGATAACAAAAGAAATGATTTCATTCAAATTTAGCTTTTGATTATATTATTATTGTACGGCAAATATATCAGCAACTTAATTTTTTTATATTACTATTTTTAAACAAATATTAGATATTTTCTTATCCATGATTATAAATTCCTACAATGCTTAATCGTGTGCCAAGCCACTCTATTATTATTAAACAAGATAAAATCAATGTTCTTAATATATTAGTAATTTGAAAACTTACTACAAATAACTAGAACAAATAAAACAATTTTTTCTTCAATTTATGACTGATTTGACAGTAAAAAATATATGTGAAATATTTGGAGATTCACAGAGAATGCAAGACTGATGAGTGTAATGAGATAATAATAGGAATCTTAGATGGTTTGGGCATGTAGAGCCAATGATCTAAAGATAGGTTGTAAGGAGATTATATGTACATATGACGTGAACTTGAATGGTAGAAAAATTCGGGGATGCCCGAGAAAGACATGGCATGATTGAGTAAACCGAATTCTCGAGTAATGTCGAAAGACAGAATGAAAGAGCGGTGTATGGATGTGAATGAGGCAAGGAGTGTGTATGATATAGTCAATTCTCGAAGCTCCGGCGCTCCTAGATTTGACTAGTCAATCCTCAGGTCTGACTTGAAGTCTTAGTCAAAGCGCAAACAAATGAAGTTTTTCAGCCACTGACTAAGGAATTTTCGTCAAACCTAGGAGAAACTAATTTGGTCAGGCAAACGTCAAAACTCAATTTAATGAAATTTCGATGTTTGACGAAAAAGTGAAAAAGTTAGGAACTTCTAGGTTTGGCTAAAAATACTTTAATCAAAGGCCGACATTGGAATTTATTTCGGGGTTAGCCCGATATACCAGTCATTCCGCGAAGAGACTGCATACAGACCTTTGACTATGACATATGCACAGACCGAGTTGTTTGGCGGTCGTCTCTGCGAACCCCTGCGAGGAAACAGCGGGTTGGTTAGTTTTTGTGAGATATTATTTATTTATTATTAAAGGCATGTTATTTTATTTGTTTACACAGTTTTATGCTTTCGATTTTCCTTTTGAGAGATTTAACATATAATTTTACATTAGCACAACACAGGAGGCCCTGGGAGGAAAATAATTCCCCTCAGGACCTATGTCATCTTTGGGGATGCTGTGTGGAGGGTCTTTTTTTACATTAACTCCATACAGGAGGCCCTGAGGAAAATAATTTCCCTCAGGGTCTATGTCATCTGGAATGCTGTGTGGAGGGTCTTTTTGAGGAGAGGAAGGAATGAACATTGGTCTTGAAGAGACCCATGTTGTAGGAAGGAGGAAACACAGAGGCCTTCTTAGAAAAAGAAGGAGAGGAAGTTCTGGGAAGGAAAATGGTATTGGGGTTGGGTAGGAATCTAGGGGTCAATGTGTCTAGGAGTGACAGTCAAAGACGCTCTCTCAACCGATCTCTCCCGACTTGGCCTGCCATGCAGCTGGTGGGCAGACGCATCCGCTAACAAGATCCGGACAAACCTCACCCCATTAACCCGGGCACCCCTGCTAAGTCACCAAACGTAGTTAACCACTTGGGATGACCTGTGGCAGAGGTGTTTGTTATCCTATAAAAGGTTCCTGCGGCGGCTGTTCCCACACCCGCCTCCCAAATTGAATTAATTATAATTTTGTTATAAGATTCGCAAAAGACGTAATATTTCTACCGATAATGGTGTTGTAGTAATAATTACCCAATCTGCCAAAGCTGCAAGTAATTTGAAAATTGTTACTTTTCTTTTTTTTTTGTTTATGGCAATTCACCCTAAGGAGAGTGCTATGTGACACGTTACTTTTCTTCTTACTCGAAAAACGTGTTGAAATTCATTGCTAGATTAACATTTAAAAATCAAGGCACGTGATGCTGTATTCTGGCATATTTCTAATGATAGAAATTGTATTTTTCAAAGTTCTCCTACTTAACCGAAAACGTTCAGGTGAACTTCAGAGACTAATCGAGAAAAACTACTAGAATTGGCTATTGGCGATTTTAATCAACTAAAAATATTGGTACATTTTTTTAACGTGAAGTGTGTAATGATAGGGAAAAGACCCGGTTCCATTTAATTTAGACGTGCAAGAAAACCTAAAGACAGGAAATAACGACCTCCGCGGTCGAGGGCAAAGCTCTCTATTAGCAATCCGGAGGTTTCGGGTTCAAATCCCGGCGTGAGCTCATAAAATTTTATTTGATTTAATACGTATATTATTACAAAAATTTATTAATTAAAATATGTTATTGTATTAGTAGCTATATTTGTGACTTCTTCTAGAGAAGATGATAATTTCAGTTCGTTCTGGTGTAAGACCACCATTCATCCAATGGAGCCAGTGAGTCTATGGCATTCCCAATTGGGGTACCTATTCATGCTGCGGGATCGAAGGTAGATTTGAAAGACTTTGAGATTTGAACCCGTGTCCTCCTGATTGCAATTCGAGAGCCTTACACCTCGACCACGGATACCGGCAATGTAGAACACGATGAATTTCACAGTAGGTGCGATTGATGTCCTCGATAAGTAGGTATCCGCTGTCGTTGAGAGATATTGCACTGCTGTCAAAAATGTAGATTAAAAACGTTATCTTTTTAATGGCATGAACCGTTCATTAGAGTAATCGGCAATATTCCAGAAGACAAAATTAATGAATGAATCCCTTGTTACGTAACGGGCCTCCTAATCCATTATAGAGTTCTAGGAACCACATTTCAAGTGTTTGGATGTGATGTATTTGTTTATAATATATATAATACAAACAAAATTTTCATTATTAGGTCAAGTTCATGAACCAGTACACTAAGTGTACACCGTACAACTCTTGATGGTACATCCGATAAAATGTTGAAGTAATATTAACCCTTTTAATTATTATCTGATATCATTGGACAATTTTTTTTTCAATCCTCTTATGTTTAGAATTCATTCTTCAGAACTGGCATAAATAGACTAGCTACAATCAGACACTCAAAAGTTAGCACGTAAGGAGCCGCAACCGGGCTCAAAAAGAAGAAGATGGAGAGATATGAAATTACGAGTGCTAGAGGAGCGCGCTTTTATTTAAAGCGACGAAGTCGATGCAAAAATTGTGAAAATGTTTAATAAAACACGACTCGTTTAAAATAGAGCAAAAATGTCATGGGGGTTGTCTTAAACAGCATTTAAAAAAAACACTGTGAATTTTTTCATACATATAATTTGTAAAATAACTGAAAACAATGTGTTTATAATAATTTTTGGAGCATATTTTCTGATTTTTTTCCATGGAGGGAATTTTATTTTATTTTTTTTCAGCACGGGGAATGTCTAGATATTATATTCAAGAATAATATATATATTTTTAGAGAGCTTTAAAAGTTAACGTGATTGAGGCAAGGAGTGTGTGCCAAGATCGAGTTCTTTGGCGGTCCTCTCTGCAAAGGACAGTGTCATTTATTATTACATAATATTTACTTATTATCCGAAGTCATATTATATTATTTGTTTAGACAGTTTTATGCTTTCGCTTTTCTATTTTCCCCTTTCCTTTAAAGGATTTATCATATAATTTAGTTGTTAAAAACCTAAGCCACTAAAACCCCTAAAATTGTTTCTCCCGTGAACGAAAATGCATCGTCAATCATGATAAGCATTAATTTTTTTTGTAAAGAAAGATAAACATTTCCGGGTTAACGAATAACCCGACAATATTTGAAAATCTCCCACTACCACCACAGTAAGCCGAAAATGTTGCTTGAGTCACGACGGAGGACTTAGTCAACCGAGGAATCAAACACGAAACGCCTGGGTGGGACCCAAACGCGATGCCCACTCAACCACTGACCGGTCTATAATATTATTCAAAATAATAAAAAAATATATAAATAATTAGTGACCGACCGAAGGTTCGGTTTCGGTTTCGGCAAGTTTTGGCAAAAAAATCTAGTTTTGGCATCAGTTTCGGTTTTAGAAACCGAAACTTTTTTAGACATGTTAAAAATCGGTTGTTTACTGTTATTTGGCTTATTTTGTACAATTATTCCGACAGTTAACACGTGTTAGATTAAATAAATAAATAAAAACAATAATTTAAGTATGTGAAAAAAGAATTACTTCTATAAAACAAACCAAATTTATAAAAAAATAAGCCAAATAACAGTATTCAATCGATTTTTAACAATTCTAAAAAAGTTTCGGTTTCGGCCGAAACTGAGACAGACACCGAAGATTCGGTTTCGGTGGAAAGGTATGTTTCGGTGGGACGCTATATATATTTAACTAATTATAATTCTAATTTAATTTTTCATTAATCATTAACATAATTCCTCTCAGGGCCTATGTCATTTTTGGGGATGCTGTTGGGAGGGACTTTTTAGGTGAAGAAGGAGAGGAAGTTCTGGGAAGGAAAAGGATACTAGCGGTGGGTAGGAATCTGGGGATCAGTATGTCCAGGAGTGACGGACATAATAGGAGTGACGGGTATGAATCCATCCCTCCCACTGCGGTGCAAAGCGATGTTTCGAGAGAATACGGCTGGAAAATCAAAGGGACTCCCTCAACCATTCTCTCCCGAACCGGCCTTCTATGTAGCTGGTGGGCAGACGCATCCGTTGCCAAGACCCAGACAAACCTCACCACATGAGCATTACACATTATAGGGCACCCTCGCTAATTCACCAAACGTAGCGAACCACTTGGGGTGACCTATGGCAGAGGTGTTGGTTATCCAATAAATGGTTCCCGGGGCAGCGGTACCCATACCGCCTCCCAATTTGACTCTTTGCGAAGTCTGCGGCTTCTTTATAATTAATAGGTCACATAATATTTCTACTGATAATCGTGTTGTAGTAATAATTAAGCACTTATATCTAGAGTTCATTCTTTAAAATTAACATGAAAAAACTGTTTTTGATGAGAAAACCATACAGGAGTCCACTGATATAGCCAAAATATGGTAATCACTGTCTGATGCGAAATCAAAATGGAGAAAAGAGGAAGCAAAGGAAGATCCCAGCAATATAGATCTAGTCACTAAAAATAACAAATCACACTTCAAGCAACGTTTTAATTCTGAATGATAAGTCTCAAAAAATCTCATACCAATTTAATAAATTTTACGTGGGCATTGCCGCCGCGCCGGGTTGATTAGAGTCCGCGACGTATGGGCCAGACATATTGTCGCCTTCATATTCTATAAATACCTATACAGTCGTTCAACCAAAAACTTGAACAAATAAGCGGCAACGTCGCAAGACGTCGGTTTGTCGTCAACATGAAAATGAATATATAATTGGACGCTTCATTGTGGACCAAATTAAAGTAAATATACGCAGGATGCCTCTCTGCATTGAATATGAAAGGAGTTCAGATTGGTGGAACGCTAAAGGGCGTTTTTATCGTTTTGTATATTTTTAAATTAATGTTTTTCAAAAATTTAAATACCTAACTACAATCAAACACTGAAAAGATAGTATATACTTTAGTTAGAACTATGTAAAATCAAGTCCTTCAGGTAGACGCAGTAATGTCGATCTGATGAAAGGACGCAGAAATGATAGCGGGATGTATATATATATATATATATATATATATATATATATATACATATATGTACATATATATATACATATATATATAATACATATACATATTCAAAACAAGATATATGAAATAGAATAGAAAAAAAGAAAACAGTATAAAAAAGAAGAAGAAGAGAAAGAGGAAGAGAGAAAAGAGAAAAGAATATAAAAGTAAATGGATTTCCAAAGTCAATTGTCGAGAGACATTCTATTGTATTATTAAATTGAATTATTGTAATATGCTAATGATTTAGTGTTTTTATAGAACTTTTGAATTTTTTATAATTAATTTCCAATCTTAAGTTAAGGGGTAACTGGTTAAACCACTTGACTCCAATATATTTATAAAAATGTTGGGCTGTAGTGGTATTACAACGCGGTATAGTTATAGAGCCAAGAATACTTGGTCTTTTGCTGTTTGAAATAGATAATGAGTTATCATTGTTGAAACAATCTTTGTGGATTTGTAAAAGTGTAATTTTTTTATAAATATTGTGTAGTGAAAGGACTTTAAATTCTTGAAATAATCTTATGGTGGGGAAGTCATATGGTTTTTTTAGAATTATTTTTATTAATAATTTTTGGATGATTTCTAAAGGCATGAGAGAAGTTTTGAATGCACCACCCCAACCAAGAATTCCATATTGTAATACAGATTGGATCAGTGAGAAATAGATAGTTCTTAATAGATTAAAATTTAAAATGTTTCGTATTCTAAGAAAAATGTACATTAATTTTCTTAATCTTTCTACTGTTGCATTGATTTGTATTTTCCACTTTAAATTACTATCTATAATTACACCGAGGTATTTTATATTAGTTTTAACAGTGAGTACAGAGCATTCAGGTTTACATAAATTTGTGTTTCTATTGCAATTGTATGAATGTATACTTATCTTTAAATTTTCAGGGAATGCATGTTTATTAATGGTGAACGGTATTACAAAGGTTTTTTCCGTATTAAGTGACAGCAAGTTTGGTTCGAACCATTTTTTTAGGATGTTTAAGTCTAATTCTGCTGTTTTCTGGGTTTCATTCCAAGTTAAACCCTCAGTTAGAATTGCTGTGTCGTCTGCATATGAAATGAGTTTAGATTTGATGTTAAGTTTAAACATATCGTTGACATAAATGATAAAAAGAATTGGCCCCAGTACAGTTCCCTGCGGGATGCCAAAATTCGTGGTCTGAGAATCGCTCATAAGGCCCTTTAATTTAACAAATTGCTCTCTATTAAATAGATAATTTTCGATCCAAGTTAAAGCATTGTCAGTTATACCAATTTTCGTTAGTTTAGAGATAAGGTTAGAGTGCGATATACTGTCAAATGCTTTTCTTAAGTCAACAAATGTTCCAATACATTTTTTTTTACTATCTAAAGATTTATAAATTTTAGATGTTAAATCAACGATAGCATCTTGAGTGCTCAAATTTTCTCTAAAACCATATTGATGTGCATTTAATATATTATTTTCTTTCACAAATTTAAATATTTGTTTTTTTACAACTTTTTCAAATATTTTTGCAATGTTTGAAGTAAGAGAAATTGGCCTTTAGTTACTGCTTAGACAGGGGTCCCCAGATTTAAAAATTGGGGTAATAATAGTTTTTTTGTAATTTAAGGGAAAGTTGCCATTAACAAAACTTGTATTTATGATGTGTGCCAAAGGTTTGCAAAGTGAGTCAGAATTTCTTTTAAGTATTTCTACAGAAATATTGTCATAACCAGGGGAAGAATTTCCTTTTAATTCATTAATAGTATCTTTGATTTCATCAGAGTTAGTTCGTTGAAATTGTGTTAGTGTGTTACAAGAAATGAAAGGTGTTGGTAGATTATAATTATCTCTGTTTTTTATTTTAATTGCTAATTTTTCACCAACTGACCCAAAATAATTGTTTAAGATATTTGCACATTTCAATGGATCTGTGTTGACATTGTAAATTGTGTTATCAATATCTGAGATTTTATTTATATTTGAATTTTTAGGTTTTTTATTGATCATTTCATTAATAGTTTGCCACACCTTTTTATTGTTGTTACCAGCAATATTGATTTTATCTTTATAGAAATCTTCTTTTGTTTTCCGGATTATGTAACATAATTTATTTCTAAAATTTTTAAAATATTCGCGTAGTTGATTGTTTTCAGGAAACTTTTTTAGCTCTTTATAAATTTTTTCTTTATGCTTAATTGATATGATAATTCCTTGTGTAATCCACGGTTTTAATTTTTTAAATTTAGTCTTTGGAAAGTTTGTTACAATGGAAGAGGAGGATTGGATATGCTTATTCAATGTCAATTCAAAATTTCGTGAACATAAATCAGTATTGTTAGACGATAGTACAGTTTCCCAATTTTCATTTTCAAGATGTTGTTGTAATTTTTCATAATTAATTAGAGTTTTTGGTAAGTTATAGCGACAATAATTATTCTTATTTATTTTATCAGTTTTAATAGCTACAATGCATGTATGATGGTCAGTAATATTGTTTTTCCAAATAACAGATTTTATTTTATCTGTTTCATTAGTATTGCACCAAATATGGTCAATACAAGATGGCCTTTGTCCAAAACATTCTCTTGTATATTTTTTTATACATGGTTTGAAATTGAGTTCTGATAAAGTGTTAATATATTCAGTTTTTTCCTTATTACTGTTGTTTTCTAAATCATCAGATATGTCGATATTAATATCTCCTACAATAAGTGCATTATGAAACCGGTTTGTATTTATAAAAGTTTTCAGGTTTTCGGTAAAATTATTAATGCTTGAGCTGTGAGTTCTATATAATGCAATTATATCATAAAAAATATTTTTTATATTGATTTTAATATGTAGACAATTAACAAGTATATCATCATATCTCACAAGAGTCCCAGTTGCTCCCGTTTGAAGCCAGTGAGACTATGACATCTCTAATTTGGGTATGTTGTGAAGCTGGAGGTTGTTATATCTGGTCACCAAACACGGCTAAAGCTATTTCAAGCAACGTTTTTATTTTGAATTCGTACACCAGAGGAATACTGAGAGTATCTTCCACTTTGGAATGTGCCGCAAATATGCTTACTATAAATTATTTTTAATTAATTAATTGTGAAATAACAACATTTATCAGTTAAAATTTATTTGCGCACGCCGGGATTCGATCCCGTGACCTTTGGACTGTGAGTCAAGAGCCTTACCCCTCGACCACGGAGGCCGCCAAATATGAAATGAAAATTATCATGCTATAGTTTCTTGATGTGGTTACCTTGACGTACCAGCTTAAACACGTAGGTAGGTATTTCAAAATATTCTTGAATGTTCTTTATTTTCCCATAGGTAAATATTAACATAAAAACAGACACATACACACCTCACAGTACAGACTCGATATTTATAAGTAGGTGTTGATATTATTGAAGGCCGACTCTGTTTCACGTTGACAGACGGTCGCTTCCTCCCGAATAAGGTTTTTCCACGGATTTTCTTATTTCCAAACGACGAATGCGAAGGAATTCCAAACAAAAGGACATGGCCGACTCCTTCCCACTCCCAAAATAACACAAACATTCGCTGGTGATGGGCTGATGAAGAAACAAACAATAAAAGTAGGTCTTTTTAGGTAACCATTTTTTCTCTACGAGAAAATACAAGGCTTCTAAGTCTATAATAGCCAAGTAATGTTTTGAACACTCACATGAGGCAAAAATTGAGAGGCCCAAATGACGCCGTTCTATTTGTATAAAGAACATTTACTTTAAATTAAGTAGGTACATTATAATTAGGAATGGAAAATTTGGGAGGCGGGAAAGGGTACCGCCGCCCCGGGAACCTTTATTGGGTAACCAACACCTCTGCCATAGGTCACCCCAAGTGGTTCGCTACGTTTGGTGATTTAGCAGGGGTGCCCGGGTTCATGGGGTGAGGTTTGTCTAGGTCTTGGAGGCGGATGACCAAGACACACTGAACCCCAGATTTCTACCCACCCCTTAAACCCCTTTCCTTCCCAGAACTCTCCTCTCCTTCGTTTTCCTAAAAAAACCCTCCACACAGCATCCCCTAAGATGACATAGTCCCTGAGGAAAATTATTTTCCTCAGCGCCTCCTGTGTGGAGCTCATGTAAAAAAAAAAAAAGAAACCAGAAAATCAAATCAGAATGTGAAATTCATAAGCGGTAGAAGCGCGCTTCATTCATTCGAACTTCAGAAAACTAAAGTAGACAAGAGTGGGGAGAATACAAAGCATCGCACAAAGAGGACAACGATTATACTGAACGATCTCATTCTCTGGCAGGCTAAATCCTTTATGTGTTTGTCTCATTTTGGTATCGCTATTTTGAAGAGAAACTTCTTTAGCACCGTTGTGATTTTGAAACTCGATGAAAAGAAAAAGCGAAACTAAAAAGAGACATCTAAAGGATTTAGCCTGCGAGAGAATCAAATAGAATTATCTATTTTAACTACCACTGTTATCCACGTTATATAATACCCACACCCAGGCTTTTATTATTATTATGTTATTATGTTACCTGTATGTAAATGTACCAAAAAAACTTTGCTAATAAATTTTTTTAGTAAAAAATCGATCTCCTCTTGTGTAGTATTTCGTAGCCTCCCCACTCTTGTCCACTTTAGTTTTCTGACGGTTTCACTCCTACCGCGTGTGAACTGCACACTTGTATTATTTCGTTTCATCGAATTTCAAATCACAACGGTGCTAAGAAGTTTTCACAGCAAAAAACACAGGAAGTAACATTGAAAAACGATGAAATTGATATCGGATTCTTATAAATGAAATTGCTTATTTTTGTAATTCAATAACAGAGCCTACCTCATAATTTTTTTCATAATAAATACACAAAATCACCCGACAAGCAAAATACATTATGAAACATTCAACATTAAAACATTAAACCAACAAAATAAGACGCTATTATTACGAATTCTTACAAAACCGTGGGAATTTTTTTGCAACCTCGGAAATTTTTTATTTTAATCTGAATCACTACTGACATCTCTGGGCGCGTTGTGAAAGATCAAATAACTACAGTACATCATTTTGGTTAGGTAAGTACTTCTAAAATAAATAATAATTATTATTTCGTGTAATCAAATATCTACGTTTTGTGCAAACGGCTCGCCGAATTATTTTTTCATAATCTGCAGTCTGTAGGGTCTGTGTATACATGTGTTGTGTATTCATACGTTTCATACATCACACAGTGTGGAGCACAGCTGTTTAATTTAACTGTAAGTTGTCGTCATTACCAGGGATTCTCAAGTAACAGGCCGCGGTCTTGAAAACAAAATTAAATTTCGAAGAGTTTTCCTTTACGTTAGTTCCACACACGAGGCCCCTAAAGAAAATAATTTCCCTCAGGGCCTATGTCATCTTTGGGGATGCTGTATGGAGGATTTTTTTAATTGTCGTCCCTGTCGTCGCGAAGGGATCTCGTGTTACAAGCGCTGTTTCGTGTATTAGCGTGCTCCAGGAACGAGACGGAGTACTTATCTACTCAGTTGCGACGTGTGAAGGTAAATATTTTTAATGTTTTTATCTGAACAACGGAGACCGTTAAATGATTTTGAAATTACATTTCTTATTCTTTTCTAGAAGAAGATAAATTTATTGTTATTAAATCCCTCTTCTCTTACATTGCCTCCATCTCTGAGAACAACATTCTCCCCTGCTAAAAATAACAAAAGCTATTTAATGATTAATTCGTTTCTTAACGCCCTTTTTAGGGACTTTTACATATAAACAGGAAAACAATATGCAGTATTTATTACACATAACTGTAAGCCTCAGTAACAACATTTTGTTTTTTTTTTGTGATAAATTGAAGATGTCCACTGACTTGGTATTATTAATTTCCTCCATTAGTATTCTGTGCAAAGAGGAATACTTATGGTAGCTATTCCTAGAATTTCTGCACTGAAATATATCCTGACTTCTAGTATTACGTAGTGGAATCCGAAAGCTTATCAAAGCTTATAAATATAAAATTTTATGTAGAAGTATTAAGGGGGCATACATTAATTACGTGAGCTTAAAATGGGGGGTTGGAGGGTTTAGTAAAATCTAATTTAAACACTGAGGGAGGGGTCAATAAAAATCTCACGTCAACTTTAAAAGAATACATATTGTGTGTCCCATTTTGCTCGCCGAAAAAATCTAATGGCTATTATGAAAAAAAATTATTTCGAGAGTAAGAAATAAAGTGTCTTAACAAAGGGGGGGGGGGAGGTGTTTAAATTGAAAAAAAATCTTACGTAATTAATATATGTCCCATAAGCCAGTAAAAATCCTTCATTGTATTCTATCAACAGCTTGTGCCGTTTCGATTTTTACTTCTACCCAAAAACGAATTACTGCATTTTAAAATGATTTATTAAAAAATATGTCAAAAGAATGGTGGATTTAACAGGCCTGTCTTCATGAATGTGTTCTTTATGCGATTAACGGGGCGCTCGAAAAGTAAGATCTGTGGATCAACTGCTTTTTATGGAATGTCTACCAAAAGATACCAGCGGTAATTATTCTGCACAGATATTACGTCGGGTTCAAGATAAGTATCTGGATTGTACTATAATATATTTAAGCATTCGCCCTTTCAGACCGCGTGCGGGGTTGAATGCTACAAGAGCGCGCGGTTTTGGATTTCAACAATTATGAAAATAAAACTTTTCATTTCAGGAAAACAAAAATAAGTTTATAATTTCAACGTGTGGCTATCTATCTGTTACAATAATAAATGCGAAGGATGTGACACATTTGTGAATACCGCATAAAATTCCCAACTCCTCGTGTCGGGAGCCGGTGACACTATGGCAACCCCAATAAGGGTTGTCAGGCTGAAAGCAGTAGGGAGGGGAAGAAGATGAAGATGGAGAAGTGCCTGTCTAATCAGATCTGGCCACCAAATAGGGCGAAAGCTATTTCAAGAAACGTTTCAATTCTGAATAGTCGTCTTACACCTTCCACTCTATCTTACTACATATTATTTTAAATTGAAAAGTTTTGGGTTAATGAAAATCAATCTAATAAAATTTTCTTGTGTACGCCGGAATTCGAACCCGCTATCTTCGGATTGTTCGACAGCCTTACCACTCGACCACGGACGCCAGAACATATAATAATAAAGGGAAAAAAAAGTCAGTGTGCGCACTCATTTGCACCCTGCAATCCAAGGGTGCGCAGGTAGGTGTGTATTAATGCGCACACACTACGTGGTGGGTTAATCAGTCACATAGTTCACAAATTTAATCTCCAAATCCCAAATATATTGCACTGCATCCAATCTTCCACCATTGGCTCCTTAAATATTTCTACGCCTGGTCTTATAATTTGGGAGGAGGCTATGGGTACCGCCGCCCCGGCAAGAATAATAATAATAACGTTGTATTTATATAGCGCAGTTTTGTGTCATTTCACTTCAAGTGCGCTCAACTATAATAAATTTAAAAATAATCCTACAGTTGTCCTTATAATATTGAGAAAACTATTTATTTGACAATCATCACTCCTGCCAAAGGTCACCCCAAGTGGTTCGCTACGTTTAGTGATTTAGCAGGGGTGGTTCATGGGGTTAGGTTTGTCTAGGTCCTGACGGCGAATGGTTTTGCCCGCCTATTGCGTGGCGGGCCGGATCGGGAGAGACTGGTTGAGGGAGACCTTTTGACCTCTCTAGCTGGACTTGCACCGCAAATTGGAGGGATGGATTTATGCGTTCGACACTCCTGAACATATTGACCCAAAATTCCTATCCACCCCTCATACATTTTTTCCTTCCTAGAACTTCCTCTCCTTCCTTTCCATAAAAAGACCCCCCACACGGCATCCACAAAGATAATACACTCCCTGAGGCATTTTTCATTCCTCAAGGCCTCCTGTGTGGAGATAATGTAAAATAAATCTACTTTAAGGCATGCTGACATTTTTAATCATTTATTTAAAAGCGTTGGCCTCTTCTTCGGTTTAGTATTGTAAATTGCTTCATATTTTTTTAAACTTGTATTTGCATGAAGAACTACGAAGAATCATCCATTTCTTTGCTTTCGTTCACTTTCACACGTATATTTATGCACGTTTCGTCCCTGAGCACTCATGGACGTTTCCATGCCAACTCAGAATCAACTCAACTCAACACCTCTTTGAAAAGTCAAAGCTATAATATATATTTTTTTAAATAGTAACCTATTTTCGTTATTTATTTTTGGGGTGTTATGCCGTGTTGCGCTACCTCCTTCTTTAGCCAACGTTTCGGACATCGTTGCAGTGTCCATCATCAGGGCAGATCCGGTAGATGTGTGCCGGATCTGCCCTGATGATGGACACTGCAACGATGTCCGAAACGTTGGCTAAAGAAGGAGGTAGCGCAACACGGCATAACACCCCAAAAATAAATAACGAAAATGCTTTTGGCCGTGAAAATCTTAAAACTTATCTCAGTAACCTATTTAACCAATTTTTTAAATATATTTTTACATAACTTTTAATGACTTTTCAAAAGAGGTTCTGAGTTCATTTTACCCTCGTGAACATCAGGCAAAGATTTTGCCAAATATATACCACTTTTTTTACCACTACCGCCATCTAGGTCAACCTTTCAAACTACTGTTATTTTTGCAAGTGTATGTCTTGCAAAAATAAATAATTTACCAAATTAAACGCGTGCGAAACTTTTTGATTGCCAGCCAACTCAATTTATATTATGCAAATCGAGTGATCAATATGTTTGACAGCATGTTCATTAAAATGTCATCAATCTGATGCACGGCCTGTTATGTGTTTTATAATGAGATGTAATCTGACCAAGGAACAGGTAAATTTAAACATTGTAAACTGATGCAATACCTATTGCAGGTTTAACGTTATATGTAAGTATTGTTATTTTAAGTATAGTGTCTGTGCGCGTTTGTGGGAATATCGATCGTGTCCAGAGTCAGACATCTCCGAGAAATTTGAGTTGAGTATACAGTTAGTGATGACCGGCGTAGTCCAACGGTAAGGCTCTTGACTCGCAATCCGAAGGTCGCGGGATCGAATCCGGCGTGGCAAATTAATTTTATTTGACTAATTTGTGTTATTCACAATTTACTCATTTAAAGTAGGTATATTTGCAAAACGTTCCAGAGTGGAAGATACTCTCAGTATCGCCCTTGTGTAAGACCAACATTCAGAATTGAAACGTTGCTTGGAATGGCTTTAGTCGTGTTTGGTGACAGATCTGAATAGCCAGGTACTTCCCCACCTTCCTCTTCGCTATCTTGATAGGATAACTTTCGGTAACCTCTCATCGTTTTAGGACAAACGCAGATCGCTAACGTACAAACAATAGTTGACGTCTAATATACTTATAGCACATTGTGAACAGTTCGTTGGTGATCTGCAGTCATGCTAGGGAACTGAAAGTTATTCCAATGCTTGTCGATCGACCGTGCTAGGGGGCCTGGTACAATACTCATATCACTCATAAATACCACCAAATCAACTATAGTGCACAAAAGTTTGCAATGAATTAAACAAAATGTTAATGTTTTCTAGGTCACTAGTAGGATATTACAAAATGTCATACTAATGTACCGGACCCGCATGCCTTAGGTTAACCACACGGGTGAATCTTCACAAGCCAAGTCAGACATCGTGTCTGCGCTTTTTAACCAAAGCGGAAATCTGACGGTTCACTTTTCGTTCATATCTGCCTTTCATTTTGTCTCTTTCACTCGGAGGGAAACGTCTGAACAAGAAATGAAACAAAAGTGCCGAACGATCTATGTTGGACTCGGCATTCGGCATCTTTCGCTCGCGCTCGGAATGACAGAAAAATGAAACGCCCGAGCCCCGAATGAACTCTTCACTCGCTCGTTCATTCCGCGTCGCGTCCTGTGCTGAAAACACGTCATCACTTTGCCCGCCAAACGTCAAAATGGTATATAAATGGAGCGAGGAGACCACCCTCATCTTTTTAGATAACTTTAAAAACTACCAGTGCCTGTGGGATTCTAAAATAGGTGAATATAGAGATAAAGTTATGCGGGCAAATGCTCTTAAATCTTTCATTAGAGATATGAACTTAGGAGTGACCGCAGAAGATGTTAGAAATAAAATAAAGACGATACGGACTCGGTTTACCTGCGAACTTGGAAAAATTAGACATTCAACCGAAAATGGCAGCTTGTACGTGCCGACACTGTACTGGTACAAACATGCGGAATTTTTAACCAGTGTCTGCGTCCCCAGGAGTACATCACATCTTGTAAGTATCTCCATATCTCTTTCTACTTTTTTCTACATAATTACGGACGTAATAATAATAAAACGCTAATTAAATGTTTGTAATTAAATATATTGCTCCACGGTAAATGACAACTGACAACATTCAATGACATTCCATAATTAGTAAGGTTATGTTCCGCAGTCCCATAAATAAACCAAACCAAACAACTGGAACGCCGCTCGCCGGTATCGGCCGCTCGAAGTGTTCAGTAGTTCCAGTCAATCCCTTCTTTACCGATCGAAGTACCTAGCTGGGGTAGTTTTCCCGTTGGCCGCCAGAGGCGCATAGTACCTCTGGCGGCGGACAAGCGAACCAAAAGTGTTGGCGGTAATATTTAAATACGCTAATATTAAATGTTATAAATTATTAGGGCTGTGTAGAATTAGTCGGAAGGTCAAAATATTTCTGCTTTGCAATAAAACCCAAATAAATGGAATATTTCTGAACGCACCCGAAAACTAAAAACTGTTTTTGAAAGGTGATGAAATACACTTTCAAATTTTATAATTCTAAATAAATATATAATTTATTAAATATAAAATGTAAACATAAAACACTTTTAAAAATGGATCACTTTACGTTTTTTCTAACTAAAATTACCGATAACGAAAAAAAAACATGCACAGATTTTATTTGACAAATGTAGTACAAACGTTATCGTCAGCTCACTTTTTTGTCGTTTAACGTAAAAATAATTATATAAAAATGGACGAAGTTCGTGATTTTGTTTTCAATAGCTGTCGGAAAATTTTGGTTTCATTAAGGTGTACATTTTAATTGTTTTGTGATTAATTTTTAGATTTAATTATAAAACGTGATATTTTCTCATTCTAACTAATTCTAACACCGCATAGATCGTATTTCTAACCATGATGTAAGGGAGAATCTGTGAATTCTATGAGAATTCTATGAAAAGAGAACAAATTACCGATTGTAATGTATTTTACTTAATAAGAAATAATGATCCCGTGTAGATAATACATTAAATAGAACCATATTTATTGTGATCTAATAATAATAATAATTTTTTTTATTCTATTTTAACAATTTTATACATTCTGTTTATTTATCAATTTTATCATTGATTCTATCGACAAAAAGGTCACTGCTCAGATATTATGAACGTTCAGGATTTCTCCTGGAATTCAGTTGGTTTTCAGCAGTAGGTACTTCTAATATAATACACAAAATAAATAATTAAAAAAAAAAACAAAATAAATACAATTAAATTAAATTACATAAAAAATTAAAATCCTAATTTAATACACGTAATATAATATAAATAATAAAACTAAATCATGTAAATCACAATTCAAAAATTAAACCAAATAATTTTATTATTAAAATTCAAATATAAAATATAAGTAATTCAAATTTTTACTATAACTCCACACAGGAGGCTCTGAGCAAAAAAATCCCCTCAGTGCGTATGTCATCTTTGGGGACGCTGTGTTGAGAGTATTTTGGAAAAAAAAGGAGATGAAGTTCTGGGAAGGAAAAAAATTATGAGGGCTGGGCAGGAGTGACGGACGTTTGAATCTATCCCTACCACTGCGGTGCAAGGCGGTGCGGCGAGAGAGTCTTGCTGGAGAGGTCAAAAGATCTCCCTGAACCAGTCTCTCTCCATCCGGCCTGCCACGCAGTTGGTGGGCAGATACACCCGCCGCCAAAACCAAGACACACCTCACCCCATGAACCAGGGCACCCTTGCTAAGTCAGCAAACGTAGTGAATCACTTGGGGTGTACTACGGCAGAGGTATTGGTTATCCAATAAATCCCCCTAAATATAAAATATATTCAAATCAATAATTAAATATAATCATTTCAAATATAGAATATAATCGATTTTCAAATATAAAATATAATCGATTTAAATATACAATATAATCAATTCAAATATAAAATAAAATCAATTCAAATATAAAATATAAACTATATAAATATAAAATATAATCAATTCGGATATAAAATACAATCAATACAAATATAAAATATAATCAATTCAAATATAAAATATAATCATTTCAAATATAAAATATAACCAATTCAAGTATAATCAATTCAAATTTAAAATGTAATCAATGCAAATATAAAATATAATCAACTCAAATACAAAATATAATCAATTCAAATATAAACTACACAAATATAAAATCTAATCAATTCAAATATAAAATATAATCAATTCAAAATTAAAATGTAATCAATTCAAATATAATCATTTCAAATACAAAATATAATCAATTCAAATAAAAAATATAAACTTTACAAATAAAAAATATAATCAATTCGAATGTAAAATATAATCTATTCAAATATAAAATACAATCAATTCAAATATAAAACATAATCATTTCAAACATAAAATATAACCAATTCAAGTATAATCAATTCAAATTTAAAATGTAATCAATGCAAATATAAAATATAATCAATTCAAATACAAAATATAATATATTCAAATTTAAAATATAAAGTATACAAATATAAAATATAATCTATTCAAATTTAAAATACAATCAATTCAAATATAAAATATAATCAATTCAAATATAAAATATAATCATTTCAAATATAAAATATAACCAATTCAAGCATAATCAATTCAAATTTAAAATGTAATCAATTCAAATGTAAAATATAATCATTTCAAATACAATATATAATCAATTCAAATATAAAATATAAACTTTACAAATATAAAATATAATCAATTCGAATGTAAAATATAATCTATTTAAATATAAAATACAATCAATTCAAATATAAAATAAAATCATTTCAAATATAAAATATAACCACTCAAGTATAATCTATTCAAATTTAAAATGTAATCAATTCAAATACAAAATATAATCACAATATGGACGTGATTTTTCACAAAACCTGCGCTCTACAAATTATCCAATTATTATTATTATTATCACAGGATTTCTAGATTCCTGAATAATAGTCTCGCGTTAAGAGTGTTGCCCCCAGCTCCTTCAGAGCTAGATTTAGCTCCAAAATGAGGCCGTCACCTCCAAAAAACGAGGTTTAACTTCCAAGCCTATTTTTCGGGTCATCAGCTCCTTTTTTTATTACAAAACTCATGAACGAAAAATGACAAATTCAGAGTTATTTGATTAGGAATCGGTTACTTTGCCTGTTGTAGGCTGATGATGAGGTGCTGATTTTTAACAGTATGGAAGATCTAGTTTCTCGTGTCTGGGATGAACCAATTATGTATGAAGAATGAGTTAATGATGAATGTAAGTAAGACTAAAATCATAGTGTTTGAAAGAGAGAGTACGAAAACAGTGTGCAACATAGTTGTGAATGATGAAAACTTGGAGAAGGTGGATGAGTTTTGGTACCTAGGTAGTATGTAATCTAGAGATGGGAAGGCTGATAGAGATATTGAAAGAGGGTAAATGCAGATAACTCCATTAATGAAGGACTGAATGCAGTTAGCGCTAATAAAAAAACTGTCAAAAGAAGCGAAACTAGCAGTCCACAATAGAGTCCTGGTACCTACACTGATGTATGGCAGTGAGGCATGGAATTGGCAGAGGAAGGATGAAAGCAGACTGAATGCAGTTGAAGTGAGTTCCCTAAGGCGCATGTGTGGTAAAACCATGTATGACCGGCTGACAAATGTGGAGATCCGCAAAGAATACAAGGCATGATGTAAGCGTAATGAGTAAGATTAAGAAAGATGGTTTGGGCATATAGAGCGAATGAACGAAGAAAGTAGTGTAAGAAGAATATATGACGCAAATGTGAATGGCAGAAGAAGTCGGGGACGCCCGAGGAAGACATGGCACGATCAAGTGTATCAGATACTTGAGATGGGCCATCTCAAGAGTCAGAATAATAGAAGAGTATGTATGAGACGATGTATGAATGTGAATGAGGCAAAGATGGTCAGTTAGTTGGTTTTTACCTCAGAATTTCTCCCCCCATCCCCAGAGTGTGTAGTAGTTCACAGGCGGTAGTAGTGAAACCTTCAGAAAACTAAACTAGACAAGAGTGGGGAGGCTACGAAGCACCGCACAAAGACTGATTAATCTATCTCAATCGTGGCGGGCCGGATCGA
Source organism: Limnephilus rhombicus (assembly GCA_929108145.2). Lineage (NCBI taxonomy): Eukaryota > Metazoa > Arthropoda > Insecta > Trichoptera > Limnephilidae > Limnephilus > Limnephilus rhombicus. Next base: position 45,196,646 of record OV815292.1, read on the forward strand.
GTGAGACTGGTTGAGAGAGGCCTTTTAACCCCTCGAGCCGGACTCTCGCGACCATCGATATATTTGGTCGAAGCTCGCAACCAATCGCCTTGCACTGTAGTTGAGGGATGGACTCATACGTCCGTCGCTTCTGGACATGGTGACCCCAGATTCCTATCCACCCCTCATATATTTTTCCTTCCCAGAACTTCATATCCTTCCCGTCCTTATGAACACCCTCCATACAGCACACAGAATCCCCTAAGATGGCATAGGCCCTGATGGAAATTATTTTCCTGTTGGAGCTAATGTAAAAAAAAACACTTATAAAGAAAAGGAAACGCAATTCCCATCGCAAAAAGGAGTACTTTGGAAAACAAAACAGTCACACGTACTTTGTGTGTTTCACCATTTATGTAATACTAGCTGGTCCCGGAATGCGTTGCTATGCCATTAAATAAAGAAATTATTTTTCCCTGAGTGTTCTTTCCCATTCGTCCCGTTCCCCTTCCGCCTCCCCTTCTTCTCCTGCATCCTCTTCCCCTCTCGCATTCCCACTCCGTCACCTCCACCTTCCCTCTCCTCACTCCACTCCGCCCCACTTCCCCCGTCCCGCGAACCCCCCTTCCGAGTTCCCCTCCCCCCTCCCAGGTCCCTCTCCCCCCTCCTGCGTTCCCCTTCCACCTTCCCCGCCTTCCCTCTTCCCTTTCCCGCTCCCTTGTCCCGCCAACCCTCCTCCCGCGTTCCATATATTCTATCCCAGTACATTCAGTTCTTAAACAGCCCGCGTGCCACCTTTACAATTTTTATTCAAATATCCATTTTTATTTATATTAAATTTGGTACCTAACATAGGTACCTATTTAAAATATCTAAAATCCTTGATTCGATTCAAACTATTAGGGGAGTACCTACTTTAAATAAATTTATCAACTTAAAGATTTTCAAAGATAGAATCCTGATTTAACAATCATTGTTTTGCAAAATGTCATTCTCAAAGACGCGAACTGTCAAACGTGCGATAGTCGTTAGGTTTTCTGAAATTATCCAATTTTCTTAATTTTTCTCTCCGTAAGAACCATCCTCGTACTTCAAGGGATATTCAAAAAGAATTAGCGAAATCGGTTCAGCTGCTCTCGAGATTTGCGCTTAGCAACACATTCAGCGATTTATTTTTATATGTAAGATATACAGGGTGTTAAGGGACGTACTTGACTTACTTTAACCAGTGATTCCTGACATTATTTGGAGTAAAAAATGTAAATGAAATTTTGGTCTCCGGTGACAATTTTGATGTTTTTTTTTTTTTTTTTTTCTACAAAAACATAAAAAAATTGTAGTTATTGAACATTTGGAGGCGGGGTAAGGGGTTCGTCGGACACCCGGCTGAGTGACCAGTGACGACATGAGAAAGAATTTTTTTTTTGTTTGATTTTGAAGAAAAAATTTTTGAAAAAAAAAAGTCGTCAAAAAAAGTCACCGGAGACCAAAATTTCATTTACATTTTTTACACCAAATAATGTCAGGAATCACTGGTTAAAGTAAGTCAAGTACGTCCCTTAACACCCTGTATTTTATATTTATTTATTTAACGTTCCGAAGGGCTTTTACATGTTTATTAGTGCAATTAATTCATGACAGATGATTTTTAAGCAGATAAAGAAATAATAAAAAAGCACACAAGTCATGAAAAAAAAAACAAAAATTCAGCGATTTCATAGGTTTATAAAAATACAGATATGTTTTGGAATAAGTTTTTTTACAAGATCAACAAAATTCGCCAAGTTTATGTTAAATATGTCAACATCACCTAAGTACTGATTTCCCATAGTGTGAAATCGTTGTATCGGAGAGTGGGCAATGTAGTTCCGCTTATGAATGCTACAGTAGAATAGTGTATTTTGTCGTGTAGTTACTGTCGGTATTCGTAAGTTTATGAGTTGCAGGAGTTCGTAACAGTCAGATTTAGAGTTAAGTATTTTGAATAAAAATGTTTATTTTACGTCTGTCTTCTAGTGTGCGTATTTTTAGAATATTTAATAATAAATTATATTTTAAGTCTTCTTATGGGATATTTAATTTATAATTTATAAAACGCTGAATTTTTTTTTGTATTCGCTCAATATTATTATTGTGAATTTTGTAAGATAGAGACCAAACTACCGAGTTATATTCCATTAGGCTTCTAACTAGAGATACATATAATAATTTAATGGCTTTTATTTTTTATTTTATTTTATTTTATTTGGAAAACCAACAGTAACATTATTTACTTAGGTGTATTTACATATGTATATGTTATTGAACCAATAATAGGTTTTCACTGGTGTGTATTAATTAGAGAGATTAAAAAGTTATAAAAGTTATAATAGTTATAATAGCTTATTGGGATGGGATGGTGGGCGGGAGGGGAAGGGGACGGATCTAATCTGGGAGTGAATAAGTTATTTATATAGGAGTATAATAGTTTGTATATGTTTAGAAATTATTTATTGTTTATTTTTTTTAGAATTTGGGGAGCTGTGTTGAATAAGTCGAATTCATTGTATGAATTGTTAAAAAAGTGTGAAACGCGGTTAATGAATGTGTTTTGTTTAGAGTTAGTATTGCATCGAGGTGTGTTAAGTGTGTGATTTAGTCTAGTTTGTCTGGTGGGCACTCTTAATTGAATTCTTTCAAGTAATTCCGGGCAATCTATCGCAGAGGTGGCTATCTTTTGCAAGAATATTACGTCTGCAGAATTTCTACGATTTTCTAGTGACGAGATTTTGAAAAACGTGGCTGACTCCACATAACTTAGATGAGGACGATATCCCCGAAAATCAAGGTATCGTAGAAAACGATTTTGTATTTTCTCAATCCTTTCTATGTATGTTGTGTACCTGGGATTCCAGACTTGAGAGGCGTACTCCAGAGAACTGCGTACATACGCAAAGTACAGCATTTTCATAGTGATTACCTTTTTAAAGTGTTTACCGATTCTGAGTATGAAGCCAAGTACCTTGGAAGCTTTTGCAACTATGGATTCGATATGTCGGTCAAAAAGTAATTTTGGGTCTAGCACTACTCCCAGATCTTTGGCCTCCATCATTTTTTTAAAGTATTGTGCCGTTAAGGGAATAATCAAAAGAAATGGGATTTTTGTTTCGGGTAAAGCTGATGACGCCGCATTTTTTAACATTTATTTGAAGGTTGTGTTGTGTGCAGTAGCTATTTAGGCGATTTAAATCTTCTTGTACGCGAGTACAGTCATTGATACTTTTAACATGAGAGAATATTTTCATGTCGTGTGCGTATAGTAACGTTCTGGAGTGGAGAAAACATTTTCCAATGTCATTAATGTATATATTGAAGAGCAATGGTCCCAATAATGACCCTTGGGGTACTCCTGACGGTACGGTTACCCAATTCGATTTATAGCCACCGACGACTACTGCTTGGCTGCGATTTTTCAAATTGACGAGAGCCATCTGAGGAGATCTCCGTGTACGCCGATTAGTGAAAGTTTAGTCAACAAAATATCATGGATTACTAAATCAAAGGCTTTGCTATAGTCTGTATATATTGCATCTACCTGTACGTGTTGATCCATATTGTCTTGTAAGATTTCGACAAATGCCGTTAGGTTAGTGGTAGTAGATTTTCCTTTCATAAATCCATGCTGATTGTTGTTAAGTGACGATCTCAAGGCTGTAAACATCTGGTCGTACACAATTTTTTCGAAAACCTTACTGAAAATGCAGAGCTTTGATATGGGCCTATAATTTTCAACGTCAGATTTTTGGCCGTTCTTGAAAACGGGAGTTACAAATGCAGTTTTCCAAGTGTTTGGCACAATTCCCTCATTAAGGGAGCGACTAAAAATTATGAATAACGGTTTAGAAAGGCTGCGCGCACATTTGCTTATGAAGAAAGGGGGAATTTTATCTGGGCCTGCGCTTTTATTGGGATCTAAATTTTCAAGTTGTTTCTGTATGTGATGCTGGTTGATTTCAATATTATGAATGCTAGCAATACAGGGCTCACTGGTGTAGTCTGGCAGGATCTGGTTAATCCGAGCATTATTATTGTAGACTGAAGTGAAATATTTAGAGAATAAGTTGCAGATATCAGATCCATTTTCAGCTTTTTCGTCTTTGAACATCATGGTATTCGGAACGCCATGGGATTTGGAGTTTGACTTAATGTAATTCCATTTTTTTTTTGGGTCGGAGGATATATCATGTTCTATTTTAAGTAAGTATTTATTATGGCATTCCCAGTTAAGTTTTTTGTGACGTGATCTTAGTAGAGAGAAAGTGGCATAGTCAGAAGGGTTTTTATATGTCTTGAACTTTTTAAAGTATTTATATTTTTCTGTTGTTAATTTGATAAGAATTTATTTAATGCTGCGTTCACGTCACCAAACGAAAGTAGCTCGTGCCATTTTACCTGGTCAAATTGTATGGAATTAAAGTTTTTGGTTGTTCTTAATACGAAGCCTAGTGTTTTCATACCTCTGTTTACAATTTGGTGGATATGATTGGCGAAACTTAGTTTTTCATCCAAAATAATTCCAAGATCTCTCATTTCCGTGACTCTTTCTAAAGCTGTGTTATTGATGGAATATTCGAATAAAACAGGGTTTTTATTTCTGAACAAAGTCAAGGTTTTGCATATGTGAAAGAGCTGCAGCATAAGGAACATATGTTTATTGCCTTTTCTTGCCGTCACGGCACCGTTACCGTGAATCGTCACGGTAATTGTAAAAGCGTTAATTCACATCGACAACAAATTCAATATCATCATTTTTCTTTCAGGCCGTTCCAGTCAGTCCAGCCCACTCGGTCGAGTCAGTCCACTTGCCGTTCGTTTCAGTAAAACCAGAGAATGAAGAGGCGCAGTCGCCACAAGAAACCCAAGATGAAGACCCAATTGAAGATGAACTGGGCTTTTCTGAAGCTGATGGCCGTTTAACAATTAATTGCAGTGAACCGTATACAAAAAATGATTATAGTGAACCGAATCCAACAAACGATTATAGTGAACCGAATACAACAAATGATTATAATGAACCGAATACAACAAATGATTTTAGTGAACCGAATACAACAAATGATTTTAGTGAACCGAATACAACAAATGATTTTAGTGAACCGAATACGACAAATAATTATAGTGGACCGAGGACACCATCTTCTTCTGGAATGTCGATGAAACGAAAAAGAAGAACTGATTTGCCTGATAGGACTAATTTTATTGATAGGACCATAAGAGAATTGAAAAGTACAAGTGATCAGAAGAAAAATGTTCAAAATGATGACGAGTTTGACCTATTTTGCAAAAGTCTGGCAATGCAACTGAGGAATATGCCCCTTGACAAGGCTTTGATTTGCCAGGAAAAGCTTCAATCGGTGATAGTCCAGGAAAGGCTGTCAAATATGTATTCTACAACTAATCCTCTCAAATCCCATACTAAGCAAACAGGGTGCCACCATTGTGGCAAGAAACATAACAAGTATTGCTGAAAAATATATTTTTTCCATTACTTTATCTGTAATACTCTAGAACTCTAGACCTATGTAGACTTCTTCACTCCTCGATATGTATTGCCTTCTGAGTTGTCTTGTGCCTGTTGTGGTGGGGTTTTCTAGTACTTCTGTGTAATCAATATCTCCTTATACCATAAAGAGGAAAGATTTGTTTGTTTGTTTGCATTGAATAGGCTCCGAAACTACTGAACCGATTTGAAAAATTCTTTCACCAATAGAAAGCTGCATTATCAGCGAGTAACATGGGCTGCATATAATGGTAAATAAATGAAAATGTGTGTATTTCATATATTTTAGCGGCAGGGATGAAAGGTAGGGGAAGGTGGGGTTTCCGGAGAGGGAAGACACGAGGGAGGGGCAAGGTGGAGAAGGTGGAAGGGAACGGGGATGCACGGGAAAGGACATGCAGGGATAATCAATTTATTTCTTTGAATTGCATAGCAAGGCATGCCGAGTACCAGCAGCTGGTATATTATAATAGAAAGTGTACTACAATGTGCCGCTAAAACTCGGAATGCACATTTCGATTTTTCGGAGATATCTGACTAATCAACTGGACGATCGATATACATATGTACTTAAGTTTTTATTCTAGAAAAAAGATAATTACACCTTTAGACACACCTTTGCGAATTGATATCACCTGAGCAATTTTACAACTGTCTGGAAAAGTTCCCCCTTTAAAACATTATCAATAAATTGGTAATTTTATCTTTGATAAAATAGGAACCAATTCTGTGGAGAGGCTTGGTAATGTCTTACATTTGAGTGTATATGTGCATTTGGTTTTTATGATTATTAATCTGTAGGTAAAGTTCCTAACAAAATAAGGTCATATAAAATTGTGCTATTGTGACATAAAAATAAAAAATGTTTATAAGACAAATCTACAATGTTTTTTTAATTTAATTGTGTCAGGAAAACTATGTAAAAAAACCAGCCTAATGATGGCAATAATGGTGTTAACTAACCATAAAGTCTTAAGAGGAACATTTTCGCGGCCCGTTTCATACAAGTTTTAATTTTGGATTAAAATATTCAACCAAAATGAAAAATTATTTTTGTAATCAAAAGCTGTATCAAATATCTAGTACGGGTGTAAGCCACTTTATTTCGCCCCATAGCTAGTCGAGAGCCTTCCCTGTCGACCACGGAGGCCGTCAAAGGCAGTCTATGATGGTAGTCAAAGTAATATTATTTAAAAATTAAGGATTAAGACTAATCTACGCAATATCCTCTACAGGTGAGATTCTAAATCTCTCTGGGATTATAACATTTAAATAGTTATTCGAGTCCAAAACTAGATTAGTTACAAAATATCACTCGCCCTAACATCATTTGTATGTGACTGACCTCCATTAAAACTAACAGGCTTAGATGTATACAGTGGCGGCAGCTATCCTGAAAATGTGCTGGTTCACTGACAATCCATACTTATGACAAAATATTCAAAGCAACATTAGGAAAAATAATTCCACTACCATTTTATAGAGTACCTAGGTCTACTCTAAGTTGTTTTTGAAGAGCAAAAACATCTATTATAATGTTCAAAAATCTTTTTACACACCTGCCCTGATGATGGACACTGTAACTTTGGCTAAAGAGGAGGTGGCACAACCTTAGATGAAAGCGCAACGCGGCATAATCGTTCAGAAATAAATCACGATGATATTTTTGGACGTGAAGATCTTAAAGCATATCTGTTCAACCTTAAAATACACAAATTTTTATAACAAAGTTGTAAATTAACAGGATTAACTTATCAGAATTTAGCCTAATCAAACTATAAACAATGACAATGCACGGGCCACGGTCACGCCAGATTGGTGAATCTCCAAACCAAATCTAAATATCTACAATCGATGAACTTCGGCGGACTTCAACGGAATTCAGTCTTGAGGTGATCCACTAGTCCTTGAAAAAATCGAAATCGGAATCCCCGCCTCTTTTTGGGAGGGATTTAAAAATACTTGGCAAGACTTTTTTTGAAAGGTTGGAGAAGGTATTTGAGAGTTGTTTTTTCAAGAAGTTCCATGCCTCACTGCCTAACATCAGGGTAGATACGAACACGAACACTCCATTGTGGACGGCTAGATTCGCTTCTTTGACAGTTTTTTGTTGGTGCCAACAACGTTCAGTCCTCCATTGATGGAGTTACCTGCATTTACCCTTCTTTCAATATTACTATCAGCCTTCCCATCTCTCCTAAACATACTTCCCAAAAACACAAACTCATCCACCTGCTCCAAGTGCCTACTCATCATTCACAACTATACTGCACATTGTTTTCGCACCTACTCTCCTTTTTATTATGATTTGAAATCACTCTCCCTGATAATATTCACAGGGCATTATATTGGCAAGTAAAATATTTTTTAATGAGTTTTAAAGATTCATAGACTTCAGTAAGATATTAGTAATTATAATTTACCAGTGCTGAACACGAATACCTATTTAACCAGCCGCTCTTGGATGTATACATATATATAATTACTAGCAGACCCGGCCACACGTTGCTGTGGCTAACGAAACACAACGCCATTACCCAACCTTTATAAAATCCACACCACCCGCTTGCCAGCTGCCCGTTGCCCGTTGCCTGAATTGAATATTTGAATTTTAACGGCTTTTCTCTACTATAATAAGCATGTACTATACATATAAACCTTCCCCTTGAATCACTCTTTCTATAGGTGAAAACCGCATGAAAATCTGTTTCGTAGTTTAAAAGATCTATGCGCACATACATTTTGAGCGACTTTATTTTATACTATGTATAATGCAATTCGAGCGATTGCCACTAATTATACAATGCTTGCAATGCAACACTGGTTATTTGAAAAGGGAAAATCAAATACCTACTTACTCTAGGACATCTATTTTCCAATTTCTTCCGTAGAACGAATTTCAAAAGTGACTATAGTACGGCCCACCAGCCGTTTTAAATCGCACAAAAATATGTTTTCTTTGAATTTCTCGGCTTTTCTCTAATATAATTTACATGTATTATACATATAAACATTCCTCTTCAATCACTCTATCCATTGATGAAAACCGTATGAAAATCCGTTGCGTAGTTTAAAAGATTAACGCGCACATACATTTTGAGCGACTTCATTTTATACTATGTAATGAATGATGATTTGTGCATGAGCCCCATATCTAACGCTGTAATACTATATGATGAGATAGTGGCCCTTTGAGCAGTGAGCACACACCCGAACAGAAGTATGGCATAGGTACTCTTATTGCGTGGTAGTTCTGCCTGGCCTTGGGCGGTAGAAATCTTAGCCTCAAGTTGGGGCTATAGAAGGTGGTGCAATCTTAAACTAATCCTAAACTAACTCTAAACAACAAACCACCTCTACTAGTTGCGCAAGAGGACAGAGGACTGTACTGCGGACCAGCAACTAGTACCTACACAAGAGTGGATCTGGCACAGGCGTGTGATGTGTGTGGGCCCTTTACAAAGAAGATTTACGATACAGTATGGACGGTGTGGCCATGCGGAGGGAAATGTCAATTCGCATACGAGTACTTATTGGGAAATATAGAGGGTATTTTTTATTTATGTTCTGGAATCTCCTGTCAAAAGATAACGGTCATTTTATATAGAATTTAATTTCTGGTTGTTTCACAGTATTTGGGTGATAACAGAACTTAAATAAGACTCTGATAGAACTTCAATATAACCTTTAAAATTTGATAAACTGTTCAAATTCTGTGAAACAATCTGTCCTAGTTTATTTGTCCGATTCTGATCATCGTAGTAAAAATATGTGATTTTAATATTTTCATTAATTGATTTTAAAATTATCAACACCCAAAAACCTGAAACGTTTCCAAATGGTCACAATGTCATTATAACGCAGAAAAAAAATACTGGCTGCTAATACTGCCGTGTCTGACGTCAGCCAATGTGACATCAACAACGCCATATAAGTTACGTTCGTGGGACGAGGTTTGTCCGGGTCTTGGTGACAGACCCCACCTGCCCACCAGCAGCATGGCAGGCCGGATCGGGAGAGAATGGTTGAGGGATTTTGATTTCTCCAGCCGTACCCTCTCTCCCTGTACAGATCGCAAGTGCGCCCCACTGTTGAATTTGGCAGCCATCTATGGTCTGGATCCACAAAATACCTAAAAAAACCCTCGACTCTGTGCAGAAATGGGCGGTCCGTTCGATAGATTCTCCCATCTTAACAAACGGATTGCAATCTTTAGAGCACAGGCGTCGGGTGTTAATGCTGTCCTTGTTCTACCGTTAATTTAATGGAAGATGCTCCGAGGAACTAGCGTCATTGATCCCCTCGCACCAAACGCGCACCAACGCGTAACGTTTGTAGCGTTTGTACACGGTTAACATTAGTCATATGAGAACGGGTCGTTTCTACGAATGATTTGCCTGCCTGGGTTTCCTCTTTCCTACAACATAGGTCTCTTCAAAACGAATGTTCACTTCTTCCTTCCTCAAATAGACCCTCCACACAGCATCTCAGATGACGTAGGTCCTGAGCGGAAGTATTTTCCTCAGTATACACAGGAATAATGTAAAAAAAAACACAAGTCCTTTAATATCAAGGTAATTTTAATTTTTAAAATCTTGTAAGTTCGTTGGGCAGGAACGGGGAGTGATCCGGGCGGCGAGCAGCAGCCAGCAGATTTACCGTTGGACGACTTGAGCGGTGAACAGTTAGACCGATTGGCGCATTGGCGCATTGGAGGCATTGGAAGGCAGCGAGCAGCGAGCAGCGAGTCGAGACGTCTTGCCGTTATTGCGAGGAAATCCTCTTCCACCTCTACTTCTTACTTGTTACTGAGAGTGAGACTCCATTACACTCCGCTCCAGGCGTCAACCTTTAGTTACCTCTGTCTTACCTTTGACTGGCAGAACTTGGAATGAAATTACGATGAACCCACAGTGAACTGTATCAACTAACTAACTAATCACGCCGTTTCTCTCAGGGGTAGGCAGAGAGGATGGACCACCTAACAACTCGGTCTTGGCACACACTATTTGCCTCACAAACTATCTGCAGAGTAATATTATGTTTCAAGAAAATGTCCACAATTATCCTACGAGAAGACGCGGAGACTTTAGGCTTCCCAAAACTAAACTTTCGCGCACACAAAATAGCGCGTTTTATAAAGGGCAAAAACTATAATATAACAGTCTGCCAAATGCCGTAAAGGAATTATTATTTTTTAATTTATAAACTAACGTTTAGACAAGATTTTTATGCATAGCACAAAGGGTAACAATTATTACAAGCGATAATTGTCAGCCTGAAACACTCATTTACATTGAAAAATCTTCCGAGAAAAGATACTTGCCGCCAACGGGACTTGAACCTGGCGGGTATTTGATAAGCCCCCATAGCTCAGTGGTCAGAGCATTCGACCGGCAATCGGAAGGACACGGGTTCAAGTCCCGTTGGCGGCAATATCTTTTCTCGGAAGATTTTTCAATGTAAATGAGTGTTTCAGGCTGACAATTATCGCTTGTAATAATTGCCGTAAAGGAAGCCTCAATCTCAGCACTTTTCGTAGGATATGTGCATTATATGTAAAAAATATTTTTTGATTACTCCAATATTATTCTTATATCGTATTCTTATATAATGTATACGTCGTCTGCACACTGTACACGTGTACACCATACATTATAAACAAAACTTACACTTTTCAAATTATTCCGAATCTCTAAACTTTCACAACTTCAACTCCCTCTATACACGACGTTTAATATTTGAAAAAACCTTGTTAATTATAATTCTGAATAATGGGCTGGACTTGCCAGAGCTAACCAACTTAGGATAAAAATTCATGTTCCGTCAAGATCAACAAGACAATCCAATTTATTTCATTTGCCCACATATAGAACTAACATTAGAAAAAATTCCCCAATTCTCCGTATATGTGCACAATATATATAATACAAAATTTTACATAGACATTTTTAACCATCTGTTACCTATACCAGGGCGGGTAAGTGGTGGATCCTCCAATACTCTTCTATTATTCTGACTTTTGACATGGCCCAACTCAAGTATCTGATTCACTTGATCGTGCCATGTCTTCCTCGGGCATCCCCAATTTCTTCTACCATTCACATTTGCGTCATATATTCTTGTCACACTACTTTATTAGTTCATTCGCTCTACATGTCCAAACCATCTGAGAGTCCCTTTTCGTACTCTTGTACATTATGCTTACATTAGCCTTGCATTCTTTACGAATTTCCGTATTTCTCACACGATCATACATGGTTTTACCACATATACTCCTCAGGGATCTCATTTCAACAGCATTCAGTTTATTTTCATCCTTACTCTGCCAGTTCCATGCCTCATCCATACATCAAGGTAGGTACCAGGACTCCATTGTGAGCTTCGCAGTTTTTTTATTAGCGCCAACGGCGTTCAGTCCTCCTTTAATGGATTTACCTGCATTTACCCTTCTTTCAATATATCTATCAGCCTTCCTATCTCTAGTAAACATACTTCCCAGATCAATGATGATTCTATTTAGTTTTTTTTTATGTGAATACCGTAGAGTTATAACAATTGCCCGGAGGCAATGGGACTATGACTATGATGGACTATTTTACCAAAATTTTATAACATTAAAGAATAAAACATAAAAAAATAAAACACACGCAACACACAAAACCAATATAAAACACGTAACACTCACAAGCACAAAACATAATATACGCCGATTTTCATTTAATTATTATTTTTTTTTTTGTTTGTTAATTTTAATTTTAATTTTTAATCTCTATTTTTAGTTTTATTTTTTTTTTCATAAGTTTTTATTCCAGTAAAAATGAAAATAACATTTTCACTTACTTAACTAGAATATTGAATTATGTACTTTTTACATTATATTACATAGTTTTTACATTTCATAACCTTAGATTACATTAGATTACAATACTAACATTTACATGATATTATATTACCATACGATATTATTCACTATCACTACTTTGTTTTTTGTGAATAAACATGAACAATTTTTTTTTGAATTTGCACACACTTTTTTCGTTTTTGATATCATCTGGAAGGCAATTATATAAATTGCCCCCCTCGTAACTAATTGATTGTTTACCGTAGTTAGTATGAATGGTGTTTAAACGTATGTTATCGTGTTGTCGTGTAAAATGTTTGTGTACTTGGGACGTTTTAATGAATTCTGTGTTTGTATGTATGAGTTTATTATTTATTTTGTATATAAGGACACATATATTGTACTCGTATAACTTTCTTAATGTTAGCAGTTTTGTTTCCAAATATAATTTTTTTGTGGATGTTTTGGATTCGTAGTGAAATAGTTTTTTGATTATCTTATTTTGAATTACCTGTAATTTATTGATGTATGTTTCATACGCATTTCCCCAGATTTCAATCAGGTAATTTAGGTGTGAGTGTACGAGACTATAGTATAAACTTTTTTGAAATCTAATTGGTAATAGATATGATAACCGGCTAAAAACGCTAATTAAGGGTGTGATTTTATCTTTTACATTTTGAATGTGTTGTTTAAAAGTTAAATGCTTATCGATGCACAGACCAAGATATTTTTCCTGTTTCAGGATTTGCAAATCGTTATTTTCAATTTTTAATGGTACATGTGGAGGAATTATTTTACGGTTTGAACTTAAAATCATGTATCCTGTTTTTTTTATATTCATTGTTAGGATATTTGATCGGAGCCAACCGCAAATTCTTTCTAGGTCACTTTGTGCATTTTCTAGTAGTATGTTTAGATCTTTACCCCAGTAGAATATTGCAGTATCATCTGCATATAAGAAAATTTCACCGTTTAATTTTAATTGAGAAATATCATTGAAATAGATTTGGAACAGTAGTGGCCCTAGTATGGATCCTAAATTTATCTTTATTTTAAATGTTTTCAAACTGTATTATGTATAAATTATTATATTATAAAATGGGGGCCTCAGCACGGGTAAACAACCCAGTGAGGCCAACATTGCTGGATTGTACTATGAAATTTTGTAAAATAATGTATCAACAATAAAAAAATAAAAAAATGACATCCCCATGATCCCCGTGATCTATACCTATCAGGGACCCTAGCACGGGCGATCGATAAGGATTGACAGGATAACTTTTTGTAACTTTTAATTATGTTGTGAGGCTGAAGGTAGTGGAGAGGGGAAGACATGGGGTAGAGGAAAGTGGGGAAGTACCTGGAGAATATCTATAACCCGACTAAAAGCGGCGCGACCGTTTTCTCAAAGACACGGCCAAGACGGCCCCCATTCATTAGACTGTTTGGGGAAAATGTTCCATGGGAAAAGTCAATTAAATACCTAGGTGTAACGCTAGACTCCAAGCTCACCTGGAAGAAACACATAACTGGAAAAATTAAAGCAGCCAATAAATGTCTATCTTCACTTTATCCAATGATGGGAAAAAAATTCGTTTATCAACGGACAACAAATTACTTTTCTATAAAACAACCGTAAGGCCTGGCTTCACCTAAGCTTGCCCCGTTTGGGGGCATGTGGTCCCCAGTCTCTTAGAGAAGATTCAAATATTTCAAAACAAAGCCATTAGACTTGCGTTAAATGCACCTAAATGGAGTAGAATTTCTTCTCTCCATAACGACTCCAACATTCCGTTGATGAAGGACTTCATTTTCTTACAAGCAACCAAATTTTATGCCGGCCTACCGGGCAACGCGAATCCTACGATAAATATGATCGCGAAATATAGCGAAAATGACAATTTTAAATATAAAAAACCCAAGATAGTCCTCCGGAAGGAATAAAAAACCTGAACACAGTCGCAGTATAGTTTTAATCTCTCATTCAAACCAACCATAATAATTATAATAACGTTAAGTATCTATAGATAATCATATATAATTATGCTGGAGGCTGAAGTCAGTAAACTCATGTTTAGGAACTCTGTAAAATAAATAAATCAAAAGTCAAAAGTGGGGAGGTACCTGGATAATCAGATCTGGTCACCAAACACGATTAAAGCCATTTCAAGCAAAGTTTCAATTCTGAATGGTGGTCTTACACCAGGGAGTACCTCTCACCCTGGAACGTGCCTCAAATATACTATATATTATTTTATATGAATGAATTGTGAAATAACATAAATTAATCAAATAAAATTTATTTGCCAACGGCGGGATTCGATTCCGCGACCTTCGGATTGCGAGTCAAGAGCCTTACCCCTCGACCACGGAGGCTGTAAATTTGTTTGTGCGGTCGAACCGAAATTATTGATATTTTCTTTCTTACGAATCATTGATGATGTGTGTATATATTTAAAAAAATGCATGTTCGAATTAACGTTTATATCTGTGATTATCAACCAGGCCATAGGCAACATATAGAAGTCATAATATTTAATATTCTTCAAATAGATACTACGTACGCCAATTTTGAATTAAATAATACGAAAAATTGATGCGTGGTGGTTAACTTTAGGTGCATTCAACGGCTCTTTAACACTATTAGCAGTTTATATGTCTCGGTATTTAAATTCGAAGATACGATTTTTTTTAATGAGGGCGGAAAATTTCCAAATCGAACGCTCAGAAATCCCCGACGCTGGACGCGTATTTCAATTATTAAGGTCATCGCTCGAGTGTTTGGTACCTATTTTCAGTCTTCTTCTGTTGACTGTGATTATATCTGCACCGTATATGGCCACCCCTACGATACGCCACGTCAACACACAACGTGAATGCATGCTAATTAGTAATTAGGTGTCAAAAACCCTACCGCTGACAGCTCCGTTGTAATCTCTCCCTCTTCCTCACGATTGATGCACACTGAAGAACGGGGAGTTAGAAGGGGGCAGTGGCAGTGAGCGGCAGGACCATACTCGGCTATCTGTTGTTTATTGTTTGTAGCCGGTTGCGAAGGGCGCGTCCCCCACAGGAAGCGGCGAATTTAAATAACGTGGGGAGGTACTCGGTACTCAGTACTCAGTACTCAGTCAGTACTTACCCCCCTCACCCAGTGTGCTCTGTGTGGTGTGGGTACTGGGTACTGGGTACTGAGTTCATTCTTCTTCTATCGCTTGGTATGGTAGGCATCTATCCAGGGCCGTGTTTGGGTAGCGCGCCCCCCGCGGCAAAGGATAAGGAGGTAAAGTGTAACAATTATTCTAAAGTACAACATGGTATTAACACACTATAGCTATGCATACGTTGCACCTATTTCGCGTTTTCACAATGATACAAGTGGATTCATGAAAACCTTTCAGAGATTTTTTGAAGTGAATACTTCTTTAGCACCGTTGTGATTTGAAACTCGATGAAACGAAAAAGCGACAAGCACATACATCTATAGGATTTAGCCTGCGAGAGAATGAGATGGAAATAAAATATGTATTTTATTCACGGGTCCTCGGTTCCAATATAATACGATAAATCGCAAGACGCAAGTCCCCTTTAGTGTAGTGTTATAAAGCGCATGACGAATCCTTGCAGACATTCAGCCGACCAGAGCCGAAACCTACAAAATTAAAAAAATATATTTTTTTGTAAATCAATATTCATTCTTTAAACCACTACAAAATGAACAGGGAAAAGAAAGCGACATCTAGCGACTCCGAAGAAGAAACTACAAATACTAATAAGATGACCAAATGTATAGGAAAACGTGATTCGTAGTCTCCCCACTCTTGCCTACTTTAGTTTTCTGAAGATTTTACTTCTACCGCGTGCGAATTGTACACTCAGATTTTTACATTATCTTCACATAACTATTGCTAAAGAAAATCCCTCAGGGCCTATGTCATCTTTGATGATGCTGTAGGAAGAATTTTTTTGAGTGAAATGAAGGAAAGAAAGTTCTGCAAAGAAAACAAGTATGAGGAGTGGGTATGAGGAATCTGTGGTTCAATGTGTTCAGGAGTGATTAACCTATAAATCCATCCCTCCCACTGCGGTGCAAGGGATGAGTCGATATAGTCTGACTGTAGAGGTCAAAAGGTCTCCCTCAATCGGACTCTCCAGATCCGACCCCTCACGCTATTGGTGGGCAAAAGCATTCTCACCACATGAACCCGGGCACCCCTGCTAAATAACCAAACGTAGCAAATCACTTGGGGAGACCTATGGCAAAAATTCCTATACCTCCCGAATTGGTGACTTAAAATAAGTACTCTATTGATAACAAAACCTCCTGGAAGCCAGTTGGCGCCATCCGTATTAATTTGAATCCCTACGAAGAAAATAACTAATAAATTAATTAAAATATTTTTTTTAATTTATAAAGTGTGTAAAATATGTTTGCACTAAATACAGAAATACATTGTCTTGAAAGTTTAGTTTTCCGCCCTCTAAGAATTGCCGGGCTAGGCAGTTACCCAGATCCCAGGTTGCACACGCCTAAATACGTCACTGTACCCTAAATAGTCAGCGGTAGTACCCATTCGTACAGTGCTACGATTCTATGGGGGTAATTTGTGTCGTCATTCTTGCATTGCTTGCAAACATAAATACGGTACTAAATAAAAACTAATCAATGGATAGGTTAGGTTAGGTTGAAACTGAACTGAATTTGCCACGCGATGTAACAAAGTTTTTAACATCACACGAACATCGGCGCAGTAATATACGGTGTCCGGGAACTAGTGGAACAAGAGGGAAACTGGTGAATCTAATCATCACACATGATCGTGGAGAACACAAAAAAACTTTTGAAGTGAAAACTTCTTAAACACCGTTGTGATTTGAAACTCGATGAAACGGAAGCGAGTGACACTAAAAAGAGACAAACACATACATCTATAGGATTTAGATTGTGAGAGAATGAGATAGTATAATCGGTCTCCTCTTTGTGCGGTGCTTCGTAGCCTCCCACTCTTGTCTATTTCAGTTTTCTGAAGGTTTTACTTCAACCGGGTGTGAATTGCACACTGTGATTGTTTTACTTTTTTTTCGATCCAAGTATTTAGATTTGTTTTTAAGATATATTAACTACAAACTCGGTCTATCCATAGAAACATTCAAATACAACCACTCGATGAAAGAATTAAAATTCTCTGATAAAATACTATTTCCCACTTGATTTTTATATTTAAATTGTTAATGGTTTTATATACAGCCCTCATTTATTTAGCCTAATTTTCTTTCATATACCAAGAAGAACCAATTGGTCTAAAATTCTTGATTGTAGCAACACTATCAGGACTGAGCCATTTAGATACTCGCTTGAACCATGCAGTTGGCAATACTTACTCGGAAGTTGTAGATGTGTTCAAGAAGGCTCTAATAACATACCTCAATAATAAGAATTTATGTTAGCATAAGACTATTCATCTTTGGGTTTTGTATAATTTAAATAGCATATCGATCAACAAGTTGATTAGTCAGACATCTCCCAAAAATCGAAATTTGAGTTGAGTTGCAGTTATATATAAAAGTGTACCCTCTGGTACAATACTCATAAACACCACCAAATCAATTACAATGCACAAAAACTTGTAGTGAATTTAACCAAATTTTCATATTATCTGGGTCACTAGTAGGATAATTCAAAATGTCATAGTAATGTACCGGACCGTCACGCCTCCCGGTGTTATTATATAGTATGTTTTTTTTAATTGAAAATACGGATACGTTTAAATATCGCTTGATTTATGATAAGCATTCGAATATTGCTTTCCTCTTTGTCTCTAAACTTTGTATTTAGAGTTATCCGACTAATCAACTGGACGGTCTACATTTTACTTCATAAATACTGTTCCACAAAATAATTATCACATGTTTGTAAAAGCCCGTACAGGCATTTAATAATATAAATAAATAAATAAATAAAATCGACTCCAAATGTGATTTAGATTCACTTTTCAACTTGCACACTAGTTTCCGGGCACCGTGTATAGCGTGCGAGCACTTTACCACGTGGCACGAAATGTAATAATTGTGATTGAAGATTTAACAGCTACCATGAACAATGATATTAAAAAAAACCAAGGTCACATGGGTAGCAAAATGAACTGACGACTTTTTCCATCTGGTCAGCGTGATAAGAAGTAACCAATTCCTTAACTTCGGCAATTCTTATTTTTTCTTCGGCAATTGTCCTTTGATCACCTTCTTCTTTTAATGGTACCTCCATAATGCCCTGTAGTAAGCGCTCAAAAAGAAGAAGAAGGGGAGATATGTAAATACGAATGTTAGAGGGAGCGCGCTAATATTCAAAACAATAATATTTAAGCGAAAATTGCGAAAATGTTTAGTAAAACCAGACTCCTTTAAAATAGAGCGAAAATCTCGTGGGAAATATCATAAATAGCATTTTAAAGAAATACTGAATTTTATCATAGGTACATACATACCTATAACTTGTAAAATAATGGGAAAAGGGTTTATAATAAGTTTCCGAGCATACTTGGCGATTTTTTCTATCGAGGGATTTTCATATGATTACCGCTTCGGTGTGGCAAATGTATAGATATTACACATCTTAAAAAATAACACATATTTATTTAGAAACTTAAAACTTGTATTCAATAGAAATAATATGTTATAAACGGCAGAAATTCGAAAAGCCGCGGCCAATTTATTAAGTCCACACGGGACACGGGACACGGGACACGGGACACGGGACACGGGACACGGGACACGGGAGACCCGAAAAATTATTTCTTTCAAGGCCTATGTCCTCTTCGGGAGTGTTGTGAACCTGGGTTTTTATTGATATGACGAAGGAATAAACCTGTCTTGATACACATGTTGTAGGAGGGAGGACATACAGAGGCCGCCATATCACTACACAGTCGAACTGTTGAACTTAAGAATAAGTGCAAAAAACGACCAGTTCTCGTGTGACAAATGTCAACTGTATACAAATGTTGGGCGCGCGTTTGGCTTGTTTCCAGATTGTGCACCGGTGCCGAAGGGATCAAATGACACTAGTTCCACAACAACAATGACAACATTCCTATGTATTGCAATATCAATCAAACGGACCGCTCGTTTGATTTGATCGACAGGGTTTTTTCAAGTATTTTGAGGCTCCAGACCAAATTTAATGATTGGACGCACTTGCGATTTGCACAGCTGTTTACTATGAATATAATATCGAAATATTAATAAACATGATTATCAGTCACATACTTATAATGAAGTTGAGATAATTTGGCGCCCTACGTGGGGCAAGTATATTTGATGTGAAAAGGAATCGAGAAACAGGTATTTTGGGACTCCAGACCAGAGGTGACTATCAAATTCAAGATATTATTCATGTATTGAAATTCCAATATTGACGGTTATCAGTCCCATTATTTATGATCAGAAGTTGAGATAATTTAGCGCCCAACGTGGGGAAAATATATTTGAGGTGAAAAGGGGATTGAGAAACAGGTATTTTGGGGCTCCAGACCAGAGGTGACTGTCAAATTCAAGATACTATTAATATATTGAAATATTAATAACGACTATTATCAGTCCCATTATTTACGATCGGGAGGTGAGATAATTTGGCGCCCAACGTAGGGTAAGTATATTTGATGTGAAAAGGAATTGAGAAACTGGTATTTTGGGGTTCCGGACCATAGGTGACTGTAAAATTCAAGATACTATTAATACATTGAAATATCAATAACGACAATAGTTATAGATCGACCACTTTAATTATGTATGATTACAAGTTGAGATAATTTGGCGCCCAACGTGGGGCAAGTATTTTTCATGTGAAAATAAATTGATAAACAGATATTTTGGGGCTCCAGAACAGAGGTGACTGCCAAATTCAACCCTGGGCGCTCTTGCAATTTCTACAGGGTTAGCGGTTGTGTACAGGATGTTGGATATCACGAGTCCAATCTTCATCTCACGGACTGCACCCCGGAACAACCCGCCGGATATATTATTATTGCTTATATTAAAACAACCTGTTGAAAATTTCAATCTCTTCGTACTAGTGTCCCCCTATCAAAAATGTTTGTTACAGCTGACTGCCGCGGGTCGAATCCCCCTATGCTTGACTATCAAATGACTGCTTAATCGTTCTAAATTTAAATTTAAATGCGCGAGGGTTGCCATAGCGCACGCACGAGGTACCTACCCGCCTAACAAACTCTAGGTAGGTACTCCCCTACTAGGCGTGCAAGTATCTACCCAAACAGGATGACTTCTTGTATGTGGTACCCTTTACAATGCGCTGATATAAATGTTTTCATTGTTGAATCATGCATGTTTAACACCATTAAAAATAAAATTTGCTAAATACGAGATAGTTTAAAAATTCATAACAATGGCGAAACTGATTTCTTTTCTGTTTCATGTGAGTTACAAGAGTCCCAACTGCTCCCAACCGTCTGGAGCCAGTGAGACCATAGTATCCCCAATTGGGGTATGCTGAAGGTAGTGGGGAGGGGAAGGAGATGACAGAGGAAGGTACGAAATTACCTGACTATTCAGATCTATCGTTTGAATCAATCCCTTCCACTGCGGTGCAAGGCAATGGGTCGAGAGAGACTGGCTGGAGAGGTCTCGCTCAGTCAAACTCTCCCGATCTGGCCCGCCACGCGGTAGGTGGGCAAACGCATTGGCCGCCAAAACCTAAACAAAACACACCCCATGAACCCGGGCATCCCTGCTAAGTCACCAAACGTAGCGATCCACTTGGGGTGACCCATGGCAAGGGTGTTGGTTATCCAATAAATGATTCCCAGGGCGGTTGTACCCATACCCGCCTTCCAAATTACAATGTACAGTATATATACAAGTATGAAAATACGTCTTATAATTTTGTTATTCGGTGGTACAGCTGTCTGCACTGTCCTTCAAGGACACTAGTTATTCATATATTGTCTTAGTAGATATACCGTGTTTTCGTTAAACCTACTGCATATTGTATATAAGTAAGCCGCGGGGCTAACTGCCGGGATCAACTGTCATATAGAATCAATTAAATTATATAAATAATTATCGTCTCAAAAAACCTTCAATAAATAAGTGCTTGCTGTTTTAAATGATCCGACAAAGTCATTAAAACGCACCCTTTCACTTAGTGACCTTATTTATTTTATATTCTTTTGTCAATTTATTCCAACCCCTGTTATTATAAATGCTGTTGATTTCCATAAACGGAAGCGTCAAGGGTCGCCAGTCCCATTAGCAGTAATAGCAGTAGTGGAGGGCGGGAATAGACAATTTTTAATGCAAGCAACAAGTCGGAATAGATGAAATTACCTCATTGTGTTTCAATATTCAATAGAGTTGAATGCTACCCACCCTTTATTTAATTTAGAACAAGGGTGAATAGTATTTCTCTTCTATTTCTTGAATTGAACCATTTTAACCCCTCAGGTTTTTCCACATTTTGGCCCATTTTTCAATGTTTTCTATGCGTAAAAGTTCTTTATATTATATTGGATGTGGTTTTAGATTTTCACTGCCAAAAGTGATTTATTTTTGAGATATTACGCCGTGTTGGGCTACCTCATTATTTAGCCATCGTCTCGAACAGCGTTACAGTATCGACCATCAGGGCAGATGTGCACATGAAAGGGACACATTCATACGAATTTGACTGTTTTTTACGATCTCCACCTGGGTCATCTTTGGAGATGCTGTGTGGAGGGTCTTTATAAGGGAAATGAAGGAGAGTAGGTTCTGTGAAGGAAAAATGTATGAGGGGTGGGTTGGAATCTGTGGTAACGTATCCAGGAGTGACGGAAATATGAATCCATCCCTCATTGCAGTGCAAGGCGATGGGTCGGGAGAGTCCGGCTGGAGAGGTAGAGGTTAGTTCTCTCTCAACAAGTCTCTCCCGATCCGGCCCGACATGTAGTAGGTGGCAAACGCAATCTCCGCCAAGATCTAGACAAAACTTACCCCCATGAACCCGGGAACTCCTGGTAAGTCACCAAACGTATCGAACTCTTGGGTGACCTATAGCAGAGTTGATGTTTATTCAATAAACACTGATTTATGGGGCGACAGGAACGCCTCCCAAATTATTATTGTACTAGACAACAGATTTTTCATTTCATAAATTTTGGGCATTAATTTGGCGTTTCATTTACCTTTCAAAAATGACTCTCCGGTGTGTAGAAGTAGACTGTCGAGACCAAAGATATTCAAATACAAAAGTCGAAACGTATGTCGATAAATACATTAACTAAATATCGACATCGAAAACTTGGATTATGCCTGCGAATTGTCAGATGCTACGTGTTTTCGATATTATTTAATGGAATAGAAGCATTAGACGCTTACTGAAGAACTAATTAAGCGAAGGTATTCAAGATGTGTATCTACAGAAGAATACTTAAAATAAGTTGGATGGACAGTGGACAGTGGACAGGGTTACGAATGAAGATGTTTAATGGTTCGGACGAATAAAGAAAAATAAATTATTAAAACTATAAAAATCCGAAAACTTCAATATCTTGGACATGTGATGAGACAACCAGAGAAGTACGAGATCTTGCATCTCATAACGCAGGGAAAGATTGCCGGAAGACGGGGCCCTGGAAGAAGGAGGACCCCATGGCTGAAAAACCTGAGACAGTGGTTTCGCCAGTCTACTAACTGTAGAGCTGTTCCGGGCCGCAGTAAACAAAGTCTGCATAGCCAACATGATAGCCAACGTCCGTTGAACGGACAGGGCATTAGAAGAAGAAGAAGAAATATCGACTGTCTCAAGTCAGAAACAAATCAGAACTTTTCCAGATAGAGAAAAAGGTGTAATCAGTAATCATATTAGTTTGAATCTTTACCGAAAATTACCTATTTTCACTTACTTACACCCTTTTGGCTTGTAACAGTCAATACTGATTTCACTTCGTTAGAGCACCACTCTCCATAAATTAAATCATGTTGGCCACTTAAATCTCTAAAGGTAGGAACTCTATGCATATTCATGCAGGAAGTCCCGATTGTTCGGGCCGGTACCTACCTGCCTAATAATCACCATTATTCCCAAGGGTGGCAACACTGGACTGTCGGATATGGAAGTGGGATAATGCGGATAATGGCGGACCTGTCACTGGATAAAATGGCCGCTAGATGTGGAAATAGCAACCTCATAAATATTTATTGATATTCACTGATTCGTGACAAAAATTTAGAAATCTTTGTGGGGGAGTTTGTACGTTTACGAAAGTCAATGTTATGTTTTATTGTGTGATTGGAAAAGATTGGATTTTCGTGTTTCCTGTGTTGAATAAATCCATCATTTATTAATGTGGGATTTTAGGGGAGGATGTCGACGTTTGTGGTCGGAAGTTTTCGTTGTATTTAATGGCCGGAAAATGGTTATCAATGGAATATTTAGCTATTTGATTTCAAAAAGGGTTGAAAATGAAAGAATTTGATGTGTTAATTTTGTGATTTATATATTTTTATAAACCTAGCAAATAGATCAGGTTATCAAGAAAGCATTGTTTAAAGTACGTTTGAATTGGATGAACTTTGTCACTAAGGACTTAGAACTTCGATTGAATCTCAGTTTGCTGGTAAGGAGCAACACCCCAAGTCATTCGCTACGTTGGTGACTTAGCAGGGGTGCCAAGGTTCATGGGGTGAGGTTTGTCTAGGTATCGGCACCTACTGAGTATCAGGTTGGATCGGGAGACACTGATTGAGGGAGACCTAGCCTAGACCTCTCCATCCAGACTCTCTCATTAGCACCGCAGTGGTAGGAATGGATTTATACGTCCTTTACTCCTGGACACATTAACCCCCAGATTTCCACCCACTCCTCGTACTCTTTTTCTTCCCAGAACATGTTCTGCTTTTTTTCCCTGAAGAGGCCCTCCACCCAGCATTCCCAAAGATGACATACTGTCACATAGAGGGATTTTTTTTCCTTCAGAGCCTCCCGTGTGGAGCTAATGTATCTAATGTAAGGAGTAAGGAGTATCTACCCTTAACACGTTTATCAAATTACCAGTTTTATTATTTAGGGTTGCCATCTGTAAACTTTGAAATCCAGGATTTGAAGGTAGAAATGCCAGGACATTTTTGTATAAATACTAGGACATTTCGGTTTAAAGCCAGGACTATATATGTAATAAGAGCAGTAACTAATTGTTATAGTTATATTGCACTAAACAAAGGGTCAATAAAACAAGTAATACAAATCACATTTGTTATTAAAGTATTCAACTAACATTTAGTTACTAAATTAGCGAATCAAATGGAGGAATGATGTTTTTAATCATAAAATAATCAAGTCTAAGTAAGTAATGTAATAGAACAAATTCTTAGGGTTTTAATTTTTTTTAATTATATATTTACGTACCAGATTTAAATGTCCGGGTTTAATTTTCCCCACAGGAAAAACTAAACCCTTTCACACACTTCCCAAATGATCATCTGGTCAATCCACGTTATGCAATTGCACTATATGTATTATAATTACAAAACAATACAAGAACAACATGTCAACCTACCAGAGACCAGATGGGAAAATAATTCACCGACTCCAGATATTTTCATATCAGAGGGTTCGGCTCTGTGGAATTCCTAATTGAACCTATAAATCCTACTGATCCCTCAATATAAATATTTAAAAAATCTTTTGTAATCCTACATGTATTTAAAATTACCGATTTTTGCATTTTTATGTATAAATTCTTTGACAAATCTAATACGCCTAAATTTTGAATCAGAGACCTAGGTATAATGCCAGTAGCCGAAATAACAAATGGTAATATTTTTATATTCCGAGAATGCCAAATTCTTTTAATCTCATTTCCTAAATCTGTGTATTTTCTAATTTTTTCAGAAACAGTTTTTTGAATATTACAGGAATTTGGAATAGCTACATCAATGATATAAGTTATTTTTTTAATTTTGTCATGTAAAACTATATCAGGTCTATTATGACTAATTGTTCTGTCTGTTAGTATAGTTTTATCATAATATATTTTATAAAATTCATTTTCTAAAAATGAATTTGGTTCATATTCATAATATGGTACTATATTACGGCAGTCAATCAAGTTATGTTTAATTACCAAACTTTGGTGGATTATTTTTAAAACCTGATTGTGCCTAAATGTATACTCGGACGGCGCTAATATAGAACATCCCGATATAATATGTTCTATAGTTTCCGGAAAAGCCAAACATTTTCTACATAAATCATCAATTTGATTTATATCTTTGATTATATGCTTCCTATAATTTTTAGTATTAATGACTCTATCTTGAATGGCAAGCATAAATCCTTCTATTTCTGCGCTCAACTCTCCAATACTCAACCATTTGTTTGACGAAAGTTTGTCAACATACGTTTGGTTGAGATAATTGAAGTGTTTTGCATGAATAATTTTATTTGACCAGGAATCTAATAATTCCTGGTTAGTATTTATAAGAATGTTGGCATTCTCGTCATATAAATTTAAAGGTGTAATGTTTCTATCTG
This sequence comes from Limnephilus rhombicus, assembly GCA_929108145.2. Classification (NCBI taxonomy): domain Eukaryota; kingdom Metazoa; phylum Arthropoda; class Insecta; order Trichoptera; family Limnephilidae; genus Limnephilus; species Limnephilus rhombicus. The sequence goes on from OV815292.1 coordinate 45,222,542, forward strand.
CCTTACAAATTATTTTGTGCATTTCTGAGCTATTAGCTTTCCTATGGAAAAAAATTCTAAGCATTTCTACCTGATTGTGTTTCAAAGATGTTATTTTGACTACACCTCTACCTCCTAAATTTCTAGGTAAATTAATTCGTTCTATAGCTGAATTTGGATGATGGCAATTAAACTTTGTTAACGTAGTTCTAATTAATCGTTCTAAACTATCTAAATCTGTATTGGACCATTTAATTATGCCAAATGAGTACGTTAATAAAGGTATTGCCCAAGTATTTATTGCTTTTACTAAATTTTTAGCAGATAGATTGCATTTTAAAATTTTTCTGATCCTAGTTTGAAATTTAATCCTAATATCATTTTTAATACTAGTGTGATCTAATCTATTCGATTGCGGGTATCCTAAATATTTATAAACCTCATCCCCTTTCATACTTTTAATTTTGAAATTTCTAAATATACCCTCGTCTCCATCTACAATTTTGCCTTTCTCTATATGGATCGTTTTACATTTATCTAAACCAAAAGTCATTTTAATATCATCTGAAAAAATTTTAACTACCTTAATCATTTTTTCTAAATTTGATTCAGAATTTGAAAATAATTTTATATCATCCATATATAATAGATGTGAAACTATACTACTCTCTCTTGTATTACCCTTTATTTTTATTCCAAACTTGCTTTTAATTAACATTTTAGACATAGGATTCAATGCTAAGCAAAACCAAAGAGGACTCAATGAGTCTCCTTGAAAAATCCCTCTTTTTATTGAAATGCCCGGTACTACTATTTTCTTACCTTTTAAATTTACTAGTAAATCTGTATTCCAAAAGGACATAATATTTTTCAAAAAGCTAATTATAATTGGGTTAACTTTATATATTTTTAATATTTTTATAAGCCACGAGTGCGGGACACTATCAAAAGCTTTTTGATAATCTATATAACAAGTATGTAAATTACGCTTTTGATTTTGAATTTGTTTTAGAATTACAGAATCAATAACTAATTGTTCTTTACATCCCATATGTTTTCTGCGACAACCTTTTTGTTGTTCAGATAAAATATTTTTTTCATCCAAATGAGTATATATTAAATCTGTCAAGCAAGAGGTTAAAATTTTGTATATTGTCGGTAGACATGTAATGGGTCTATATTGAGAGGGATTATTAATATTTTCGCTTTTAGGTAACATATAAGTAATGCCCTTAGTTAGAAAATTAGGAAAATTTTGAGGTTGTTTGACAAGTTTAGAAAGATTTTTTGCAAAAAGAGGATGTAAAGTAGTTAGACGTTTGTACCAAAAATTATGTATCCAATCGCAACCCGTGGCTTTCCAATTATGAGTATTTTTTATAATTTTGGCTAACAATTCAACCGATATATCAGAAAAACTCATTTGTTCAATGTCTGAACAATTGAGTTCTTCATTTTCTATCCATGAACCTGCCTCATTATGTTTTATATCTTTACTCCAAATGTTTGTCCAAAAATCGCGCATATCTGATTCAGATGGCAACGGAATATTATTATTCGAAATAATATTTTGTTTATCATCAAGTTTGGAATAAAATATTTTCTCATTTTTTTAAATAATCTATTATTATTTCTTTTATTATATGTATAATTATATCTTTTTAATCTACTAGCTTTTACACCTAATTTTTGTTTTAATAAATCTAATAAATCATTGATTATATTTTCATTATTATTACTACCAATGTTATAACCAAATTTTCTCCCAATTTCATCTACATGTCTCAAAATATTTCTACTTCTATTCCCATTTTTATATTCAATTACTCTAGCTATACTACTTCTTAAAAATACTACATCATTTTCTAATCTAATCTGCCATTCTGGTTTACTATAATTATATGATCTATCATCAGAGGATGTTAATTTAACTCCTAACCTAGTACATATAGTGATAGCACTAGCGTACACTAACGTATGAAGATCTAAAAAACTAATATCGTCAAATATTATTTTTGGTAAAATTAAATTATTTAATTCAGAAATTAATTTAGATAATTTTTTTGACGTATGCAATTTTGGTAATTTTGGTCTAACTGTGGGCTCTATATCTATATATCTATTTATATTATTATGAAGCAAGTTAGCTAATTCTATTACATTATCATCTAGTAAGTTTAAATTTGCAATGTTGATTTCCCTAAGATTATGAATAGCGTCTAAGTTATTTGAATCTACTGTAATATCATTAGATTCTTCTACTAGAATATTATCTAAACTGTCTTCATTCAATGTATCTAATATAACATTACTACTCGTATTAATTTGTTCTAAATTATTTTCTAATTGCAATCTATCTCCTATTTCCTTTTTTATCTGATTTAATGTTACTACAGGGATTAAATTATTTTTGAAAATTACCCTTTTTTGGTCAGCTAATCTTTGTTCGTTTACTTGGGCAACCGGATAATTTTGTGAGAAAAGTAAATGTAATTTTTTCCTATACAATAACATATCTGTTTCTAGTTTCGTCACATAAAAATATGAACGAACGATGAACATATTGACATCGTTCGTCCATTTCATTCTCTGCCTAGGAATACCTGCTTTTGTTTTTTGGGGTCTCAGATTATCAATGTTCATCTGTAAAGATGACATAATCAACCCATTTTCATTTCCGTTGGTTGAAAATGACATTTTGTCACCGTTCAAAACAACTTGGAAATGATTATTATTATTATTCCTACATTCCAGTAACCAAGCAACTGTCGTCGTTACCTAATACTGTCATTTGTCAACAAATAATTTTCAATTTGGCCAAATTAAATATTTTAATGTAAACTACCCTTCAATACTACAAATCTATAATAAATATTATATTTTTGAATAATGTTATCAAAATAAAATATATAATTAAATTTACCTGCAAAATATATTTCAAAGTAATCTCAAAATACTGTTGTTTACCTTGGTTACTGAAGCCCTCACAAAAGGAAAAATTTTATATCGTATTTATTTATCTAAATATCCTACGGTTGACTGGCAGTTTATTTATTAGGTTATCTAATATACTTATTTTCAAATATTTATATGTTTTGGGATCAAAGCTAATTCTTTTCTTTCTGATACAATAAAAAAATCAGAGAGCCAAAATACAAGCAAACGTCGAGGCTAGCGTTGCTAAGCAACTAAGTCTAAGTCTTTTATTATTTTATTCTTTATTTTTATTGTATATTTCACAATTTTTTTTTATTTTATTTTTATTTTTTTATTTTATTATTTATTGAAACATTTATTATAATTACAATTTTACAACATAATTTTTTTTACAGGTTTTTTTTACTACTCTTCCATTAAAAGCATTAGCTTGTGTATGGAAGGGGTGTGTACATAAATGCTATTAGTTATAAGTTAGGTATAAGTTAGTACTTATATAATTAATTGTACATAAATATATGAGAGCTGCAGTATTTATTTGATAATGGTGTGTTTTTTAGTTTTTTTCCCCGCAACATTTGTGGTTGAGTTACCAAATAATTACTTATACAATGTTTCATAGTTCATATTCATGTTGTAGATAATTTTAATTATTGCAGCAACAATTGTTACTGGAAGTAACCGATTACTCTCTTTTGACCACTGTGTGTTTATAAGTGAAAAAAACTAAAAAAACCTCGACCTTCACACGCGCGGCGTGTGCCCAGTGTGACAAAACGATTGGAGAGAGTAGAGGCGCGCGAATTTTAAAACATAGATCCTTCTTAACAGGAGTCTACGATGCTTAAAAACTATCCAGGACAGCCCAAGACATCCCAAAAGCAGGATATGTCCTGGGAAAACAGGACGGTTGGCAACCCTAATTAACCTGGTATTAATTTGGTCTAAAAGACGTTAACAATTAAATTGCCGGTTGAAAAGGAATAAGAAAGCATGTAACTATGAATAATACATAGGCAGTAATTCCGGCGATACAAAGAAATGCAAAATTATCTATTTTTGGTTACGAATTTGGTAGCCTTGAAAAATTATACAGGGTGTTAAGGGACGTACTTGACTTACTTTAACCAGTGATTCCTGACATTATTTGGAGTAAAAAATGTAAATGAAATTTTGGTCTCCGGTGACTTTTTTGACGACTTTTTTTTTAAAAATTTTTTTCTTCAAAACCAAACAAAAAAAAAATTTCTTCCGCATGTCGTCATTGGTCACTCAGCCGGGTGTCCGAAGAACCCTTTACCCCGCCTCCAACTGTTCAACAACTACCATTTTTTATGTTTTTGTAGAAGAAAAACATCAAAAATGTCACCGGAGACCAAAATTTCATTTACATTTTTTACTCCAAATAATGTCAGGAATCACTGGTTAAAGTAAGTCAAGTACGTCCCTTAACACCCTGTATACTGCAACTTTAACGGTGACACGACAACTTAACAAAGTGGAACTTCATCACTCCCTTGTAAAGTCATGAAAAAATAGGTTATGATATAACATTAGGTTAGGTTAGGTTAGGTTATGGTCTATTTCTTTCATCATTTCGTGACTTTTATATTTTTATTTTTGTTTAAGTTTGTTTAGGAAACATACAGTTATATTTACAGAATCATTTTACATTTAATAAATATTACGAGTATAAAATAAACCACTTTGCTTTCGATTTTAGATTTTCACGGCCAAAAATTATTTTGTTATTGGTTTTTGGGGTATTATGCCGTGTTGCGCTACCTCCTTCTTTAGCCAACGTTTCGGACAGCGTTGCAGTGTCCATCATCCGGGCAGATGTGTTGCCCTGATGATGGACACAGCAACGCTGTCCGAAACGTTGGCTAAAGAAGGAGGTAGCGCAACACGGCATAATACCCCAAAAACTAATAACAAAACACTTTGCTTTCATTTATAATAATTTTGTTATGGTTACATTAGAAAGCAAGTAGACATTAAAAGCTATAATAAAAAATGAATAAAAGGAATAAATAAATTATTTAATAAACCAATAATTTGATTTAAGTACATCGAAAGGATAATTTGATTTTAAACATTTCTATTTTAGTTTAAACGTTTGAAGGGTACTGTGAAAAATATTAAAATCTCTTAGGACGTTGTAAATATTTGCACTAGTGTCAAAATCCAAAATGGAAATAGGCCACTTGCATGGACTTCATAACGACTTGGAAAAATCATGTGGATAGATTTTTTTTACTAAGATTACGAAAACGTTAGTAAAATTTTTTAGAAATGCACAGTTTTTTTATTTTTAAATAAATAAATCCATTATTTTGGCTTGTGACGTCACTACATGAAAATGTCCCGTCGCCGAAAATGTTCGTATTATTTTTATAAAATTCCACACTGATTTTTTTATTTTTATATGGCATCACTTTGATTTTAGGCGAATTTTTGAATTTGACATTTAACGTTCACTTGATTTATTGTTTGTTCTCTGCGAACGTATCATTTGGTTTGATTTTTTGACAGATGTTATGACGAGAACCCCGTACAATTTAGGTTGTCCGTACGTGTTTTAGAGGTATAATGAAATTTTATAATATTCTTATTATTATAATAATTTACAAGTACAAGTATATTACATTTGATTTAGTAATATAGGCGTTGAACATTATAATGATTTATGATCAATAAGATGGATCAAGGAATAAAATATTTACGAGATTTAATATTTTTGGTATGCCTCGTTATTCTCCTGTGTCATTCGTGTGGAAAACGTTCTTTTTTTTTAAAATGATTTTCGGCTGTGTAATTATTGTTTTTTCGCACCTATAAAATTATGTCCCGTCTTTCCGGTTTATAAAAAATGGTCTGATTCTTCGGATTAAAATTTTCAAAAAATCGCCACGGTTTCAAAAATACGATTAAAAAAAAATAAAAATACAGAATGTCTTAGAATATTTGCCTAAACCGGAAAAAAAAATTAAAAAAATGTGATGCTAGTGGCCTATTGTGGAATAAGTTTGTATGGACGAAACGCCGCTCGATTTCTCAAAAATAATAAAAATATTGTGGTAAAATTAATAATCAATGTTTCAACCGTTTAAATCTTGGTATTGCACGCTCCCTGGTTACCTCGAGCGAGGGATGATTTAAAATTGTGGTAAAAGTCGTTACACTATTAAATCTGAGAAGTCCGGTAACTACCCTTGCCCTTTACTTTCTCCCTCCGCCTTTACCCTTGGATCCACACGGGTAGGTCCGGTGGGGTCCGTTGCTTCTTGTTGCGCGCTGTGAGGGTTGAAGAAGGTACTGGAGAGGAACAAGTGGAAGAACCTGTAACGATGTATTTTGAAAATTGGGGCGTGGGATGACCTTTTTATAATAATTAACGAACTTTTCGTTCAACACGAAGATGAATGCATTTGATTAACAGTTTTAACAGTATTAATTCAGTACCTACCTAGTTCGTTTTCTAAAAGGGGTTGTAAATGTTTTTACCATTATTTTTAGAGCTCAGTTTTAAAACTACAGTTGCTAAGTTTGTTGTATTTGGCCAATGAAGGAAACTTGAACAAGCTAGAAGTTATGCATAACAGAGCTATGATATGTATACTGGGGAAAGGCAAGTAAGGGTTAATCAAGTGAGAGAGGAGCTAAATTGGATTCCAATAAAAAAGACTGCTATTTAATGTGTTAATTTTTGTGCACTTTGTTAATTTTTAGTTATTATATTAAATCAAATGTCAAAATAAGGATGAAATCGTTTTTTAAAAGAGATGTACATAATTATGAAACTAAGAACTTAAATGGAGTTAGGTTATGATCTGGTTGAATAAAATACAAGATTTAAACATTCAATATTGCGTCTTCTTTTTGAGATTTATATTGATATTTCCAAACTCCTTAGCTAGAAATATCTGTTTAAACAATTATTAATCATTAGCGACTTACAAAGAAAAAAATTGAAAAAGATTCAGTCGCATCCAGGAATCGACCCCAGGACCTTAACCTTGCCGGAGCTCTGCTCTAACCACTGTGCTAATCCGACCCTATTCCCTTCGGTCATATTTAAATTATATCATACTTCGACTTCGAGAGCTACCAACATTATAATAACTTAACTCTTAACGGATATTTTTATTGGCTGCTATATTTATGAATGCAAGATTCTACCCGCACTTAATGCAATCTAGATAGTGTCTTGGATAAATACATCATCTTTTAAATGTGCGACATCTATTGACTTATGTATGTACAAGTCTATAATGAATCTTTTATTTAAAAAATATTCAATTCTATTGGTTATCCTTAAAATTTCCTACATGAAGGTTGTGCTAATTTCATGACAGCAGAGTTCATCGTTTTAGAGTTGTTTTTTTTTTTTTTTTTACAGTGAATACCGCACAAGAATCTCAACTGCTCCCGTCTGGAGCCAGTGAGACTATGGCATCCCCAATTGGGGTATGTTGTGAGGCTGAAGGTAGTGGGGAGGGGAAGGAGGTGGGGAAGAGGAAGGTTGGGAAGTACCTGGCTATTCAGATCTGGTCACCGTACACGGCTAAAGCCATTTTTAAGCAACGTTTCAATTCTGAATGGTGGTCTTACACCAGGGCGATACTGATAGTATCTTCCACTCTGGAACATGCCGCAAATATACTATATATTATTTTAAATGAATTAATTGTGAAATAACACAAATTAATCAAATAAAATTTATTTGCGCATGCCGGGTTCGAACCCGCGACCTCCGGATTGTGAGTCAAGAGTCTTACCCTCTGGACTACGGAGGTCGCCATTTGTGGCTTTGAATTATCTTCTGATCAGTAAAGGCTTCAAAATACATCAATGATGTCCGCTATTTTCAAGACATGTTAATTTAACAGGTAATATAATTATTCTCTAAAGATAAAATCCCACAAAAACCAGGACTGCATCGTTTCGTGACAAGGAGGAATTTATTTTTAACAGCAAATATAACCAAAAGCAAAATCGTAAAGTTCAACTGGCCCCACGCAAAAATGTCCAAATGTCACATCCAAAACGGAATATTTATATTTGTCTTTTCTAGATGCAAAATGGCCCGAACCGTTGCGTTGGCTTATTGTAATTTGAACATTGAACCAAAGCAATTTATTTAGAATAAGAATCTATTATTATCAAAATCTAACCCATTTATGTCGTTGTTTACACGAATAGGCGTGGATGACATTATTTGATGTAATTTTCCTTATTTTTATTTTAAATTATTTTTTTTTACTCCAAATGGAGAAACCCCATAACGGGTAACAATTATCATAAGCAATAATTATCAGCCTGAAACACTCATCCACATTGAAAAATCTCCCGAGAAAAAATACATGACGCCAACGGGACATGAACCCGTGCCTTTCTGATTGCCGGTCAGCTGCTCTCCCAATTGAGCTATGGCGGCTTATCTTATACCCGCCAAATGATTCCATATATACTAGTGTTTCATTCAACAATTACTGTTTATTATATTTTTTCCACCTGAAAACAACCAAAATGTATTTTTTCTCGGAAGATTTTTCAATGTGGATGAGTGTTTCAGACTGATAATTATTGCTTATAATAATTGTTACCCTTTGTGCTATGCATAAAAATCTTGTCTTAAACGTTAGTTTAACAATTAAAAATAATAAACTCCATAACCTTTGTCTTTTTATGGTTTGCTGTGCCAACGCTTTTTTAAGGGTTAAACCAGGGGCATGAAAAGATCCATGCTGCACTAGATAGAAAACACAAAATCCTGCAAATATTTCCATAAGCGAACTGTTGAAAATAAGAACGGGTCTTAAAAATGGGTCTTAATTTCTCAAAGTAAACATTTGCGATTGTTGCATCCAGATGTACGCGGGTGACGAAGCGACCAATTAAATGACGCTTGTCCTTCGGAGTACCTGCCACTGGGGGTTTTACTATATATTTATATGACATAACATCTCCTTCTGAAGTCAGTTCCACATTGCTGAGGATCGTGACCCCTACTCCAATTTCCATGGTGGACTAGGTTCCTCCACTCCTCACGGTTCTGCGCTGCCTGGAGAGCTACGGACACCCTAGTACCGAACGCAAGTGATACTTGGTCACTCCAGCGCTGCGGTGACCGTCCTCTGCTTCTTTTCCCAAACACTGCAGCCAGTGACTATGAGTTTCACCAAGTTGAAGTCCTAAGTTTGGCGAGCAAAGTGTCCAAAGTATCTTAAAATACATCGTAGGCTGATAGTTGAGAGACTATTGTGGATTCAAAATTCTACCTGAATGGACAGAACAGTACAACAGTTTTCAGCACGTACAGCTTCTGAGATATTAACTAACCATCTCTTGACTCTTATAAGAACCCTCTTGCCTTAATATGGTCAGATCAAGTAGGTAATACAATACAAGGTTTGTTGGGAAAAATGTTTCCGTTGAATTTGCAGCCCCGCGAACCATTTATTGGATAACCAACACCTCTGCCATAGGTCACCCCAAGTGGTTCAGTGGTTTGATTATCAGTATTTTTATCAATTAATCATTCTTTATTTGAAATGGGCATTTCTTTTGTTTAAACTTTTACTATAACGGTGTTCATTCGAAAGGTAAATTCTTATCGTCGTCTGTCGAATTTATCAACCAAAAATATAATTACATCACAAAGAAAATTGACAATATTTGTTTTTACAGGGCAATCATGAGTCCAATTCCGTAATTTTTCACGGGTCTGTGTTTGTATAAAATAAAACGATGTTGTTTTGAGTCAGAAAAGGTGTTATTTTTATCAATTATCTACTCGTGTATGTTTATATATATACAAAGTGAATGTATGTTTGGTTGCTTGTTTGTGCTTTATGTATTGCTAGATTAAACTTCTTGTTTCCACCCCGCGAAGGTTTCTGGATTATTACAACCCCATAAAAATGCATTTGAAAAGTTTTTTAAGCATTTCAAAAACTCTTGTCCTGTCAATCATGTCACACTTTGGGAATGACATTTTGCAAACCAGCGATTGTTTAAACAATTTATTCAAAATTCAATTTTCGAATAAACTCTTTAAATTAATGAATTTAATGGGAGTACTCACCTATGACACCCGAATCGAATACTTTGAATCTAATCAAGAATTAAAGGTATATTAAATAGATACGCTACATCATTTTCTTTTATTACCATCCTTTCAAACTTCTACACTGATCATTCCATATTTTAGATTTATTTAGGAAGATGATGTGCAGCTATCCACTGAGCAGTGAGCAGTGAGCAGTGAACACATACTCCGCCACGATGTCAGCAAGAGTTCGAGTTGAAGCAAGAAACGTGTCACATTCTTGGACGTTTGCCGACCAGATTTGGCATGCCGTCCGTATCTGTACTTGACTTTAACATTGACCCTAAACGCAAGTTAAAACAAATTGTTTTAAATGAACCATACATTGTTTGATACCAATGAAGAGATAATTTTTTTTCATTATGTCTGATACCAATGAAGTGATGACTTCTTTCGCTGTGTCTCTCTGTCTGATATCAATTAAGAGATAAACGAAGATAACGTCTTCCTCTCTATGCCTGATGCCAATACCTATTGTAACACATTTAGGTAAACCCACCCCATAAATTTAGTAAAAGTGATGAAAAAATATATAAATAATTGGTTAAATAGGTTACGTTATGCTAGGTTAGGTTAGGGCTATTTTTAAATAATTTTTTTCATAACTTTTAATGACTTTTCAAAAAGGCGTTGAGTTGATTTGATTCTGAGTTGGCTTGGAATCTGATCTACAACCAATATTGAAGGAGACGATGAACTGAATAAAATTTCCTCTTGTCCTCATCAGAGAAGATCTCATTTTTTCTCTTCATTCTAGAATAATTTTACCATAATTTATTTTCGTGCACTCACCCTTTCTGCCAGTGTCCTCATCAATTATTTCTGTAATTCACAAAACTAATCAACTTGCACAATGGATTGGTTGATTACAACTTTACTAGCGTATTGTTTTTTACGTATTGTTTTTTACATACTCCCCACACGGGAGGTCCTGAGGAAATGATTCAGGGCTCTGCGGGTCAATGTGTCCAGGAGTGATGGACGCCATCCCTCCCACTGCGGTGCAAGGCGATGTTCCGAGAGAGTCCTGCTGGAAAGGTCAAAAGGACTCCCTCAACCAGTCCCTCCCGGCCCGCCACGCAGTTGTAATCCGGCCGCCAAGACTTTTTTTTTACATAAGCCCACACAGGAGGCCATGAGAAAAATAATTTCCCACAGGGCCTATTTCACCTTAGGGGATGCTGTGTGCCGGGTTTTTTTTAGGAAAGGAAGGAGAGGAAAGTTCTAGGAAGGATAAGGATTTAAGGGGTGTGTAGGAATCTGGGGTTCAGTGTGTCCTGGTCATCCGCCTCCAAGACCTAGACAAACCTCACCCCATGAACCCGGGCACCCCTGCTAAATCTCCAAACGCAGCGAACTTGGGGTGACCTATGGCAGAGGTGTTGGTTATCCAATAAAGGTTCCCGGGGCGGCGGTACCCATTCCCGCCTCCCAAATTGACCTAGACAGACCTGACCCTGTGAACCTGAACATCCCTGCTAAGTCACCAAAATGTAGCAAACCACTTGGTATGACCTACGGCAGGGGTGTTGGTTATCCAATAAATTGTTGCCGGTGTGGCGGTAACCATACACGCCTCCCGAATCGAAGAATGAAGGATGTGTTTTTATAATATACTTGCGAGTTCCCGGCATACGTTGCAATACTACATTGCGACATGCGATGCAATGCTATTAAAGAAATTGTTTCTCCCGGCGTGTTCTTTCCCATTCGTCCCCGTTCCCCTTCCGCCACTACCTCTCCCGCGTCCCCCCCACCATCCCCCTCCACTCTCTCGCATTTCCCCGTCCCATGAACCTCCCCCTTCACGCATTCCCCTACCGTTCTCGCGTTACCCTTCCACCTTCCCCACTCTCCCCCTTCCTCGTCCCACTCACCATCCTGCCTTCCCTTCCCGCTGCTAAATAAACAACATGAAATGAACATTTCCCAAACTAGCCATGTGCCACTTATTGTAAAAGATTTAAACAAAATTTGATAATGTCAGATCTCATTATTGTATATAGAAACAATTGCGAGCATGCGCACGTCTAATCCCCAAAGTTTCATCGCAATCGGATTAATGATTTAAGGAAGCGTAAGGGACAAACAAAGAAACGTTCATTTACATAAATTAAGATAATAAATAATATTATTTTTTTTATTATTTGTTATTATAATATAATGTATTTGTGTAAAACCAAGTTTTTCATATTGGTCCTGATAAAGTGTCTAGAGTCCAGACCATAACACTAGAAGTAACATTGTATCAGTCTACAAAATCCGGTGGAGAAGATCGTCAAGATAAAGGAATAAAAAAGTGAACAAATAATAACTTTATAACACCATCTCTAAAAGTCAAGTTGCACCCCCATCACCGCCATCGCCCGCATCAGGTTTCCTTTGTCCCGGGCCCGAGCGGGCAGCGCCAGCGCTTCAGTGGGGTGGTACTAGGCACTGTGAGAGGTATACTCACACGCGCATTAACCGACAGGTACCACGTCTCGAAGCAGACTTTCTCAAACATATTTATTTCACCATCTCTTTTAAAATATGTGTTTTTTTAGGGAGGTCACCCTGTTGCATGACCCCCCTCCATCCTCCCCGTCTCCCCTAATCCATTCACGAGAAACGTCGCGTCATTTTGACATTTCATTCGGCATTTGTTATGTATCACAACGCAGTGCGTGCGTAATTTTGGACGATTTTAAGTTTAATTTTTAACTTTACATTTAACTTTTAAGGGATCAAACGATGAATATGTCCTTTACTTTAATGAAATACATTGAATTGAGAAAATGAATGGTTGGTGTTTGTTTTGTTTTTATCAGCTGTCATCAGGGCCGGATTAACCATGTCGGGGCCCCTAGGCAATGCATGTCTCGGGGCCCCTTTACCAATGGCGGACTAACTGGTGGGGGGGGGGGGGGGGGGGGGGGTTGAAGGGGCCTCGAAACGCCTCCTTGTTCCCTTGATCAAATCCTTAACAAGGCTTTAAGGGGGGGGGGGGGGATAAGGTTTTAAAACTCTTTTTTTTTTTTCTGAGTGTAAAACATGTCAGTATATTGAGTATTATGTCAATATTTCAAGTAAATCGGAGTACCTAGTAGTAATCGTAACGTAATTTTATTCATATTAATCTATGCTTTTACTACATAACGAAAGGTATGCCATCACCCCATTCAATAAAAAAACGAATACAATACAATAAAATAAAATAACTCTTTATTGCACATAAAAAAAACTAAAATATATATTATTAAAAAAAAACATTACAACGAGCCGTCTAGTCACTAAAGTGATATCTTCCAGACAACCTTTCCCAAAGAATTTTAGCAAGCAGATGGGTAGTGCATACTGAAGCTTGTACAACATTTATATTTTAAACATATAATTAGAAATAAAACAAAACAAATGCCAATATAAACCCCACACGGCACCTTCAATCACTTCAGATACTAAGTAATATTGGAACAAATAGAAGGAAAGAAAAGTAAAATACAACTATGTTTATATATTTGTTTTAATTATAGACTTTTTATTTATTATATAAGCATGATGTGAACATTAGTTATTTATTGGGTTATAACCTAATTATTATAATTTGTTGTTTTCTTTAATGCGTGTACCTAATGTTATTAACCTGTAAATGTTCCTAATAAAAAAATTAAAACATCTTGAAAGCTGACTTTTTCCGAAACTTTGTTGCTCACTAATTGAAGCAAGTCATTTTTTCTAGGGACGCGGGGCCCCTAGCCGATGCTGGGCCCCTAGGCAGTTGCCTACTCTGCCTTAGGGATAATCCGGTACTGGCTGTCATCGTCTACAGCGCTCCGTTTCTCTTTCTGTTATAGATCCCATCCCCACACACTTAAAATACATTCGTTATCTTTTATTTAACAACCAAAATGGCGTCCCACAGGGATCGGTTCTGTCACCGACTTTGTTTCTGTTGCACATCAATGACCTCTTGTCATGTGCACCGATTCATTGTTATGCGGATGACAGTACAGTCCATGATAGCTTTTTGTTTGACAAGCCCCCAAAGGGCACACAAACTCCAATAGCTCGGAGGGCTTTGAAGCAAAGAATGGACGGTTACCTCGAGAGTGTTTTCTCTTGGGGTAAGAATAACCTCGTCGAATTTAATGTTTCAAAGACCCAATCATGTTTCATAACGTCTAAAAGGGGTCGAAATGAAAATCTAGTCTCCTTCAACGGAAGCAATCTTCCGAACAGAACCTCCATCGATATGCTTGGTGTAACTCTAAGTGACCAGCTCAGGTACGGGGGCTCCATCGAAACCAGAATTAAGTTAGCCTCTCAGAAACTGGGCGTACTGTACAGGGCCCGCAGATACTTTAATAGTACACAACTGCTAACCCTGTACAAATCGCAAGTGTGCCCCACGGTTGAATTTAGCAGCCACCTCTGGTCTGGAGCTCCAAAATACCTAAAAAAACCTTGACTCTGTGCAGAAACGGGCGGTCCGTTTGATAGATTCTCCCATCTTAACAGACCGTCTGCAATCTTTAGAGCACAGCTGTTGCAATGCTGTCCTTGTTCTACCGGTATTACAATGGAAGATGTTCCGAGGAACTAGCATCATTGATCCCCTCGGAACTGGTGCATAGTCGGGAAACATTTGTACACGGTTGACATTAGTCACATGAGAACGGGTCGTTTCTATGACTCGTTCTTGAGTTCAACGGCTCGGCTGTGGAACGATTTGCCGGCCTCTGTGTTTCCTCCCTCCTACAACATGGGTCTCTTCAAGACCCGTGTTTACTCCTTCCTTTCCTCAAAAAGACCCTTCACACAGCATCTTCAAAGATGACATAGGCCCTGAGGGAAGTTATTTTCCTCAGGGCCTCCTGTGTGGAGTTAATGTAAAAAAAAAATATTCACTAGAAATAATTTGTATGGCGAACAACGTTTGCCGGGTCAGTTAGTTTTTAATTTGTATGTCCTTATTTTATTGGTCAATTACATAAATATCATTAACACTGTTACATATATGAATTTATAAAGACCGTTTGTAACGCTAATAAGTAAAATATTTGAGTAACTTCATAATTCCTCATCGCCTTTCAAATTACCCCTCTCCTTCAGGAATTTTTCCAGGAGGGTGATAACACCCACTTTGAGAATGAGTGGCACACAATAATGGTGTTTGGTGGTGTGGTGCCGTGGCTATGGCATGGGCCGGGCGGGTTGTTACAGGGTTCATTGCACCCCGTCCTTACTCCTTACTCCTTACTCCAGGGTTGGATAACCCTACAGCGCCTACAGCCTACTGCCAACCAGCCGAGCGATTCTACATCTTTTGTGGGATCGTTATTAGATAACGGACGTGATCTCCTGTCAGATTTGTGTGCATACTTTTTCACAGAAGGCCCGAGGAAAATAATTTCCCTTACGGCCAATTTCATCTATGGGGTGCTGTGTGGAGGGTATTTTAAATGAAAGGAGGATGTTCTGGGAAGGAAAAGGGTATGAGGGGTGGGTATGAATATGGGGATCGGTGTCCAGGAGTGACATATGAATCCATCCGTTGAAAGAGTCCGGTTGGAGAAGTCAAAAGGCTTCCCTCAAACAGTCTCTCTCGATCCGGCCCACCACGCAGCAGAAGTGTGCAGGCGCATCCGCCGCCAAGACCCGGACAAAACTCAACACCCCTATTAGGTCACCAAATGTAGCGAACCACTTGGGGTGACCTATGGCAGAGGTGTTAGTTATCCAACAAATGGTTCCCGGAGCGGCGGTACCTATACCCGCCTCTCAAATTGAAATGAATAACTTTTGCACAATATGCTGTCGGTTTGGGGAAAATACGGTATAGCCACTTTATGTACATACCTACTTAAAATATAACTAAATGATACACCGCCGAATATCGAAAACATTAAACATATTTTGATTAAAATGCATCAAGAATAAAACTTCTTGTACATACACGTATATTGTATAATATTATATAGTTATATATATATATATATATATATAGGCAGAGAATGCTAAAATGTTATGTGTGGTCGGTCTTGCTCTATGGATGTGAAACATGGACCTTGAAAGTAAATACCATGAACACAGAAATTCTCAGGCGGGCTAGAGCAGATAGAGAACTGCTTACATTAATAAAAATCAGGAAAATTTCATATCTGGGTCATATACTTCGAGGGGAGAAGTATCACTTGCTCCATTTGATATTGAAAGGCAAGATAGAGGGTCGCCGAGGGCCTGATAGGAAACAAATGTCTTGGCTGCGTAACATACGAGAGTGGACCGGCATTAGAAGTGTGGAGGAGCTATTCCGGGCAGCGCAAGACAGAGAGACATTCTCAAGAGTGATCGCCAACGTCGGGGGGACCTGATACGGCACGCAAAGAAGAAGAAGATATATATATATATATATATATATATTTTTTTTTTTTAATGTCATGTCGTCATTATCGAGGCTTCTGACTCACACAATGTTGTCATTTTTTGCCTCATCTGTTTTTAAATTATAATTTTGGTAAGCTGGTATATATTATATATTTTAAACCAGCTTACAAAAAATGGACACTGAAAATAAATTCGTTTGCTATCCATACCAACTTATTATTAAAGGTATTTTTGAAGTTGATTTTAGGTTAAATGTTGGCAAATTATGCAAAAAAAATAATAGTAATTGTATTCAATTTCTGTCCGGGGATTTACTGTTTGGGTAATCATATAAAACATGGTAGTAGAGTGTAATGTAATTAGTAGCTGCTTGTAATTGGTTAAATAGATATATTTTGTGAACACCTCACTAGGAGAACCTGTAATGAGGTATTCGCATGTTTTAGATAAAGTGGTAGGATCTTTCTAATAAACTTTTTTTTTAAATTTTACAAAACTGATAAACAACCGTCTTTTAAATTTTTAAATAGGTATATTTATTACACGCCCTAGCGAGCCTTTCTTATAAAAGTTTACAAACTATTTGTATCAAAGTAGATACTTAAAAATTTAAACAATAAAGAAAAATATAAAGATAATGACAAAAAAGGCTGCAACAAAACACAAAACAAAATACATAGATAAAATGTGAACAGAAACATAGAATCCTCACGCATATAATTGAATTTAAAAGGTTCTACAAAACAAAATAATAGAAGCATAGAAGTTATTCGGTAGGCACATAGGTCTATTTGTGTCTAGAAGAATAAAAGTGATAGAATATACATTTATACTGATTAGTTTTAAGATGAAATATATGATCCAGATCAGAACATTTATTTCCGAGACTGTGAAGTCACGGATTAGGAGAATTTTGATAAACTAGTGTCCTGGTGTTATTAAAGTAAAATAGTAATAAATGTCGACATGATTTTTTGGGAACATGGATATTGATAGATTGAAGTAGTTCTGGACAGTCAATTTTGTAATGCAGTATTTTATGTAATAGTATTAAATCTGTGCGTATTCTTCTATTTGAAAGTTTCAATACAGATATTTTATCGAGGAGGTAATTGTAATCAATGTTTTGTATAGCAATATGCAATTATAGTTTATAAACCTTAGAAACTTATGTTGAATCTTTTCAATGTTTCTGAATGAATATTGAAAAAGGGAGACCGTAACGTAGAGTTATACTCAAGTTGGCATCTGACAAGGGTTTAATATAACATGATAAATGTGCCTAAATTTAAAAGTAGAGAGAGGATAGTCAGTGATACCTGTACCTATTGCAGCTTGTAACAAACCTCTGCAACCATTGGATTGTAATGGAAACTTTGAGCTGTGAGCTCGGTAGTGGGAACTCTGTACGTAATGGTAACTCTGTAATGGTGTAACACTGTAGCCATGGCGGGACGAGCAACACCACCAGTGGCGGTTTTCTCTAATGAGCGACTGTGCAGTGATCTCATACAGTCATCTTCTAGAAAAACTACGGCGAATAAAACTGATTAATAATAAATTAAACAATTTAACTTTGTTTGAACCACTTATATATTTAATGAGTAAATCCAAAGATATTCAAATACAGAAGAGATATGCTATGGTGTCCGCGCAACTGTCGCCGGACTACGCGCTAATTAGCGTAGTTTTTATACAAAAAGAATTTGTTCATTTCGTTGATTTTTTGAAAATGTGCATTAATATTGGTTAACAATATATTTTGAATAAGGAAAGAATTCGTTCATTTAGTTTAACGTTCGTTTAGTTTATTCGTTAATTATTTGTTCTTTTAGTTTATTTGTTAATTGGTAAACAATATCGGCGACACCCGGAAGCGCAGACCCACATAGTAAAAACAGCAGATAGCACATCTACTTATATTTCAATATCTTTGAGTAAATCCGACCGGTTTCGGAGCAACCGTTCCTTCTTCAGGGAAAGCGTATACTAATTTGACCGTTTCGAAATATGGATGGGAACAATGTTTTATTATGGTAGGGGTGGAGCCGTTTCTAGTTATTAATGTAGATTGGGTGGGTAGGTATTAATGTAGAGTGGGTGGGTAGGGGAACAAATCCATGATTGGGCCAAACGACAATATTTTTTGTTTGTTGATAATAGATTCATTATTTTTAAGGGTTTTTTTTTATTTCCAAGTATTTATTTTATTAATAATAATTATTGTTATTATTCATTACTAATATTTATTTTTTGTATTTAATTAAACGCCCAAAGGGCCTTTACACATAATGCAGTACTTTCTTAAAAAAATAAGTTAAGAGTTGACAAAATACAGGTAACATAAAATATAAGAAACACAATATAGGTTACATAAAATATAGGAAACAAAATAGAGGTTACATAAAATATAAGACATTTAGGCAAAAAGCAGGCACAGTCACTTTGCGGCTAGAAATATTTACTGAAAACAATTACTTTGTAACAACCGTTTATTTATTTAAGTAAAACTTCTTTACGCACGCTTGACTTGGGGAGTAAGCTGGTGAATGCGTGACGAGAGCGTTATGAAAAGTGTGATCGGGCGAGGCGAACCTTCGGGCCTTTACGCACGCTTGACTTGGGGAGTAAGCTGGTGAATGCGTGACGAGAGCGTTATGAAAAGTGTGATCGGGCGAGGCGAATCGGGCCTTTACGCACGCTTGACTTGGGGAGTAAGCTGGTGAATGCGTGACGAGAGCGTTATGAAAAGTGTGATCGGGCGAGGCGAATCGGGCCTTTACGCACGCTTGACTTGGGGAGTAAGCTGGTGAATGCGTGACGAGAGCGTTATGAAAAGTGTGATCGGGCGAGGCGAATCGGGCCTTTACGCACGCTTGACTTGGGGAGTAAGCTGGTGAATGCGTGACGAGAGCGTTATGAAAAGTGTGATCGGGCGAGGCGAATCGGGCCTTTACGCACGCTTGACTTGGGGAGTAAGCTGGTGAATGCGTGACGAGAGCGTTATGAAAAGTGTGATCGGGCGAGGCGAATCGGGCCTTTACGCACGCTTGACTTGGGGAGTAAGCTGGTGAATGCGTGACGAGAGCGTTATGAAAAGTGTGATCGGGCGAGGCGAATCGGGCCTTTACGCACGCTTGACTTGGGGAGTAAGCTGGTGAATGCGTGACGAGAGCGTTATGAAAAGTGTGATCGGGCGAGGCGAATCGGGCCTTTACGCACGCTTGACTTGGGGAGTAAGCTGGTGAATGCGTGACGAGAGCGTTACGAAAAGTGTGATCGGGCGAGGCGAACGGAAGTTGAGAGGGAGATATAAGTTAGTGAAGTTTTACTTCACTCGTGTGGTCTAAAGCACACTCATTTTTTTATTTATTTTTTAATACCGACCGATTTCGCTTGACACAGTCGTCTTCAGGGTATAACATTAAATTGATCGAAAAATAGATAGTGTGAGCTTATATATATATGTCGGCGGTCGATCGTAAAATCATGGACGACCTCCGTAGTCCAGTGGGTAAGACTCTTGACTCACAATTCGTTGGTCGCGGGTTCGAACCCGGCATGCGCAAATAAATTTTATTTGATTAATTTGTGTTATTTCACAATTAATTCATTTAAAATAATATATAGTATATTTGCGGCATGTTCCAGAGTGGAAGATACTATCAGTATCGCCCTGGTGTAAGACCACCATTCAGAATTGAAACGTTGCTTGAAAATGGCTTTAGCCGTGTTTAGTGACCAGATCTGAATAGCCAGGTACTTCCCAACCTTCCTCTTCCCCACCTCCTTCCCCTCCCCACTACCTTCAGCCTCACAACATACCCCAATTGGGGATGCCATAGTCTCACTGGCTCCAGACGGGAGCAGTTGAGATTCTTGTGCGGTATTCACTGTAAAAAAAAAAAAAAAAATGGTGCGCCTAGCCACATGGCGGCAGATTGTGAAGTATTGATATGCCTGATTTTACGACCGGCCTGCGACATATACATACAGAAAGAGACAAAACATAATATAGAGAAACAGTGAGAAAGTGAAATTAAAATCTTACATAGTGAATAGTGATAGAGAGAAACTGAGAGATATCTAATGAGTTATCATATTATATCTATAGAGACAAAAAGTCTCATGAACAGGTGATTAAGGGTTTTTATGAGTACATGGGAAATATTCCTCACATAGGGCTGGCTATTCGACACATTAACTTGTCGCCATGACCATTTCTGTGTAGAATCTTAGCACAGGTGCTTTGTTGAAATGTATAATCATCATGATTACATAGTATAAAATGAAGTCGCTCAAAATGTATGTGCGCGTTAATCTTTTAAACTACGCAACGGATTTTCATACGTTTTTCACCAATAGATAGAGTGATTAAAGAGGAATGTTTATATGTATAATTCAAAGAAAACATATTTTTGTGCGATTTAAAACGGCTGGCGGGTAGGGCTGTCACCTCTCCGGGTTTGACCCGGAGTCTACGGGTTTGCATGGTGCATGTCCGGGCTACGGGTTTAACATCGATATCTCCGGGTCAGACCTGGCGTTAACGACCGCATTTCTGCCAATGAAAAATTATTTAGAAGAGCTAAACGTAGCGACAATCGAAATTACGTCGATTTATCATGCAATTAGACACCACCACAGTTATTTGAGCACCGATTGCGGAATTAAATTGAATGCCTCTCTTTATTCCGATTCACCACTATCACAGTGGCAGAAGTTCACTGTGGCAGAACCAAAGCTAAAGCCATTGTTTTGAATGTCCAAGCACCGAACTCAATAGAGTCTAAAATACAAGACCTAAAAAGTTCTCAATCTGGAAATGGAATCCACTTTTCGATTGCTATCGACGCCTCAAATAAAGGATCCCAGAAAATGTATCCAATAGTCATCAGATACTTTGACCAAGAAAAGGGCGTTCAAGGTAAATGAATGGATTTTTATGAGGATTCCAACGAAACATCTCAAAAGATTTTTGAAAACATCGAAAATTTTATGCTTCAACACGACTTAGACACAACTTTGTTGTGTGCATTCTCTGCAGACAGTGAATTTTGGTTCTCAAAAAAATAATTAGAAATAATTCATACTAAAAAAAGTTTTATTTTAATTGAAAAAACTATATTTCTAAAATCTCCGGGTCTACTGTTTTTGAAAGGTGGCAGCCCTACTCGCGGGCCGTACTATAGTCACTTTTGAAATTCGTTCTACGGTAGAAATTGGAAAATAGATGTCCTAGAGTAAGTAGCTATTTTATTTTCCCTTTTCAAATATCCAGTGTTGCATTGCAAGCATTGTATAATTAGTAGCGAGTTAATTAGTTTATATGTATAATACATGCTTATTATAGTAGAGAAAAGCCGATAAATTCAAAGGCAGCGGGTAGCGTGCAGCTGGCAAGCGGGTGGTGTGGATTTTATAAAGATTGGGTAACGGCGTTGTGTTTCGTTAGCCACAGCTACGTGTTGCTGGGTCTGCTAGTCTTTAATAAGATGATTGACGATTCCGAAAATCCATTACTATTTAAGTATCTAAGACGCACTTGGATTCTAATGTTAACATTGTGCGTTGTTTTACCAATATAAAACAAAGGTAAAGGTATATACTTATGGTTATCACAAAATATTGTTACATTATTTATTGCACACCTACCTCGTCACACCAACTTTTGAAATGACGTGACTTCATAATATTCGATGACGAAGAAAAGGAGCTCACATAAAATCTTTCCTTTTTTAAATCGCTTTAATGTTGAAATCCCTGTGATTGAGACAACGAACCACCACTGGACAGTACCGTGACGGATATGCTCCGGCGCAGGACGGGGGGAGTCCCTCTGCTGTAGTTTGTATCGGGGGTCCGTGGACTGTGGGGTGGATGGACTCGCTGCTTGTAATTAACAACACAGGTATACCTACCCTATTGAGACAGGCATCGAATAATGTAATGTATACATACCTTATATAGATAAATAAATAAATAAATTACACCAAAGAATGCTTTCATGGTAATCAAGGCGTTTCAAAGCGGAAAGAAAATGCTGGAGAAAGTAAATAAATATTTATTTCTATCCTCTTACATACATTTTACAGATAGTTACTGTTTACATGGGGAAAATAAGCTCAAGTAATACAAAAAATGTTAATAATCAGTAAAGCCTTGATGAAATTGAGCGAGTTTACAAGCTACTATCTGGGAAATTCACTATCTGTTAGTAAACTCGCTCAGTGTAATCGTATTACTAACGAACTAGCAGATTGTTGACAATCTACAAAAAAAGTTGAAAGTACGTCAACTATACTTGCTTACTCGTGGTTTATTTATGCGCTCAAAATGGCGGCCAACAAACAGCTGATTTCGACTGTCAAACATCTGACAGAATTAGTTCACGCAGGCGTCGTTATTCGGCTAGCTGTGGCGCTAGCAGCGAACTACGAGCTCAGTTTCCTACGCTACTGGGCGAGAGGACAGTTTTGTGTGTCATCATGACAATCTCACTCGCCGATTCACCCGCTTTTAAACTTAGTTGATAGTAGCTTGTAAACTCGCTCAGTGTAATCGATGCTTAGCAGTATGTAAATAGGTTTTTAGTTATGTTTATTGACGTGACCTGCTTTGAAAAGCCATTAAAAGTGATGGAAAAAATATCTTAAAAAAATGTTAAATAGGTTACTTTAGGTTAGGTTAGGTGCAATTTTTCAATCTTTTTTCGTAGCTTTAATGGCTTTTCAAAGAGTCGACTTGATTCTGAATTGGCATGGAACCGTTTTGTGAACACCTCACTAAGGGAATCTGTGCTGAAGTGTTCGCATGTTTTAGATAGTGTTTTTCTGTCGTTTTAAGTTAAAACACTGTTTTCCCACTGAGGCGCTCAACGAGAACACTGTGGTTTCAACAAATAATTCCTCTCAGGGCCTATATCATCTTGGGGGTGCTGTGTGCAGGGTATTTTTAGGGCAAGGAAGTGGAGGAAGTTGTAGGAAGGAAAAAGGTATGAGGTGTGACAGATGTATGAATCAATTCCTCAAGAGAGTACAGCCGGAGAGGTCAGAAGTCAAAAGGTCTCCCTCAACCAGTAGGTGAGTAAACGCATCCGCTGCCAAGACCTCGCCAAGACCTAGAAAAACCTCATCCCATGAGCCCGAGCCCCTGCTAAGTCACCAAATGTAGCGACCCACTTGGGGTGATCTACAGAGAATAAGATACTCCCGAAGACCGAAAACGGTCCTCCGAGAGGAGAAACTCGTGTACCTCACCACCACCGCACCACCATAAGGGAATGGTTCCATTCCCACAATTTCAATAAAATATCCAATACGCAAAATAAAAATAAAATCCTAGATTACTTCTATAATAATGGTACCTATTCTGAATTTAAATTAGACCAAAGATCGGTCCCTGAAGTACCCCTCTCAAAGTAGAAACTAGTACGGCCGTATTGTGGCGAGTGAACCCTTCGTTCTTCCTTTCTTGTAGCCGACAAAAGTGTGACCCTTTGTGTGAGAAAATAATTCTGAACACGTGTACAATGTCACGCGTCACGGTTACAACTACACTTAGTTACTCTGTACATTGTAATAACATTACAACAACATTAGTGGGTGCTTTCAGCAATCAAACAAAATCTCACGGTCGATTTTTCCATCGAAACTGAGTTAATTTTTTTTTAACCTATTCATATTTTTTTTTTTTTTTTTTTTACAGGAACTCCACACAGGAGGCCCTGAGGAAAATAATTTCCCTCAGGGCCTATGTCATCTTTGAGGATGCTGTGTGGAGGGTTTTTTTTAAGGAAAGGGAGGAGAGTTCTGGGAAGGAAAAGGGTTTAAGGGGTGGGTAGGAAACTGGGGTTCAGTATGTCCTGGTCATGCACCTCCAAGACCTAGACAAACCTCACCCCATGAACCCGGGCACCCCTGCTAAATCACCAAACGTAGCGAACAACTTGGGGTGACCTATGACAGAGGTGTTGGTTATCCAATAAAGGTTCCCGGGGCGGCGGTACCCATTCCCGCCTCCCAAATTGTAAATCATATCATATGGGAGGCCATGAGAAAAAAAAATCCTTACAGCCTATGTCATCTTTGGGGAAGCTGTGTGGAGGGTCTTTTTAGGGAAAGGAAGGATTGGAAGTTGTGGGAAGCAAAAAGGTACGAGGGGTGGATAGGAATCTGGGGGTCGACGTGTCCAGGAGTGACGGAAGAATAAATTCATCTCTCCCACTGCGGTGCAAGGCAATGGGTTAAGTGGCTCCGGCTGGATGTGACTAGGTTAGGTAACCAGTCTCTTCCGATGCGGTCCGCCACGCAATAAGGGGCAAACGCTTCCGCCGCCAAAATCTAGAAACACCTCACCCGAGCACGCCCGCTAAGTCATCAAATATGGCTAATCAACACCCCCTGCCATATGGGTGACCTAAAGCATAGGATGAAGTCCTATTGTATTAACAATTGACAGAAAGAAAGTACGTCATTATGACTATATATTTATTTTATATGTAAGAAAATGTATGATAGTTTAAAGAATAATTTAATACCTATCCTGTTTTAGAAATTCCATTCAATAGCATTATTCCTCTTGTCATGTTATGCTGAGCTAGACATCTGTTCGGCCCTGAAAATTCATGGTGACGAATACCGCTGAAGTTTTCAAGCACGTACAAGCCATAGCATTCCAAGAGGAAAGAGATATCAATAACTCCTTCTTGAATGAATAATTAATTTCATTAGCCTATCCCGAGAGTCGAGAGGTTTAATGTAAATTGGCGTAATCAGTTTTCTCCGCAAGAAGATGCAAGAAAAACCGAGAAGAGCCAATACTGGGCGAGAAGAGATAAAAAAAGAGGCAAGAAGATACAAGAAGACCCAATAAGAGACAAGAAGAGCCAAAAAAACAAGAAGATGCACAACGAACCAAGGGGGGCCAATAATGTTCGAGAATTTGCAAGAATAAGCAATAAGAACAAAGGTAAGTCAAGAAGAGACAAGAAGAGATAAGAGGAGCCAAGAAGAGGCATTAAGACTCGAGAAGAGAAAATAAAAGACAAGAAGAGACAAGAAGAGCCAAGAAGAGGCATTAAGACTCGAGAAGAGAAAATAAAAGACAAGAAGAGACAAGAAGAGCCAAGAAGAGGCATTAAGACTCGAGAAGAGAAAATAAAAGACAAGAAGAGACAAGAAGAGCCAAGAAGAGGCATTAAGACTCGAGAAGAGAAAATAAAAGACAAGAAGAGACAAGAAGAGCCAAGACGAGACACAGCTCCCTTGAGGTGATTTTTCACAAAAACGGCGCTATATAAATCATCCAAGTATTATTATTATTAAGAAGAGTCAAAAAGAGGCAAGAAGAGACAACAAGAGATAAGAAGAGCCAAGAAGAGAAAACCATTTCAGGAAGTGACATCACTCCAAAGACATGCATAAAACTACTAGGCGTCAATCTGGACGCTGATTTTTCCCTTAAAACTCGAAGTGAACAGAACTGTAAGCACGGGGTTCTTTCAATTAAGGCAAATTAAAGCAGTACGGAGAAACTTGATAACAGAGGCAACCAAATCACTAGTCAATTCGTATGTTGTTTCACGTCTAGATTATTGTAACGGAGTATATGCTAGTCTCCCAAAATATCAAATCAACAAATTACAATCTGTGTTCAACGCTGCGGCAAGACTCATCACTGGCGTATCTAAATATTCCCATATTTCTGAGCATCTCAAAAATCTGCACTGGCTCAAGTGCCCCGAGAGAATCCAGTTTAAGCTCTGCTGGATGGTATTCAAGTCCCTTAACAGAATGGCTCCGACTTACTTATCGGAAATGTGTATTCCAGAAAACTCCAATTCTCGACAAACAACCCTCAGGTCAGCAACAACATCAGCGATCGGAAGGTTGAAGGAACCAAAGCGCACACCAGATACTAAATTCGGTGAGCGTGCTTTCGGAGTGTCAGGACCTAAAGCCTGGAATGGACTGCCACACGAGAATGATCACAGATTCAACGGAATTTAGAGCCAAACTTAAAACTCATCTTTTCAGACAGTCGTATCCATAAGTTTAAAAATAAAGCAAATTCTTATAATTCTCCAGACTTTCAAAATAAATATTAACTCAACTTTGGCATTAATCTTCTAATAAATATAAATGTAAAACCAACAGTGATGAGGGTAGCAAAGGTAAAGTCATGCATCGTCCAATGTTTTAAATATAATGTCCTCCACGACACTCCACGTGCAAAGTCGTATCTTCCCCAAGCATAAACTTTCTAATATTTTAAAGTGTGTTTTATCGGAAGTGTCCTGCAGGTAAGTATGTTTCTGTATCTATTTGTAAATAATAAAATTAGATAGAGCCTAGGATTCATAATAAATTGTAAAGCGCCCTTGAGGTGATTTTTCACAAAAACGGCGCTCTACAAATTATCCAATTATTATTATTATTATTATTAAGAAGGGTTAAGAAGAGAGAAGAAGACCCAAGAAGAGACAAGAAGAGCCAAGAGGAGTCAAGAAGAAGTAAGAAGATTCAAGAAGAGGCAAAAAGATCCAAAAAGAGCCATAAATAGACAAGAAGAGTCAATAAGAGCCGAGAATAGGCAAGAAGAAGGAAGGCATAAAGAAAGAAGAATAAAAAACAACGTCAATCAAATCCTTTATTCGTGCCCATCCTAATTCCAATATTGTCTTATCAGGTTGCGAGGTACACCGATCGATTAAATTCCAACCTCCTTCTCATCCTCAAAGCTCGTGTTCCAAGTCTTAACAAATCCTGGTACACCAGTCTCACCGGGATAGGATTGCTCCTGGCTAGGGTGGTACAATCGTATGGTATCGTATGTAGAGATTTTTTGTTCAGTGTTTTTTCATCCACTTAAAAAGTAACCCCATTAATGGTACTTACTTAGTTACTTGTTTTGGTATGTAGGTACCCACCCAAGTTGGACGCACCCACTCGTTGCATTCACTGCCCCATTAAAATAATATGCCAAGGGGAATCAGGATGGAATAATGTGAATGAATTATTTACGTGGGAATAAAAACTTCATTTTCGTATTTTCCTGGTGCAGGGGGAGAGATTTATGTTATAATATAATGTATGTGTGAAAGGTCTTAAAATAAAGGTATAATAAATAGTTTATGCTGACAAACCACGCAATTTTAATTTATGTAAGTACCTACTGTTTCAGAGTCAGAAGTAAACTAAAATTATACATTTTTGTTGTTTGTTTTTGGGGTGTTATGCCGTGTTACGCTACCTCCTCTTTTAGCCAACGTTTCGGACAGCGTTACAGTGTCCATCATCAGGGCAAATGTGCCATCATCTGCCCTGATGATGGACACTGTACGCAAAATCTATCTTAGTGTATTTACATAAAAACGACAAAATCCTATACAAACCAACACAAATGATACACAATACCCGAGCCAAAAAAAAGAACTTCTCCAAATTCCCTTTTCTAAAACCACCTTTGGACAAAAACACTTTAAATACATAGCTTGCAAACTACACAATACACTACCAGAATAAACCGAATCAATGACCAAATTCAAACAAGATATAAAAAAATGGGTTATAAGTATTGAACGTCACACAACAACTAACAACAGCTAACATCTGTAAAATAGATTACAAATAGACAGAATTACCAACGTACGTATGTCCTTACCCATATTAAAGAAATAGTAAAATTCTATATGTATAATATAACTCCCTAAATTGATTTGACAGGATTTACTACTTTATTCATCTCTTCCTTCATCTATATTATGCTCTCTTTATGGTATTTACCCACACTTTAAATCATCTTTCTATTTTAATTGTATACATCAGTATGTATTTTACCTTAAATATTCTTATGTACGATATTCATTTATGTACCTCTACGCCTGTCTCAACACAGGTAAACCCTAGTGAGACAGGCATCGAATAATGTAATGTAAACATACATTATATAGATAAATAAATAAAAAAATTCTTCTATTATTCTGACTCTTGTATCTGATTCACTTGATCGTTCCCGGTCTTCCTCAGGCGTCCCAGACTTCTTTTACCATTCAAATTTGCTACATATAATCTCCTTACACTCCTTTCTTCGTTTATTCACTCTATATGGCCAAACCATCTAAGCATCCCGATCTTAATCTTTATTCATTAAGCTTACATCTGCCAGTTCCATGCCTCACTGCCATACATCAGGGTGGGTACCAGCACTACATTGTAGACTGTCATATTCGCTTCTTTGGACAGTTTTTGTTTTTTGCTAAGTTTTATAAATCCTACAATTATTTTTCACGGGACTGCGCTAATACGTACCTAATAACTAATATTATAAGTAGGATTGAGATAAAATGACTCCAACGAGTTGAGTTTGGTCTGGAGACCTTGATATTACAATTTATAAGACATTAATAATGTACTGTATTTTTACGGAACAAAAAATAAAACGACTTAAAATTTAAAAAGTAAGTAGGTACCTATCCTTACATTGACAGCGTTCACTTTTCTTTCCCACCAAATTCTGTAAAGCAACCTATGAGACGCTCGCCTCGCAACCCGTAAAGGGTGCGTTAGAATGCGACTCCAATGAAACACAACAAAACTAAACAAAGCAACAAGTTGCTAAGAACCCTCCGAGTTGCCACTCTAATAAAGTCTCCTACGAGGAGGGGGGGGGGGGGGTAATGAAGAGGGCTTGAGGGGGAGAGGGTTGCCCTCTTGCATACTTGTAACAGACGTATATTGAAGTAGGTACCTACATTACATCGACAGTGGTAGAATAATTATGGGATATTGTTGGGACTTTTTTGGTCAATTGTGAACCAATGATTGAATTTATTTGCTTTTGGTTTCTGTGGGCAAAAAACCAGGAGAAGACTAAACTTAGTCAGTAAGCTAGCTGGTACTAGCTGGGGACATGACGCCAACACACTCAGAACGGCATCCATTGCCCTGGTTTTCTCAGCAACTAAATACTGTGCTCCAGTATGGGCTAGAAGCGCCCACACTTCCATGGTTGACGATTAGCTTTGCCACAATGTGAACCATCAGCGAGACTTTAAAATCTACTCCTCATCTTTGGTTCCCCGTACTGCCAAACATAACGTAACGGGCGAGAGGTTGCAACACTGAGAGAATACAAGAAAGCGATGCAAAAAAGCGCAATACCTTTGCACGATGATGTCGTCTCTCACCCGGCATATCGCTTGACGTCCCGAAAACTCTTCTGGACAGGAGAAAGATTCCTCCGATCATCTCTCACCCCAGAAGATGGTTAAGAACTTGAGTGGTAATCGGCTAACGTGGAAAATGCCCATCTCATACAAGACCCCACTGAGAGAGAGCCTGGGTTCTCATTGCCTCGCAAACTCTGGTCTGCCATCAATACGATAATCCTTAATGGAGCCTTAAAGAGTCGAAGATGTGTGAATGCGGACCACACCCGCTCCATTCGTTCCCTGGCGGGATTGATGAGGTGCACACTGCACATGGCAACGCTTAAGGCCCTAGACTGGCTCGCAGACCTAGATGTCCTCCTCAGACCCCGCACCGTACAAAAGAAGAAGAAGATATCAAGTACGTAAAATTTCCGAAATATTTAGTTGGTATCTGTTTGTATTGTTTTTTTAAATGCTTTTGATTATTGTTTTGTTAGTAATTTCTAATAACATTATTTCATCGTGAGAACGATGAAACGATGAAATAATGTTATTAGAAATTACTAACAAAACAATAATGAAAAGCTATTAAAAAAAAAAAAAAAAAAAATGTTGTCCAAGTATGGAGTGAATACAAATCTCATACAGGCAATTGCGTCTCTGTACGAGGGAAGCGTTGCATGTGTTAGGGTGAACGGTGATTTTACCGGGTGGTTTGACATCACAAAAGGTGTTAAGCAAGGCTGCGTAATGTCACCATGGTTATTCAATCTATACATGGATAATTGTATGCAAGAATTGAAAGATGTGGGATTGGGCGCGAAATTGAATAGTCTGAAAGTATGTTGCCTGTTGTATGCTGATGACGCGGTGCTGATTTCTAACACTATGGAAGATCTACAGTCTCTAGTATCTAGGATGAACGAAGTATGTATGAAGAATGAGTTAATGATGAATGTAAGTAAGTCTAAAGTCATGGTGTTTGAAAGAGTGAGTATGAAAACAGTGTGCGATATAGTAGTGAATGATGAATACTTGGAGCAGGTGGATGAGTTTGTTTATCTGGGTAGTATGTTTACGAGAGATGGGAAGGCTGATAGAGATATTGAAAGGAGGGTAAATGCCGGTAACTCCATTAATGGAGGACTGAATGCCGTTGGAGCTAATAAAAAACTTTCAATAAAAGCGAAACTAGCAGTCCACAATGGAGTCCTGGTACCTACCCTGATGTATGGCAGTGAGGCATGGAACTGGCAGAGGAAGGATGAAAGTAAACTGAATGCTGTTGAAATGAGATCCCTGAGACGTATGTGTGGTAAAACCATGTATGATCGTGTTAGAAATGTGGATATCCGCAAAGAATGTAAGGCTGATGTAAGTATAATGAGCAAAATTAAGAAAGGGACCCTCAGATGGTTTGGGCACGTAGAGCGAATGAACGAAGAAAGTAGTGTTAAAAGAATATATAATGTAAATGTGAATGGTAGAAGGAGTCGGGGACGCCCGAGGAAGACATGGCGCGATCAAGTAAATCAGATACTTGAGACGGGCCATGTCAAAAGTCAGAATAATAGAAGAGTATATATGAGACGATGTATGAATGTGAGTGAGGCAAAGAGTGTGTGCCAAGACCGAGTTGTTTGGCGGTCCGTCCTCTCTGCCTACCCCTGCGAGGAAACGGCGTGATGGTTAGTTAGTTAGTTAGTTAGTTATTTCATCGTTAATCTTCATCCTACACCGTGCGTAACCAGACCCCAGACCCCAAACCCCAGACCCTACTGAGAGGTAGGTACCTACGCACAAAGGGGTTGTGCAACGCCCCCAGCGGAACACGAGAGGGGTTATTGACCATTCATTTTATGGAGTACCAAGTGAGAAAATGTTTGACTCTTAACATACTATTATTGTTGTTTTCTTTGAAAGATTTTAACCCCTTAACAATGCACAAATGCACATTACTTACACAGTCACACAAGACGTCAAGATCAAACAATATGGCGTATTATTTTATATTTTTAGAGTTGTTAAATGGGTATTTCAAAGACCCTTAAGTTACAAGTTGAACATAGTTAGTCCAAAATTTCCAAATCTATTAAACTAACTCACCATTCGAGAGCTTTTGGAGACTGCAAATAATGTAGACAGATAAAAAAATATGCCTCTGGCGCCCTTCTCCCTGGGTATTGCTAGTCTGTTAAAAAACAAGGTTTCCATATAATTGACAATGGACGTAAATAATAAAATAAAATAAAAATTCACATGCTAATGTCAGTTTCATATTTGTAAAGGCTTCAACAAATATTCTCTACGCCCCCTGAACATTAATTAATTATGAGTGATTTCGTTTTTATTAAACCACCTATTTTCGTTGTTTTATTTTTTAAATTAAAGTACTGACTGAAGAGGAATATTTACTACGCTCGATTTTAGCGCAAAAGTAGTTTTCTTTCTTATAAAATTTAACAATTTTGTTTATCAAGGGAAACTGCCAAAGAAAATGTTAAAGCTGTTTATTATTATGCACTATTAAAAATATGTGTCCGACAAAACTTAAGCAATAGACAGCTTACTCTAAGGTCACCAGGTCTAGATGTTACTAATCGTTTATTCTAACTTTCTAGGTCAAATCGAGCCGTTTACTATGATCGATCTTTTCGTGTAACTGGCCCGCTCATTTGGAACAAACTTCCCTCAGGTCTTACTTCTTCTTCTTCTTCTCAGAACTTGGCTGAATTCAAAAAACTTATTTAAAAAACATACCTTTCATGAATTTCAACTCCTTTTCAATATCCCTAGGTACTCTAATAAGCCATGTTCCTCAAGTTTCCCGGCAATTGTTTGGTTTCGATTACCTTCTTACTATACTTTTATGTGCACTCCGAATTTGTATTATTTCTGAACATAAACTACCTCCTGTTCTGTATTATATTTTAGTTTTAATGAATCTTGTTTAATGGCACCGTTATTGTTTATCATATCCTGTGCCAAAAGAGCACTCACCATTGTTAATATTGTTCTTTAGATATTGCTTTCTATATACTGTATATTCTTTGTTTCACGTTATTTAATCAATTTTTGTAAAAAACTCGTAAGAAACACTATAGAATTACTTTTAAGTTTATTATAATTAAGCGCACTTGAAGTGAAATATCACAAAAATGCGCTAAATAAATACTACCTTATTATTGTAATTATCATTTTTTTATGAAAAAATGCCATTTTTAGTAGATTACGCTTATAGTTTTTATAGCGCAAAAATAACTTTATTTTAACTCTACTCAAGCGAACGTATAGAAAAAGCTTCAATTTATCTAAATCATATTTTTGGAATTCATAGTGTAAACTGATTCGTAGTAAAGATGAATCTAAAGCAGTAACTGGTTTCCACGTGGTCCGCCTTATAACTTCATTCTCTTGAGGATACTGAATTTATGAATCTCACTAATGTAAGTAAGTACATTGAAATAATGTACCGATTTAAAAAAAAAAATCTAATTTATCATTACAAATCACTCGTATGAAATAGGTACCTATAGGCTATCTTCGCCTCTGTCTCAGTTTCGACCAAAACCGAAACTTTTTTTTGTAATGTTAGAAATCAATTATTCTAATCTATTTGGGCTATTTTTCACACTTTGTAACGTTTGCTGCTAGCGGCGTATCTCTAGTTACAATTCGTATGGTGTTGTTGGCCGCCTTGAAACGGGTGCTCGGGCGATGCTTCGAGAGTTTTCGGCCGCTCAGTTGACGTAAAACCGCGGTTTGGGAGGTTGTGATTGTGGAACGGGCTGTCATTGGTGCTGGGACCCATCGTACTTCGGAATCTGAGATTAAAATAAATCAATTAAACAGATTGAGATATTTAGCTATTTTTTAGAGATTACTGATGTAAAAATTGGGAATAATTACAGTTCAGAGTCAAAGATAAAAAATGGGGTTCCACAGGGAACTGTGCTTGGCCCGATTTTATTCTTAATGTATATTAATGATTTATGTAATTTTGTAATCCCTGGTAAAATTGTTTCTTACGCAGACGACACGGCAATAATAGTGGATGGTAATCATTGGAAAGAAACTTTTTCGAAAGCAACTGATTGTATTTCATTGGTTTCAACGTGGCTAAAATACAACAAACTCGTTTTAAACTATAGCAAAACATTTTACTTACCTTTTTATAAAACCATTAAAAATAAACCTAAAGACAACCTTAAAATTAGAATCCATAATAGTAGTTGCAATCAAGAAATGTGCTTCATGTGCAACGAACTCACTGATGTCGAAAATATAAAATATTTAGGAGTATCAATAGATATAAATCTTAATTGGAAATCACATATTAATCAAATCACTTCTAAATTAAGATATCTGACCTACATATTTTATAGACTTAAGGAAGTACTAAACATTGAAAAATTGAAAATGATCTACTTTTCCCTGGTGCAATCATCAATCACTTATGGCATTATAGGATGGGGTGGTGCACTTGATACATTTATGAAGCCTCTACAAATAATTCAAAAACGCATAATTAAAGTCATATATAACAAAAATAAAACATTCTCGACCAAATTATTATACAAAGAAAGTAAAATATTTAATATACGTCAATTATTTATATTACAAACTTTGAAATATGTGTTTAAAAACAAAAATAATTTTGAAATAAATGAAAACAGAACGAGCAAAAGAATAAATAATATATTTTATACTCCACAAACCAATACTAAATTATTGCAGACACATAGCAGTTTCATTGGTCCTCGTACATTTAACCTTCTACCACTACAAACTCAAATGATAAATAAAATGATAAAATATGTAAAAGAGGTAAAATTATGGTTGAATAATGTAGATATTGAAACGCTTTTTCTATAAATTTATCCATCCTTCTACAACTCATTTGCTGTAACTTCTTAACTGTAGTACAATAAGTTTTCTGTTTATTTTATTATTTTTATTTTATAATTACTAAAAAAAAAAAAAAAATTGTATGTTTTTCTCCATATTTTTATTTTATTTTTATAATAGCTGAAAAAAAACCCTTTTCACTTATTCTACCTATGTAATACTTATTTTTTATACTATCTTTATATTTAATGTGTTTTTTTTAAGTCTAATTTATACTTTGGGTACTTAGAAATGTAGTATTTTGTTTTAATATTACCCACACTCAGGCAGTGCCTTAGTGGGTTTTCATTTCTTCTTCATAATTGTTATTATATATTGTGTTATTATACATATAATATTTGCTATTATAAATTATATGTACAGAGAAATGGGAATAAATAAAGAAAAAAAAAAAAAAAAAAAAAAAGTATCGTTAATTCTATACTGGCGCCCTTCAGTTAATCTTTCAATTTTTATCACATGTTACCATTATTATTGGCACGTGTAGAGAGTCTGCCATCATTAACAGCTGGAACGATTGTACGTATCCAGCCACCCCCTGATCTTTTTAGAGTCTCATGTTTAATATAGAATGTTACCCAAGGGCAGGGTTTTTATATTCAAAATAAATCACCCATTGTTTATCTTACATGAAATTTTCATTACATACCTACCCACATTGCCTTGCTTCTTTTATCTGAGATTAGCATACTAATCACATGGATGGATATGTGTATTCTATGGGTGTTTACTCATATTTAGGGTGGCCGATGTGGAGTAAGTTGTTCAACCTTGGTGGGTAACAATTAAAGCAAATATTATTTATGTCACAGATTGGTGGGTATCAATTAAGGTAAATATTATTATTAGTTATACCTACAGGTGTCAAATTAAATAAAAATAACAATAATTGAAGTAGGTATGTGAAAAACAAATTCATATACTGCCATAAAACAAACTAAAATAATAAAAATTAACAAAACATGTTAGCACTTACATTATAAAGGAAAAACCTCATTAATTGAGTATTTTAACCGGGTGATGCGATCTCAGCTGATGATGGTGGGTGACACACGAGCCACGAACTCAACCCGAAGTCAGCCGAACGACGCGCGGTGATTCACGAACGCAGAGTTTCGGTGCGGCTGAAGGTTCGGCAGATTTTCAGCTGAAACCGAAACTGATGCCGAAACTCGATTTTTTTGCCGAAACTTGCCGAAACCGAAACCGAAATCGAACCTTCGGTCGGTCACTAGTATAGGCAAAACATTTTAAAGATAATGCTTCAAACTAATTCGAAATTGTATTAAACACATGCCTGCAGTTCCCTCTTACCCCGCAGAAGTCCTACGATTCAGAACACCACCACACAAGCCAGAATTTCTTTAAAATAATTCTACTGTATGTATGTAATTATGGTATATGGAATTTTCGAGGGTTAACTGCATGGGTGGTCGATGGACAGAAAAACGATGAAAGGTTTTAAAAAACACCCCTTAATATGCCAGGGGAGCAACAGGTACTAACCTGGAAAATAAAACAAATAGAATCACACATTAGCCCCCCACGTGGCCCCTTTTTACCCTTTTTTGATCACCTTTTTGATAGCCGAAATCTGGAGGGATGAACACGAATAAAACTAACATATTAAAAAAACACACACATTTTGTCAACCCTTGTGCACCTTCTGAAATATAATACCTACCTAAGTACTATAGTAGTTACTACCGAATTTCGCCCGAGTTTGAACACTATTAGGTAGGTATTCAAAATGTATTAAAAAAATGTTTTGATCCTGCACTAACGTCCCAATTGCTTGTGATTGTGGCATCCCCAATTATGATACGTTGTGAGGCTGAAAGAAGTTGGAAGGAAAGGAGACAAGAAAGAGGATGGTTGGAAAGTACCAGACTTATCATATCCGGCCACCAAAGAAGGCCAAAGTCAAATCAAGCAACCTTTCTATTCTGAATGGTGATCTTACTTTTTTTTTACATTAGCTCCACACAGGAGGCCCTGAGAAAAATAATATGCCTCAGGGCCTATGTTATCATAGGGGATGCTGTGTGGAGGGTCTTTTTATGGAAAGGAAGGAGAGGAAGTTCTGGGAAGGAAAAGGGTACGAGGGATGAGTAGGAATCTGGGAGTCAGTGTGTCCAGGAGTGACGGACGTTTGAGGGATTCTGGCTGGAGAGGTCAAAAGACCTCCTCAACCAGTCTCCCTCGATCCGGCCCGCCACGCAGCCGGTGGGCAGACACATAGGCCGCCAAGACATTGACAAACCTCACCCCATGAACCCGGGTACCCTTACAAAGTCACCAAACATATCGAAACACTTGGGGTGACCTAGAGTTGGTTATCCAATAAATGGTTTTCGGGCGACGGTACCCATACCCGCCTCCCGATATGTGTATATGTATTTCTTTTGTTTAAATTTTTGACAATTTTTTTTAATAAATATCTTCTAACAGCTTCACAAATCTTACTTTTATAATAGCCCTTTGATATTTCACGGCTCCGCCCTAATATCATTATATGAATACATCCTTCAAATACTCACCCCTCAAGGATGTTATTGTAGATCTTAGTCCTAGGATGCAAGTATTATTGTTACCAGCTTTGTCTGAATGTACCGGGTACGGGCGGGTCGTGGTCATTGCCCTCTTATTGTGTGCTCGGGTGCGGTGCCCAACCAACCAACATCCCCTTGTGACTAGTGACTAGGTACTGCTAACTGCTAGCCTGGTACCTGCAGGAATGCAAGGTAGCCACTAGTATTCTTGACGACACACAATATGGAAGAGTGGCAACAGCCAACAATAACTAATAAAATCTATAAAGAGGAAAAGTTGACGCAATTGATGTAATGCATGTTTATGATAATAGGTAATAACAATGTTTTTATTCCAGGATGTGGGGAGGATAGTGCAATCCCACACGTCCCAAAATGGTTGAGGCGGGTATGGGTACAGCCTCTCTGGGAACTGGGAACCATTTTTTTGATAACCAACACCTCTGCCAAAGGTTCCTCCAAGTGGTTCGCTACGTTTGTCCGGGGTGAGGTTTGTCCGGATCTTGGCGGCGGATGCGGATTAGCCGTGTTTGGTAAGCAGATCTGAATAGTCAGGTTCCAGGTTTCCTACCTTCCTCTACTCCATCTCCTTCCACTCCCCACTACCTCCAGCCTAACAAAATACCTCAATTGGGGATGCCATAGTCTCACCGGCTCCAGACGGGAGCTGTTGGGACTCTTGTATGATATTTACGCAAGAAGATAGGGACTGTAGGAAGGTATTTATTAATGCGGGTCTTGAAAAGGCTACAATCACCGACAAATACGGACACGGGACGAGAAATGCAAAGCAAATTAGAATGCCAACAAGGAAGAAGTCTAGCACACAGAAATCTTTTATAATAAACCATGCCGTCCAACTTCACAACAAAATCCCGAATGAAATTACTCGTATGTTTAAACTTAAAAAGGAATTAAGAAAGTGTGTCCACCTCAAATATTTAAATTTATGTTATGTTTGCAAAATCTTTTAAATTTTATTAACTTATATGAATCAAAATAATTAAAATGTACGGCTGTATGAATTAAAAGTTTCCGACCGCAATTTGAAAAAAAAAAGAATCTTTGGGACTTTTTTATTGATTATTTTTACTTTAAACGACAAAAAAGTGAGTTGTCATAACGTTTATAATATATTTGCCTAAAATACTCGTAATATGTGTGTGCTTTAATTTATTTTCGTTAACTAATTAGTTAGACAAAATGTAAGGTAACCAATTTTTAAAACTTTTTTATGTTTACATAAAAAAATTTTAGATTTAAAAATTATACGTTTATTTCGAATTATAAAAATGGAAAGCGATTTTTATCACCTTTCGAAAACAGTTTTTAGTATTCGGATGTGTTTAGAAATATTACATTTATTTGTATTTTATTGTAAAGCGGAAATATATTGACCTTCCAACAAAACAGACCTGAGGGGTTATAACGTGTCCTCTGTAAAATGATTAGCCTGGTGGTGAAGTTTTGTCACGAGCGTTAAATTACTTTAGATAAAACACAATAATTTTCTATAAATAAAGTGACTGCACAGTGCTCAGGTGTGTGAGGTGTGAGGTAAGTCGGGTCGTTTGTTTCCATTTTCCGGTGACAAGTGGAGAATAGTAATTCGAAGGGTCCCGTTAGTTTGGCGGACAATAGTTTGCTGCAAAGTCCTGACATATGTCGCGTCTTTTATGAAAGATTAAAACATTGCAATAGTACGTCACTCAAATTGCATTCGGATAAGAAATAATCGTAGATCGTCAAAAATAAGAGAAATTTAATAAGGGGGTTGTGGGCGCAGATACACTGACTGAGAAAGTTGACACAACTGTGGGAGTTTTTTTTTTTAAGTAAAATTTTCTTTACGCACGCTTGACTTGGGGAGTTAGCTAGTGAATGCGTGACGAGAGCGTTACGAAGAGCGAGGCGAACGGAAGTTGAGAGGGAGATATAAGTTAGTGAAGATAGAAAGAGAGAAAGTTACATTACTGCAGGGGCAAGAGAGAGAGGTGCGAGCACACGTTTTCTTTCTCTCTTTCTCTCGTAGCCAGTTACGTTTCGTATATCTAAGACACAGTGCTGGCCTATTGTCTGTATCACACTGTAGAAGCAAGAGAGAGCAGTGCGCGCACATTTTCTTTCTCTCTTCCTATCATATAGATGGAGCTAAAGAAGTTTTACTTCAGTCGTGTGGTCTAAAGCACACTCGTTTTTTACATTAGGAGTTTTTTTATTTACAGGAGGCCCAGAGGAAAATAATTTCCCTCAGGCCTGTTATCTTTGAGGACGCTGGTTGGTGTTTTTTGTTTTAAAGAAAGGAAGGAGAGGAAGATGTGGAAAGGAAAAGGGTATGAGGAATTTGGGGGTAAGTGTGTCCAGGAGAGACATTTGCGATTGCGATACCAATATGGTGCGAAGCGATGGGTCGAGAGAGTCCTGCTGGTGAGGTGAAAAGGTCTCCCTTCACCAGTCTCTCCCGATCCGGCCTGCCACGTATTTGGTGGACAGACGCATCCGCCACCAAGATCCGAACAAAACTCACCCCTAGAACCCGGGCACCGCTGCTAAATCACCAAACGTAGCGAACTACTTGGGGTGACCTACGGTAGAGTTGTTTATCCAATAAATGGTTCCCGGGCGGCGGTACCCATACCCGCCTCCCAAATCAGAGCCATAAACCATGAGACGAACTTACGATTTGTACAATTTGTTATTAAAGTACCTGCGGGTCCTGTACAGAACGCCCAGTTTCTGAGAGGCTAACTTAACTCTGGCTTCGATGGAGCCCCCATATCTCTTAGAGTTACACCAAGCAAATTAATGGAGGGCCTGTTCGGAAGATTGCTTCCGTTGAAGGAGACTAGATTTTCATTTCGATCCTCCGTAGACTTAGATCCAAAACGAAAAACTCCCGTGGTAACCGTCCATCCTCTGTTTCAAAACCCTCCAAGACCATTGATCGTTTTAGAGAGGACAGTGAAATATTCTCTTAGTTTAAAAAGCGGGCAATAGACATGTTCACACCAAATAGGTTTAATACAAAACTTAGGTAATTGATTGTGTTTGGCACGACAACAACTTTAAAGTTTGTGTTTGTCACACCGTTAGTATGTTGGATGTTTAAAATGTGCACGACGCGGTTTCTGTTTATGTATTCGTACTAAAACAATGCAAAAGTCGTAAAACTTGTCGACAGCTACTCCTTAGCATCATAATTTATTTAATTCTACTTTCAACAAAAGAAAAACCGATCATAAATGTTGCCAAATTCAAAGTGCAGAGATGAATCATCAATGTCACCGTAATAGAGTTGCAAGCATACAAATTAAAAATGTTATCCGTGATAGGTACCAGTGACGGTTTGTGCTATGAGCCAAGGGAGGTTTGCCCTAAAAATTCGTGACGTAGTAAAAATATGTCCATGTTCCACTGGGAGATTTGAATTAATAGCAATACATATGGCAATGTTTTACGTCACGCGTTCGAAATTTTGAAAGCGGCTCCAGATTTTTTGAAGTAAAACTTGTTTACGCCCGCTCGACTTGGTGGGAAGCTGGTGAATGCGTTACTAAAAGTGGTGATTGTTACGAAAAATGTCATGCGAACATTAATCGATGCAAACGGTGATCGATTGCTAGGCGAAGGGTCGGGCCTTTACGCGTGCTTGACTTGGGGAGTGATAAGGATAAAGATGGTCACCCCAAGGTTGTAGGTCACCCCAAGGTCGTAGATCACCCCGTTCGCTACGTTTGGTAACTTAGCAGGGATACCTGGGTTCATTGGGCGAGGGTTGTCTTATAGTTTTACTTCAGTCGTGTGGTCTAAAGCACACTCGTTGTTTTTTTGGAAAAGGCCCGTATGAGCTAACCTTAGATTAAGTTAAGCATTCTCTACGAACCTTAGATTTACTGAGAAAGAAAAAAAGACATTATTCTTTTTTCAAACATTCATCTTGCCGGTAGGTACTATAATATTGATTATTCCTCGTAATAGAAACAACGATCGTGTGTAGGTAGGTAGTAGGTACTCTGGAGGGATAAAAAGTAGTATTTAACAATACCATACCATCTTGAATCGAAACTAGGAAAAACAATATTGTCTTCAACGATTTGTGTATTACAATTTGAGGTTTTACTCATTAAATTACTTAAAAAATATTCATCCTAGAAATACATAAAGTCAATAGATATCTCTCTGAAAATTGATATATGTATTTATCTAAGACACTATCTAGATTGCATTTAGTTCAGGAAGAATCTTGCAATCATACTCGATAGCGATATACATAAGGGAACGTACCCATACTACGTGACCAATTTTTTGCAATTTTTAACCCCCCCCCCCCCGGTGACCAAAAACCTAAGCAACCCGCCGCTCATTTGTATGGAGCGTGACATTTTGAAGACCCCCCCCCCTAAACGTGTCACGTAGTATGGGTACGTTCCCTAATCAGTAGCGTAGATTATTGGTAGTCGAATTAGCCCAGTGCTAGAGCAAGGGTAAGGTCTTGGGTTCAATTCTTAGATGTGGCCGAATTTTTTTCTGTTGCAAATTGTCTTTAATGAATAAAAAAAACAAATGTACAGTCATACAAGCCCTGCTTATTTATGGGGGTACATCAAATACATGTATTATGTAATTAATTATTATAAAAAAATATTATAATTTATGTACATTTTTGTAAAAAAAAAGTAAAAAAATAATATGAAATGTTAAATTGTCGAATTAAAACAGGACTTTGCTACTCTTATTCAGCTATCTATAGATACGTAGAAAAGACAATGGGAATGTTTGAAACTCTTGTAGTGTGCTGGGGGTAGCGATAGCTGGGTTGGTTGGTTAGTCGGCTATATCGGTCCCGGTCCCGGTCCGGGATCAGTCCCCGAGCCGCTGGAGGGAAGAGGGAAGAGGGAGGGAGCGGGAGTGCATTGCACCCTCCGCCGGTCTCACTGAACCGAACTAAATGTCTACAGCAGCAGGGGTGTGCCTCTATCACAGCACTATCACAACAACAAATAATACGCACTGTTTATGTACACTGATTTCTGTTACATGAGATACCACTGGAGCGATTATGGTCGAAAAATTCACCATTTTTATTTTTCTGCAATTGATTCGTACCATTCGTAAAACATTTATTGTAATTATTTAAAACATTTACTTGGCCAGAGATTTATTTTAAAACGAAGCTATTGGAATGCTTTATCTATTATGTTGTGACCACAGATGTCGCAAATCCGAACTTCGTAGACTATTTTAGAGCGACGTTCAAAATAATTTTTAAAATGTTTTTTTTCACGCCAAATTTTTGATCAGCTGTTAACGGTTAAAATTAAGCAGATATGCACCTTTCATTATCAAGTATACCATAGAAAACGTACAGAAACCGAAAATATTCTATGTTAACTCGAATAAGTACCCCTCACGGCAGTTTCAAAGTGAAAAACACTCAGGATTCGCGCGGTTATCCTACAAATAATATGAGATAAACGCTAAGATAAACGTTCATTCATTGGCTATATAGCACTTTAATAAGTTTTTAGGTTTGATTTTTTTAAAGTTGGTGAATATTTTTAAAAATGGTCGTTTTGGAAATCTTTGATCGATCGAGGCAAATTGATTTATTTTGCCTGGTCCTTCCAGAGGATAAACTCAGTTAATATTCAAAATATGTACATAAAATAACAAAATGATTTAACAAC
The DNA here is from genome assembly GCA_929108145.2 of Limnephilus rhombicus. Classification (NCBI taxonomy): domain Eukaryota; kingdom Metazoa; phylum Arthropoda; class Insecta; order Trichoptera; family Limnephilidae; genus Limnephilus; species Limnephilus rhombicus. Next base: position 45,265,238 of record OV815292.1, read on the forward strand.
TCACTTTACGCAAAATAATCCAAAACACAAAGAATCACGTGTACATAATGCTTAATATAATTAGCTCAACAATAAACTATTTTAAACTTGCAAAAGCAGGACATTTCTATTGAATCCGTATAAATCATCGACGAAAATATGTACTTCTTCTCCCTCTTTATCAAGCTAGTTATCCTTATCGGGAGGGACTGGTTGAGGGAGACCTTTTGACCTCTCCAGCAGGACTCTCTAGGAACATCGGCTTGCACCACGGTTGGAGGGATGGATTCATACGTCCGTCACTCCCCGAACTCCGTCGAACCCCGAATTCCTATCCACTCCCATACCCTTTTCCTTCCCAGAACTTTCTCTCCTTCCTTTCCTAAAAAGATCCTCCACATAGCATCCCCAAAGATGACATAAGCCCTGAGTGGAAATATTTTCCTTAGGGCCTCCCGTGTAATGTAATGTAAAAAAACCAAAGATTTTTTTTAAATGGTGGTTTAAATGCGAATGCATAGCTAGAATTAGTAGAGTTTTTAAAAATAATATTTTTAAAAAGTTGCTTCTTATGTGCGTTCATACATTTCAAATGAAAAAAAAAATTGTGTTATTAACGCTTATAATTTTTAAAAAGAATATACATAACTCTTTTATTTTAATTCTACTCAATGGAAACAGTAGAAAAAGTTTCAATTTATACATAACATATTTTTTTTGTATTTGTAATATAAAAAGATTCGTTGTAAAATTAATCGAAAATAGTGAAATCGTAATTCAATTCGCCAATGTACTTATGTGTTTTGCATTCAGTATACAACTACATCGCAAGGGTTTCTTGAAAATGAGATACCTGTATCTATGGCGATCTGTATAAATATATATTTTTTCAATCGACTTAACGATTTCGCCACCCCTATAAAAGTGGCAGGGAATAAATACCTCGGCCATAGGGGTAGAGGGTGGAGGGCAGAGGGTGGAGGGTAGAGGGGGTAAGAAGTCAACGCACCCGCCGTAATAATAATAATAATAAATCTCTGAGGCCGCTCGAAGCTGGCTACGAAGATAGCCAACGCGGGGGCCCAGGGTTCAATGAATAAATATAAAAAAATACACTACTTCAATTAGGTCCCTATCTCTTACAAGGGCGGGGGTACCTACCTAGTAGGTACCTGTACCCGTACCCTGCCGCTGAGATCATAGTTGTAACGTCTTTTCTTTAACGCGGCCCTGAGGAAAATAATTTCCCCTGAGGGGGCCTGTGTCATCTTTGGGGATGCTGTGTGAAGGGTTTTATGATGTGAAAACTTCTTTAGCACTGTTGTGATTTGAAACTCGATGAAACGAAAAAGCGACACTAAAAAGAGACATATTCAGAATATATAGTAGGTATCTATAGGATTTAGCCTGCAAGAGAGTGAGATAGAATAATCGGTCTCCTCTTTGTGCGATGCTTCGTAGCCTCCCCACTCTTGACTACTTTAGTTTTCTGAAGGTTTCACTTCTACCGCGTTTTAACTGCACACATATTGTCTTTTTAAGGAAAGGGAGGAGAGAAAGATCTGGAAAGGAAAAGGGTGTGAGGGTTGAGCAGGAATCTGGGAGTGACAGACGTTTGAATTCATCCCTACCACTACGGTGCAAGGCAATAAGTCGAGAGAATTCTATTGGTGAGAGATCAAATAAAATTCGGCACACTGCATAGTGGATGGGTATACACACCCGCCACCAAGACCTGGGCAATCCTCACCCCACGAACCCGGACACCCCTGCTAAGTCGTCAAACGGAGTAAATCAATTGGGCTGTACTATGGCAGAGGTGTTGGATATCCAATGAATAGTTCCCGGGGCGGCGGTACCCATACCCGCTTCCCAAATTGTCTTTTTTAATTTTTTTTATAATGTGCATCAATATAAAAAGGTTTAGAAATTTTTTTTTGGTCTTGCCTGTCTCACTAGGAAATCCTGTGTCGAGACAGACTAGTTTACAAATATTTTATAAATATTAAATATTAATAACCTACATTTTTCAATAAAGCAAAAATATATGGCAAAAATTTTCGGGTTGGTAGGTAGTGGTAACAATAATGAGATAGAGGATTATATTTGGGTGAGGTGACTAATTATTGCACGACCTTTTTCGATGATCCATTTTTTGATCAGGATTTTGTATTTATTAATATTATTCGATAGTCTTGTTTTGTCAGGTTTTGTCCTTCTGTACACACGTCATTTTAGGGCAGAGTTAGATAACTTATATAAAATAAATTATTACATTTTCTAAGTTTTAAAATAGGTACTCCAACAATTATGTTGAACTACAACACTCTTTTAAATTATATAAATATACTAAAATTGTCTGACAGAAAGATTTTCACTGACTTGGTATTTCCATATAAAATTTTTAATGAAGCATTTTATTTATTTATTTAATTGAGTTAGTTTATACTACATGAATATAAACTAATAAGCACAATGTAACATTTCATTTGATAAATTTAAATATTTTTACAGTAAGCTTAACATTTCTTTTTAAATACATTCATTCTTCCTTCATTCTTCATACTTTCAGGCATTTCATCATACATCTTTAATCTTTAGTCCTCTGTACATTAGGCAGTTCTGTGATTTTGATTTCTTCATTTGTGGCAATCGAACTATGTTTATATTTTTTGTTTAGTAATTATGAACGTCTCTCGATGTAGACGTTTCCAGATTTGCTAGAGGCTAGTCCAAAATTGCTTGCATTGATAAGCTTTTGGATTCCATTACGTAATACCAGATGTCGGGATTTATTTCAGTGCAAAAATTCTGGGACTAACTACCATATGTATTTCTTTTTGCCCAGAATACTAATGGAGGGAAATAATTATACCGAGTCAGTGGACATCTTCAATTTATCACCAAACAAATAAGCAATGTTGTTACAGAGGTAGATACACAACTGAATTTAAGTTTTGTATAATAAATACTTCTTAATTTTTACTATTCATGTGGAAAAGCCCCGAAAAATGTTCTAAATTTTAAGGAACCCCGACACAAAAAATATCTGATAACCTTGAAAAATCTGAATAGATTTTCATGAATTGTAGCTAAGAACCATTTCGATCACTTCAGACAGACAGAGAAACAGACACGTCGAACTTTTAACATCGCTCCTTGCGTCGGGGGTTAAAAAGGGTTTAATAATAATAAATAATAATAACGTAGTATTTATATAGCGCAGTTTTGTGATGTTTCACTTCAAGTGCGCTTAATTATAATAAACTTAAAATTAACCTACAGTGTTCCTTACGAGTCCTTAAAAAATTAATTAAATAATGTGAAATAACGAATATACAAAAATATACAAAGCAATTCCTAAAGAACAATATTAACAACAATAGTGAGTGCTGTTTTGGCACAGGACAATATATAATGATAAACCATCACGGTGCCATTCAACAAGAATCATTTAAACTAAATTATGTAGAACAGGAGGCAGTTAACATTTAGAAATAATACAAATTCAGAGTGCACATAAAACTACTTTTAGGGCAGAGTTAGATAATTTATATAAAATAAATTATTACATTTTCTAAGTTTTAAAATAGGTACTCCAATATAATAATAACAACAACTATTTTAAAAAATTGCCAATTCCTCGTCTACATAATATATTTTAAAAGACGAAAACTATTGATTCACAATATTACTTCTGATAATTTTAGAGTTTATTTTTAAAACAAATTGTAAACCATTGTAATGTTAGTAATAGTGATAATAATTGTATGCTAACATTTTTAATTATAAAAAAAATAATCGTATAAAAAAAAAGTTACAATTTCATGTACTCAATGTAAAAAGCCTATAAGAGTGAAATATACCCTCGGTATCGCCCTGGTGTAAGACCAACATTCTGAATTGAAACGTTTGCTTGAAATGATTTTAGCCGTGTTTGGTGAACACGTCTGAATAACCGGGTACTTCCCCACCTTCCTCTATGTAGGTACTCCATCCTCTTCTCCTCCCGCTACGTTTAGCCTCACAAAATTCCCCAATTGCGGATGTTGTGAGGCTGAAGGTAGTGGGAAGTGGAAGGAGATGGGGAATAGGTAAGTGTTCACCGAACACGACTAAAGTTATTTCAAGCAACTTTTCAATTCTGAATGGTGGTCTTACACCAGCCGAGCGATTCTGTATGTTTTGTGAGATCGAGACAGATCTCGGGCGAGATCTCCTGTCAGATTTGTGTGATTTTCTTTGGCCTCTTATTTGCTTTTTGTACGGGTCGATGTCAGAATTTCAGCTGTGAGCTTTCACATATGCATAATTATTTATTCATTTAACGGCCTTAGAAAATCACAAAAATCTGACAAGAGATCTCGCCCGATATCTGTCTCGATCGAGATAAATAATCATGCATATTTTCATGGAATTCGTGTTTAAATTGACTTAAACTAAAATACGTGACAGCTCACAGCTGAAATTCTGATATTGGTCTGTAGAAAAAGCAAATAACAGCCAAAGATAATCAAACAAATCTGACAGGAGATCTCGCCCGAGATCTATCTCGATCTCACAAAACATACAGAATCGCTCGGCAGGTCGAAACTGAGAGTATCTTCCACTCTGGAAAGTTAAAGGAATAAATTGTCAAATAAAACAAATCAATCAAATTAAAGTTATTTGCGTACGTCAAGTTTCGAACACGCATCCTTCGGATTTTGAGATAAAGATTAACCCCTCGACCAAGAAGGCCTTAAAAAATCCTAACTAACTCAAATAACTGCAAACTAATTATTATTTTTAATTTATAAACTAACGTTTAGACAAGATTTTTATGCATAGCACAAAGGGTAACAATTATTACAAGCAATAATTATCAGCCTAAAACACTCATCAACATTGAAAAATCTTCCGAGAAAAGATACTTGCCGCCAACGGGACTTGAACCCGTGTCCTTCTGATTGCCAATGATGAAAAAAATATAATAAGCAGTAATTGTTGAATGAAACACCAGTATATATTGAATTATTTGGCGGGTATTTGATAAGCCCCCATAGCTCAGTGGTCAAGAGCAGCTGACCGGCAATCAGAAGGACACGGGTTCAAGTCCCGTTGGCGGCAAGTATCTTTTCTCGGAAGATTTTTTAATGTTGATTAGTGTTTCAGGCTGATAATTATTGCTTATAATAACTGCAAACTAGTTTATTTTTAACATTAGCTCCAAACAGGGGCCATGAGGAAAAAAAATTCTATCCCCCAGGCCCCATTCTATCCAATAAATGCTTCCCGGGGCGGCGCCGGCGGTGCCATTCAAACGCGGTAAGAGAAATCTAGAAGAGAAAAGAAAACTAAGAATGGGGAGACTACGAACCACCTTTTTAACCAAAATGAAGGATAATTTTTTTCATATTTTTCTTTTCGAATTCCATCATTCAATTGGTCATCTTATTAGTATTTGTGTTTTCTTCTTCGGAGTCGCTAGATGTCGCTTTTTTGGTTTCCATTTCGGAGTGGTTTGAATATTAAATACAATTTTTTTTTTGATTTCTTAGGATTCGATCCTTGTTCCGTTGAATGTCTGGCCGCTAAGGTTCGTCAGGCGATATACCACTAGACCAAAGGCAACATGCGTGGGACTGAGGGTCGAATTATATTACATTACAAATGAATAAATATTTTATTGATATCTCATTCTCTCGAACGCTAGCTAAATCCTACAGATGTATTTGTTTTTTCTCTTTTTAGTGTCGCTCGTTTCCGTTTCATCGAGTTTCAAATCACAACGGTGCTAAATAAGTTTTACTTCAAATCCATCTCAATTAACTGCGAAGTTAAGTATACCAATCTGCAAATGAAAGTCAATGGAATGAGGAATAAGCACAAGTTAAGCATTAATTCCATTGAAATGGTTCAAACATTTTTTTTAATTGTTATCAAGTTTAATTTGTAGAACTCAATTGTAATTTTTTTTTTTTTTTTTTTTTTTTTTTTTTTCAATTATTTCTGGCTTTCACCCTTCAAGGGTGTTCTAGGCCATCATTTATAATTACAGAGAAAGGAAAGGTGAATTTATATATTAATTTTATTTAAATGTGCAAATTTCAGAATTTTATGGAAGATTGGAGTAGAGTTCAGACTTAGAAGAGATGAGATGTTGAATGGAGGAGAGGCAATTTTTGATAACGCTTGATAGAAGAGAGGATATTTATTTAGAGAGGGACAATCAAAAAATATGTGATCTAAAGTTCCCACATCTAGACCACAGAACGTACAATCTGGGGAGTCAAGCACATGAATTTTATAAAGGTGAGAAGGAACGGAACAATGTCCGATTCTCATACGAATAAGTAAGGAAATTTCTTTTTTGGAAAAATGGGGGAATTTTTGAAACCACGGTTTTGATGGGATAGTCCTTTGTATTGAGGCGTAGCGGGCACCCTTGGATTGACTAGCAATGTTCCAATACTCTGTCCAAACATTGCGGGATCTATCTTTGATGATGGAAAAAATATCAGACAGGGGAATATGGTTTACGAGGGTAACGGTAGGGTTAGACGCTCCTTGTTTTGCCAAGGAATCAGCAATATCATTACCCACTATGCCAACATGTCCAGGAATCCAAATCAGAGTGACAGTTTTTCCAGAGCTTTGAATGGAGGTTATCAATACTCGAATAAGACATACAAAGTGATCATCAGGATGAAGAAGAGGACTTGTTTTAAGTTTTTGGAGGGAACTGAGAGAGTCAGAGAGAACAAGAGAATTGTTCAAAATTATTTTTTATTATATATTTGAGAGATTCAATAATCGCAATGCACTCGGCAGAAAATATTGAAAATTGGTTTGAAATTGAATAAAATATTCTTTCATTAGAATTATTGTGGTAAACGTTAATACCAATACCACAGTTAGGAGAGTCCAGAGATTTGGAGCCATCAGTAAATAAAAGAGAAGAGTTGGGCCATTTAGAAGAAATAATGTCATTGAACATATTATTGACAGTACGGGCTGGGAGATTGGAATGACTTTTAAGGATGCCGATCCCCTCTAAAATCGTTGGGGATAGGGTGACGTGACTATATTTTAATTTGTACAAAGGAAGAATATCATTTTTGATAATTTGAAGCTCTGAGAGAGAGCGAAAATTTTTACAAATGGCAGGGAGAGGTTTAGTTCGAGCTCTGATTGTAGATGAATGTGTTGAGTCGTTGAACAACGAGACTCTGGGAATAATCTGATGACTTTTAGAATTTAAACATTTAAGAACAAATTTGTCAGCAAATAATTGACGCCTTAAATAAAGAGGAGGATCAGAACATTCTACTTGAAGGGAATTGATGGGCGACGATTGCATCGCGCCAGTTATTATTCGCAATGACTTAGATTGAATTTTGTCTAATTTACTGAGTGCATTTTTGGATGCAGTACTAAATAGTGGGCAGGCATAGTCGAGATGACTTCAAATAAGTGCATTGTAGAGCAATTTAATGCAGATAGGATGAGCACCCCACCAAACGCCAGTCAATGATCTGATAATATTAAAATTTTTTTCACATTTAGTAACTATATTATTCATGTGGGAAGACCATTTAAGTTTTCTATCAAATGTTACTCCCAAAAATTTTACTTCGGAAGCATTGGGGATTGGAGAGTTTTTAAATAAAATTTGAACAGGGGGGTTATTATGACGATTTGAGAAGGTAACACACTGACTCTTTTGTACTGAAAGTTCAAGACCATTTAAAGTAAGCCATGTGCAAAGGGCATCCATGGCTTCATTAAGATATTTGACGGCGGATGGAATGATTTTGGATGATAAGAAGAAAGCTATGTCATCTGCGAACTCAACGACTTTTACTTGAGGGGGAATGGTGACATGCATATCGTGTGTGTATATATTATACAGTAAGGGGGATAATACATCGCCTTGGGGTAAACCCTTCCAAATTGACCTACTCTGAGGAGTAACATCTGGTAGCTCAATGAAAATTTTCCTATCGAGAAAAAGATTAATAATAGATTGGACAAACATGAGGGGTAAGCCAAGGCCTAAAAGTTTTTTTTTAAGAATTGGGATGGAAACATTGTCAAAGGCGCCTTCTATGTCTATAAAGACTGCAAGACATACTTCTTTGTTAGAAATGGATAAATTAATATCAGTGCTGATGATGGCAAGGTTATCTTGTGTAGATTTCTTTTTCCTAAATCCAAATTGGGATGGAGAGAGAAGATGATTACTCTCGACGAAAAATTCTAACCGGTTTTTAATTAATTTTTCATAAATTTTACTAAGGGTGGATGAAAGAGCAATTGGCCTATAGTTGGATCCAGAATTGGGTGATTTGTTTAATTTTAGAATTGGGATGATTATTTGAGAACTCCAGTCATCAGGTATTATGCTAGTCTGGAAGATTTTATTTAAGATGCTTAAAAAGTGATTTAGAACATTATCATTACTATTTTTGATAATGCTATAAGGTATACCATCTCTGCCTGGAGATGAGTCCTTGACTGTTGATAAACAATTTTTTAATTCAATTAAAGTGAATGGAGAGTCAAGCCAATGATCAGACATAGGAGTGTTGTGGATTGGAGTTATTTCATCTAAGTTAGGTACAGAAGGGGGGGCAATTTTGTCCAAGAACTCGTCCATCCATTTAGAATGAGAAGCTCGAGGAGATGTTGGACTGAAGGAGGATCGAAATCTTCGAATCATAGACCAAACTTCCGAAATTGGAGTGTTCGGAGATACTGAACTGCAGAAGTTGTACCACCCGGATTTTTTTTTTGACCTCAATACCCTTTTGGCATTCGCTTCGGCATTTTGTATATGAGATAGTTCTCCATAGTCATATTGTGACGATAGGAAAGAGATTTAGCTTTCCGAATTCTCACTACTTTGGAACATTCCTCATCCCACCAGGGAGTTGGAGGGAGTTTTTTGAGAGATTTGGTTTTAGGGGGAGGATTTGATTTATTGATTGCAGTTACGAGCATTGATTTGAAGTTATCGTAGTCATCTTTGACAGATAATGTATCGGCATAGGATAAATTTTGTATAAACTTATCCATATGTGAGTTAAATTCGTCCCATTTGGTGTGTTTTGTTTTAATCTTTGTCGAAATATGGGACTTGTCTGAATGGAAAGAAGTTTGATAAGTGATGGTGATCGGGAAATGATCACTGGAGCAAGGGTCGGGGGACACCACCCACGAGGAGAGAGGTGCCAGATTAATAGAGCATATGGAGAGATCCACTGCACTGGGGTTTGTGTTGGGGCGAGAGATTCTAGTAGGAGATCCGTCATTCAAAAGAAAAAGGTTGGATTCATCTAGGAAATCCATCACACTTCGACCGTCTCGATCACAGAAAGCAGAACCCCAGACGGGGGAATGGGCATTAAAATCACCCAATAAAAAGAAAGGAGGGCTTAGTTGACGGACAATTTGCAACCACGCTTGTTTATTGAAGTGCGATGTTGGGGGAAGATAGATAGAAACAAAGGAAGTGTCCTTTATTTTAGCTGCAACCATTTGAAAGTCAGCATTGGGGGGTTTGATATTATTTATTGGGAAAAACGGAAGGGATTTTTTAATAAAAAGGGCAGCACCTCCGCCCGTACCTTCCGGGCGATCATCGCGGAGACAGGAGTACCCTCCCACATTAAAGTGGGTGGATGGAGTAAACCATGTCTCCGAGACAGCAGCCACAGAAACAAGGTTTGAATTTAATAGGTTAAGAAGGTTTGATTTGTTAGAAATAGCACTGCGGCTATTCCACTGAAGAATTCTGACATCTTGAAGAGACATTTTGAATAAATGATTTTAATGTGGAAATAATAGAAGCAGCGTTGGACGGTAGATTAGTTTGAGAAGAAATTAGGTCAATTAGAAGCATAATAAGAGTTTGAATAAATGAAGAATTATCTTGGGAGAATTGTTCAGAAAGCTTTTGATAGTTTGTTGAGGATGAATTATAATTGTTTGCGCACCCATTTGTGGCGTGTGAAAGAGGAGAACCATTGGGATTTAAGAGAAGTGAGTTGTGTTGTTGCTGATCGTATCCACGAGCCTGTTTAGAGATAGGGTTTTTGTATGTGAATTTTGTTGAACGGGAAGATGTTGAGGAGGAGGCGAGAGGGTTGGATGAAGAGTTACTGGATAAAACCTCGGAAAATGATTTTTTGACAGGCGGGAATAATTTAGAAGCCTGCAGAAAAGACAAGTTCTCAGAGGCCATAGAAATTTTTATATTTTTTTGGCGAGATTGTTCGGGGCAAGAAGAGTTAATGGCGGAATGAGCGCCTAAGCAGTTAAAACATTTAGGTGAAGAGAGAGAAGAACATTGGTCAGCCGAGTGGTTTTCTCCACATTTGAAACATCTGGGAGGGGATCTGCATGCAGCTTTGGTATGACCAAAACGGCAGCAGTTGTAACATTGAGTGGTGGGATAAGTGTACATTTCAACTGGTAAGGAGTTGAAAAATAAATAAATATGGGAGGGAAGAGATTGTCCTTCGAATGTGATGACGACAGATTGGGAGGGCTTCCAGGAAACGATGCCCTCAGAGGTGTCCTTATAATTTAGCCTCCTGGCTTTTATGGGATTGCCGATATGTTGGGGGGGGTTGAAAGTGAGGACAGGATTTCTGGAATGGACAGATCGGTCGAGATACCCCTGACCAGGCCCATTCGAGTGACATTGAAAGTTGGGATGTACGCCTTGAATTTAGAATTTGATGAAATAAATATATTTTTGATAAAGTTGTTGGCGGCTGAACCTGACAGGAATTCAACAGAGATTCGGAAGCGACCCTCGGCTTTAACACCTCCAGGTTTAATCGAAAGGTTCTTGTTATTTGAAAGAAATTTACCAAATTCAAGAGGATGGATGGTTTTACCTTGTTCAGTTTTTTGCGCATATACAATGTAGGGCCCACGGGAATGAGTAGAGTAAAAGATTGTTGGAGGAGGTTGAGGAAGAGCTGGAGGGGACTGAGAAGACAAAGGCGAATCATGTTTTTTTGGGGAAAGGGGACTAAATTTTCTTTTTTTAATTGAGGTTAGGATGACAGATTCATTGTCTGAAATGTTTGAATGTTCTGAAAAGTCTATTTTATCTGAAATGTCTCCATCTGGAGGGTCAGGAGGGGGATCTGGGGGCTTTGTAAGGGGTACAGGAGGGAAATCCTCCTCCATTGTTCAAAAAATTACAGCTAATATAAAAAGCGACAGAAGTAAAAAAATTAAATAAATATCTGAAAATGAGCAGCAAGAAGTGACTCCTGGAAGATCAGGGGGGAGAAGATTCCAACACACTAAACTTTTTACAGCCAAAACACAATAAAAAGATTGGTTTAAGAATATTTTTTGAAAGAGCAAAACAAAAGAACTGATGACAGCCAAATGTTATTGTTGCGAGTCCTATTTTTTTATTATATAATCAAAAATATTATTATTAAATTAATAAAAACAGTTTATTTTTAAACAAGTTCTGCTGTGTAATTATTATTACGCGTGACAGCTGTTTCGCCTTCTGAAGGCATTATCAAACTGTCAGTCATTATCAAACTGACAGTTTGATAATGCCTTCAGAAGGTGAAACAGCTGTCACGCGTAATAATAATTACACAGCAGAACTTGTTTAAAAATAAACTGTTTTCATGGTTCAAAAATGTCTAACTTTAACCAAATCACAAATCACGCCTCAACTCCTGCGTCCATTGTGCACTTAACTTTATTCTGTCGGGCTTTTCTGTTGTAGTTTTTTGTTCAAAATGTTACGGAAACGCCGGAAAACGTGACTATTTTAATGAACGAGACTCGGCCACAGTAACAACAGTGTTAAGAGGAGACCTGCTGGTGTTTTATCAATACTTTTTTTATTTTATTTTAGTTTATTGGGTAAAAAAACAGTTATACATATTTTGACAAGAAAAGTAGCATATTACATGGTTGCATTAACCAGCGGAAGTTTCTGCAAAAAAAAGAAAATTTATATAAAAGTATAGATTAAAACATTAAAGAAAACATAGAGCGGTAGAAAAATTGGAAAAAAATTATAATATAATATATATACAACAGAAATGAAAAAACACTAATTAAAGTATGTGGGATAGAAGTTAAACTGTGAATCCATGTAAAAATGAATGATTAGCCATTTGCCAGCGCCCTCGAAGGGATTTTTCACAAAAAAGGCGCTATGTAAATCATCCAAATATTATTATCATTATAAAAAGAAGGAAAACCAACATAATGAGAATGAAAAATAACATGTAGCAGGGGTGGAGAGTTCGTAATTAACAATTTGTTTTATTTTTTTCTATTATGGATTTAATAAATTGGCCTGAGGACAAATGGAAAATATCAGCGTCGTAAAAGATATCATTGTATTTTGTGCACGTCCTTCGGAGAAATGAATGTTGTGTGTAATTTGTTTTTGAGTGTGGGATGTGGAATAGTTGGTTTGACCTTGTGTTTCTTATTGGACAGTGGAAATGAATGTGTTCTAGAAGATAGTTGTTGTCTACAACATTGTTAATGATTTTGAATAAAAATTTGTGGTCGGATATATTTCTTCTATCTTCTGTATCTTCTAAGGTTGATAATATACTTCGTTAGTGTTGCTTTAGCCCCGTTGTGATTTGAAATTCGACCTAACGGAAACGACACTAAAAAGAGTCAAACATCTATATCATCTATACATCTATAGGATTTAGCCTGCGAAAGAAAATGAAAACTTACCGCGTTGGCCGCTTTGATTATGAGCTCACTTTTCAAGACTCCTATTGGATGAGATTGTGTGGGGGAAGGCACTCTATCAGGTGGTGGTGAATGTTTCACTTCTACCGCGTGTAGGCAGATACAACGGCCGCCAAGACTTTGACAAACCTCACCCCATGAAGCCGGTTTCCCCTGTTAACTCACCAAAAGTAGCGAACCACTTGGAGTGACCTACGGCAGAGGTGTTCGTTATCCAAAAAGCGGTTCCCGGGGCAGCGGTACCCTTACCCGCCTCTCAAATAAAAACACATTCCCCTACTTCCTCTCTAAATTTTGATACTAGTCCAAACAGTGTTTTTATAAATATGGGTATCGACCGCTGGCGTGTCGGTACTTTATGCTTTTTTTGATAAGTTACTTCTTACAGGAGTTGGGACCCTCCAAAAGTTACTTCTTACAGGAGTTGGGACCCTCCAAAAGTTACTTCTTACAGGAGTTGGGACCCTCCAAAAGTTACTTCTTACAGGAGTTGGGACCCTCCAAAAGTTACTTCTTACAGGAGTTGGTCGTTGATTTGAACGCCATCAGCAGACGTTCAGTATCCAAACTAGACAGTGAATTAAAAAAAAAAAACACGAGTGTGTTTTAGACCACACGACTGAAGTAAAACTACAATAACTTATAAAAGAACATGTGACATTGACATTGACATTGGGGTGACATATGACATTGGGGTGACATATAACCATGTGGTGACCTATGACCCTGGGGTAACCTACGACCGTGGGGTGACGCACGACCTTTGGGTGACCTACGACCTTGGGGTGACCTACGACCTTGGAGTGATCATCCTTATCCTTATCCTTATCACTCACCAAGTCAAGCGTGCGTAAAGACCCGACATTCGCCTCCGTTCGCATCGATTACCGTTCGCATCACACTTTTCGTAACGCATTCACCAGCTTACTCCCTAAGTAGAGCGTGTGTAAAGAAGTTTTACTTAAAAAAAACAACAAATAACGACATACAAAATTTCTTCTAATATAGTTGGTAAAAAAATCTTTAAAATCGGTCCAGTTTTGAAAGAGAAAAATGGGAATACAAAACCACGATTTTCATGATTTTTTAAAAGTATTATCAGCCAACAGGGGGGGGGGGGTAACAGCGACACAAACAACAACAGTTTTCGTAAAACACCAACTCTTATTAAAATTTGTCGGTGTCCATGTTTCATCTTAGCGTCGACGTTACACGACGCGACGTAAAGGATAAAAACAAGGCGCTATATTTAGCAACAAATCCTTTGTCATCAAAGTTTAGTTCTTGCATAAGAGCGATATTATCGCAAAAGATTATGTATAAAACCTGTCTACTTGTTTACATAGATCGCAATATTATAAAGGGATTTCAAAAACATACAAATAATAAAATAAAAACCTAAAATAAAAAATGTACAATGCAATATCATTACATTACTATAACTAAACAAGATTTAAAAACAAAATTGAACAGAATTTTTTCAATTTCAAAATTAATTCAGATTTTCGATTGAATTTCGCTAATATTGTCTTCATATTACAATTTACTCATTAAGTTAAAAATCGAAATGAAGATTTTGTATCTAAGCTCCACTCTTCTTCCATGTCATCTTTGGGGATGCTGTGTGGAGGGTCCTTTTCTTGAAGGAAGGAATAAAAGTTCTGGGCAGGAAAAATTTATGCTGGGTTGGTGAGAATCTGAAGGTCAGTGTGTCGTGTGTCCAGTAGTGACGGACGTATGAATCATCCCTCCCACTGACCTGAAAAAACCTCACCTCACGATTCCAGACACACTTGCTAAGGTCACTAAACATAACTTGATCTAAGCAATGGTTTTGGTTATCCGATTATTGGTTCCTGGGGCGGCGGTACCCATATTCGCCTCCCGAATTAAAAGAAAATAGTTGTTGCCGGTTTACATTTGAGGCCTTTCGAATTCTAGGCCCAAAACCGGGTGTAATCAGGAAATATATCAATAAATAATCTCTACGAATACCAACATATACAGACCATGAGACCATGAGACCATGCAAAGTAAAATATTTTTTTACATAAAAATGTATTACAAAACAATAATACACTGATATGATTTAAATTAAGTAAATTAATTAATTAATTTAAATGATAATTAAATAAAAAAAAATGCAAGAAACAAAATATAAACTAATAAATATAACTGTTTAAAAAAAGAGATATGCTTTATTTAAAGTTCTTTCGGTGCTATTAAACATTTCTGCCACTTTTGGTTACAGCGTTACAGCGAGCCGACAGTTGATCCACCGACAGTAAAGTGCCCTCCACACTCCACACTCCACACCATACAATTTGTAGTCACTTCTTGCTGGCCTGCTCCTGCTCGCTGAGAGTCCCTGCATGCGTCTCGTTCTAACGAGACAGCGCTACTTCGCTCAACTCCACGCTCTCTGCAGTCACTGCATTAGTCTCGTGAGGAGAGCGCTTTACCCCCCGAAATGATATCATCATTATCATTATATTATCATTAATACATAGTATAAAATGAAGTCGCTCAAAATGTACGTGCGCATAGATCTTTTAAACTACGCAACAGATTTTCATGCGGTTTTCACCAATAGATAGAATGATTCAAGAGGAAGGTTTATATGTATAATACATGTTTATTATAGTAGAGAAAAGCCGATAAATTCAAATATTCAATTCAGGCAGCGGGCAGCTGGCAAGCGGGCGGTGTGGATTTTATAAAAGGTTGGGTAATGGCGTTGTGTTTCGTTAGCCACAGCAACGTGTGGCCGGGTCTGCTAGTTTACTATAAAATTATAATTTTAGAGTAAATACTTATTAATTTCAAACGTAACATCGACTTCAAAAATATCTTTAAATCCATTGTAGCGATTTTGGTCGAAAAATGGACCATTTTTATATTTCTGCGATTGATAGCGTTCCAAAATTGGACCACATTTTCCTACCAATCGTCAAACATTTATTGTAATTATTTAAAACATTTCCTTGACCAGTCACTTATTTCAAAACGAAGCTATTGAAATACTACTTTAGGTGTTAAGGGACGTACTTGACTTACTTTAACCAGTGATTCCTGACATTATTTGGAGTAAAAAATGTAAATGAAATTTTGGTCTCCGGTGACATTTTTGATTTTTTTTTTTTTTTTTTTTTCTACAAAAACATAAAAAAATGGTAGTTGTTGAACAGTTGGAGGCAGGGTAAGGGGTTCGTCAGACACCCGGCTGAGTGACCAGTGACGATGTGCGGAAGAAATTTTTTTTTGTTTGATTTTGAAGAAAAAAAATTTTGAAAAAAAAAAAAAAGTCGTCAAAAAAGTCACCGGAGACCAAAATTTCATTTACATTTTTTACTCCAAATAATGTCAGGAATCACTGGTTAAAGTAAGTCAAGTACGTCCCTTAACACCCTGTATGTCGCAAATCCTAACTTCGTAGACTATTTTAGAACGATGTTAAAAATAAATTTGATTAGCTGTTTACGGTTAAAATGAAGTACTTTTTCTAAGATAAGATAAGAAATCTCAAATATTCTATGTTGACTCGAATAAGTATACCTCACGGCGCTTTCAAGTAAAAAAAAACACGCAGGATTCGCCCGGTTATAAACTTTCCGATTTTTTAATATATTTTTTTATAAATCCTACAATTATGAGATAAACGGTAAAATACAGGTTAATTCATTGGCTATATAGCACTATAATAAGTTTTTATTTCTGGGAAATCTCGAGCAATCGAGGTAAAGTTGTTTATTTCGCGTGATCGCTCCAGTCCTCTAGTGATAGTGGTTTAAAAATGATGTGAATATCAAAGAATTTATATAGAGTGCAGATTTTTTGAACTCATACGCTGATATACAGTCTATAGACAAGTAGTTGATGCATTTCATTGAAAATGTGTTTTATACTTTTGTTTTTCGGCGGTACATTACACACACAACACACGCCCCGTCGAGGCCACTTAGTTATACTTTGTGTAAGTAGGTATACCGTATTTTCCCTAAACCGAATGCATATTGTATATAAGTTTGCCGGGGGGCTAACTGTCATGGAACCATTGGTTACCTAAGCTGTGTATGCGTGGTATTGTGATAAAAGGAAGTTCATAAACATATTGGTATCTATGTAATAGAGTTGTAGTGAAAGATATTTTTAATTCGTGTGACTCTATAAGGAACATGAAATGAAATCAATTGCGATAAAGAGGATTGTCATGAAGGGAATTAATGATTTTGAAAGCAAGCTTTTAAAAACTTTCACTAACCATTCTCTTTAACCAGCTACTATCTTCTGGACATTTTCCTGTCTACTGGAAATCCAGCTATATTATCCCAATACTTAAAAAAGGCGATGAGACTGACATTTCAAACTATCGACCTATATGCATACAATCTGTATTACCCAAAATCTTTGAATCTCTGGTTCTTGATGAAATATATCCCACGTTAACAGAGATAATAAATGACAAACAACATGGCTTCATTAGAGGTAGATCAACTTCAACAAACTTATTACTCTTTCAAAACTATATATTGGAGTCTTTTTTCTAAAAACAAACAAGTTGACTCTATATATACTGATTTCTCGAAGGCTTTTGATAAAGTGTCCCACAAAATACTGATCCGAAAACTTAATGCTCTGGGAATCAGAGCAAATATGTTAAACTGGCTAAGTAGTTACGTATCAGGTAGAACTTTATTTGTAAAAATAAAATCTTTTATATCCAAACCATTTTCTGCCACTAGTGGAGTACCGCAAGGTAGTCATCTTGGCCCAATTTTATTTCTTATTTTTATAAACAACATAGTCAACTGCTTTAAAGACGTCAAAGTGTTGCTTTTCGCTGATGACATTAAATTATATAAAGAGATAACTATCCTTAATCACTGTGAAATTCTTCAATCAAATATAGACATGCTAAAAATTTGGTGCTCACAAAACAATCTATATTTAAATGTAGAAAAATGCAGAACTTTGACCTTTTCCAGAAAAAAAACATCACTGTTTTTCGACTATTCAATAAATAAAATAAATTTAGAAAGAGTATCGGAAATGCGGGATCTTGGCATAGTAATGGATGAGAAACTAGACTTCACGGTTCACATTCAACAAACTGCAAATAAGGGTATGAAAACTTTAGAATTTGTGTTAAGAACAATTAAAAACTTTGAATCGTTACAAATCATTAAACTACTGTATACATCCCTTGTTAGAAGCCTAATAGAATATAACTCCATAGTCTGGTCGCCCTTCTATAAAATTCATATTCATACTATTGAAAGAATTCAAAGAAAATTTCTACGTTTTGTAAATTTTAAACTTAACATCCCTTTAGAGCACATAAATTATCCGTCGTTAATGAATACTTTAAATATTCCAACATTAGAAAACCGACGAAAAATAAACGACCTAACTTTTTTATTAAAATTATTAAACTCTAAATTCGACAGTTGTGAACTCCTGCAATTAATAAATCTACATGTACCTACACGAACAACTAGACAAACATTGACATTTTATATACGTACATCTCATTCGAACTATGATTTACATTCTCCAATACAACGTTTGCATAGTCTTGGTAACAAATACTTAAACAATCTGGATGTATTTGACAATAATTTGAACTTAGCAAACTTCAAACGCCATATGTGCCAACTATTTATTTCTACCTATCCCGTAAACTAATGAGAACAACAATTTTAAAAATTACCTACTTTATGTCAACTACTATATTTTATGAACTATATTTTGTTTCTTACATTTTATGTTACCTGTATTTTGTTAACGCTTATATTTCATGTAACCTAAATTTTATTTTTTATTTTTTTATTAATCCTTATATTTTGTGTAACCTATATTTTGTTTTTAACAAATATTATGTTACTTGTATTGTGTATTGTATTTTGTAAACCCATTCTTTTCACTGTAATTAAAAAAATGTACTGCATTCTATGTAAAAGCCCCATGGGCGTTTAAATAAATAAATAAATAAATAAATAAATAAAATAAAATAAATAAATAAAACAAGCTTTGCTAACAAATAGATGTGTTTCTGCCGTACCTAATGGTTAGTTTTTAACAGGTAGGTAAGGGGTAAGAGAAATATTCCTTTTGCATTTTAAATGTCTTTTCGCTAAGAGAAAGTTGTTTTTTGAAGAATGCGAGGAGATCCATAAAAAATAAGATTTTTGCAAACACAAGTCTATTATGAAAAGCTTTTAACTGAAACAAAACCCCTAACATTAGGAATGAGAGAAAATCTGCGCAAAACTGAAATTCTTGTGAAATGTGCTATAAAAATGTTATTTTAACAATGTGTTTTATTTTTAAATACGATCAACAATCTGATAAATAGCCAATGGATGTACGTATGAAAAACAAAGGCATTAACGTGCACACGAGCTGTACTGTTTCGGGTATTTGACGCCAGGGGCAACATCCCATAGAGGTGGGGTAGACACGCAGAGATAGTGCCTATTTGGAAAGGCAACCAAATTTAAATGAGTAGGTACCCCGTAGTACCCGGTACCTACCCACCTTTAGCGGGGAGAGTACCACAGATCATTGCGCAAGGCCTCGCATATCTTTACGCTTTATCTGTGGTGGGAAATGGAGGGCCGAACCACATGCGGAGTTTCTGAAATTAATTAATAGATATATTCGTAAAATATGAACTTAAAAATGAATCCAACACGAATATTAAATTATCATGGCATTATTAATGTTATTGAAAACTCGGAAGCTATGGGTGTGATGTACCTACCTAGTTCACATATATTTTGTACCTACTATGTTAATTAACTCTTTGGCAGGAAATATGGATATTCTACACATTACCTTTACAGTTTAAGCACTAACCAGCCATTAAGTTTTAACTATTTTTATATTGTATTTATACAGGGTCTTAAGGGACGTACTTGACTGACTTTAACCAGTGACTCCTGACATTATTTGGAGAAAAACAGTTAATGAAATTTTGGTCTCCGGTAACTTTTTCGATGACTATTTTTTCAAAATTTTTTTCTTCTAAATCAAACAAAAAAAATTTTTTCTGCATGTCGTCACTGGTCACTCAGCCGAGTAACCGATCAGCCCCCAACCCCGCCTCCAATTGTCCAACACCTACCATTTTTTTTGTGTTTTTGTAGAAAAAAAATAACAAAAAACGTCACCGGGGGCCAAAATTTTATTTACATTTCTTACTCGAAATAATGTCATGACTCACTGGTTAAAGTAAGTCAAGTACGTCCCTTAACACCCTGTATATTTCTATTTACATGAATCTCACACTAACGTGATTACTTATAAATATACTTATATAATATATCTACTAACGCAGACCCGTGAAAAATCACGGACGGTTTGAATTCTCGACAAATCAGTTCCAATTATGAAAATGGCAATTAAAGTTATTCTTTGTTAAAATATTATTTTATCGCTTGTCTGAATTCTCCAAACCAACGCTTATAATTTTTAAAATGATGACACTCAAATTTTAAAAGAAAGTTGTAGAGTTCATTGAACCACTAAAAAACAGAGTAACAACCAAACATAGTATTTTCAGTCATAGCTCCGGTCTTCTGGAAAGCTATTAGACTAGACCCTGGGCAAATGTAAATAAAATAACATTCCCTCTGAGGTAGATAACTTCAACTGTAACGAAAGCAAATATAAAAACTCTATTAAATGTCTAACAAACTGCATTAAATGTAATCAGATATTATGTAATGAGTAATGACATATATTTTGGAGTATCTCCTGTTATAATTATATATTATTTTTGTAATATCTGTTAGTTTTTGTAAGTACACTATTAAATTTTTGAATACATAATCTTCTATCTTCTTCTTTCTTCGATCTTCTATCTATATTTATCTATCTATATAGAAATATAAATAAAAATGAATCGCCGAAATGCATGTACGCGCATAACTTCCGAACGACTGTACCTACCAAATTAGATAATTCCTATTTTTTGTATTCGTTATTATCAGGACAAGGTTTGTATAAAACTACTGGTGAGCACTGGAATTATGAAATTTGTATAAAAAATTGCAATAGGTGGCACACGAGCTGTTTGAAAACTGAAAGTACCGGGACTGAATGTATGGAATGCCGGATTGGGGAGAGGGGAGGGGGGAGGGGAACTCAGGAGGGGGGAGGGGAACTCAGGAGGGGGGTTCACAGGACGGTGGAAGGGGGGAGTGGTGTGGGAGAGGGAAGGTGGAGGAGGTGGAGTGGGAACGCGAGAGGGGAAGGGGACGCGGGAGAGGAAGGGGAGGCGGAAAGGGAACGGGACGAATGGGAAAGGACATGCAGGGAGAAACAATTTCTTTATTAAATGGCATTGTAACGCTTGCCGGGTACCAGCTAGTACTTTAATATAATGAGGAAATTTATAATTAATTAGGTGAATTACTCATATGTAAATTAATCACATTGTAAACTGTTGATTTTCCTAATATAAAATTTAAAAAAATAATAAATAAAGGAATCATCAAAATTTCATATAGGTAAATAATTTCATATAAAATTTCACACCAAAGAGTCCTTTGACATATTATAAAATACCTCTATTATGGGGGAATCTTCGTTCCGGACTCCTGTTGTAAGCCAGCCCGAGCCTCCTATGAGAAGTGGCGCGCGGATAGTGTTGTGCAACCGTCTCCGCCATCAAACTTACCTTTTTATTAGTTTTTTGGTTAACGGGTACCTAATACCTAACCGTTACTGTACACTGTACACTGTACCAGCCACATTACTGGGAGCAGGGGGGGTCTGAAGGAGGCACGCCGAGAGGTGATACTTCCTTTGTGAGATGCAGTGGAAGAAGTGGAGGGAAGAGATGGTCGGTCGGCCTCGGCCAGGGCGGGACGGGGCAATGATCCTAAAACGCAAAAAACACGGCACGTAATGCGATAAAGTTTCACGGTAAGAAGGAGTACCTAAGTACATAAATCTACATTGCAATTTTGTCCACGATTATTCAGAGAAATCTCTTGTTCATCTAGATAAGATAAACTGCATATTTTGGCCACGTCCTGCCAAGTGAAAAAAGCCTCTCCCTCAATTTACGAATGGATTTTTTTACATTAACTCCAAACAAGCGGGCCCCGAGAGAAAATTTTTAATTATTCTCTCGGACAACTGCAGATCGGTAACGTACAAATAACAGTTGACGTCGAATATAGGTATTAAAGAAACTCAGTCATTGTAAACTGTTACTTATTCGTTAGCTATCTGCAGTCACGCGAAGTTACCGAAAGTTATCCTGTCCATCGATCAAGAGTTAATCGTTATCGATCGCCCATGCACCCAAGGAGTGACGTACGAATGAATCCATCCCTCTCACTGCGGCGCAAGGCGATGGTTAAGAGTCCGGCTGGAGAGGTCTAAGTTGGGTCTCCTTCAGCCAGTCTCTCCCGCCACGCAATAGGTGGGCAAACACTTTCATAGTTAAGACCTCGACAAACCCGACCCTACGAACCCGGGCACCCCTGAAACACTTGGGTTGACCGATGGTAGAGGTGTTTGTTATCCAAAAAATGGTTCCCGGAGTGACAGTACCCGCCATATTCCAATATTCATGTTCCCAATCCTGGTCTGCAAGTGTCCAGTGCACTCTGCCTAGTGACCAGTGACTGGTACCTGCCTAGTTCCCAGTTCCCAGTTCCCAGTTCCCAGTTCCCAGTTCCCAGTTCCCAGTTCCCAGTTCCCAGTTCCCAGTTCCCAGTTCCCAGTTCCCAGGTGGGGCACTCTGCTCCTACTCGTTACCGTTGGATATTTCGTAACTTTGTCGCTACCACCGTTAGAACGGGATCCACCCACTCCATTCAAACTTTTATTACGTGCTTTACACAGTACCTCTTACCTCTTAGCTCTTGCACCCGGTCACTTGATTATTGATTACTCCTACCTACCTGATCAAGTATTGCCGGATCTACCGCGGGAGGCAAATGGATAATTAAAATAAACTATTTTTAATCACTGAAGACAATATTAGCGACACTCAATCGAAAAATTGATTCACAATAACTATAGGCTAACTTAACTCTGGCTTCGATGGATGATGGATCCCCCATACCTGAGCAGTTCACTTAAAGTTACACTAAGCATATCAATGGAGGGCCTATTCAAAAGATTGCTTTCGTTGAAGGATACCAAATTTTCATTTCGATCCCTTTTAGACGTTGTTGCGGCGGGTAGCAAATGTTACCTCTCAATGGATCGAGGGATCAAATGCTGCGGTATGTTGTGGACTGTAAGCGGTTCTTATCTGTTTTATTATATTTTAATCGCACTTAATTTGGGAGGCGGGAATGGGTACCGCCGCCCCGGGAACCTTTATTGGATAACCAACACCTCTGCCATAGGTCACCCCAAGTGATTCGCTACGTTTGTTGATTTAGCAGGGGTGCCCGGGTTCATGGGGTGAGGTTTGTCTAGGTCTTGGAGGCGAATGACCAAGACACACTAAACCCCAGATTTCTACCCACCTCTTAAACCCTTTTCCTTCCCAGAACTCTCCTCTCCTTCCTTTTCCTAAAAAACCCTCCACACAGCATCCCCAAAGATGACATAGGCCCTGAGGAAAATTATTTTCCTCAGCGCCTCCTGTGTGGAGCTCATGTAAAAAAAAAAAAAAACTTACCCAGACTGCTTCCCTCTTCGTTCAGTGTTCACTGGAAAGGTAGGTATGTTAGTTTGGAGAGATTTTGGAAGGGAATGGCGACTGGGAATGAACGTTTAATCGCGAAACAATAAGCGAGAATAGGTGACGCGTGGCGATGGTACTCGCGAATAATTGCGGTTTAAGAGTTCCGTTTGCGGTTTGATTACTAAAAAGTAAAAGCGGTGCGGTTCTTAGGACTTGTGTTCCTTGCGGCGAGGCGAATTCAACTCGACTAATTATGGCAGAGGGCATACAATAGGTATTTAAGAAATAACCACATGTAACAATAAAGGCGTGAACAGACGTAATCAGACATGATTGGATCTTTGAAACATTAAATTCAACAAGATCATTTATAGCCCAGTCAGTGGGGAGTTTTACCTTGCAAAAGGTCGTGTAGTAGCGATTTTGATATATGTTGTTAAAATTGGGACTCTAAAGAAAAAAAAAAGTTTTCCACCTTGGGGGGTCGAGCTCAAGCCGCCATCTTGGATTGAAGGTGCCAAAATTTGTTTTTTTTTTCAAAATAATTGTGCAATGGTTGATCTTACGACCTAATTGCTAAAGACAAACTTAAAGAAGATAAAATTTGAAATATTTTTTGTTCCAATTTTTTTTTGTAAGTCTAATAGGTAACGAGTTACAGTGGCGGAAATGTGAATATTTTTCTAAAAAATGGTGAAATTCCCAAATTTTGTTATTTTTTCGGGCTATTCATTACATAATTATAATTTTGTAAACTCATTCCCACACCACCATGAGGTAGAGAAAATGGCGTATTTTTATTGTGGTATCCCCAGTGAGTCTTCTTCCTCTTCAATGGCATTGCAACCCATTTAGAGCCTTGGCCTCCTTCAACATAAGCCTCCACCGCCCTCCGTCCTCGGCCGTCGTCTTCCTAACTGCGACATAGAGCAGTCCTCTTGCATCCTTCCTGACATCATACTCCCGTCTCAGCCTAGGTCTGCCCGCCTTTCGTTTATCTCCTGGCAGTAACGTAGCGAGGGGGGGGGGGGGGGCGGCGGGGGGGACCGCCCCGGGTGCCACCCGAGGGGGGGTCACACTCGAACGTGGAGAAAAACTCACGAAAGTGCAAAATTGCCGCAAAAAATATTTTACGCTTGAACACTGACTGTTATTTAGCTCTATGGCTCGGTTGGTCGGGGATTCCTGAAAAAATGTTTTTTTTATTTTTTTATTTTCGTTCCCAGCTCGAAGTATTGCTCGGTCGGGGATTTCCTTCAAATATTCCTCGTGTTATTCTAATTTCGTAATGTTATTGTTATCATAAACTCGTGAAACGAATGAAGTGAATGTTATCTGACGTGAATTAGTGAAAAAGTTGTTATTCCGTTAGCGTTTTTATTAGTGCTAAAAGATCATTTAAAAAAAAATAAAGTATGTTGATTTGATATTTCACTTTTCTAATAGACGCAAAACCTGAAAACAATTACACGAAAATTGATCGATAACTGATTGAAGAAACATGATGAATCATCTGTATGTTTTTTTCTGTATTATATTGTTTTGTGTCGGGAAAATCAACAATAGATGCCATTCAAACAGTCAGAATAATAGTTGAAAAACATCGAGATGCAAAAAAAGATTGGCACATGGTATTTATAGACTTGGAAAAAGCATTTGCCAGGGTTCCCCGAAGCCTGATATGGGCGGCATTGAAAGTCCACAATGTACCAGAAGGATATGTGCTCTCCATACAAGATATGTATACAAACGTTGAAACCCAAGTAAGATGCACATCAGGGACATCACCAAAATTTCCAATTAAAGTGGGGGTACACCAAGGATCTGTCCTCAGCCCACTGCTATTCATAATGGTCATGAATTATCTAAAAAGTCAAGAAATAAAAGCCCGGAAAGGTGGAGAAAGATTCTGGAGGATAATGGCCTAAAAATTAGCAGGAAAAAGACTGAATATTTGGATACGCGCCATAAATATATTTGGGCATTAATTTCTTTAAATTGATAATTTATGCTATAAGACCATAAGGGCGCCATCTATGGGTTTTGTATTGTATTGAATTGAACCTATGTGACTTGAGATGCAGTGTATTCATGCGTTTCCTTACCTTTGTGAATCAAGCAATTACTTCTGACGGGAGTGTCAGTAAAAGGCCAAGAGATGTCTCTCCTGGTCAGTCTTAAGAATAATTCATCCAGTGAGTGAATTATTGTTGTACCTAAGTTTGGATTTTTGGCACGCATTATTAATATGCAAATTTTTCATGGTTGAAACTTCCTTGCTGTGCGAAACATCTGTCAAGATTATGCAATATCGCCTTGACATTTTTATTGAAAAGAAGTGTTTTTTTGTGTGGACATCGTGGCTGAGCTGCATTCTCTGAGTGAGTGTTTGTTTGTTTTCACTTTGGTTTTTGAGATTGCTGGGTCAACTGTTTTTTTGTGTCACATAGGGAAGAATTCAATTTTCGTTAATTTTACATAGGGTAGTCATCCCTTGTGTCAGGGGCTATTTACACGCCCCTACATATTTAGTGGTCCTTCGTAGCCTGGATTATTAATTCATTCATACATTCAATTCGAGATTATAGCTTAATTACATGGATGTTTGAATTTACGTATTTTTTTTGGTAAATTTGAAGTACCTCTCATTTTTTGAGAACTATAGCTGGTCTTGTTTTTTGCTTTTGGATGACATATTTGGATGTTCGCAGAATTATCGTAATTTTGGATAATTATTCGCAACATTATTATTATTAATTGATTGTTAACATTGTTCGCAGAATTGTCGTAATTTTGGATAATTATTCGCAACATTATTATTAATTAATTATTAACATTGTAACATTATTGTAAAATTTTGTGGTAATCTTTTCGCATATATAAAAAATGCCAAGAATTACGGAGGAGGGTTTTGATGAGGCTCAAGACAGATCGCTTATTCTTTTAACCGCAAAAAAGGAAAATCTTTTTGTTCGTATGAACGATCTGTATAATGCAACAAATAATATATCTAATTTTGAGTCAAGAAATAACGAAGTGTTTATGGCTCAGTCAGAGATGATTGATCAAATGCGAAGTCAATTTGAAAATATTATAGATAGCATCAATGATCGTCAGTTAACTTTAAATCCAGAATTTAAACCAGATTTTCAAGCTTTAAATGCTTTTGATGATCTTTTTTTGAAGGTCAAACGAACTAGATCGAATATGAAAACTTCTGTAAGAGAGTCACTGACGTCACAAAATAAGTCGCGGGAGCCGTGTATGATTAATCTTCCTGCAATAGATCTTCCAACCTTCGATGGTAAGAATGAAAGTTGGTCGAAATTTTTTGAGTCATTTAAAGCCAATATCCATAATAATAGACAGCTAACTGACTCGCAGCGTGTGCAGTACTTAGTCGGAAAACTCACACACGGGGCTTTGAACATAACCGCAGGCATTGTGCCTTCGGGTGATACATATCAGATCATTTGGGAGAGTTTAGTTAAAAAATATCAAGATAAACGTACACTAGGAACACATTATTTAAATAATATTCTCGATGCGAAAAACTGCACGAATACATCTGCCAGTCTCAATTCTTTCATTGAAAGATATTCTTCGTCAGTGTCGGCATTAAAGCAGTTAGGTATTGAAGATTTAACTGATTTTATTTTGTTTCACTGCGCGGTAAGAAAAATTGATTCACAGACGGCTCAGAACTTTGAGCTGACAGTTCGTAATAAAGAAATTCCTTCTTATAATGAGTTAGTTTCGTTTGTACAAGATCAAGTAAAGATTTTAGAACGAACGAGTAACTCGCATGGTGTCGTAAATAAAACGCATCCCATTTCGTCCTCCCGATCAAATAATACTAAATCGTTCGTCGCGAGTAATGCGAATATTCCGCGCTCCCCAGCTCCGCCGAAAGGATGTATTCTGTGTAACAAAACTGATCATTTAATCAACGTTTGCTCAAAGTTTAAATGTATGAGTTCCCCACAGGCTCGATTTGAATTTATAAAATCGAAAAATGCCTGTGTAAATTGCCTTAGTGGTTCACATACAATCAAGTCATGCAAATCGGGGTTAGTTTGTGATTTGTGCAATAAACGTCATCATACATTCTTACATTTCGGCAGTGTGAATAATATGAAAACCAATACTCATGTACATACGTCGCAAGTACCTACCAGTGAAGAACCGTCAGTCCCCCCTCCAGTGTCATCCAGCATCAATGGAACTGGCATTGGTGATAAGCAAGTGGAGGGGACCGCGAATGTCAATCCTTCGTGTTCGCTTTGTGCCAAAGTAACACCGAACTCTTCTATTTTACTTTCGACCGCACAAGTATACGCGAAGCTTAAAAACGGAAATAAAGTTATTGTTCGGTGCCTAATTGATAATGGCTCTCAAAATAATTTGATTACGGTCGATTGTTGTAAGACGCTGAATTTACCAATAATTCCTTTGAGTAATTCGTTTGTCAAAGGAATTGGATCAACGTCTCGACCAATTTTCGGTTACGTGTATTTGGATATTGAGTCTCGCGTATACCCAGAGAATAAATATAATATACATGCGCTTGTCGTTGACAGTATCACCGACCAATTACCTAATCACTATATAGCCAAGGGTGATATGAGGTACTTAGAGGGCATACCTCTCGCAGACTTAACATGGAATATTCCTGGATGCGTGGATGTCGTCATCGGTGCACAACTGTTCCCATATATTTATTTAGGGAACAGGGTTGAATCGGGTACTAGTGCACCCCCCGCGTTATCGACCGCTTTCGGTTTTGTGTTGATGGGTGATTACCCCAATAATGTGCTCAACACAAACACATCATTCTCGGCACTCGCACTTAATGATTTAGTGCAAAAATTTTGGCTGTTAGAAGAGATACCTAATATAAAATTTCTAAGTCCGGAGGAGACAGAATGTGAGAATCTCTTTACTTCATCAATTTCTCGCACTGATGATGGTAGATATTCTGTTGCTTTACCTTTCTGTAAAGATCCAAGACAATTGGGTAATTCTCGTACTGCTGCCCAACGCCGATTTTTGGCATTGGAGCGAAAATTTAAACATTCCCCTGCTTTGCAGGAGAATTATAACAAGGTTATCAGTGAATATATTGAAAATAATTACCTATCAGAAGTCTCAGAGTCTGATATCACAGAAGATGGATATTACATCCCACATCATGCTGTCACTCGTCCAGACAAACCAATGCCTCGTATTGTGCTCGATGCTAGTGCTAAAACACACACAGGGCTGTCACTGAATGACATTATTTATACTGGTCCCAATTTGCAAGCCGATTTGTTTCTGCTTTTGCTTGACTTTCGTCTTTTTCCCATCGCTATGACTGCGGATATAAAGCAAATGTATTTACAGATTGAAGTTCCTAGCAAGCATCGCAGATACCTGAGGATCTTATTTCGATTCTCAAATAATGGTCTCATACGAACTTTTCAGTTCAATCGAGTTCCTTTCGGCTTGACGGCAAGTCCATACTTAGCAATGCGGACGGTTCGCCAGTTGGCCCAGGATATGAGACCACATTACCCGGATGCTGCCAAAGTGGCAGAGTCCAAGCTGTATATGGACGACCTGGTCTATTCTATTGCAGATGAGCCCAGCGCCATACGTCTTTCTCGAGAATTAATCTCGTTGTTTAAGTCCGGTGCCTTTGATTTAGTAAAATGGACTAGTAATTCTCAAGTTGTACTTGAGAACCTCCCGGATTCTCACCGCAGCCCAGTGGACTTCACTGTTGGTTCTAACAATACCTCTAAGGTGTTGGGCCTTTCGTGGGAACCAGCTGATGACAGCTTCTTCTTTACGACATCTTATGTTCAGGAGAAGTGCACAAAGCGGAGCATACTCTCCATAGTCGCCCGTTTATTTGATGTCCTCGGCTTGGTCGCCCCTGTCATTCTGTACGCTAAATTACTTATCAAAGAGCTATGGCTGTGCAACATTGGTTGGGATGATACACCCCCTGATAGCGTTATTCGTCGGTTTTCGGCGCTTACACAGGAATTTCCGCTAATTTCAATGATAAAAATCCCTCGCCATGTTGGTGTCCTGAAAGACAGTACGGTGCTCGTTGTTGCTTTCTGCGATGCAAGCATGAATGGTTACGGCTGTGTGATTTATTTGCACACCACTGATCTGTTTGGAAAAATTACAGTGAGATTGTTGTGCGCAAAATCAAAGGTTTCTCCCACCAAAGTGACGACCCTCGCTCGTTTGGAGCTCTGTGCCGCAGTATTGATGTCCAAATTAATACGGACGGTTCAAGATAATTATTCTGAGCGTCTTCCTATTGCAGGAACATATGCGTTTTCCGATTCTACCGTTGCGCTCTCTTGGATACATTCTTCACCGCATCGCTGGTCGGTGTTTGTTAGTAATCGCGTAGCTCAGTGCCAAGAAAATTTGTCTCCAGAGAACTTTTACCATGTTGCTGGTAGTGAAAACCCGAGCGACTGCCTTTCTCGTGGCATGCTTCCTTCCCAACTCGTTTCACATGATTTATGGTGGAACGGCCCATCATGGATTCGCAGCCCACCTTTGGAATGGCCATTAAAACCGTTTCACCCTACCAATACTGGTGAAATGCCTGAACACAAGGCTAATGTGCTCATTGCAACATTTCAGGGTGAAAAATCGGTCCTGAGTGAACTGGCTCAGCGTATATCCACTTGGGATAAACTACTAAGGATTGTTGTTTATGTCCTCCGATTCATAAAAAAGATATCACTTTCCTCTGGAACGGTCAATAATCTTATGACTGCTGAAAAGGCTGTGATTCGTGCTGTGCAGAGTATTCATTTTGCAGGAGATATTGCTGCACTCCAGGAAGGCAAATTTCATTCCAAAAGACTTCAGAGTTTATCGCTATTTCTTGATGGAGATAATCTGTTACGTATTGGGGGGCGGCTTTCTAAATCGGATTTACCTTTTGAGGTTAAACATCCGGTTTTGCTTCCCAAACATGACTGTGTTGTCGATCTGATCATCGCTCACTTTCATGTCGTGAACTGTCATACAGGCCCAGGACTTCTTATGTCTATCTTACGTCAACGCTATTGGATATTAGATGCTAGGACTGTTATCAGGGCGATGGTGCGGAAATGCAATTGTTGCTTCCGCTTAAATCCATCGCATCCTACACCGAAGATGGCAGATTTACCGTCATATCGTGTTGCAGAAGCAAAGGCCTTCGTACATACCGGTGTAGATTACGCAGGTCCACTCCGTATTACGCTGACTCGTCGGAGAGGACAACATTCTCAAAAGGCATATATTTGTCTATTCGTATGCCTTGTGACCAAGGCTATTCATATTGAGTTGGTCTCTGACTTAACTTCAAATGCTTTCCTGGCTGCTTTCAGCCGTTTTATTTCTCGGCGTGGCCTGGTAACATGCTTGTATTCAGATAATGGTACTAATTTTGTGGGTGCGAAGGCACAATTAGATGACCTCTACAAGTTTTTGGTTGAATCTGAATATGAGCCCTCATTAAAGCGCGAACTCGCTAAGCGTCGTATAGAGTGGAAAATGATTCCACCACGCGCGCCTCATTTTGGGGGTATGTGGGAGTCGAACATAAAGAGCATGAAGACACACTTGTACCGTGTGATTGGAACTCAGCTTCTCACCTATGAGGAGTTACAGACTGTGCTAGTTCAAATTGAGTGCATAATGAATTCGCGTCCACTTACAGTTATGTCTTCTGACCCTTATCCAGAAGTCCTTACGCCTGCGCATTTTTTAATGTCGACACCATTGCAGTACTTGCCTGCTTCTGTCCTGGCAGACGGTAAAATCAATTTGACTCAGCGTAAGCAATTATTAGACAGCATGGTTCAGTCCTTCTGGAAGAAGTGGCGTTCAGAGTATCTGCACACCTTGCAAGTCAGGCAGAAGTGGACTACTTCTGATCATCCGATTGATATCGGAACTGTCGTACTAGTGGGACAAGAAGATTCCCCTCCGTTAAATTGGCCTTTAGGCGTGATAACTGAAATCCATCCCGGAATGGATAAAATTGTTCGCGTTGCGACGGTAAAGACAAGATTTGGTTCCTTTAAACGTCCGGTTGTCAAATTATATCCCATTCCAACGCAATAATTTTATATTTTATCTATTTTTGTTTATTTTTATTTATTTATTTCTTTTGATTTTAGTCATTGTTTCAATGATCTCTGACCCAGACATGGCATTACTTAATATCCGTTATCTTGGTCAATTGAATTTTATTACATTGTATTTTTGGTTATTTTTCTTTATTTTGTGAGATTCTGCGAATTTCCAATGCGTGTCATTCCTGAATATTACCGGTGAATAGTCACTTTATTTCTATTTCATTTCTTGTTTCATTTGTATTTTTATATTCTTTCTTTTGTAAGCTCTGCGAACTTCCAAGGCGGGGAATATGGATACGCGCCATAAATATATTTGGGCATTAATTTCTTTAAGACTGTCATACCAGCAAATCATAATTTCGGTTCCGACTATAGCGCTCACACATCAGCGGTCGTGAGCGGACGTTTTTGGAACTAGATTTCGTTCCGCAGCAAGCTTGGTTTCGCGTATCTACTAGGACTATCTCACGCGGAGCTAGGGCTGGCTACAGTATGGGTCAGGTGAAGATGTTGAATTCTCGTTTCCAGAATTTTAATTAGTAGTAGGCAGTTATTTGTAATTTGTACATCGAAGTACATAAACACAAATATATACAAATGAAATGCGTAAACACAGTAGGTATAAAGTAGATGATATAATATAGACATGAATAAAAAATTTGTTATAATTTTTAAATATTTTGTTTTTTAATTGTACTTTAATCAAATTAACCGAGTAATATTCAGTTGGATTGTAAAAAATGTCTCATTTTGAAATATTTATTCGTGTGCACAATGGAATTATTAATAGATTAAAACGGAAAATAATATGAAATATATTGATAATAGACTAATATAATAGTGACTTAGTCATTAGAACAGAAATTATTAACAAAAACACAATTTGAATTACACAATCACAAATTAAAACTGTCATTTTGACGGGAATTTCAAGCGTATGGTGTCTGGCCTCTCTTTCGCAGTCCGTTAATGACATTTTTTAGTATTAATAGTTCAAAACAGAAATTTTACAGTATTTATTGTGTGTAACTATTTTTTGATAATTTTTTACAACGTGCTTACACCATATACCTACTATAATTGTTTAATAGGCCAATTGCATCACATTTTTTTTTTTAAATTCCGGTTTAGGCAAATATTCTAAGACATTCTGTATTTTTTTTAATCGTATTTTTGAAACCCTGGGGATTTTTTGAAAATTTCAATCCGAAAAATCAGACCATTTTTTATAAACCGGAAAGACGGGACATAATTTTATGGGTGCGAAAAAATGATAATTACATGGTCGAAAAACATTTTTAAAAAAATAACGTTTTCCACAAGAAAGGGCACAGGAGAATAACGAGGCATACCAAAAATATTACATCTCATAAATATTTTTTTCCTTGATCCATCTTATTGATCAAAAATCAATTATAATGTTCAACGTCTATATTACTAAATACAATGTAATATACTTGTACTATTAAATTATAATAATAATAAGAAAATTATAAAATTTGATTTTATTAAAATCAGCACCACTACCATTATACCTCTAAAACGCGTACAGACAGCGTAAAATGTACAGGGTTCTCTTCATAACATCTGTCAAATCAAATGATAAGTTCGCAGAGAGGATATTCCATGGCGCCCTCGCTCCCCCGATTTGACCCCGAGTGACTTTTTTCTGTAAGGATACGTCAAAGTTGAGGTAAACAAACTTCGATCATGAACCATTGAAGCTCTGAACGAGGCGATTGAGGGCGTCATCGCTGGAATTCCGCAAGATATGCTGGGAAGAGTGGCCGAAAACTTCTTTCAAAGGCCTTGAATATATCAGACCGTACATATCTATTGATTTTTTAAAACCTTCCACGAGAAAACTGGACTCCATACTCGTAGAACTTCCGGAATGATTTTTGAAACAACGATGTTCCTGCGATGTTACTACCTTTTTTACTGCACGTGCGCACGTCATACAAAATTTATTTCGTACCTGCATGTATAAAACCTCACCAAAGTGATGTCCTACTATTGCAGCTACGCCTGACAAGGCAGAGTAATTGGTACGATATGATCTTTTTGAACAACAACCATCGGCGACAACTGTTATTATAGGAATTCCACCTTTTGAGACGTTTCCCAGAGATCTAGCATATTCTGCTTCACGTTTTGCAGCAATTTCCATTCGGTCTGTGGCACCTTTTGACCACCAATCACAAACAGTTTCATGTACTTTAGCATAAGTTTTAATACATGGAATATCGATGACGGACATAAACTCCTCTAAATTAGAAAAACCACCACCAATGCTCATGATTCCTGAAACGATTGCGTGATTTATATCGATTTTTTCAATATCTTTACGTTCCGAACATATTGTAAATGTTGCATTGCACATATTACATTTGACTGAATTTTTACTAAAAAAACCTTGACGCGTTTCTGACAGAAAACATAAATTTAAAATTGAGCATCCAAATGTTTGACCATGTGTGGCTATTTTCTTGAGCTGTTCAAAGATGAAGGCCATATCAACGATTCGTCGTCCACTCATTGTAAAGTTTGGAATTTTTTTTTCTTCATTTTGCATTTCCTGTTGCTGTCTTATATCAGATTGTGGCAGGTAATTTTCATCAATCGATTCTGCTGCAGCAATCTATGAAATAAACAATTAACAACATAAGTAAATATACCTAGGCAATAAGCCCGCCCATAAAGGCAAATGTCGTATCATTTTCCACGCTGATGTGCACCCTTAGTCCAGTCAAGGAAGGAAGTGTAGAGTGCGTGAGCAGGAACCTAAGGGATTCTTTCAGAAACTTATTCAGGGTGCTTAGGGTGTGAACATACTAAAGGTCCTGACGTCTAGTTTGTGAGCTAAGGGGATGGGGGGGAACGTCCCAATTTTCGGATTTCCGTTTATACCTCGGAAACGGTGGGTCACAAAGAAAATTTTTGTGAAACTAAGTAAAAGCTTGTAAAATTATCTAAAACTTTTATTTTGTATGTAATTTTCGAAATTCCAGCCGTTTTTTAGTTACACGCTCCACAAACGTAGATATTTTCGAAAAATCATTTAACCTTACATTTTTCATCAAACATTCCTTCATATCGTCTAAAATATTCATCAAAGAAAGAAAAAAAAGAAAGAAAATTTTTGTCTACACGTATTTTTCTCCCCATTTTGAGCGGATGAATAAATTTAAAACGTTATAAACTGGACCGGCGCGGACAACACGACCGCTCGCTGCCGTGAATCGACAGAGACAGAAACATAGATAATAACAGTTTTGGTTGGCGCTGCGTGCGTCAAAATACAGAATAAAATATTAACAAAGGCGTGTCGCAAATTCAATAGAATTATATTAAAAAAAAATATACTTTTGGTCACAAATTATTTCTAATATTTCAATAACGTCCAAGTTAAATTTCTGTGTTAAAAAATTCTGAGAGAAATGAGAGCGTGCGCAAAACAAATCAACAAAGTTTCACGGTAATCGGGTGAATGGTATAATAGAATATATGTATATATAATTTCATAACGCCGTAACCACTTTCTCCAGATCCGACCTGCCATGCAGCTGGTGGGCAGACGCATCCGCCGCCAAGACCTGAACAAACCTCACCCAATAAACCCAGGCACCCCTGCTAGTCACCAAACCTTGCGAACCACTTGGGATGACCTATGGCAGACGTGTTGGTTATCTAATAAATGGTTCCCGGGGCGGTGGTTCCCATACTCGATTCTCGTGTTTGTTATTTTTGTAATACGAAAAATGGATATAAAAAAGGTCTACCCGCCCACCCCCTCTCAACCCCCCCCCCCTCATACCCTCCTTCCAATCCCCGCCTCCTTTACCCCTCATCCCAACTCTTCTTCAACCTCCCTCCCTTGGGAGCTGTTGGACTCTTGTGCGATATAAACATAAAAATTATTTACAATAAAAAAAAATCCCATCCCCGTCCCCATCCCCCATCCCCAGCCTTGCAACGCATGCCGGGTACGCGCTGTATATAATTTATTTTATTTATTTACGGACAAATAGTCCATTAACAATATAATAATAACACGAATAACAAGCGAGCCTAAAGGCCCGACCCGCCTAGCAATTGATCACTGTTCGCATCGATTACCGTTCACATGTCATTTTTTGTAACCAGCACCACTTTTCGTAATAATCACCACTTTTCGTAACGATTCACCAGTTAACCCCATGTGTCGAGCATGCGTAAAGAAGTTTTACTTTTAAAAAATGAGGCATTTGGGACTCTTGAGCAGTCGGGACTCTTGTCTCTTGTATCGTATAATGAGGGACAAATAAAAACATTTCTTTTTAAATATAAAACTTTTTGCATAAAAATATTCAATGAAAATGAAATTCGGTCAACCCTGTTGATTTTACGAACGTGAAACAAGGAATTCGTATGTATTTACAGTTTCGTTCCCAAAATATTATTTCAAACTGTTGTGATTCAGAGCGACGTGGACACGTCCTTGTCGGGCCACTTTTCGGGCCGTAATGAAGTGTGAAATTTGTGTTACGGCGCTATGATAAAAATCGTGAAATGCGAAGCTGTAAATTAATTAATATTAAATACTTCCTAAAATTATTTTTCGCTCAAACTTATTTATGATTTGTCAATAATGTCTTAGCACAATAAGTATGTAAAAAAATCTGAAATATATTAGTTTATAAGTTCGCAAATAAATACACAAACTGACTAAGTTTCGTCAAGAAACACATGTACGTATATATTTTTTAATGATTTTATTGAAACTAAAATTAAAATTCTAAAACATGCGTTTGCTAGATAATGGATTGATTTATTTTAATGCATGATTATATTATTTGAAATGGCTGTGGTATAATACAAAATCTTTTTTGAAAATTTAACAAATCTGTCAACGACCTATGGAATAACCTTATTATACTAAAAATTTAAAAAAATTCTCAAAATTTATTACATGCGAATGGTAGATAAAAGAACAATCTTTCGAAATCCATTTATAATTTTTTGTGGAAAAGAGTCAATACGTCTAAAATCTGATTTGAAAATGACATATTTCTGGTTTTCTCTGGTAATGCCCTCTTAAATTGATAATTTATGCTATAAGACCATAAGGGCGCCATCTATGGGTTTTGTATTGTATTGAATTGAACCTATGTGACTTGAGATGCAGTGTATTCATGCGTTTCCTTACCTTTGTGAATCAAGCAATTACTTCTGACGGGAGTGTCAGTAAAAGGCCAAGAGATGTCTCTCCTGGTCAGTCTTAAGAATAATTCATCCAGTGAGTGAATTATTGTTGTACCTAAGATTGGATTTTTGGCACGCATTATTAATATGCAAATTTTTCATGGTTGAAACTTCCTTGCTGTGCGAAACATCTGTCAAGATTATGCAATATCGCCTTGACATTTTTATTGAAAAGAAGTGTTTTTTTGTGTGGACATCGTGGCTGAGCTGCATTCTCTGAGTGAGTGTTTGTTTGTTTTCACTTTGGTTTTTGAGATTGCTGGGTCAACTGTTTTTTTGTGTCACATAGGGAAGAATTCAATTTTCGTTAATTTTACATAGGGTAGTCATCCCTTGTGTCAGGGGCTATTTACACGCCCCTACAATATTTATATTTGCCATTTGAAGACACACATGCTGTAACTCCTTCGATGCAACTGGATGGAATAACATTAGCCAACTGTGATTCATTTAAGTATCTGGGCTCACTAATCCACAGAGACGGAGGATGTGTAGCGGATGTCATCCATAGAATAGGTATGGGATGGATTAAATTCAGATCCGTAACAGGAATATTGTGTGACTCCAAAATGCCTATAAAACTTAAAGGAAAGATATAACAGACTATCGTAAGACCCACAATAATGTATGGCTCCGAATGCTGGACTATGTACAACTCCTACTCTAGGCAACTCGAAACAGCAGAAATGCGAATGCTTAGATGGTCGGCAGGAGTATCACTAAAAGATAAGATCAAAAGTTCACGCATTTGTGGTAGCCTGGGTGTCACAGACACAAATAGTAAGCTGGAGGAACGACTGCTGAGATGGTATGGACACACAAGACGGAGACCATCAGACCACACAGTGAGGCAGGCAATATCTATGGAGCTTGATCGACAGTCATCCAGAGGAAGACCTAAGAACTCCTGGGGGACTCAATGCTCCAAAATTCTTCAGAGAAACGGCCTGGATGAAGGCCTGCCTAGGCAATGAGTTGGGACAGCGCAAGGAAGAAGAAGATTGTTTTGTGTACATGAATAAATATTTAAGGAATAATAAGTAATTTGGAGGTTTTCAGAAAACGTTTTTTATGAATTCGAAATATGCGTTTTGAATTTGTTGACGAAGCGCTATTTACGCCGATTACCAAGTCAACCGCCGATAATATTTACACCAAACGATTAGCTTCTTAATTTTTAATTTTTTTTTTAAAGAAAGACAAACATTCCCGGGTTACGAATAACCCAACAATGTTTGAAAATCTCCTACTACCATCACAGAAAGCCGAAGTGGTGCTTGTGTTGTGATGGAGAACTTAGCCAGCCGAGGAATCGAACATGCGACGCCCAGGTGGGACCCAAGCGCTATGCCCACTCAACCACTGACCGGTCTACTAAATGTAAGAGCACCCTCAGATTTCGATCAGTTGTCGATTCTTTGGATAAGAGGTCACCTTCGCATTATTGGCGCTGTAAATCATAATACGTAAATTATTTTATCCAATATTAGGTTGGGTATTATCCAAAATCTAGTTTGAGTTTCTAAAAATAAAGATACTGTATATTTTTAATAATTTGCTGATATGTACAAGTATAATCGATAAACTAGTAATCCTTAAATAAGATTTTTGCCTTAGTCCTAATTTCGAAAAATAAAAAAGTTTTTTGATTGGCGACGTTACGTGAGTATGGCGGTGATGATGACGATGAATTTATTCGTTGACCCGGCCTATACTAAACTCACATTTTTCCAGATTTAAGTTAAGAGTGAGTATGTGTAAGAATCCAAAAGCTTTAATAAAAGTTACAAACGGAACAAGCAAATGGTTTTC
Organism: Limnephilus rhombicus; assembly: GCA_929108145.2. NCBI lineage: Eukaryota > Metazoa > Arthropoda > Insecta > Trichoptera > Limnephilidae > Limnephilus > Limnephilus rhombicus. Next base: position 45,303,824 of record OV815292.1, read on the forward strand.
TTTCAAATTTTGGAGCCTACGGTGTGCAACTCAAATTTTAAGCACATCTCAAAACTGGTTTCAATTTGAGATTGAATCTGTATTCGTTAACTCGTTTTATTTAAAACTACACTCGTAACATGAACATGGTTTTCCTCCGATATTTGCAGCACATAGTCTCAAACTTTCATACCTATCTTGCAACTCGAGGAATAACTTGCAATAGTGGAACTCGGGAATGGTTTTCTTCGAAATGGGTCCGCAGATAAACAGAGTTACAAATGAAATTTCAAAGGAAACCATTTTCGAGTTCCACGTGCAAGATTTGAAAGTTGAAGAATACGTGCTACATAGATCGGAGTAAAACCATTTTCGTGTACTGCGTGCATTAATAATTAAAGCTGGGGACTCACACCTTTACTATCTCACAATTGAAATTTTATCGTTTTTCTCTGAACACAAAACTGGTTTTAATTTAAGAATAGGTTATTTAAAGTATATTTTCACGCCAGCAAATGATTTTCCTCAGAATTTTGCAGCATTTCAGAATTGAAGACGCCACTCGAAATTTTAGAACGGTTTCGAAATTTGTCCTGCATTTGGAGAACAAAATCGATTTTAACTTTCTGTGTGCGTTTCCCCAGGTTGAAAACTGCATCCAGAACTCAAAAACGGTTTTTCTCAGATTTTTGCACCACATAGCATGCAACTTATATTTTTAACTGCACTTGGAAAATTAGAATGGTTTCCTTCGAAATGCGTCAGTACATGCATCCGCATCTGGATATTTTTTTGAAATTCTGAACACAAGACTTGTTTTAACTTAAGAATTGAATTAATCTGGTAAGAGTCCACCGGCTTAAATTAAAATTGAACCTTATTGATTATTTCTAAACTGGTTTAAATTTAAGAGTGAATCTGTATTCGTTAACCCGTTTTAGTTAAAACTACACCCATAACATGAAAATAATTTTCCTGCGGGATTTGCAGCATGTAGTCTGAAACTTTCATATCCTGCAACTCGGGGAATATCTTGCAATAGTGGAACTCGGGAATGGTTCCCTTCGAAATAGGTCCGCAGATGAACTGACTTTCAAATGAAATTTCAAAGGAAACCATTTTCGAGTTTCACATGCAAGATTTGAAAGTTGCAGACTATGTGCTGCAAAGATCGGAGGAAAGCCATTTTCGTGTACTGCGTGCATTAATAAATAATTAAAGCTGAGGACTTACACCTTTAGTATTTCACAATTGAAATTTTAACGTTACAATCAGAACACAAAACTGGTTTTAACTTAAATATGGGTTGTTAAAATGATGTTTTCATGCCAGCAAATGATTTTCTTCAGAATTTTGCATTATATTAGAATTGAAGAGTCAACTCGGAACTTATTTGTAGCTCTATGGCTCGGCTCAGTCCATTCCCAAAAAAAATGTTGTTTTATTTTCGTTCGTAGCTTTGTGGTGGATTCCCCTGAAATATTCCTCGCTTATCACCCGTGTCATTCTCATTTTTTTAATTCGGATAGTGTTTTTAAAGGTGTTTTAATTTTGTGGATTGCGAAATTTTTGTTTACACTTTTGACTAGCTAGTCTAATTTTTAGATTTAAGGAGGTCGAAATTTGCGTTTTGAATTTCTCAAAGTAAACTATAATGGTGGGGGAGGGGGGGGTGGGGGGGGGGGGTGACGCCACGTTTTCCGCCCCGGGTGCCACTCATGCTAGCTATGCCACTGCCTCCTGGGTGTTCTGTTAGAACCTTCTTCGGTACTCGTGTGCTTGACATTCGATGCACATGTCTGGCCCATCTTAGTCTTTGGAGCCTTAGATGGATAGAGATTCTGTGGCGGATTCTCTGTGGAAGTAGTGGGGTCCCCTCCAATGCCTCTCCCTCTCGCACCGCTCCTAAGATTCTTTGAAGTACCTTTCTTTCGAAGGTGTCCAGCTGTTCCCGCCACACATCCATAGGCCAAGACCGTTCTAATAATTGTTTTATATAGGGTTTTCCTATGGACGTTTCGGGATTTGAAACTGGCAACAACGCGAAGTAAGTGTTGTTAGTTCCCGTGATGCTGTTGTTAGTGCCTGTGATGCGCTTTCTTACTTCTACTGGGTTTTCTTTGTCATGCGCTATGATGGAGTCCAGGTATGTAAACTCTTCGACCACTTCGAAATTATAAGTGTCTTTAAATTTCAATTTATCTTTTATTCTATGGTGTGGGGTTCTGGTTGGCATCATGATTTTAGTTTTATTCTCATTGATTTGCAAACCCACCTCTCTTGCAGAGTCTCCAAAAACCTCTCTTACAGCTTGTAGGGATCGTTCGACAATGTTAAGGTCAGTATGTCTATTCCACAGATATTCCAGCGATGGAATGGCGAGCCGCACAGAGTTCGGCTAATATTCGTAATTATGTTACATATTTGCTATTGCGTAATAATATTTTTTGTTGATCCCGGTTGGTTGATATTAACATCTTAAGGCTCATGGGATCCTACCCAAAATAGTCGATCGGTTCCAGAGCCGAGGTGTGACGAGGAAGCAAAAGGACAGTCAATCCGCAGAGGGTCATGGGATTCTACCCAAAATAGTCGATCGGTTCCAGAGCCAAGGTCTGACGAGGAAGCAGAAGGTCAGGCAATCCGCAGAGGGTCATGGGATCCTACCCAAAATAGTCGATCGGTTCCAGAGCCGAGTTCTACCGAAGGTGGAGAGAGTTACGGGCCTCCCCTTCTTCAGGATCCATCATCAGGCGTCACCGTGAGAGGCCACTGGCCACTAGGGCCTACTCCTCCCAGCCGCAGACCGGGTGTAGGTAGTTAGTATAAGTTAGGACCTAACCGTTAGATGGATTCGTTGGTCCCGGGTGAGTCTTTGCAATTATCATTTTGATTCTGTCACAGGTCCTTGTGATCAATATACTTATTTTTATATTCTCACCTACTACTGGGTTTCAATGGTGTAAACCAATTATCCTGATCCTTTCCAGGAGTGTCATGATAAGATATGTCCAGGCCTTGAAGGGAGCGTCTCGTGCCTGCTGCAGATCGACATTACACGACTATATAGTCGTGCATTGGCGTCCTAGATTCCATCGGAATCAAAGTTGATTTGAGGTTTGCGGGAGCGAGATAAAATTGACTTTCATAACCTATACATATAGTTTCCAACGCATACTGTGTTTTTACTTAGTAAATAGCACCCAATATAAATTCTACCTAGCAACATCCAGGGATTGAATCCAGGTCCTTAGCCTTGCCAGGGCGCTAATCCATGAGACAATTGGACCCTACCCCCTTTGTCTTACAAAGTTGTATACTTACTTGAGTTTGCCTATTTATACAGGGTGTTGAGGGACGTGCTTGACTTACTTTAACCAGTGATTCCTGACATTATACAGGGTGTTAAGGGACGTGCTTGACTTACTTTAACCAGTGATTCCTGACATTATTTGGACTAAAAAATGTTAACGAAATTTTCGCCTCCGGTAACTTTATCGATTACTTTTTTTTTCTTCTAAATCAAACAAAAAAAAAATTCTTCCGCATGTTGTCACTGGTCACTCGGCCGAGTAACTGATCAACCCCTAACCCCGCCTCCAACTATCCAACACCCACCATTTTTTTATGTTTTTGTAGAAAAAAATAAAAATAAAAAAAACATCAAAACTGTCATCGGAAACAAAAATTTCATTTACATTTTTTTCTCCAAATAATGTCAAATAAATGTTTTTTGGAAAAAATCTGACCTACTGACAGAATATGCTAGAGGCCTGAGTCACGATGAACCACGTTTATTTTTCTTTATTATTCCTGTAAAGCAGGACTTCCCAACCAGGGGGGGGGCACGCCCCCCTAGGGGGCGTAGAGAGATGTCAGGGGGGCGTAATAGGTACGTTTGGATTTCCGAAAAAAAAATCTATTTCATGCGTAGGTACATTAACTGTTCTGAATTGCCATTCAATCGCTGCTATACAAGTTTCAAATATCAAAGCTTCAACTTTGGAAAAATTAGGTAGGTATCTGCTGAAAATGTATTTCCTTTTTCACGGCTATCCGAAGCAATTAATAACACTGGTCAACAAATTAAAAAAAAAATTGGTGTCGAAATACCGTTGATGGATTTGTATTTAGGTGTGCATTGGCACCACCATTTTTTTTTCTTACGTGTAGTTTTCGATCTACCCTCTGTATTGAGTATTGGCTGCAATTAGCACTTTCGTGTGTGCGTTTTGCTATCTTATCAGTACATTTATATAAATACATTTATTTTCATATGAAGTTGTCTCAATGATCCAAATGTGTTTTGTTATATTTGTGGTGAATATACAGCAACAAAATTCAGGAAATCCATAACAGAATTTATAAAAAATGCCTATTTTTCCTATTTTATGTTGAAAATTGTGGATGAATTCAAGCCGTGGATACCCCGGATTGTTTGTAAAATGTGCTATGAACACTTGAGACAGTGGGTCAGTGGTCAAATAAATCGTATGAGGTTCGGAGTGCCTATGCAATGGAAAGAACAAAAAATCACTATAACGACTGTTACAAAAAAAGTTTGAAAAAACCACATTTTTGTTTGATAAAGCGGGTATTTTCGATGGCCCACAAATAAGAATATTAATAAATGATACGGACTTCTTAAGTTCAATGAACAATGTGGAACGACCTGCGTGGATTTCGTTTGTTGAAGTTACAAAATTTTTTCTCGGAAATCACAAGTCAAGTAACTACATTGAAATTGAAAACGACATGTTAGATTTTAGAACTAGAACTTTAGAACTTTCAAAACTTAGGATGTAATATATCCATTAAAGTGCACTACCTACACAGTCATCTTGATCAATTTCAAGAGAATATTGGATCCTATAGCGAAGATCAAGGGGAGCGGTTTCACCAGGACCTAAAAACTACGGAAGAAAGGTACCAAGGCCGATGGGATCAGCATATGAAGGCTGATTACTGTTGGGGGATGCAACGTGATTGTCCCACTACACCTGATCCAGGAAAATCGCGAAAAAGAAAGTTTTTAAGTCCATAATAATGTAATAAATTATGTTTTTTTACGTATTTTAATTTTTATATGTTCAGATCAAAATCTAATAAACTACACGTAGGAAAGCAAAATTTTTGCTATTGTTGTAGTTAGTCCTAAGTTAAAAAAAAATACAGCTACTCGGCACCAAAACCACTGTTGACCAGTGTAATCAAAAACTGGATCTGATAAAGAAACTCATTTACAAGCGTTGGAAAACGAATTTCACCGAAACTATTGAGATGTTAATTCCTAGTCAACAATATGCGGCACGTGACCATGACCAGAAACCCATTCGTTGCCGACGTCTTACAATTACCCGAAACTATCGAGATGTTAATTCCTAGTCAACAATATGCGGCACGTGACCATGACCAGAAACCCATTCGTTGCCGACGTCTTACAATTACCCGAAACTATCGAGATGTTAATTCCTAGTCAACAATATGCGGCACGTGACCATGACCAGAAACCCATTCGTTGCCGACGTCTTACAATTACCCGAAACTATCGAGATGTTAATTCCTAGTCAACAATATGCGGCACGTGACCATGACCAGAAACCCATTCGTTGCCGACGTCTTACAATTACCCGAAACTATCGAGATGTTAATTCCTAGTCAACAATATGCGGCACGTGACCATGACCAGAAACCCATTCGTTGCCGACGTCTTACAATTACCCGAAGAAGTTCAGGAAGAATTTCTAGAAATGAATCTCTTTCATCTCTTGACATTAGACAAAATTTGTATGTATAATTTAAAAAAAAAACGAAATGTAAATGTAAAAGTAATTAATTATTAAAAATGTACCTATTCTTCTATTAAAGATCCATAATAAACAAATATATTGTATCTGTATTGAACCTATTTGAAATTCAGATAAATAATTTAGTTAATATAAAAATACAGTGTTTTTTTTTTTTTTTCGTTATTTGTTTTTGGGGTGTTATGCCGTGTCGCGCTACCTCCTTCTTTAGCTAAATAACGAAAATGCTTTTGGCCGTGAAAATCTTAAAACTTATCTTTCTTATTTTTGTTTAAACTTAATTAAGGGGGCATGAAAAATTTTTTTTTTGGTTCGGGGAGGCTCCGCGAAATAAAGGTTGGGAAACACTGCTGTCAAGGATATCAAAAAACGATAAACTTTTTTTAACAAATTTCCAAATCCACCTACTTGCACCTAGCACCTATCACCTTTTCCAGTTGATTATCTTCGCCTCGGTACTATTCTATACAGTAGAAGACAGGTACTGTAAGTGTAAGTCTTCATACCCCTTTTGGCCTTTTACAGTAAAGTAACAGAGGTTGTCGACCCAGGCCCAGGCCCAGGCCCAGGCCCAGGCCCAGGCCCAGGCCCAGGAGGCGGGAGTTTGGTGAGATTTTATCATCTTTTTACGTTCGGTACCGAAGCCAAATTTAATTGCTTATCGCATTGTGACATTATTTTAACATTTTGGACTGCGGCAGTAATTTCCGTATAAAAACGGAATAACGTTATGTAACATGGATTCTGCATGTTTCCTGTGGTATGCTGATGATGCGGGGCTGATATCTAACAGTATGGAAGATCTACAGTCTCTCGTGTCTAGGATGAACCAATTATGTATGAAGAATGAGTTGATGATGAATGGAAGTAGGTCTAAAGTCATGGTGTTTGAAAGAGAGATTACGAAAACAGTGTGCAATATAGTTGTGAATGATGAATTCTTGGAGCAGGTGGATGAGTTTGTGTATCTGGGTAGTAGATATATTTACGAGAGATGGGAAGGCTGATGGAGATATTGAAAGAAGGGTAAAAGTGCAGGCAACCCCAGGACTGAATGCCGTTGGCGTTAATAAAAGACTGTCAAAAGAAGCGAAGCTAGCAGTCCACAATGGAGTCTTGGTACCTGCCCTGGTGTATGGCAGTGAGGCATGGGACTGGCAGAGGAAGGATGAAATTAGACTTTGCATCGCTAATTTGTTTAGCTAATTTGGCATCTTAATCGTTGGCTAGTCTGTAGGTATTTATATTTGATATTAGGTAGATAGGTATATAGGTCAGCATCCCTTATACAAAAAGTCACCGACCGCCACTGCTGTATAGATGAGACGTAATTGCGTAAAAGTGGGGGGAGTACGGATATTATCGGACGCATAGTGTTGATCAATTGTATTTTGTTGTTATTGCTTCAATATAAACGATTTATGAGTTAATCATAAGTGGAAAGGACAGATCTACGTGGTATGCTAATTTTAAAAATCAATAACCATCACTATTTCCCAAAATTTAAATTTAAAAATTACGAAATTTTCGTTTATTATCGGAATTCGACGGGTGGTATCGGACAAATTAGCTCTTTGGTTTAACGCCGTAATTTCTTTTGTTTTATAATAAAACGGTTACTGATGATTAAATAAAAAGATTTCACATATATCAAGACACTATCTTTATTTAAAAAAAATACAAGCAAGAGAAATACAAGAAAAGGGGCAACAAAGTATTTGAAATAATTGTCTAATATCGGAAATCAAATGTGGTATCGGACACAAAAGTGGACAAAAAATATTCAGGTTTTTTTTTATAAAAAAAAAGGATTTAAAAAAAAGTGGTAAAACCGTGTTCAAACTTTACATAACACGTTACACTGAAAATAAAAATTATTTCTGGCACAATTCACATTTGTAAAAATGCTGGCAAGATTCAAGACCCGTACAATTTTTATGAGCCCATCCGTGACAATCTTGACATTCAATCCAGTCTTCTTCGAAGCTTTCTCTCCAGATAATTCAAACTTCATCTTTGTTATAATCCTTTACGTAGTTTTAAAACATAAGATCGTCATTTGATTGCAACTGAAATGTAGTGTACCGTTTTATATGTAAAAATATAATTAAATTAAAAACGTACCTTTTATTTGTCTTCGAATAAAGCTGCGGACACAATAAGCGGTGGTCAAAGTTTGTTTTTTGGGCACAAAACGACAGATTGAAACAGAGACATGCAAAAATTGACCAATAATATTGCTCAGAAGACACTTCTCGTCTCCGCTCCACTTGTAAAGTTTTGTGGTACAGGACTTAGGTGTTAGATAATAATAATTATTATTATAATAATACTAGCAGGTTCCCAGCATGTGTTGCAATGCCACATTCAAAGAAATATTTTTTTTATCCCTGCATGTCCTTTCCCGTGCGTCCCCGTTCCCCTCCCACCTCCCATTCCCCTCCCGCGTTCCCCTGCCACCTTCCCCGCCTACCCTTTCCCCACTCCCACTCCCCGCCAACCCACCTCCCGCGTTCCACATATTCAGTCCCAGTACATTCAGTTTTCAAACTGCTATTACAATTTTTTTATTATAGTTTTAATTTTTCACATATTACAAATATTAATTTTTGTATATTATAAGAACAAGCAATCAAATCTGGTACCTAACGTAGATACCTATTTAAAATATCTATAATAAAAAAAAACCATAGACAATTCTTTTGTTACATAAAAAACAGCTGCCTGCTAAATTTAATTTCATAAAACGCGCGATCTGTCAAACGTGCAAAGTTAAAATAGTCATCAAGTTTTCTGAAATTATCCAATTTTCTGCGTAATTTTCTTAATTTTTCTTTCCGTAAGAACCTTCTACAAAGTATTAGAAAACTTTACAAAAGATTAGTGAAATAGGTAAAGTCGTTCTAAAGTTATGGCATGACCAAGGAAACAAGAATTCATTTTTATATTTATTTATTGTTTCTTCACACTGCAGGTAAAAATGTTTACAATACAATTTGTTACCTCACTAGGACAAGCCTGTGTTGAGGTTAACAATAATTATACAAGTTAACAAAATAACACAAAATTATACAGATTTTGAAAGAACAATATTGTTGTATTTCTTACAGATTGAGATTAGATTATGGGTACCTACTGGTACCTACTAAACTGATGGCGCTAGGTACTACATTAATGTAGACTTTTAGGGTGACCATAGTTTTGAGATCTGATTTAAAATAAAATAAAATAAAGTTTTTTTTTGTTTTTAAGGATTAAGTTGTGAATAATAAATATTTGTATACAATTTTACATGCTGTAGATTTGGCAAGAGGAAGATGAACAAAAACGGTTCAAACAAAAATTATTTTAGCTTATTATTATAAACATACTCATTTAGCTAATAATTTAGAAAGGACAAAGTAGAGAAAATCAATTGGCAATCCTCGACTAACACAAATAATTTAAGATCCTTCTTAAAAGTGTACAAGGAATAAGATGACTTTATATGTTCTGGAAGACTATTAAATATGAGTGGAGCTTGATAAAAATAATTTCTTTGGCCAAAAGAAGATTTAGTTTGAATTGCCATAAAGTTCAGACCAGAGCCAATTCTCGTAGTACGAATTTGCTGTGTTCTTTCTGCAAAATTAATATTATTAAAAAATCTACAAAGCGTTTGTGTAATCTATAACTGTTTTACGTTCATTACATTACATTCCTTAAAAAGTAAATGAGTTGGATATTTAATTTTTTTCTTGAACATAACTTTAAGAATCATTTTTGGGCAATATTAAGTGGTTCTATATAAGTCTTTGGGCAGGATCCCCAGCACACAATGTTATAAGAAAGCAGAGACTGGATTATTGCAAAATAAACAGTTTTTATTTTTTCTTTGTCTATTATATGTCTTAGTTCTAAAGATATAGGTAAGTCTCTTAGTATTATTTACTAACATATGAATATGATCATTCCATCTCAAAAATTAATCTATTTTTACACCAAGGTATTTGATGCTGACTACATTTTCTAAAGGGTTGCAGTTACATGTTTGAAAACAATTGTGAATAATCAAGTTGTGAGTTTCAGAAGGCTGACTTTTACTTGAAATGCTAAAAGTGATAAATTTGGTTTTTTGTGCATTCAAAGTTAATATATTATTGTTTAACCAACTATTTACCACTTTTAAACCCATATTATTTTGTGGAAAGTTTCATTCCAAGTTTTACCCTCAAATATTAAGGCAGTGTCATCTGCAAAACTAACAATGTTACCAGGAATATTTAGACTACATAAATCATTTATATAAATAAGAAACAATATTGGCCCAAGCACACTACCTTGCGGGACTCCAAAGAAGATTGATTTACCCTCGCTTAACATCTTATTTATTTACACTTGTTGTGTTCTGTCACTAAGATAAGATCTGAACCAGCCTATATATACATAGATGACATTTGTATAGCGCAGTTTTGTGTTATTTCACTTCAAGTGCGCACTACAGTAATTAACTTAAAAATAATCTAGTGTTCAGTCAAATTATTCCTATAGTTCTTGATCTATTACTATGATTCAAAAATGTACAATACAAAGTATAAAATTATTTGAAAATGTATTTTAAAGCCATGAGTATTTGAAATACAAATTACAAAATATCTCAGCAGCAGGTAATTGAAATACCAATTACAAAATACATTTTTAGGAAGTAATTGAAAAACAAATACAAAATACGTATTTGTATTTCAAATACGTATTTCAAATACAAGTAATTCAAATACTGCCCAGCCCTGCCTGCAATAGCCATCCCAAGCCAAGGTGCGAGCCACCGTGCTCAGTCTGAATGTCCTGGGGAACAGCGTCACGAACGGTGCCTCCGAGAAACAAGGTCGCATCTCGGAGTATTTAGACCTCACTCCAGCACTCAGGACTCTGCTGGAGTGAACCTTCTATTTCCCTGGGAAATCGTGGGACAAAAAAAATTGAACCATTCGAAAACTAGGGGCCTTTTGGGAACCTAGGAGTGCTGAGGCCACCTCTGTGGATTTCCTACCTGGGGCCGTAGGAGGAACCAAGAGGAGAAACCGTGGAGAGGTGAGCTTAGGCCACTTCCATGAACTCTTCCCTTGTGGGGCCTTCGAGGAACCAAGGGGAAGGGCACCCTTCCGGGGCCTTTGTGGAACCAAGGAGGAGTGAAGTGGAGATATAATGTCATCTTCCCATGTGGGGCCTTCGAGGAACCAAGGGGAAGGGCACCCTTCCGGGGCCTTTGTGGAACCAAGGAGGAGTGAAGTGGAGATATAATGTCATCTTCCCATGTGGGGCCTTCGAGGAACCATTTAGGAGTGAAGAGGAGAAATGAGGTCATCTTGGTGAACTCTTCCTCTGTGGGGCCTTTAGGGAACCAAGGAGGAGTGAGGAGGAGAGATGAAGTTCTCTTCCCTCCTGGGGCCCTCGGGGAACCAAGGTGGAGTGGACTCTTCCCTTGTGGGGCCTTTAGGGAACCAAGGGGAGGTGGACTCTCCGTCGTGGAGCCTTCGGGGAACTAAGGAGTGGAGAGGAGAGATGAAGCCCTCTTCCGTCGTGGAGCCTTCAGGGAACCGAGGAGGCGTGAAGAGGGGAAATGAGACCTGTAAAGACACATTGTCGAACTAGAAGATATAGCTTCATTTCCCATGACAATCCTGGTGAACTTTATAAAGGGGACTGGGTTACTGTCAAAGGAGTGAGGTAAAGTGGGAGATAGTACAATGGGTCTATGGCCTAAGTGCTCACGGGAAATATATATATGTAAACCGTCTCCGATTATTAAAAAAAAAAGATGAAGCCATACTAAATAATGCAAAATAATATGTTTTTGTTTTGAAAATTTGATTGCTTGGAAGTATTATTATAGATGCTTCAATTAAATACTGCGTGTAGAACATACCTTGGCCCTTAAAAATATCGGTCAGTTTTTTTAAGGGTCTTTTAATAAGCCTAGAAAAAAATAAAGTATTTTATTTTTTATTTATTAATCTTAAGTTAGCTCACATCTTTGTGTGTGCTAATATTTTATAAAGATATAAACATTTACATTGGTCGGCAAACATAATCATTCTTTAAATATTACACATAAATAAAGACATTAATAATTGAGGTAGACAAACTTTCGTAATTCTTTTTTAAACTTATTTATATTTTCTATCTCAGTAATTTCATTCGGGATGTTGTTATACAGTTGGACGGCCTGGTACATCAGAGATTTCTGGGTGCTTGATTTTTTTCTTGTCGGCATTCTAATTTTTTTTTTTTTTTTTTTTTTTTAATAATTTTTTTTTGTTACATACATAAAAATATTACAAAATACATTTCTTTTGATTAGAAGTAAAAAAAAAAGGAACTATAAAATTAAATATGTAGCTTAAAGATAAACAATATTACAATTTAACAAAAAAAATATATTACAATAGTATACATATATGTATGATAACAAAAAAAAATCCCACATAGGCATCGCCAGTTCGTGGGTATATTTAAGTTTTTTTTAATGCAGTTAAGTTACAACATGGCAAATTAAACTTTAAATTAGTAAATTAAAACATAATTATGGTTTAACATATTTATAGAACAAATAATTCCGTATTTACAAAACTAAAGTTAAGAAAAGAAAAAAAAAATATATATATACATGAAAAACAAAAAAGGTTAAATAAAAATTAGGATTTGTAAAGTTATAACAGGTATGATGTTATAGCAGGTATGTATTTGTGTCATTTGTAGTTACCCAAGTCTTTATTAATTTTTTGTATATGCTGTAAGAGGATATGTTTTTAGATTTAATTTCTATAGTCTGATACAGTGCATTATAGATTTTTGGTGCAATGGAAAAAGCATGTCTCTGCGCAAGCCTAGTTTTGCATAGGGGAACCTCAAATGCATTATTTACTCTACTGCTGGAGCGATTTTCGTTTTTTGTAAAATATACATTTCGTGAAAATATATATTTCAGACATTGCATACAGTAGATTTTTCTTATATCTAAGAGTTCAGCTTAGAGAGGTAGGTAACATCTTTATGCAACATTATTTTTATTATTAATTTTTGAGTAATTTCTAGTTTTTCACAATTTGGGAGGCGGGAATGGGTACCGCCGCCCCGGGAACCTTTATTGGATAACCAACACCTCTGCCATAGGTCACCCCAAGTGGTTCGCTACGTTTGGTGATTTAGCAGGGGTGCCCGGGTTCATGGGGTGAGGTTTGTCTAGGTCTTGAAGGCGGATGACCGGGACACACTGAACCCCAGATTCCTACCCACCCCCTAAACCCTTTTCCTTCCCAGAACTCTCCTCTCCTTCCTTTCCTTAAAAAAAAACCCTCTACACAGCATCCCCAAAGATGACATAGGCCCTGATGGAAATTATTTTCCTCAGGGCCTCCTGTGTGGAGCTCATGTAAAAAAAAAAAAAAAGTTGCTTAATATGGGTATCATAAGTACCCCCCCATCCAATTATTCCATAAGATATTGATGGTTGCACCAATGCATGATATACCAGTTTCATTCTTTTAATATCAACTATGTTATTTAATCGTTTAAAAATGTAAGTCAAATACCTAAGTTTATTTACAAGGTTTTCTACGTGATTTGTCCATTTTAGTTGGCTGTCTATAATAATTCCTAAGTATTTAACTGTGTTCCCCGAATTAATTTCTATACAGTTAGAACACAAAACAGGGTTGCAAGAATTGTTGTGAAACCTTATGTTTAGGTGAGTTAAGGGTGCCGCCCTTTTGGTATTATAGAATGGAATATACATAGTTTTTTCGCTTTTTTTTCTTGTCCCTTGTCCCTTGTCATTTGCTTTGAATTTCTTGTCCCGTGTCCGTGTGTTTCGTTATTATAATGTATTTTTCTTTTTAGTTCCTTAGACATCATCCCCATGTTAATTTTATGTAAAAAAATAAGTACATTCAAATACACAGTGTAAGGTCTATAAAACACACTTTCAAGTCCAAACCCTCCTATTTATAAACCTCTTTTCGGATACGGTTTTATTGGTGAATGGTAGAAGAAGTCGGGGACGCCCGAGGAAGACATGGCACTATCAAGTGAATCAGATACTTGAGTCGGGTCATGTCAAAAGTCAGAATAATTGAAGAGAATGTATGAGACGATGTATGAATGTGAGTGAGGCAAATAGTGTGTGCCAAGACCGAGTTGTTTGGCGGTCCGTCCTCTCTGCCTACCCCTGCGGGGAAACGGCGTGATGGTTAGTTAGTTAGTTTTATTGTTTAACGCGTTGTTATTTTACAATACGGCCGGCAGTAGACGAATTTGGATTATCAAAGTGAACTCTACGCCGTCCACCGAAGGGCTACATAATTTGTCGCCCGTTTTTTTATCAGTTCGCCCCCGGACGGAGCGGGGAACAGATGTTAGGCTCCGCGTCGTTTTGTTCCGTGAAATCAATTTTAAAATTCTGTTTTATTACAATAAACAATGCGTAAAAAATGAGTTAATGTTTTTTACAGGCCTTTACGAAATCAACCTGTAAAAAAATTCTCAAATACCTTTTCCAACCTTTCCGAAAGCTTTTTTTTAAGTATTTTTAAACTCCTCTCATAAAAGGGAGTGAATTCCGATTTCGATTTTTTCCTGGACTATTGGATTGCCTTAAATATGGAACTACAAAATTTGTAAGCTGGCAACACCGGCGGCCGGCGTAGTCTAGCGGTAAGGCTTTTGACTCGCAATCCGAAGGTCGCGGGATCGAATCCCGGCGTCGGCAAATAAATTATATTTGATTAATTTGTATTATTTCACGATTAATTCATTTAAAATAATATATTAAAATAATTAACATTCGAAAGGTCAAAGCCAAACAACCACCGTTCAGAATTGAATCGGTGCTTGAAATGGCTTTAGCCATGTTTGGCGACCAGATCTTAATAGCCATCCCTCTTTTCCATCTTCTTCATCGTAAACTGTAATAAAACATCTACAAACTGCATGAACGAAAATAGAAATAAATTGCGCGACGTCAGTCCTAGATTAGAAAAATTGATTAATTAATTTCTCGCAAGTACCAAACCGTGCATTCACAGACCTACCATAGACAAGCCATACATATAACATACCATAGACACGGTACACGGCCTAATCTAGGAGTGCCTACCCACCCAGTTGAGTCGAGGCCCGTGGGAGCGGATTGCAACACTCACCAGAGCACATTACATTATTGTGTCTCTATGATTAGGTACCTACTTGCTGTTATTTTGTAAGGGGTTAGATGTGTATTATGTTATGTTTTGTGCGTAGGCGGGGCATGGCAACACTCGATGTTGAGAGTGTGATGAGAATTCATTTTTTAATCCGTCAATAAATAATTGTCCCCGCAAAGACGCATGTTGTTTGTTTTGGAGAAAAGTGAATAATTGTGATTTGGTCTACTCAACCAGTCTCTCCCAATCCGGCCCGCCACGCCACTGCGTGGCGGGCCGGATTGGGCAGACCGTACGCCGCTAAAACCTAGGCAAACCTCACCCCATGAGGCACCCCTTTTTTAAGTGAAAACCTCATAAGAGCCCCAGCTGCTCCCGTCTGGAGCCAGTGAGACCATGGTATCCCCAATTGTTGTATGTTGTGAGGCTAAAGGAAGTAGAGAGCGGAAGAAGATGGGGAAGAGGAAGGTGGGGAAGTTAAAAAAAACCTGGCTATACAGATCTGGTCACCAAACATGCTACAGCCATTTCAAGCAACGTTTCAATTCTGAATAGTGGTCTTACACCGGGGCGATACTGAGAGTATCTTCCACTCTATGCTATATATCATTTTAAATGAATTAATTGTGAAATAACACAAATTAATCTCATTTTTTTGTGCACGCCGGGATTAGATCCCGCAACCTTCAGATTGCGAGTCAAGAGCTTTACCCCATGACCACGGAGGCCGTCAGAGTGCTACCGATCCCTGCTAAGTCACCAAACGTAGCGAACCGATTGGGATGACCTGTGTGTGGCAGGGGTGATGGCTGTCTTCAAATAACTGGTTTTGGGGCGGCGATACCCATACCCGTCTCCCAATTAAGGCAGTGGTGGTAGACGAAGACGCCAAACCCCAGCCGACGAGAATTAGGGGAATGTAATAAAACCTTTAATTGTTTTCTAAAAAATATCTACTTATATTTAGGTATATTTGATACAATAATTTATATTTTATATATATATAATTTAAAAGTGTTGGCCTCACTGGGTGGCTTAGGTGAGGCCCCCATTTCATAATAGAAAATTTCAATAAGTACTAAATAAATTAGATTTTTTTATTTTAATTTATTTATTGCAATGATAAAGATACTTAAATTAACATGATAATTTATATTTCTATAATAATTTATATAATATATACGAGAGTTAAAAACTCGTGTGTAAAGGGGAAAAAATAAAAATTAATAAATAACTAAAAATTATAACTTAACATTCAGTTTGAAGAAAAAAAAACAAAAACATTTTCAACCTTACTAAAAAACCCAGTGAAAATTTTATTCCATTGACAAACGGCCGCGGATGTGAAAACACTACTAATTAAAAATAGTTCATGGAAAAAAATACACATTGTTTAGTTTAGAGAGGGTAGTTTATCTCTGTTTTAGTAATGATATCTGAAGGAAATTTGGAATTTTTCCAAAGTATTTTGAATGTTCTTTATATTTCTTATTTTTGAAGGTGTCGTAAAAACAAATACCATTTATGAAAATTAGATAAAATTAGCTTTTAGATTTGTGTATTTGAAATACACTTTAGTTTAAAAAAACTGCTATATTTTAAGATTCAAACGCGGAAAAAAATGAAAAAAAATTTCTTACCAAAACTTTTTTGTGAAAAGGTAGAGAAATTTATAAAAAAACTAAATTTAACAAATACAGTCCTTTTATATAATGAATTAAGAACGAAACTGTCACCTCCCTTTTTCCTCGTGCATACAATAAAAAAAAAATAATTTCAAAGTTTTTTTTATTGCCAAAAAACTAACCTAAAAATAATACCGGCTTTTATAACAGATTTCTTGCATCTCTAAAGACGTTAATTTAAAAAAACACCACTTTCATGAAATTATTATAAAATAAAATCCTTTAAATGTAAATTTGAATTTTCATGTATCATATAAAATAGTTTTTGATATTTCAATTTTCAAAGTACGATTATTGTTATTATAATTTGACTAAAACTTATGAAAAACCACAAAAATATAAATATAAATATATGAGTAAATTAGTCATATCAGTAGAAATTACCATCACATTTAAGTAATATTGCACACACACCCGCGAAGCGAAAAATTTTCCCGGTTCCTTTATGTTCGAGCGCAAATGACGAGTACGCAGGCGCCGCCACCTAGCGGTTATGAAGGAAAACAAACAATTTAGTACTTACACTATAAAAAATTACATTGTTGCCAGATTTAAAATACATTTTAAGAACAAACCTTATTAGTAATATTTCGTGTTTTAGTGTATTTTTATTTTATTCATGTTGCGGCAGCAACACGGGTTATCGGGCGTGCTGTGGTTTTTTAGTAAGGCTGTTTGAATATAAATATAAAAGTGAAAAGAACTTTTTATATATAACTAGCTGAACCCGACCACGCTTCGCTGTGGCTTTGTCTCATTTTAATTATTAGAGGAGTTAACAAAAATTGTTTAGCAACTGTGCATTTTCCAAGATGACACATTGCTTAATTGAATATCTGCTGTGACTATGCTGTAGTGTAGAATATAAGGGAAGAAAAAAAAAACATTCGTAAATTTTTTTAAATTATTTATTATTCAGACCTTAAATACTTTTACAATATCACTTTATTATAGATTAGCACCTATTGGTGTCAGCAATTCTTTGTAGTTGATCATTTCTGCGTTGCAAAACGATATCGCGAGAATGAAATTCTTCTCCAACCTCATTAATTGTTGGCGCATTATATCGTCTGACATGCTCACTTGCTGGTGTTTGATCAGCACTAATGATAATTTTATTGCTGTCTGATGGCATGAGATCAATTGCATTTTTGAACATTCGAATTAAATTATTTTTATCATCTAAAATTTTTTTCAACTACTTAACAATATTTCTTTTGACTTTATTAGAGATTTGACAGCGTGCATTCAACTGATCATTTTGATCTCCCATGAAATATATTTTTAGAAATTTATGTTGATTGCTGTGAAAAGGAAGCAAAGATCTAGCTTTATGGTAAATTTGTTCCTGAAATTAAACGTCGGCATAAAATTTTCTGTTATAACGTTAGCGCCAAATGAAGTCATCTGAAAACATTGTTAAAAATTGAGATACTACCAGCACCTGTGGGTTGCTTGAGCAAGCTCCCAGACATTAATATTTCAAATGTGCGAAACTTGGCTAGTCGCTGAGTGTTCGGTACCTGTTTTAACTACCAAGTACGTACTATGGAGGAAGCCATTTTTTTGTAGATGCTTCCGAGTGTCAAGTGTGTAATGATTCATTCTTTAAATGTATGCAGGTTTTTACATTATAAAAGTGCTAGCATCTCATTATTATCGCTTCTTCCCAACGCAAGTTTTAACAGTAAACAACTGCCAGTGTTTGGCCCGGTGTGTTGACACCGTAATATAATACATTTATAACATGTCCAAGTGAAATAAACAGTGAAGTTTTTTGCAAAGATAATTATTTTATTTAAAAGGACACCCATCAATTTTGAACATGGTCCTTACGATCCGGATTGCAATCAGAGGACTGCAATAATATAAAAAAAAACAAGAACCAGCTGCCAATTAATACAGATGACCAAAATTACAATTACCGGAATCACAAAGATGAACAAAGGAAGACTGGATTCACATCGGAAATGAGATAAGTTTTTAGTGCCTTCCCACCCATACCCATTCCTTAACATCCATTCAGAACTCATTCGTAGTTTTTTAACAAGATTAATCCCATAAATATTGTATTGTAAAAAATAAAATCACTACCCACGTAAAGATTTTATGCAACTCATGATTCTCAATTAATGATTGAACATTAGGTTCTCAATTAATAATTGCCAGGAATATTGTCGTTGTTGTCTTTCAGGCGGGTAGCTTCTCAAATAAATAAATACGCATTGTCGGAACACATTTTATCAGGGATTAAGCTACGAAAAGGTATTTGTACACAAAATGGATAAGATCAAATCTTTAATAGCCAAGAGAGGCGTGATTAAGGGGAAATTGACGCGTTTCGCGGATTCTATAAACTCCTTGTCCGCGATTGAAATTAAACTGAGGTACGACCGAATTAAGCCATTGTTAGATCAATTCGAATCTATACAGGACGAAATTGAAATTTTATCGGATGAGGAACTGGAAAATTCTATTCAGCGCGAGACGTTTGAAAATCAATATTTTTCAGTCCTTTCGACTGCTAAAGGGGCGGTTGACTCAATTAACGAGGGTAGAGTAGAAATCAAACTTCCAACTCTCCAATTGAGAGAATTCGATGGGAATCAAAAAGATTGGGTAAATTTCGTTGAAACCTTTAAAACTTTGGTTCATAATAACAGTTCCTTGAGCAACGTCCAAAAATTCTTTTACTTACAATCTGCGCTGAAAGGGAACGCATTGAAAATAATTGCTAATCTAGAAGTTTCGGAATTAAACTACCTATCGGCTTGGGAATTGTTGCACGACAGATTTGCGAATCTCAGGGCTACCGTACATAAACCAGGGAAATGTCAACAAAAATAGTAACTTAAAATCTCTTCATCCCTTTTTATGTGATGGTCTTATATATGTGGGCGGTAGATTAAATTTAGCTACACACCTATCTTACCAACAAAGACATCCAATTATATTGCCAGCTAAACATAAGCTAACCGAATTGATTATACGTCACTATCATTATGTAAACTTACACGCAGGACCTCAAGCGCTATTAGCTGAAATAAGATTAAGGTTTTGGCCTATTTTTGGGAAAAATACTGTTAAAAAGATATTACATAAGTGTATTGTGTGTTTTAGGTGTAATCCTCGTATTGGTAACCAAATCATGGGAAGCTTACCGAGCGAAAGAATCACACCGAGCCGACCGTTTGCTATCACGGGAGTCGATTTTGCTGGACCGATTCCAACCAAAAGTGGGCCACTGAGGAGAGCTCCACTCGTGAAATCGTATTTATGTATTTTTGTTTGTTTTTCCACAAAGGCGGTTCACTTGGAATTAGTTTCGGATTTATCTAGCAATGCTTTTTTGAACAGTTTAAAGAGATTTATATCCCGTAGGGGAGAACCTGATAAGATCTTTTCCGATAACGCTAGCAACTTTCGGGGGGCCAGTAATAGGCTCAAGGAGCTGTATACCAGTTTGAGAGAGAACAACGACAAGATTCAAAATTATTTAGCTAACAGAGGTATTGAGTGGAGGTTCATAACCCCTCGAGCCCCTAGTCAGGGAGGGCTGTGGGAAGCTGCGGTCAAGTCAGCAAAGTTTCATTTGTATAGAGTCACTAGTAATTCTGCTTTAACCTTTGAACTTTTGTATACCTTAATTTGTCAGATTGAGGCCTGTCTAAATTCCCGTCCATTGACTTCCTTGTCTGATGACATCCACGATTACCAACCCCTCACCCCAAACCATTTCCTCATAGGCACTAAATCCTCTATCATTCCGGAGAGAGATGTCCGAGCCATACCAGACAACAGGCTGACCCAATATCAGAGAATCCATGCGCTAATGTTATCCTTTTGGTATAGATGGAAGCGAGAGTACTTGATGGAGCTACAAAAAAGGACGAAATGACAAACCAGTAATCAACGGGCACTGCAAAAGGATGATCTGGTTATTCTGAAGGAAGATAATTTACCTCCACCATTATGGAAAATGGCGCGAGTTATATCTACACATCCCGGCGCGGATGGTGTAGTGGCGAGTGGTTACCCTGAAAACCCCTCAAGGAATCTTTGTCAGGCCTATCACAAAGATATGTCTAATGCCTCTGGACCCGGAAACTGAACCTGTGACGGACGCCCCGGACCCTTCCGTCAGTCCGGACTCCCCGGACGACCATGATGAAACTTTTTAGGGTGAAAATATTTAAAAAAAAGACCCTTTAAAGATACCAATCCCAGGAACAACATGACAACCTATATTGATGATTGATTGCACCCCGCGCTGTGGTGCTTATATCGTGGACTGCACCTTGAGAAGATCCTAACCAATGGACTTGAAAAAAAAAAAAGACAATTGTGTTGTGTTGGGTTGGGTTTTATTATAATATTATTTTGTGTTGGGTTGTGTTCTATTATAATAGTATTTTGTATTAAGTTATTATTTAAATATGTAAAATTTTTTTTTTTGGTTAATTTAAGTTTATGTTGAGACTCGCAACAATAACATTTGGCTGTCAACAGTTCTTTTGTTTTGCTCTTTCAAAAAATATTCTTAAACCAATCTTTTTATTGTGTTTTGGCTGTAAAAAGTTTAGTGTGTTGGAATCTTCTCCCCCCTGATCTTCCAGGAGTCACTTCTTGCTGCTCATTTTCAGATATTTATATAATTTTTTTACTTCTGTCACTTTTTATATTAGCTGTAATTTTTTGAACAATGGAGGAGGATTTCCCTCCTGTACCCCTTACAAAGCCCCCAGATCCCCCTCCTGACCCTCCAGATGGAGACATTTCAGATAAAATAGACTTTTCAGAACATTCAAACATTTCAGACAATGAATCTGTCATCCTAACCTCAATTAAAAAAAGAAAATTTAGTCCCCTTTCCCCAAAAAAACATGATTCGCCTTTGTCTTCTCAGTCCCCTCCAGCTCTTCCTCAACCTCCTCCAACAATCTTTTACTCTACTCATTCCCGTGGCCCCTACATTGTATATGCGCAAAAAACTGAACAAGGTAAAACCATCCATCCTCTTGAATTTGGTAAATTTCTTTCAAATAACAAGAACCTTTCGATTAAACCTGGAGGTGTTAAAGCCGAGGGTCGCTTCCGAATCTCTGTTGAATTCCTGTCAGGTTCAGCCGCCAACAACTTTATCAAAAATATATTTATTTCATCAAATTCTAAATTCAAGGCGTACATCCCAACTTTCAATGTCACTCGAATGGGCCTGGTCAGGGGTATCTCGACCGATCTGTCCATTCCAGAAATCCTGTCCTCACTTTCAACCCCCCAACATATCGGCAATCCCATAAAAGCCAGGAGGCTAAATTATAAGGACACCTCTGAGGGCATCGTTTCCTGGAAGCCCTCCCAATCTGTCGTCATCACATTCGAAGGACAATCTCTTCCCTCTCATATTTATTTATTTTTCAACTCCTTACCAGTTGAAATGTACACTTATCCCACCACTCAATGTTACAACTGCTGCCGTTTTGGTCATACCAAAGCTGCATGCAGATCCCCTCCCAGATGTTTCAAATGTGGAGAAAACCACTCGGCTGACCAATGTTCTTCTCTCTCTTCACCTAAATGTTTTAACTGCTTAGGCGCTCATTCCGCCATTAACTCTTCTTGCCCCGAACAATCTCGCCAAAAAAATATAAAAATTTCTATGGCCTCTGAGAACTTGTCTTTTCTGCAGGCTTCTAAATTATTCCCGCCTGTCAAAAAATCATTTTCCGAGGTTTTATCCAGTAACTCTTCATCCAACCCTCTCGCCTCCTCCTCAACATCTTCCCGTTCAACAAAATTCACATACAAAAACCCTATCTCTAAACAGGCTCGTGGATACGATCAGCAACAACACAACTCACTTCTCTTAAATCCCAATGGTTCTCCTCTTTCACACGCCACAAATGGGTGCGCAAACAATTATAATTCATCCTCAACAAACTATCAAAAGCTTTCTGAACAACTCTCCCAAGATAATTCTTCATTTATTCAAACTCTTATTATGCTTCTAATTGACCTAATTTCTTCTCAAACTAATCTACCGTCCAACGCTGCTTCTATTATTTCCACATTAAAATCATTTATTCAAAATGGCTCTTCAAGATGTCAGAATTCTTCAGTGGAATAGCCGCAGCGCTATTTCTAACAAATCGAACCTTCTTAACCTATTAAATTCAAACCTTGTTTCTGTGGCTGCTGTCTCGGAGACATGGTTTACTCCATCCACCCACTTTAATGTGGGAGGGTACTCCTGTCTCCGCGATGATCGCCCGGAAGGTACGGGCGGTGGTGCTGCCCTTTTTATTAAAAAATCCCTTCCGTTTTTCCCAATAAATAATATCAAACCCCCCAATGCTGACTTTCAAATGGTTGCAGCTAAAATAAAGGACACTTCCTTTGTTTCTATCTATCTTCCCCCAACATCGCACTTCAATAAACAAGCGTGGTTGCAAATTGTCCGTCAACTAAGCCCTCCTTTCTTTTTATTGGGTGATTTTAATGCCCATTCCCCCGTCTGGGGTTCTGCTTTCTGTGATCGAGACGGTCGAAGTGTGATGGATTTCCTAGATGAATCCAACCTTTTTCTTTTGAATGACGGATCTCCTACTAGAATCTCTCGCCCCAACACAAACCCCAGTGCAGTGGATCTCTCCATATGCTCTATTAATCTGGCACCTCTCTCCTCGTGGGTGGTGTCCCCCGACCCTTGCTCCAGTGATCATTTCCCGATCACCATCACTTATCAAACTTCTTTCCATTCAGACAAGTCCCATATTTCGACAAAGATTAAAACAAAACACACCAAATGGGACGAATTTAACTCACATATGGATAAGTTTATACAAAATTTATCCTATACCAATACATTATCTGTCAAAGATGACTACGATAACTTCAAATCAATGCTCGTAACTGCAATCAATAAATCAAATCCTCCCCCTAAAACCAAATCTCTCAAAAAACTCCCTCCAACTCCCTGGTGGGATGAGGAATGTTCCAAAGTAGTGAGAATTCGGAAAGCTAAATCTCTTTCCTATCGTCACAATATGACTATGGAGAACTATCTCATATACAAAAATGCCAAAGCCAATGCCAAAAGGGTATTGAGGTCAAAAAAAAAATCCGGGTGGTACAACTTCTGCAGTTCAGTATCTCCGAACACTCCAATTTCGGAAGTTTGGTCTATGATTCGAAGATTTCGATCCTCCTTCAGTCCAACATCTCCTCGAGCTTCTCATTCTAAATGGATAGACGAGTTCTTGGACAAAATTGACCCCCCTTCTGTACCTAACTTAGATGAAATAACTCCAATCCACAACACTCCTATGTCTGATCATTGGCTTGACTCTCCATTCACTTTAATTGAATTAAAAAATTGTTTATCAACAGTCAAGGACTCATCTCCAGGCAGAGATGGTATTCCTTATAGCATTATCAAAAATAGTAATGATAATGTTCTAAATCACTTTTTAAGCATCTTAAATAAAATCTTCCAGACTGGCATAATACCTGATGACTGGAGTTCTCAAATAATCATCCCAATTCTAAAATTAAACAAATCACCCAATTCTGGATCCAACTATAGGCCAATTGCTCTTTCATCCACCCTTAGTAAAATTTATGAAAAATTAATTAAAAACCGGCTAGAATTTTTTGTCGAGAGTAATCATCTTCTCTCTCCATCCCAATTTGGATTTAGGAAAAAGAAATCTACACAAGATAACCTTGCCATCATCAGCACTGATATTAATTTATCCATTTCTAACAAAGAAGTATGTCTTGCAGTCTTTATAGACATAGAAGGCGCCTTTGACAATGTTTCCATCCCAATTCTTAAAAAAAAACTTTTAGGCCTTGGCTTACCCCTCATGTTTGTCCAATCTATTATTAATCTTTTTCTCGATAGGAAAATTTTCATTGAGCTACCAGATGTTACTCCTCAGAGTAGGTCAATTTGGAAGGGTTTACCCCAAGGCGATGTATTATCCCCCTTACTGTATAATATATACACACACGATATGCATGTCACCATTCCCCCTCAAGTAAAAGTTGTTGAGTTCGCAGATGACATAGCTTTCTTCTTATCATCCAAAATCATTCCATCCGCCGTCAAATATCTTAATGAAGCCATGGATGCCCTTTACACATGGCTTACTTTAAATGGTCTTGAACTTTCAGTACAAAAAAGTCAGTGTGTTACCTTCTCAAATCGTCATAATAGCCCCCCTGTTCAAATTTTATTTAAAAACTCTCCAATCCCCAATGCTTCCGAAGTAAAATTTTTGGGAGTAACATTTGACAGGAAACTTAAATGGTCTTCCCACATTAATAATATAGTTACTAAATGTGAAAAAAATTTAAATATTATCAGATCATTGACTGGCGTTTGGTGGGGTGCTCATCATATCTGCATTAAGTTGCTCTACAATGCACTTATTCGAAGTCATCTCGACTATGCCTGCCCACTTTTTAGTACTGCATCCAAAAATGCACTCAGTAAATTAGACAAAATTCAATCTAAGTCATTGCGAATAATAACTGGCGCGATGCAATCGTCGCCCATCAATTCCCTTCAAGTAGAATGTTCTGATCCTCCTCTTTATTTAAGGCGTCAATTATTTGCTGACAAATTTGTTCTTAAATGTTTAAATTCTAAAAGTCATCAGATTATTCCCAGAGTCTCGTTGTTCAACGACTCAACACATTCATCTACAATCAGAGCACGAACTAAACCTCTCCCTGCCATCTGTAAAAATTTTCGCTCTCTCTCAGAGCTTCAAATTATCAAAAATGATCTTCTTCCTTTGTACAAATTAAAATATAGTCACGTCACCCTATCCCCAACGATTTTAGAAGGGATCGGCATCCTTAAAAGTCATTCTAATCTCCCAGCCCGTACTGTCAATAATATGTTCAATGACATTATTTCTTCTAAATGGCCCAACTCTTCTCTTTTATTTACTGATGGCTCCAAATCTCCGGACTCTCCTAACTGTGGTATTGGTATTAACGTTTACCACAATAATTCTAATGAAAGAATATTTTATTCAATTTCAAACCAATTTTCAATATTTTCTGCTGAGTGCATTGCGATTATTGAATCTCTCAAATACATAATAAAAAATAATTTTGAACATTCTCTTGTTCTCTCTGACTCTCTCAGTTCCCTCCAAAAACTTAAAACAAGTCCTCTTCTTCATCCTGATGATCACTTTGTATGTCTTATTCGAGTATTGATAACCTCCATTCAAAGCTCTGGAAAAACAGTCACTCTGATTTGGATTCCTGGACATGTTGGCATAGTGGGTAACGATATTGCTGATTCCTTGGCAAAACAAGGAGCGTCTAACCCTACCGTTACCCTCGTAAACCATATTCCCCTGTCTGATATTTTTTCCATCATCAAAGATAGATCCCGCAATGTTTGGACAGAGTATTGGAACATTGCTAGTCAATCCAAGGGTGCCCGCTACGCCTCAATACAAAGGACTATCCCATCAAAACCGTGGTTTCAAAAATTCCCCCATTTTTCCAAAAAAGAAATTTCCTTACTTATTCGTATGAGAATCGGACATTGTTCCGTTCCTTCTCACCTTTATAAAATTCATGTGCTTGACTCCCCAGATTGTACGTTCTGTGGTCTAGATGTGGGAACTTTAGATCACATATTTTTTGATTGTCCCTCTCTAAATAAATATCCTCTCTTCTATCAAGCGTTATCAAAAATTGCCTCTCCTCCATTCAACATCTCATCTCTAAGTCTAAACTCTACTCCAATCTTCCATAAAATTCTGAAATTTGCACATTTAAATAAAATTAATATATAAATTCACCTTTCCTTTCTCTGTAATTATAAATGATGGCCTAGAACACCCTTGAAGGGTGAAAGCCAGAAATAATTGAAAAAAAAAAGTTTATGTAATTAGTTTAGGTTAATCACCTTAAAATTCAACTTGTGAATGTACATTTTTAAATAATAGTATAATAAGCAGTGCAGGATTATTTAGTTTTGGCTGCTAAATTATAATAGGTAAAATTATTTGTTAGTATTTGTACGGTATTTAGAGTTAGGATTTGTGTTTTTTCTACTTTTGCCTTGATTGTCTTCCCCTGTTTTTGTTATGTTTTCTTGAAGGGTTCATAAATCGGTATAGGCGATTTAGAAACCCCGAGGCGGAAGCTATGTTAAAAATTGAGATACTACCAGCACCTATGGGTTGCTTGAGCAAGCTCCCAGACATTAATATTTAAAATGTGCGAAGCTTGGCTAGTCGCTGAGTGTTCGGTACCTGTTTTAACTACCAAGTACGTACTATGGAGGAAGCCATTTTTTTGTAGATGCTTCCGAGTGTCAAGTGTGTAATGATTCATTCTTTAAATGTATGCAGGTTTTTACATTATAAAAGTGCTAGCATCTCATTATTATCGCTTCTTCCCAACGCAAGTTTTAACAGTAAACAACTGCCAGTGTTTGGCCCGGTGTGTTGACACCGTAATATAATACATTTATAACATGTCCAAGTGAAATAAACAGTGAAGTTTTTTGCAAAGATAATTATTTTATTTAAAAGGACACCCATCAATTTTGAACAAACATGAATTGTATTTTCTAATATTTTTGAGGAAATGTTTTGAATCATCAGTAATTCCTTGCAAAAAATTTATCAGTGGTGCTATTGGCTGATCAATTTCAGGTAGCTTCACTTTGCCGCTCGCACAACACATTCCTTGAGTTTCTCCTTTAAATTTTACCATTTTACCGATTTGAACAAATTTACATGAGGTATTGTATTGAATATCTGGTTCGTATGAAAAAGTTCGATGGTACGAAGCATGGTTATTCAAAAGATTCAATTGATCTATTTCTTCTCGACGTTTTTAATATGAATGTGCTGCTCGTCTTCTTCGCGCTTCTACTCGTAAACTTTTAAATCTTTCTTCCCGACGATTCGCCAGTTCTTCTTCAATTTGAGGTTTTACTCATAAAGTTAAAATAAAAAATAATAAAAAATAAAAAAGTAATATAATTTGTTACATATAATTCTACTTTTAAATCCGATTAAATTCTTTTAATTCCTAATTATAGGTATCATAAATTTTTGTAACTTTTAATAAAATTAATTGGACTCGCAACAATAACATTTGGCTGTCATCAGTTCTTTTGTTTTGCTCTTTCAAAAAATATTCTTAAACCAATCTTTTTATTGTGTTTTGGCTGTAAAAAGTTTAGTGTGTTGGAATCTTCTCCCCCCTGATCTTCCAGGAGTCACTTCTTGCTGCTCATTTTCAGATATTTATATAATTTTTTTACTTCTGTCACTTTTTATATTAGCTGTAATTTTTTGAACAATGGAGGAGGTTTTCCCTCCTGTACCCCTTTCAAAGCCCCCAGATCCCCCTCCTGACCCTCCAGATGGAGACATTTCAGATAAAATAGACTTTTCAGAACATTCAAACATTTCAGACAATGAATCTGTCATCCTAACCTCAATTAAAAAAAGAAAATTTAGTCCCCTTTCCCCAAAAAAACATGATTCGCCTTTGTCTTCTCAGTCCCCTCCAGCTCTTCCTCAACCTCCTCCAACAATCTTTTACTCTACTCATTCCCGTGGCCCCTACATTGTATATGCGCAAAAAACTGAACAAGGTAAAACCATCCATCCTCTCGAATTTGGTAAATTTCTTTCGATTAACAAGAACCTTTCGATTAAACCTGGAGGTGTTAAAGCCGAGGGTCGCTTCCGAATCTCTGTTGAATTCCTGTCAGGTTCAGCCGCCAACAACTTTATCAAAAATATATTTATTTCATCAAATTCTAAATTCAAGGCGTACATCCCAACTTTCAATGTCACTCGAATGGGCCTGGTCAGGGGTATCTCGACCGATCTGTCCATTCCAGAAATCCTGTCCTCACTTTCAACCCCCCAACATATCGGCAATCCCATAAAAGCCAGGAAGCTAAATTATAAGGACACCTCTGAGGGCATCGTTTCCTGGAAGCCCTCCCAATCTGTCGTCATCACATTCGAAGGACAATCTCTTCCCTCCCATATTTATTTATTTTTCAACTCCTTACCAGTTGAAATGTTCACTTATCCCACCACTCAATGTTACAACTGCTGCCGTTTTGGTCATACCAAAGCTGCATGCAGATCCCCTCCCAGATGTTTCAAATGTGGAGAAAACCACTCGGCTGACCAATGTTCTTCTCTCTCTTCACCTAAATGTTTTAACTGCTTAGGCGCTCATTCCGCCATTAACTCTTCTTGCCCCGAACAATCTCGCCAAAAAAATATAAAAATTTCTATGGCTTCTGAGAACTTTTCTTTTCTGCAGGCTTCTAAATTATTCCCGCCTGTCAAAAAATCATTTTCCGAGGTTTTATCCAGTAACTCTTCATCCAACCCTCTCGCATCCTCCTCAACATTTTCCCGTTCAACAAAATTCACATACAAAAACCCTATCTCTAAACAGGCTCGTGGATACGATCAGCAACAACACAACTCACTTCTCTTAAATCCCAATGGTTCTCCTCTTTCACACGCCACAAATGGGTGCGCAAACAATTATAATTCATCCTCAACAAACTATCAAAAGCTTTCTGAACAACTCTCCCAAGATAATTCTTCATTTATTCAAACTCTTATTATGCTTCTAATTGACCTAATTTCTTCTCAAACTAATCTACCGTCCAACGCTGCTTCTATTATTTCCACATTAAAATCATTTATTCAAAATGGCTCTTCAAGATGTCAGAATTCTTCAGTGGAATAGCCGCAGTGCTATTTCTAACAAATCAAACCTTTTAAACCTATTAAATTCAAACCTTGTTTCTGTGGCTGCTGTCTCGGAGACATGGTTTACTCCATCCACCCACTTTAATGTGGGAGGGTACTCCTGTCTCCGCGATGATCGCCCGGAAGGTACGGGCGGTGGTGCTGCCCTTTTTATTAAAAAATCCCTTCCGTTTTTCCCAATAAATAATATAAAACCCCCCAATGCTGACTTTCAAATGGTTGCAGCTAAAATAAAGGACACTTCCTTTGTCTCTATCTATCTTCCGTGGTTGCAAATTGTCCGTCAACTAAGCCCTCCTTTCTTTTTATTGGGTGATTTTAATGCCCATTCCCCCGTCTGGGGTTCTGCTTTCTGTGATCGAGACGGTCGAAGTGTGATGGATTTTCTAGATGAATCCAACCTTTTTCTTTTGAATGACGGATCTCCTACTAGAATCTCTCGCCCCAACACAAACACCAGTGCCGTGGATCTCTCCATATGCTCTATTAATCTGGCTCCTCTCTCCTCGTGGGTGGTGTCCCCCGATCCTTGCTCCAGTGATCATTTCCTGATCACCATCACTTATCAAACTTCTTTCCATTCAGACAAGTCCCATATTTCGACAAAGATTAAAACAAAACACACCAAATGGGACGAATTTAACTCACATATGGATAAGTTTATACAAAATTTATCCTATACATATCTGTCAAAGATGACTACGATAACTTCAAATCAATGCTTGTAACTGCAATCAATAAATCAAATCCTCCCCCTAAAACCAAATCTCTCAAAAAACTCCCTCCAACTCCCTGGTGGGATGAGGAATGTTCCAAAGTAGTGAGAATTCGGAAAGCTAAATCTCTTTCCTATCGTCACAATATGACTATGGAGAACTATCTCATATACAAAAATGCCGAAGCCAATGCCAAAAGGGTATTAAGGTCAAAAAAAAAATCCGGGTGGTACAACTTCTGCAGTTCAGTATCTCCGAACACTCCAATTTCGGAAGTTTGGTCTATGATTCGAAGATTTCGATCCTCCTTCAGTCCAACATCTCCTCGAGCTTCTCATTCTAAATGGATAGACGAGTTCTTGGACAAAATTGCCCCCCCTTCTGTACCTAACTTAGATGAAATAACTCCAATCCACAACACTCCTATGTCTGATCATTGGCTAGACTCTCCATTCACTTTAATTGAATTAAAAAATTGTTTATCAACAGTCAAGGACTCATCTCCAGGCAGAGATGGTATACCTTATAGCATTATCAAAAATAGTAATGATAATGTTCTAAATCACTTTTTATGCATCTTAAATAAAATCTTCCAGACTGGCATAATACCTGATGACTGGAGTTCTCAAATAATCATCCCAATTCTAAAATTAAACAAATCACCCAATTCTGGATCCAACTATAGGCCAATTGCTCTTTCATCCACCCTTAGTAAAATTTATGAAAAATTAATTAAAAACCGGTTAGAATTTTTTGTCGAGAGTAATCATCTTCTCTCTCCATCCCAATTTGGATTTAGGAAAAAGAAATCTACACAAGATAACCTTGCCATCATCAGCACTGATATTAATTTATCCATTTCTAACAAAGAAGTATGTCTTGCAGTCTTTATAGACATAGAAGGCGCCTTTGACAATGTTTCCATCCCAATTCTTAGAAAAAAACTTTTAGGCCTTGGCTTACCCCTCATGTTTGTCCAATATATTATTAATCTTTTTCTCGATAGGAAAATTTTCATTGAGCTACCAGATGTTACTCCTCAGAGTAGGTCAATTTGGAAGGGCTTACCCCAAGGCGATGTATTATCCCCCTTACTGTATAATATATACACACACGATATGCATGTCACCATTCCCCCTCAAGTAAAAGTTGTTGAGTTCGCAGATGACATAGCTTTCTTCTTATCATCCAAAATCATTCCATCCGCCGTCAAATATCTTAATGAAGCCATGGATGCCCTTTGCACATGGCTTACTTTAAATGGTCTTGAACTTTCAGTACAAAAGAGTCAGTGTGTTACCTTCTCAAATCGTCATAATAACCCCCCTGTTCAAATTTTATTTAAAAACTCTCCAATCCCCAATGCTTCCGAAGTAAAATTTTTGGGAGTAACATTTGATAGGAAACTTAAATGGTCTTCCCACATTAATAATATAGTTACTAAATGCGAATTTTTTTTAAATATTATCAGATCATTGACTGGCGTTTGGTGGGGTGCTCATCCTATCTGCATTAAGTTGCTCTACAATGCACTTATTCGAAGTCATCTCGACTATGCCTGCCCACTTTTTAGTACTGCATCCAAAAATGCACTCAGTAAATTAAACAAAATTCAATCTAAGTCATTGCGAATAATAACTGGCGCGATGCAATCGTCGCCCACCAATTCCCTTCAAGTAGAATGTTCTGATCCTCCTCTTTATTTAAGGCGTCAATTATTTGCTGACAAATTTGTTCTTAAATGTTTAAATTCTAAAAGTCATCAGATTATTCCCAGAGTCTCGTTGTTCAACGACTCAACACATTCATCTACAATCAGAGCTCGAACTAAACCTCTCCCTGCCATCTGTAAAAATTTTCGCTCTCTCTCAGAGCTTCAAATTATCAAAAATGATCTTCTTCCTTTGTACAAATTAAAATATAGTCACGTCACCCTATCCCCAACGATTTTAGAAGGGATCGGCATCCTTAAAAGTCATTCCAATCTCCCAGCCCGTACTGTCAATAATATGTTCAATGACATTATTTCTTCTAAATGGCCCAACTCTTCTCTTTTATTTACTGATGGCTCCAAATCTCCGGACTCTCCTAACTGTGGTATTGGTATTAACATTTACCACAATAATTCTAATGAAAGAATATTTTATTCAATTTCAAACCAATTTTCAATATTTTCTGCCGAGTGCATTGCGATTATTGAATCTCTCAAATATATAATAAAAAATAATTTTGAACATTCTCTTGTTCTATCTGACTCTCTCAGTTCCCTCCAAAAACTTAAAACAAGTCCTCTTCTTCATCCTGATGATCACTTTGTATGTCTTATTCGAGTATTGATAACCTCCATTCAAAGCTCTGGAAAAACTGTCACTCTGATTTGGATTCCTGGACATGTTGGCATAGTGGGTAACGATATTGCTGATTCCTTGGCAAAACAAGGAGCGTCTAACCCTACCGTTACCCTCGTAAACCATATTCCCCTGTCTGATATTTTTTCCATCATCAAAGATAGATCCCGCAATGTTTGGACAGAGTATTGGAACATTGCTAGTCAATCCAAGGGTGCCCGCTACGCCTCAATACAAAGGACTATCCCATCAAAACCGTGGTTTCAAAAATTCCCCCATTTTTCCAAAAAAGAAATTTCCTTACTTATTCGTATGAGAATCGGACATTGTTCCGTTCCTTCTCACCTTTATAAAATTCATGTGCTTGACTCCCCAGATTGTACGTTCTGTGGTCTAGATGTGGGAACTTTAGATCACATATTTTTTGATTGTCCCTCTCTAAATAAATATCCTCTCTTCTATCAAGCGTTATCAAAAATTGCCTCTCCTCCATTCAACATCTCATCTCTAAGTCTAAACTCTACTCCAATCTTCCATAAAATTCTGAAATTTGCACATTTAAATAAAATTAATATATAAATTCACCTTTCCTTTCTCTGTAATTATAAATGATGGCCTAGAACACCCTTGAAGGGTGAAAGCCAGAAATAATTGAAAAAGAAAAATAAAATAAAAATAAAATTAATAAAATGGCAACACTGTCTAAAACTGTCATTCCGTTTTTTACTATGATTTTCCTTTAGAACTTCCAAATAAAAAGTATGTATAAACGCTCTTCTGCTAAAATGCAATGTTCTGTAAAAGTTTTGAGTCAATCCATCGATTACTTTCCGAGATTAGCGAACGCAAACAAACGGAACCTAATTTTTTATATATATAGAAGATAATATAAAGTTAAATATTCAAAACAAATTATTTAAAATAAAAATAAAAAAGTACTAGATACACTAAAAAGTAATAGAATAAGAAAAATAAGATGTCAATTGATTCTAATTAGCTAAATTATTCATGATAGAATTGTTTATTTTATTTTTAAATTTATTATAATTAAGTTCTAACCTCAGCTCTGTCGCTAGTTGATTGAACCACATCATTCCAGTGTTAGGTGTAATGGGAATTAAATACTCGTACATTAAGTCGGTAATGGAAAGAAAAACTAAAATTCATTTATTATGAATTTTGTGTGTATTATAAGTATCGTATGTTACGTGTGTACGTTTTATTCTTTTACGTTATAAAATTTTGGTAAAATTGTTTTTTGTTCTTTAATCCATTTAAGTCCAGTCTTAACTTTGTATCTGAAGTTACTTTTGTTTTCCTCATTTTTTGTATAAAGTAAAAGACTGCTGAATGATTTTATAGCAAGTTATTTATGGTGTCCAAAGCTTGTGTTTTTTGTGATTGTGTCAAGTCAAAGAATTTTGACTGGACACCCAGGTGGAAAGAGAAAAGTGGGAAGACCCAGACTGAGGTGGAAAGACGAAGTAAGAGGGGATGCAGCACAGCTTCTCCAGGTACCAAATTGGAAGTCAGCCGCTGAGGACAGGAGGAGTTGGAAGTGACTGTTGCAGGAGGCCAAAGCGCGACATGGGCTGTAGCGCCATCGAAGAAGAAAAAGAAGAAAGCTTGTGTTTACCGTCGGAGTTTTTATGTTTTCTTTGTATATATTATCATTCCTATTTTTTCTACCTGTGGATTTCAAGTAAAGTGTGTACTATTTTATTAATAAATAATACCCGCCTATTTTCTATCTAACAGCAATACTCTACATCCTTATAGGAAGTACTTTAAATTGACTCGTAAATTTACAGCTATTTTCACGGATCGCGGATTACGACAGAAGAGAATCAAGTAAAAACCTAATGGCGTAATGACTTTATAAGAAAACTAACGGTAATGAGTAATGAGACTCTGCATCCGGAATTTCATTAAATTTACAACATACTTTTCTAGAACACTTTAAGTTTTCAAACTCTTCAAAAATTATATGTTAATATAATGAAAAATAAATAACTTCGTTTACACCACTATATAATTAAAAATATCAACATGTTTCAAACAATGTTATCTTCATCAACATCTTGTTGATGTTATCTTCATCAACATCTTGTTGATGTTATCTTCATCAACATCTTGTTGATGAAGATAACATTGATTATCTTAATCAACAAGATGTTGATGAAGATAACATTGATTATCTTAATCAACAAGATAACATTGATTATCTTAATCAACAAGATGTTGATGAAGATAACATTGATTATCTTAATCAACAAGATGTTGATGAAGATAACATTGATTATCTTAATCAACAAGATGTTGATGAAGATAACATTGATTATCTTAATCAACAAGATGTTGATGGAGATAACATTGATTATCTTAATCAACAAGATGTTGATGAAGATAACATTGATTATCTTAATCAACAAGATGTTGATGAAGATAACATTGATTATCTTAATCAACAAGATGTTGATGAAGATAACATTGATTATCTTAATCAACAAGATGTTGATGAAGATAACATTGATTATGATGTTGATGTTGATGAAGATAACATTATTTTTGAAACATGTTGATATTTTAATTATATAGTGGTAAACGAACTTATTTATTTTTCATTAATTAATAATGACGCCACAAAGTATTTTTGTTAAGTTTGAAGAAGCAATTGGATGTTATTCTTGAAGATAATATCTATATATTTGCCTAAACAGTAATTATATGAAATTCCCTCGATAGAAATGAATCGCAAAGTAAGCTCCGAAAAGCAGGGTTGCCCGGGTTCATGCAGTGAAGTTTGTTCAGGGCTCGAGGGCATGGATGCGTCTGACTTTCAGCTGCGTAGCGTGCGAATCGGGAGAGGCAAGTTGAGGGAGACCCTTTGACCTCTCCAGCCGGACTCTCTCGACCCATCGCCTTGCACCGCAGTGGGATGGATGGATTCATACGTTACCTACTGCTGAACGCACTGACCCTCAGATTCTACTCTCACATTTTATCCTTCCCCGGACTTTCTCTCCTTCCTTTACTTAAAAAATACCCTCACTCCACACGGCACCCCCAAAGTTGACATTGGTCCTAAGGAAAACTGAAAGACGGCCTCCGTGGTATTTGCGGCACATTTTAGATTGGAAGATATTCTCATTATCGCCCTGGTGTAAGACCACCATTCAGAATTTAAACAATGCTTAAAATGGCTTTTAGCTGTGTTTGGTGACCAGATCTTAATAGCCAGGTACTTTCCCATCTTCCTCTTCCCAATATTCTCCCCCCCCCCCCTTCTACCTCCACCTTCAGCTTCACAACATACCCCAATTGGGGGTATGTTGTGAGCTTTTTTTCGGTATTCACATTAAAAAAGACGTACGAATTTCCAATTCGCTCCTGGCCGCCCACTTTTTCCTATCCGCTATAGGTACGTTGTGATTTTTTTCTTTATTCCGTGGCTATTCACACTCAATAAAAGGCCGCCATGAACCAAGTTTACAGTCCCAACCTATTCAGTACTCAGCGTAGGTACTTGATTCTAATTTTTTACCCTTTTTGCTACGAGGCACTTAAAATGGGAATTATTCTACTCAACATAAAAAGGGTAGGAAAGAATTACAATTACTGCTTTATTTCGCTCATTCTCAAGAAAGTTCCACTGCAATAACAATTATAATGGATAATAATAATTGGTATCATTTATTCGTGAAAATATTTAGTAGTTTTTACGGAATCGAGCGCGGAAGTGGAAAAAGGAAAAGTTATTTAGGTTTGTGTTTTCAAAATAAACCAACGAAATATGAGACTAGTAGATACTCGTCGGTAGATAACGCCGCGGGACTGTTGTAAGGGGTATCTACACGGATGAGAGGGCTTGACAAATCACAAATCACAAATCACTTTCTCTCTATTATAAAAATATTACGTGGGTACTTTTTCCAACCTATTCATTATTGTATAATAATAAATAAGACTTCATTTGTGACTTTCTATTTCATGCATTTTTGACGTTGTTTAAAATTTTAAGAGTGAAATAAGAATTCTGTCGTAAAGCAAAGATATCGCATTTTTATTTAGCACAGTTGTGATTTGAAATTAGATGAAACGAAAAATAGTGACACTAAAAAGAGACATCGGTCTCCTCTTTGTGCGGTGCTTCGTAGCCTCCCCACCCTTGTCCAGTTTAGTTTTCTGAAGGATTCACTTCTACCGCGTGTGAACTGCACACATGTTGTTTTTTATCTGACATTTAAAATTGTTAGACCTCAAAAACGCGAATCGGGACATTCAGAACACGATCAGAACACGAAAATATTGAATTGTGTGCGGTAATTTATTGTTGCATGGTTGGGACAATTGGATTATTGAACACTTGTACACTCTTTTGGGGACTATTTTATGGCAGAATAATGAGGAAGATAGGTAAGAGAGGGCGTAGAGCAAGGTTTGAAAGCGTTCGCAATCCATTTCTACCGGTATTTCAATGGAAGATGCCCAAAAGAATTAATGTTTTTGATACAGGGGTATCTTTACATAGTATAAAATGAAGTCGCTCCCGCTGTATGTACGCTTAGATCTTTTAAACTACGCAACGGATTTTCATGCGGTTTTCACCAATAGATAAAGTGATTCAATATGAAGGTTTATATCTATAAGAAAAGTTAAGAAATTCAAAGATTCAATTCAGGCAGCGGGCAGCGGGCAGCTGACAAGCGGGGGATGTGCAAATTAACAGATGGCGTTGGTTATAAAGGTCGGGTAAGCCACAGCAACGTGTGGCCGAGTCTGTTAGTATACAATAAAACACACCAAACATGTGTTCGACATTATTTGTACTTCTTCCTCTTCAAATGCACCCTGCATAGCAGCCCCAAGTATGACAAAGCCCTTAGGAAAAGCGCATAAGACTGCCTCATATTGTGTAGAGTTAAAAAACTAGTTAAGATCCTACAGTTGACCCCCTGATAGTTAGCCCCCCAAAATTATAACTATTATAAAAAATATCCTTTTTTGTACATTGTTTACCAATTTCAAACCTAAAATCAACTTCAAAAATACCTTAGAGTTAGAGGGTATTACCAGAGAAAACCAGAAATATGTCATTTTTAAATCAGATTTTAGATGTATTGACTCTTTTCCATAAAAATTATAAATGGATTTCAAAAGATTGTTCTTGTATCTAGCATTCGCATGTTTTGAATTTTGAGAAAAAAAATGTTTATTTTTAGTATAATAAGGTTATACCATAGGTCGTTGGCAGATTTGTTAAATTTTGCAAAAAAGATTTTGTATTTTAC
Organism: Limnephilus rhombicus; assembly: GCA_929108145.2. NCBI lineage: Eukaryota > Metazoa > Arthropoda > Insecta > Trichoptera > Limnephilidae > Limnephilus > Limnephilus rhombicus. Next base: position 45,341,626 of record OV815292.1, read on the forward strand.
CACACCCATTTCAAATCATATAATCATGCAGTAAAATAAATCGATACATTATCTGGGTATCGCATGTTTTAGAATTCTGATTTTAGTTGAAATAAAATCATTAAAAAATATATATGCGTAAATATATTGGTCCGTTTGTGTATTTATTTGCGCACTTACAAACTAATATATTAAAAAAAATTAACATTCTTATTTAACTTAGACATTATTGAAAAATGATAAATACTTATAATCAAAAAATAATTATCATAAGTATATTATATAAGTACATTATTTTAATAGTTTTATCATCGCGCCTTTCAGCATTTTTGGATGAAGGTATAAATTAAAGCAAATTTGGAATGAAATAAAATCGATATTGAGTTATAATTTTAAAAAGCTGGTACGGAGAATAATAAATCTTTCTCATTGTAACCGCCCTGCACGATCGTAAGAACAACAAAAGAATTAATTAGTAAATAGACAAATAGTTTTTTCCTTGATTCATTTGAATGAAAATATATGTATTATACTTTAGTTATTCGGCGGTACAACCTCTCTGCGTATCCCTTCGGGATACTTAGTTATTGTGTAATTAGGTACTTATAGCTATTTTCCCTAAATCGACTAGATACATATTATTTACATATAAGTAGGGCCCGGATTAATGTGTAAATACATATATTTAATTTACACCATTTTCGGTCTCGTATGTGTTCTCTATCTAGATTATCATAATGTAGATTGTGAAAAACTCATTTTTATTTTCCATATTTTTCCATATTTCATGGTTAAGTCCATATTTTACAAAAAATATCACAATCATCCATATTTTCGATTTTTATATCATAAAACATGAGTTAGTTCACAAAAATTGATATAATTTTACGTGTTTGCATTCTCGCCACCACACCGCGGCCGCGCGTGTTTCATTCTCGCCACCACACCGCGGCCGCGCGTTTCATTCTCGCCACCACACCGCGGCCATTCATTGCGCGCGTCTTTCATTTCTCTCGCTTATTATTCGTCGTCATTTGATTTTTGATTCCCATCCTCTACTTGCTGTTGCTTGCGCGTCTTTTGATTTTTACGTACTCAAGTCACCTACTACTGCTGTCTAGGTACCTATCAGTTTAATTTCAAAATGCCCAAGGATAAACAACCTTTGCGTTTCAAGTAAAGTATATATTAGACAAAAATAAAGGATTTGACACCCTAAAAACAATGAATAAAGTTCTGAGCGGAAGCCTTGAGGGTAGGTACCGCAGACGTGCCTTACACAATTTCGGAACTAGGCGTCTTTGTACGCTCCCGTTACATCACGTGACGTGGAAAGATCTAACAGCCAATATAAGGCTATATTTAGACAAAATCGATAAAGTTTTAATTTCGATAATTTAAAAAAGCGTGTGATTGTGTACTGCAATCAATTTAAGTCAGATTTAGAGGAAGTTGACTAAAACTTCATTTTTTTATTTGAATTACCTGAAAATTTCGCTATCTTTTTATAATATTTTTAATGTAACTGTTACTGCACAGTAATTTTTCACAATAAACACTGTTAATATGAAAGATATACTCCATTTATACTCCATATTTTACATTTTTTAGTCCATATTATATATATATTTATTTTGAATTTTTAAATACATATTGATCCGAGGCCTACATATAAGTATACTGGGAGATCAACTGTGTGGAAACAAAAAATACCGAGTGTGCCTTAGACCACACGACTGAAGTGAAATACGGGCGTACAGAGCTCCGGGCCAATTAGGCCCCTTTCTCTTTCATCTTGAGTTTAGTAACGCACGACTGAAGTAAAACTTCACTAAATTATATGAATCACTTATAATTTGGGAGG